>OZ030026.1:19689200-20299200 GCA_964023405.1 Apodemus agrarius | reverse complement strand
CCCGTCCCTTGAGCACTGTTCTTTGTACTCTATTCTGTGAGGGAGGGTGCTCCTGGTTAGCTGGACTCTGTCTTCATACAGTACTTCATACGGCATCCGCTGGGTCAGCCATGAGCAGCTCAGAGTTCCACCCTCCCGCATGGTTTGCTTTTCTGTCAGGAGCAGGATGACGCCCGCAGACAGGTTTCTGGAGAGCTCGCTCTTATGGAAGGCTCTACACGATTAATAGGTTGTGGAGAGACGTTCTCATGAGGCTTACTCTGGTTACTTTTTATCCCCCCAAAGTCAGATTAGATGAGGATGGCTATGAAGCCCATTGCATAATAGGGCCGGATAATAGAGGACAAAACTCAAGAGATGCTGTTGTCAAGGAGACAGCCCCAGCTCTGTCCTTCCACCTCTCCTGTGGCTGGGCTGGAGGCTTCTGGATGCCGAGCCAGGGCTAGGGATGCAGACCCGTGTGATGGTTTGCAAATGCTTGGCCAGGGAGTGGCACTATTAGGAGGTGTGGTCTTGTTGGAGGAGGTGTGGCCTTGTTGAACTACAAGTAGGTGTGTCACTGTGGGCATGGGTTTTTAGATCCTTGTCCTAGAGCTGGAGAGATTGCTCAGCTGATAAGAGCACTGACTGCTCTTCCAAAGGTCCTGAGTTCAAATCCCAGCAACCACATGGTGGCTCACAAACACCCGTAATGAGATCTGATGCCCTCTTCTGCTGCATCTGAAGACAGCTACAGTGTACTTACATATAATAAATACATAAACATTAAAAATAAAAGACCCTCATTCTAGCTGCCTGGAAGCCAGTATCCTGCTAGCAGCCTTCAGATGAAGATGGAGAACTCTCAGCTCCTCCTGCACCATGCCTGCCTGGATGCTGCCATGTTCCTGCCTTGATGATAATAGACTGAACCTCTGAATCTGTAAGCCATCCTTAATTAAATGTTGTCGTAATAAAAGTTGCCTTGGTCATGGTGTCTGTTCACAGCAGTCAAACACTAACTAATACAACCTATGAGCCACGTCTAGTCTGGACAGAATACACTCGAGTCTATGGGGCCCACAGATGGTTGTATCAAAACCATCTAAAGAGACCGTGCTTCTTCATCGAGAATGGGTTTCTGTGCATGTTTTGTTCCAGATCAGAACTTGGGTATTTGGAGTCTGTTGGCCATCAGTTTATCCATCTCCCCGTGTTCCTGACAGATGAAATAGAGTCAGTGGACTAAGAAAGTGTGTTTGTCAGGGTTATTGCCTTCCCATAAGCTGACTTATGCTTGATCCAAGCTAGTAGAAGCTGCTTTAGGAGGTGGGTTCTGGGTGGAAGAAATAAGTCACTAAAGGTAAACCCTGGGTTTGTCTCTTACCCCAGACTCTTCCTCTGTCTGTTTCCTGCCAGCCGTGTGGTGAGCACCTCCTCAGCTGAGCATTCCGAAAGCCATTTTAATCCCCTTCACACCAGGCTCATCATCAATGCACCACGGAGGACTGAAACGCCGAAACCCTGAGACCAAATAAGCCTTTCCTTGGCCATGTGTCTATGTTAGGTCTTTCCTCACAGCAACGAGGAGAAAGGCCATTAACAGACTGAGAGCCAGAACCTGGAGGGCAGAGGGAGAAGAAAGCTTTTGCAGAGCGCGCCGTTAGCAGACACAGATTCAGAAGAGACCTAAGTAAGAGCTCTGGGGGCCTGGGCAACCGCACCAGCCAGCCCCGCCTGGCGCATCTGGAGTCTCTCACTGCCACTTCTGTAGAGCCTCAGCCAAGGAAGTCAAGCCAGGAGGATGAGATCATTGTCATCTTATTAATGTCCCACATGCCACCAAAGTGTGTGGGGGGGAGGTGGCAGGAAAAACTCTCCCTGCAGAGAACACTCTGTCTTAATACTTACTCAAACAAGGACAAGCACATTTCAAAACATGTGGCATTCCATCAGGAGGCAGGTACAGGTCCATAATCCAGTCCCAGCAATTACAAAATCCCCTCGGCACCGAAAGCAGGAGACTCGTTATGGTTATGGGGAGGACCTTTTACGACGTCTGTCGTGAAAGCCATCTTGACTGTTGAGCCGCTGTCCTGACTTAGCGTTGCTGCGGTTGCTATCACGCCCGCGGTGTGCCCGCTGTGTGTGTGTTTATTATTTTAAGATTTGGAGTCAACTCCATCCTAACATGGTTCAATGCTGAGCCTACATGGAATGGGGAAGGGGGAGTATCTTCTACCCAGACAGCAATGCACTGAGTGACGTTATCATAGACCGTGGGTCATGGATTATGACATCATCATAGCGAAGTGTAGAACATCAGAGTGTGACTTCAAAACCAGGAGATGCTCAGTGAAACGAGGATCAAGAACTTATGGGAAAGAGGAAAACATTGTTTAATTTATTGTTAATTAAATGCATTCACAGCAAGGAAGTGAGCAAATGCCATCAAATCATTGGTCAGAAGCAACTTATAAAATATAATCAATACCAAAACATGAGAGCAGGGTGAACATTCAGAAAGTTAGTGTGTGTCTTAGTTAAGGGTTCTATTGTTGTAATGACGCACCAGGATCCAAAAGGAAGCTGGGAAGGAAAGGGTTGATTCATCTTACACTTCCATATTGTTGTTCAACATTGAAGGGAGTTAGGACAGGACCTCTAACCAGGGCAGGAACCTGGAAGCAGGAGCTGATGCAGAGGCCATGGAGGAGCGCTGCTTACTGGCTTGCTCAGCCTGCTTTCTAGTAGAACCTAGGTTCACCAGCTCGGGGATGGCACCACCCACCAAGGGCTGGGTGCCTCTCCCATTGATCAATAATTGGGAAAATGCCTTATAGCTGGAGTCCTGGAGGCAACCTCTCAATTTAGAGTCTCTTATTTTAGAGGGCTCGTTTGTGTGTCAAGCGGTCAGAAGACCAGCCAGCACAACATGCTAGGTTGGATTTTTCACATAAAAACAAAAACCAATAGGATATTTTTGATGTGTATATACATACTCAGTGCATAGCAGTTGACAAGCCAATCTTTACTTAAAGTCAACTGCTTGTAGAATGCCAGTCACATTTACAAGATGGTGTCAGATAGAGTTTGACCAAGCAACTCAGATTTGGGTACATTTGTGAGGCGTTGTCTTAGGTAAACATTAGTTGTGAAACTATAACGTCAGTGGCAAAGATCCCTCTTGCTGTTTCTGATGTAGATCTCTGTGCACTGCCTCACTGCGGCATGAACTGTGGATATAATGGGCCAAGCACTCCTGGAGTTAGGGTACAGTGTGTGCAGATCTTTCTAAGAGAGATCATTTCTGGTCACCTGATCTGTCGCAGGAGCATATAAAAAGGAAGGGAGAGCTGACATGTGAGGTGGATTCCCCATTACTGGCAGTGTAAGCCAAACAAGCCACTCCCTCCGCAAGCTGCTTTTGGCTGGCAGTTCTCATAACAACAAACCCCAAAACTGAACAGCAACTTAAGGAAGGAAGGGTTGGCTTTATCTAAAAACCCGAAGGTACGGTATATCATGGTGGGAAATTACGGGGACCCGAGCCGGCTGCTGGTCACATTATATCACCAGTCAGATGGTTGCCGGTGGGTGTTCAGTCCCTCCCTCCTTTTGTGCTGCCTGGAATCCCATGGTACAGTGCCACTGACATGGAGGGTGGATCTGCCTACATCCCTTACGATATACCCAGAGATTTATCTCATCCACGGCTCCAAATTCTGTTCTCCTAACAATCGAGGTTAATCCTCACAACCAGTTTTCTTACAAACGGACGACACCTAGCAGGCAACCCTGAGACCCAGTCAGCGTAAGACAGCCGAAGGAAATGCCTCTTGCTTCAGTTTGTACCAGAAGGTAACCTGAAGCCACCCAGTGTTGTCCTTTCCTTGTGTGACACTGTAGTGTCCTTGTTCCGGCTCAAGTAATTTACAAAGAGCCAACCTTCCCACAGTGGCTGCAGGAGGACCAGTATTTGTGGACGGGATGCTACACAACTCTCAGTCACCAACTGCAGCCGCCCTGCTCATCATGACGTTAGTCTCCACCATCTGCCCCAACACGTGTGCCTGGCCACCCAACCCTTCCCCATTATTTTTCTGAATCTAAATGAGCGACAGAAGTCCCAGAGTCCTGTGATCGTGTGATTGTGACTGTGCAGATTCCTCTTGGGAGACAGAAAATGTGCTCTCCTCTCTGGTACACACATTCCTTCTCTTCTCTTCTCTTCTCTTCTCTTCTCTTCTCTTCTCTTCTCTTCTCTTCTCTTCTCTTCTCTTCTCTTCTCTTCTCTTCTCTCCTCTCCTCTCCTCTCCTCTCCTCTCCTCTCTCCTCCCTTCCCCTCCCCTCTCCTCCCCTCCCCTCTCCTTCCCCTCCCTCCCCTTCCCCTCCTCTCCTCTCCTTTCCCCTCCCCCCTCTCTCTGTTTTTTGAGAAGGAATTTCTCTATGTAGCCAAGGCTGTCCTGCTACTCCATTTGTTAGACCAGGCTAGTCTCGAACCCAGAGATCTGCCTGCCTTTGCCTCGAGCATGCTGGGATTAAAGGCGTGAGTTTCTTGAACGCTGCTAAAACACCTGATTTGTGTAAAAAGTTCCCTGCTGTGAGCTCTCCGAAGCAGTACCTTCACCTTCATGAGGTCCAGGGAATCACAGCGTCACCTCGGCTTGCCTCCGCCCTCCGGTGTGTCCCCCCTTTTCTACTGATCGCTGAGACAGCCTACAAGACAATGGACTTCACCACACATGTTCCCATACATGTCTATCATTGTACACTTGGTCATTCTCAGCCCCGCCTCACTTTCTCACACTGCCCCTCCACCCCACCGAATCCCTTCCTTCTGCCTATATGTCACATGAAGTGAGAGAGAGAGAGAGAGAGAGAGAGAGAGAGAGAGAGTGTGTGTGTGTGTGTGTGTGTGTGTGTGTGTGTGTTCTGCATGTGAGGGAAAATGTGCAATGTTTTGACTTTCTTGCCCAACGCCATCTCTGGTTACCACCCTTCTGTCCTTCCCATCTTTCCTCCCCAACCCGCCTTCTCCTTTCATGTCTCACACATCACTGCACATTATCACTTCAACCTCAATTCCTCACAGACCATACAATGTGCTCTCTGTACTTCTGAGTTTGGCTGAACTTTACTTGATTCCACCATTGGATTCCACCATATATTGTTTTTTTCCTGAAAACAATATAATTCATTCTTCTTGTGACTGAATAAAAGTCTATTGAAAATGCACACATATGTAATATATAAAGTATACAGATTTCACATTGCCTCTGCTTCTCTAGCTGTTGATAAATACTCAGAGTCGGCTCTGCATCTGGGCTGCCGTGGAGAGCACAGCAATAGTCACGGATGTGCGGCAGCGCCTAACTCAGAGTCCTCAGCTCTAGGCACACACCCAGGAGAGGCGGAACTAGACCATAAGGTAGTCATACTTTTAGTTTTTTAGTTTATTTTTTGTTTGTTTGTTTTTCTGAACTTTCATACTGATTCCCATAGCAGCTGCACGGGGATAAAATTCCCCACCCCAGCAGTAAATTAGGGTTCCTCTCCCCACATGCTCTTATCGGTACCGTTAGTCCTCTGTTTACTTGGTCCTGACCACCAGGAAATTAGGGTTCCTCTTTCTGCTGTCCCCATCCGCATTTGCGGTCTTTGTTTCCTTGGTGATAGCCACTCTGACTGCAAGGCGGGCTCTCCATGCAGCTCTTGCTCTTCACGTTTAGTTTCCTGTGTTCCCAGGGATGAGTCCAGTGCCTCGTGTATGTCACACAAGCATTCCACTTCTGAACCAAGTCACCAGGTGGACTTGAACTCAAGACCTTCCTGCCTCAGCCTCTGAGGCTTGGATCACAGGCCTGTACCACCGTGCCCAGTTCTAGTGCGATCTTCATTGTGTTTTGATGACAGCTAACGATGAATACCTTGAGAGCAGCCTTTCTTAGGGTGTGGCTAGAGAGTTCTCATCTATTATATGCCTAGAACTCGGGGCATCTCTCTTATCTTCTTACTGCACGGATGTGTACAGCGACAGTTCAGGCGACAACCGCCCTCCGTTCTGTGTTACAGATGCTGTCAGAGGAGCAACCGAGAACTGCCTGGGACCCTTGTGGTCAACGCCTTACCACATTGTGTCGGTATCTACCCCAGCTTCAGTGACTGGCTGTAAGGCTACAATGTTCCTGCTTATGTCTTTCATACACAGTTGTGAAGAGAACATGGAATTTCACACTAGAGTCACGACACAATAATAACTAATTAAAAATTAGCTCCATTGGCTTTTTACCATAGTTTTGTTGTTGCTATTTTTGAGTTTTTGAGGTATAGAGTCTTGCTATGTTTAGGGTGGTCATCTTCACGATCCTCCTGCCTCATTCTCCTGAGTTTTAAGAATATTGAACTAAATCGCCGCACCCTGTGTCTGCTTCCCAGCTGGGAGAGCCAGACCCTTTGTGCTCTGAGCTAACTGGAAGAAGGAGGCTTAGCCTGGTGTGCACGAGTGCAGTGCAGGACCTCAGTGCTCTGGGCAATAAACACACCCAGGAACAGCTTCAGAGAACTGTTTCATTTGGGGGGGGCAGGGTGGTATTCATGCCCTAGGGAGGTAGGGGGCAAGGTTGTATGGCCATGTACCATAGGTCAGAGCAGAGGTGTTGGAAGATGCTTCGACTACATAGGCAGGGGCTGCAGGGTGGGAGTGGTGGTGACCTTGTAGGGTCCAACAAGAGTGAAGCCTGAACATTGTCAGGGTAATAAATTCTCACTAGGGTCGACGGTGGGGGAACTGGCTTCATGGAGCAAGGTTGGGACCGGAGAGGTAGCCATGTTTGAGGTACCCGGGTTAAAGCTCCCGGGACCCTTCCTCCGCAGCGCTGGGCCATTGTGGTCCCACGTGTTAGCGTGCCCAGATACCTTTCACTTGTCTCAATGTGACTGCTAAAGAATTGCTAAGGGCTGAGCTGGTGGGCCACGCCTTACCCTCAGCACTCGGGCGGTAGAAGCAGGCAGACTCTATAATAATTATTATTTAAGTCATATGTGGATTATACTACATTTCTTCTGGACAGAGTGGCCTTAGAGAACCCTAGCTACTTTTTAGATAAAGCACATAAATTTGGTCTTAAAATATTTAAATTGGAGGGTGGCCATTACTAACAACCTAGCCCCTTCTCCTAGGCCTTAATTTCTCTCTTTTGAAGCATCTTTTCTTTCTTTCTTTCTTTTTTTTTTTGGATTTTTTTTTTTACTGAAAGAGGAAGTAAAAACATTTTATGATAAAATTGAGGATTTACATGGAAAAATATTTCTGATAAAATAGAAGAACATGTTAAAATTGACAATTTTCATGGAAAATTAAAGAGTAAAGTAAGTGGTAGACACAAAAAACATTGCTAAATTAATTGAAAAAGGAAGGGGAAACATTTTATGACAGAACTGAAGATTTACATGAAAAATATTTCTGATAAAATGGTAGAAAATGTAGAAAAACATGTTAAAATTGAAGATTATTATGGAAAATTTTATATAGATATAATAATGGTAGGCATAAAAGTATTCCTAAGTTGATTGAAATTGGAATTATAAACATTTTCAGGTGAAGTTGAAGATTTACATGGAAAATATTTCTGATAAAATTTAAGAAATATATAGAAAAACATGTTAAAATTGACTATTTCGTGGAAAAATTATACAGACAAAATAGTAGACATAAAAAACCTTTCTAAATTAATTGAAGGTGGAATTAAAACATTTTGTGATAAAATCAGAGATTTACGTGGGAAACATTTCTGATAAAATAGAAGAAATATATTGAAAAACATGTTAAAATTGAAGATTATCATGAAAAATAATGCAGATAAAATGGTAGACATAAAAAATTTACTAAATTAATTGAAAGAGGAATTACAAACATTTTATGATAAAATTGAAGATTTACATGAACAATATTTCTGTTAGTCTATGTCCTTGTATTGGGGAAGTGAGTCCACTGATGTTAAGAGATATTAAGGAATAATGCTTGTAGTTTCCTGTTATTTTTGATGTTATTTTTATTTTTGTGTGGTTGTCTTCTTTGGGGTGTGTTGGAAGATTACTTTCTTGCATCTTTTCTACTGAAGAAAAAACAAAACAACAGCCCAGCATTTTGAGAACTAGAGAGAATAGAAGAGCCAAGAAAGGAGACAGTCCCTGCAGTGTCTGCCAAATGGTGGGGAGTGAGGCGGACAACCAGTTCTCACAAACTGATGTGTGACAGGGAAGAAAACAGGTCACATGTAATAGCTGCCTCTGTCTTCTGGAAGGTAGGGGTGCTTGGGTCGGGAAGCTGAGTGGCTTTCAGCAGGGGTGAGTAAGGTTTTGAGCATGATTCCTCAGACAAAATACTCTAGTTTTAATTTATGTGCATGTATGTGTGAATATATGTTCGTGTGGGTGTAAGTATATACCGTGTGTGTGTGTGTGTGTGTGTGTGTGTGTGTGTGTAAATAAAATAAAATAACGAAAAGGGAAAATAAAAAGTAGAATACATTGAAATGAATCAGGTGTAGTGACACACGTCTTTAATCCCAGCACTTGGGAGATGCCCACATACACCAGAAGAGGGCATCGGATTCCCTGGAGCTAGAGGCACAGGTATCTGTTAATTGTCTGATTTATGTGCTGGGAATCAAACCCAGGGTTTCCAGAAGAGCACAAGCCCTCTTTTTTTTTTTTTTGTTTTGTTTTGTTTTGTTTTTTGTTTTTTGTTTTTTTTTGTTTTGTTTTTTTCGAGACAGGGTTTCTCTGTGTAGTCCTGGCTGTCCTGGAACTCACTCTGTAGACCAGGCTGGCCTCAAACTCAGCGCCTGCCTCTGCCTCCCAAGTGCTGGGATTGCAAGCCCTCTTAAAGGCCTAGCCATGTCTCCTGCCCAGGCAGATATTCATAGAGAGGAAGCACTATGTATAGTTGGCCGTGTAGCTGGCTGCCCACATCCGCAGGAGCTGAGACTCTCCCCCCCCCCCAGTAAGGTCTGGAAAGGGTCGTGAGAAATTAATTGTGGGAGAATTCTCTACATCCACAGAAAACAAAAGGACAGAGTTTATTCAGGGCACCCAGTGTTAGGATTCTAAGTTCCACCCTACAATTACCTGGCAACAGCCAGGTATGCCCCTCCCCACAGTTGCCTGGCAACAGCCTGGCCTATAAAAGGGGGTGCTCGGTCCTTCCTCTCCCTCTTACCTCTTGGCATTCTCACCTCTCTCTTCTCTGCCCCTTTTGTGCTTTCCTCCCCTCCCACCTTCTCTCCCCGTGGTCATGGCCGGCCTCCACTTCTCTACTCTTTTCCTCTCTCTGCCTTTCTCTGCCTACACTACCCCATTAACTCCCAATAACAAACATCCCCCATACCAGTTTTTGTTGAGACAGGGTTTCGCTGTGTAGTCCTGGCTGTCCTAGAACTCACTCTGTAGACCAGGCTGGCCTCGAACTCAGAAATCCACCTGCTTCTGCCTCCTGAGTGCTGGGATTACAGGCGTGCGCCACCACGCCCAGCTCCACACCCATTTCTCTAGAATTCCCAGAGACACACTGTCCCCAATGTCAGCATGAAACAGCCAGATATCACAACGACCCTATATCTGCTTTGCCCCTCTTTTTTACTTTTTCTTTTTAATTAAACCAAGACTGGGGAATGTTAGGATTCTGTCTAAGCTCCAACACAGTTACCTGGCAACAGGCATATCTCATCTCTCTTCTCCCCCCCCCATTCTCTCCACATGGTCAAGGCCAGCCTCTATCTCTTCTCTTCTCTTCTCTTCTCTTCTCTTCTCTTCTCTTCTCTTCTCTTCTCTTCTCTTCTCTTCTCTTCTCTCCTCTCTCCTCTCTCCTCTCTCCTCTCCTCTCCTCTCCTCTCCTCTCCTCTCCTCTCCTCTCCTCTCCTCTCCTCTCCTCTCCTCTTCTCTCTCTCTCTGCCTTTCTCTGCCTCCACTACCCCATTATCTCCCATCCTCTGCCCTGAATAAACTCTATTCTATACTATGTCTGTGTGTGCCTGGTCCCTCAGGGGGAAGGGATGCCCGGGCATGGGCCCGCTGGGGCATCCCACCCCACTGTATACCACATTCTCTAAACCTCTTTCTCTATGAACATAACAATGGTGCTGAAACCCAGGAAATAACACCCAGCTCTGAGGAGGCTGGAGCTGGCCACAGACAGCCACGGCAGTATTCTGAGGAGCTGAGTCTCTCCTCAGAAGCAAAACTGCAGCAGGGATTATTTTCCTTTGAAAATGCTCAAAACTTTCTCTCAAGCTGTTACTATGTTGTGTTGCCACTAACGAAGCGCTGATGTGTTCAGTAAAGACATGGACACTCTCTTTGCCCTCCTATGCACAGGGAGCAGATGAGCAGATCTAGACATCTGTGGGGTGTGCTGGCTCATTCAGGACTCAGAAGGCTCAGATCTGAATCCGTAAGTTCAAGGCCAGTCAGGGCTACAAGTAAGATCTTGTCAGATAAAAAGAAACAAATAAAAACGAAAAGGGAAAATAAAAAATAGAATAAATTGAAATGAACCAGGTGTAATGACATGTCTTTAATCCCAGCACTCGGGAGGCAGAGGCAGGCTGATCTCTGAGTTCCAGCCTGGTTAAAAGAGTGAGTTCCAGGACAGCCGGGGGTACACAGAGAAACCCTGTCTCGAAAACAAAACAACAAAACTGACAGGTGCCATTGATTATTGCAGAATTAATTCTCAGCGGGGTGTGCCAATGGCATTTTCTGGGAACCGATATTGCTCTTTATACAAGGACTCTTCCTCAGGCAGTCTGTAGATTCTGAATTCACACATGTGGAATATCTTCCACACGTTTCAGGAAATGGAAACGTTTTGAGGATCTTTCTTTAAAAAAAAAAAAATGCGGGTGGAATCTTTTCACACTTTGATCGCAACTAAAATTCCCCAAGATAGCTCTCCGATGACGATGGTAATGAGCTACTGGAAGCTTCTGGGGGTCGTGGGAAGGTGGATGCACTACCACAGGATGTGACAGTTGTTAGCGTCAGAAGCAGGGACCAGGAATTCAGAGGCTTTGAGGGAAGTGACGGGGCAAGTTATCAGCCAAGCCGCATTGCAGACGTTAATAAGCAGGTTAATAAGCAGCCTTAGGTCTAATAACAGAGCAGACTAGTCTAGGCCTTCCCATCTCTGCAGAACAGATCCGGATAGCCAGTGTGCACGCGAAAGGGTTTGTCAGGAACCATGGATTTCTAGGCAGATCCAGGAAGTTCCTATAGCAGGCAGGGAGAAAACAGAAAAAGAAAATGCTATTAGTTTGATTTTATCTTTAAGTGCCTGATGTGTACCATGTGGGATGCGTATGTATGACTGTGCGGGTGTCTGAGGAAGCCAGCAGTGGGGGGCAGCTGCATTGCAGCTGGACTTGTGGGCAGATGCCGGCTGCCTGACCTCTGAACTCCAGGACAGCCTTTTCCAGCTCATCGGCTCGTTCTTCATGGAGAGCGAAAGGACCCGGGTGACACTGTAAGGGCTTGGGGTGGGGGGTGAGTGAGTGGGGGAGGGGCGAGTGGGTTGCTGTGTGTTTCCCTGCCCTGTCCAGTACATATGCACTCGCATGGGACACTACGACGAAGCATCCAGGAGCGATGGCCGCCAGAGGCTGCTCCTTCTCTCCCCAGGGCTGCTCCTTCTGTCCCCAGGGCTGCTCCTTCTGTCCCCAGGGCTGCTCCTTCTGTCCCCAGAGGCTGCTCCTTCTGTCCCCAGGGCTGCTCCTCCTTCAGCAGGAGCGTCTAGTCAGAAAGGAAGCAGAGGCACCTGGAGCTGGCACCAGTCCACAGCCCTTACCTCCCTGGGGAGAGTGGAAGCTGGGGTGACACCAGTTATTCTCATGGCAGTGTGAGCTGGTTCATCCTTTGGCACAAGAGTGAGGAATGAGCTTGGGCTTGCGGGAGAGGAGAGGGCAGAGGCGCTCTGAGGTGTCATTTTAACACTTAGTGTCAAGGAAGGCAAGCCTGAAGCAGTGTGTCGTCCTGTTTTGTTTTAGGCTTTTTTTTTTTTTTTTTTTTTACAGTTTAGTGTTTTGTAATTATTGCTATTTTATGATAGAACAGCAACTCTCAATCAAACTCCATAGAGGCGTTAAACTAAAAATCTGCAGTTTTCTGATCCTATCCAGTTCCATTGCCATGTCAATCGGTGTTTAATTTATTGGCTTTCTGTTGGTTTTACGGGCTGTGCTCGCTGTGTGTCTGGGGTCTCCCGTGCATACCTGGTATATGCATACATGCATCCATGTCTAAGCAGAACCAAGCATATGCTTAGTACTTTACCATGTGCATCTCCCCGAGCGAGTGCCTCTCTCCCGCTCATCCTAACAGTTACACACTCTGCCGGGCACACCCCATTCCCGATCCCATCGCTTCTCTGTCTGCAGACAGGCTTTTGTAAATCTCCAGTGATTTTTAAGGAAAGATCATGCTTCCTACTGACTGGGGATCAGTCAGTAATTCACAATGCCATCACATATAGAAGATCACCATTAAATTAATAGATGAGATTCACAGGCAACATTTTGTTCGGGTTGGAAAAACAATCTTGAGAGGGAAAAAAATACATAGATTGGAGATATCTGTTGCATAAAATATAAGAAATATAAAATGAAGACTCTCTGTTGGCTGTGGAAATGCACAGACATAATAAAAAGCTTACCAAAAACAATGCCTTTAAAAGATACCTCTGTGGGTCCATTTATAAATGCTGCTGCTTCCCTAACAAGAATGCACAGGCCAGTCAGCCTGGTAAGAACCAGCAAGGCTGGGTTTCCTTTCACGTTCTACAGTATGGGCGTGTGTGCTATTGTGCTAAGTTAAATCCTATTTGAAAAAGGACGGACTGAAGAAAACAGCAATTTAAAATCCCCATCATGTATAGCGCTGAACTGGACATAGGACCTTGGGGGCAGTTGGAGGGAGACACAGTCACAGCTCACTTCGAGTGTTTCCTGTTATATTGTCTATATTTTTGTTTCAGGGTGGTTAAGGATTGATTTCACTTTATGCATATAAATCTTATTCATAATTCAGTCTCAATGCTTGAAATCATAAATATGACAAAAAGGTTCTGGGCTGGGAAAACTTTTCACTTTATATAAAAAGCTTGGGTGGTTTACCAGTACAAGACAGTCAGAAAGGACTAACCAGGACTAGATCCATCTGTGACCTTGAATTTTAAATTTTGTGAAATTTACATTTCACGAGCTATGCGGGGCAGAAATGTGGAACAAGGAGCAGTGACATAAATCATGACCCGCCCTGCGTCCGTGTCCGGCTGTGCTCCTGTGAGATGTTGCTCCAGCCATGGGCCAGCACAGCAGCCCAGGAGTCCCGGAGTTGGGGCTGTGCAGGCCGACACTGTGGGAAACAGCCTTGGGCGTGGTTGGTGGCTGTGGTACTGGCCTGGGTTGGTCTCCTGCAGCTCCAAGAAGTTCGTTTGCCGGGTGCTGCTCTGCAGAGTATCTGCGCTTGGAGTTTTCGTGTCTCTACAGGGGTATTTGGTATGAACTAGCAGAAGAAGTGAAACAGAGACTTGCCTCCTCCCCTTCCTTAAAGTGGAGCTGAGAGTTGTGTAAATACTGAGAAGGCTCCTATCCCAAGCACCTGTGGGGATGCCCTCCTGAAGTAAGTTCTCCTCCCTACAGCAGCATCCAGCTGCCAAGCTCACAAACTGAGGTCGGCCCTCCTTGCTCTGCTCAGGGAAGGGGAGTCAAACGGGGGTAGAGAAAACCTTTGAGCTCAGTCCTCAGGTTCTGGTGCCGGGGAACATCTTCCCAGTCGCTACTCTGTGCCTCTCCCCCTTTCCCTGCCAGATTATCCACAAACACACCAGGATGTGCCTCATGCCCGCAGTCCCAGCCCTTGGCCGCAGAAGCAGGAGAATCGCAAGTTTGAGGCCAATCTGGACTCCAAAGCCAGGCTCTGTCTCAAATAGTGATCAGAAACAAAAGATTTCAAAATGAAGGCCAGAGAGATGGTTCAGCGGATAGAAGACCTTGCAGTGGAAGTCTCATAGTCTGTAGTGCTAGAACTCCCATGGAGAGACCGGAGAGCGCGATGGCAGAGGGACCAATATGGTGGAAGACGAGAATGAGTTCTCTCTCTCTCTCTCTCTCTCTCTCTCTCTCTCTCTCTCTCTCTCTCTCTCTCCTTCTCTCTCTCTCTCTGTTAGGATTCTAAGTTCCATCCCACAGTTACCTGGCAACAGTCAGGTAGGCCTGGCCTACTATAAAGGGGGCTACTCAGCCCCTCCTCTCTCTCTTATCTCTCTCTTACCTCTCTCACTCTCAGCTTCTCTCTTGCCCCCTCTTGGGCTCTCCTCCCCTCCCCTGCTCTCCACGTGGTCATGGCTGGCCTCTGCTTCTCTACTCTCTCCCTCTCTCTTTCTCTGCCTCAACTACCCCCTTAACTCCCATCCCATGCCCTAAATAAACTCTGTTCTATACTATGCCAGTGTGTGTCTGGTCCCTTGAGAGAAGGGATGTCTCAGCATGGGCCCTCTGAGGCACCCCCTCCCCCACACCGCTGTATACCATATTCTTTAACCCCTTTCTCTTTTTATGATCACAACACTCTCTCTCCCTCTCCCCCTTCTCCTTCTCTGTCTTTCTCTCTCCTTCCCTCCCTCCCTCCCTCCATCCCCCCTCCTCCCTGCACTAAAACTCTCAAACTCTGTCAGTGTCTGTCTCTCTCCCAATACAATTTAAGATGAACTTACCTTCAGAAAAAAAATTCAAAATTGGAAGAATTCTCAAAGCCATTTTTCCCTCCCATTGTTCTTTTTGGGTCTCAAATAGCCGCCGCTAACCCTAACCTCACCATGTGGGTAGGCTGACCTCAAACTTTTGATCCTTTGACATCATCCTTCAAGTGCTGGGATTCCAGGAATGCCCCACCTCACCATGTTTATGTGGTGCTGAGAATCCAACCCGGGCTCTGTGCAGCTACACAAGCCCTTTACCAACTGAGCAACCCCCCCCCTGCACTCTCAGAGACCTACTCAGTTACTTTAATTGTCTAGAGATGATTGAGGTCTTGATCGCCCCTCACCGAGCCTCAGCTGCACACGCAGCGCCTTCAGACACGCCACCTTTACACTCTACAGTTTCCAAACCATCTGCCTGTTCCCCTGATTCCCCACAAATTATTTTATTTTTTAACAAGTAGGCTGGCCCGCCCTACTGTGGGAGCCCAGTGTACATTTCCAACCCACTGCTGTAACAGAAGCCACCCTAGTCAGCTTAAGCCGTAAGTATCTCAGTTTTTAACCTCCAGAGTCTATGTTTTATTCATGTTTTATTTTCTAGTTTGCAATGGGATATCTCACACATAGAAGTCACTCTAATATTTGCTTAAAAAATATATTGTTGCAGAGAAAAAGAAGTAAAAAAAATGAAGGGAGGACGTGACCCAGGCCTGGTCCTGCTCTACACCAGCGCTGGGTTACGGCATCAGCGAATTTTATAGCAGGATTTGGTAGTATTCTGTAGCAAAGTGATGGAAAGTACACATCAGTCTGAAATTATGACATTCCTGATGTTTAGAGCTGACTATACTGTAACAGGACACCAGACCTTACTAGGCCCTGTAACTGATTCCACAACAAAAGTACCATTCGGGGCTTAAAACTCACCACACAGACAGCACCACCAGCCCAAAGGGAAGCAAAGACCTAATCCACCCAAGTCCACAGTTCTGGGAAAGTCTCTAAATGATGCTCAAAAACCTTCTTTTCTTTTCTTTTCTTTTCTTTTCTTTTCTTTTCTTTTCTTTTCTTTTCTTTTCTTTTCTTTTCTTTCTTTCTTTCTTTCTTTCTTTCTTTTTCTTTCTTCCTTCCTTCCTTTCTTTCTTTCTCTTTCTCTTTTCTTTTCTTTTCTTTTCTTTTCTTTCTTCTTCTTCTTCTTCTGGCTAATCATTTTTGAAACCAAAGTATGTTGACTCAGAACATGATTTCTGTGCTTAAAAGCTTACCTCAAGAAAGGCTCAGGGCTATACTGGGATCCTGAATCCCCAGTGTAGCCTCTGGCTGGCTAATAAAGACTTTTGATTGGCTTAAACCCAAGATCAAGAAGTCCTCTCTGGTGATAATAGGCTCCAGGACCATTTGTCCCTATGCCTTTTGGAATTTGGGGAAATGGAGTTTCCTTCGAATCTGACAGACAGATTCCTTCTGAGGACCACAATTGTCATTCAGAACCCATAGGTGGAATTGTTGTTTATATAAAACCCTTTGATTCTTAAATATGCTAGCGAATCACATTTTCCCCCAATGTCTACCTTAATTGCTTTTCTATTGCTGTAATGAAACACCATGAACAAGACAAGTTTAGAAGGAAGTGTTCATTTGGGGTTAGCAATCCAGAGGGAAGTACCATTACAGCAGGCAACCATGGCAACAAGAAGCAGATGTGGGGGAGGGGCTGGACCTGGAAGCTGAGAGCTCACACCCTGAGCTGAAGCCACACAGCAGGGAGTGCGCTGGAAATGGCACCCATGGAAGGAAATCCACAAAGTGTGGAGCAGAGACCGAGGGAAAGGTCATCCAGAGACTGACCCGCCTGGAGTCCCAGCCCACAGACACCAAACCCAGACGCTGTTGTGGATGACAAGTACTTGCTGACAGGAGCCTGACATGGCTGTCTCCTGAGAGGCCCTGCCAGTGCCTGACAAATACAGAGGGGGGTGTTCTCAGCTAACCATTGAACTGACCACACGGTCCTCAATGAAGGAGCTAGAGAAAGAACCCAAGGAGCGGAAGGAGCTTGCAGCCCCATAGGAGGAACAACAATAGGAACCAACCAGTATCCCCAGAGCTTCAAGGGACTAAAACACCAACCCGAGAGTACACATGGAGGGACCCATGGCCCCAGCTGCATATGTAGCAGAGGATGGCCTTGTTAGACCTCAGTGAAAGGAGAGGCCCTTGGTCCTGTGAAGGCTCATTGCCCTAGTGTAGGGGGATGCCAGGACAGGGAGGTGGGAGTGGGTGGGCTGGTGAGCAGGGGAGGAGGGGCATGGGGTAGAGGGTTTTGGAGGAGAAACCAGGAAAGGGGTAACATTTGAAATGTAAATAAAGAAAATATCTAATAGAAAAGGAAAAGAAAAGAAAAGAAAAGAAAAGAAAAGAAAAGAAAAGAAAAGAAGAATAAATAAATAAATATCCAAGTAACACATTGTCTCCAGTAAGGCCACACCTACTGCACCTCCCCCAAACGATCACCACCAACTGGAGACCAAGTAGACAAATACATGACCCTAGGGAGAGCGCTCTCATCCAAAGCACCACAGGACTGGCCTGGAACTCACTATGTAGACCCTAGGATGGCCTCGAATTCAAAGACACACCAGCTTCTGCCTTCCCTGAGTACTGGGATTAGTGCTGTGTGCCCCCATACCTGGCCAAATCACGTTTAAAACTACAAAAATTGAAAAAAAAAAAAAACCCTTTAGGCCACACATTTGCATCATTTGTATCATACAGTACATTTGGCCCAAAGTCTGTCTGTAATCCCCACAACTAACAACGTTTAAGGTAACTTTAAATCCCCAGTATTCTGTCCCATCACCTTGAATCATGGATATAGTCCAACACATAAAGAATGAATCCTGATCATGACCCACAGTGCCCTGGGCTTACCACCTTGATAACTAATTCTGTGAACAGGAAGTTAGTCTGTGCCGACTATTTATTTTATTTTATTTTATTGTTTGTTTGTTTGTTTGTTTTTGCTTCTTCCTGTCATTGTCTGGCAGCTGAGGCTAAGCTGATTATTTCCTGTAGCATCAGGAACCAGAGTTCACCGATAACCGATAACCGTAGAACAGCTATCGATGACCGAGTACAGCAATCGGCTCCCAGCAAGCACTTGGAACCACAGAGGACTAACTCCCTGTGTGAGATGGTAAGGGCATAGGAGGGCTATCTCAACAGGCTCTTTCCTAATGGCCTCTTCAGATGTTCTCTCTGCAAAATTAGAGCAACCCCATACCCCCCCCCCCAAGGCCTTGACTGAAAAATGAATAATCAATAGAAAGCTCTGAACTGCCTGTAGGATAGCATCTTCCCCTCTTCATTTAGATTGGTGGAAAGTGCTTTCTAGTATCTGGTGTAGGGATAAGAGGGATTCGCCTTTATCTTCTGAAGGTTTGGTGCCCTAACCTGATGAAAGAATCTGACAAGCAGACAGATTAGCAGAAAAAAAAACAAATCTATACCAGCAGGAAAACATCTCAAGAATGGTAAGTGGGGACTCAATGGCCCACGAGACTTAGAAGTTTATGTTCTCTCATTATATAGAAGGATGGAGAGGAGCACTGGCCCCACGCAGTTTGCCTGTGTGTCAGGCCTAGTCTTTCTACTGTGTTCTCTGCTGATATCCAAAGGCAGGCTTCGCGATGGGGCATCCTCCCGAGACTTTGAGATAGATGAGGAACTTTGCAGAAACTATCCGCTGCTCTGGGGTACTCTCAGTTTGGGATCCAGTGCTACTTTTTTTGTTGTTGTTTTGTTTTGTTTTGTTTTGTTTTGTTTTGTTTCAAGACAGGGTTTTTCTGTGTAGCCCTGGCTGTCCTGGAACTCACTCTGTAGACCAGGCTGGCCTCGAACTCAGAAATCCTCCTGCCTCTGCCTCCCAAGTGCTGGGATTAAAGGCGTGTGCCACCACCACCCGGCTCAGTGCCACCTTTTAAAACTCTGTTTTCAACTAATATATAAAAATGGACCGGGATGGAAAGATGGCTCAGAAGTTAAGAGAGTTCAATTCCCAGCAACCACATGGTGCCTCACAACCATATGTAATGGGATCTTCTTCAGGTGTGTCTGAAGACAGCTACAGTGTACTCACATAAATAAAAGAAGTCCTTTAAAAAATGGACATTATCAATATCAACAGGGCACCATGGGATGTTCCAATGAGTATGTGTGTGTGTGTGTATACACATATAGTGTGTGTGTGTATCAATAGTATAAATATATACATATATAGCATATAACAATAGAATTGCTAGATCTTATGGCAAATCTACTTTAAAATTTTTGAGGGCCCTCGGTACTGTTTTCCATATGGGTATACTGAATAACATTTCTATCACAAAGGATTCCTTTCTCTATATCCTTCCAGAACTTACTTTATTATTTATGGTTATTTACTTATTTATTTATCTGTGTGTGTGCATTTGTGCATACATGTGTGTATATGTGTGTGCGCATGGGCATGCGTGCTCTCATGCAAGAGCCACAGGGCACATGTGGAGGTCAGAACACATTTCCCAGGGATTGTTCCTCTCCTCCTGCCATGTGGGGGGGACCCCAGGCTGTCCGGCTTGCTGTCCGGCTTGGTGTCAGGAGCATACACCCTGTGAGCCATCTGTCCAGCCCAGTTTCTTCTAGTTTTTTGATTCTCTGGGATGGTGTCTCCACATGTAGCCCAAGCTAGTCTCAAATTTATTGCAATTCTCCTACCTCAGCTTTCTAAATGCTGGAATTTTATGGTTGTGTGGTAACCTGCTTGTTTGTAGAATCTTATCTTTGGCTTTTCAAAAACGGCTACTGTTGCTGGGGTGATGTTCAAAAATAATTTTCTGTATATGTATCAAAATGTTATGGTAAAGCATATTATTTTATATGCTAATTAAAATATAATAAAAATGGCTTTCTAGAATTTAAAGCAACTTAAACATAGGACACAGGAAACAGAACATATTGCTTTGTGAAGTACTGTGTTAAAGTGTCCAAGCAGCCCCTACCTGGCCTGTTCAGAGATACTGAGTGCACTTGCTTGAGATCTGTTGAGGGATGTCACAGATACACTTTCTGAGTGCACTGAGTTAGTGACGCTCTAGTTTTCAGGTTCTGATCTGGGGAGTGTGAATACAACTGAGATTCCCAGTATTACCTATAAAGATTCAGATATATTGCACAAACCACAGTGACTATAAAAAGGGTAAAGACTGCCGGGCGTGGTGGCACACACCTGTAATCCCAGCACTTGGGAGGCAGAGGCAGGCAGATTTCTGAGTTCGAGGCCAGCCTGGTATACAGAGTGAGTTCCAGGACAGCCAGGCCTACACAGAGAAACCCTGTCTCAGAAAAAAAAAAAAAACCTAAAAAAGGTAAAGACTATGTTTTGTAATATGCCAGACTATTATCTCTAAAGACTTTTTCTACACAAAAAATTAGCTTTATTACTATTTATATTTTATAGTATTTTACTTTTGTTTTTTAAATTTAAAAATGTGTGTGTGTGTGTGTGTGTGTGTGTGTGTGTATGTCTACATGGGTACCACTATATGTGTGTGGGAGTCGACGACATCTCATGACATTGAGTTCTCGTTTACCCTTTACGTCTTGGGTATCACACACATGTCTTTAGGGTTGGCAGAAATATCTTTACCCATAGTGCCATCTCTCTGGCCCTAGAGTATTCTTGTTAAATTTGAAGTTTTACTGTCTCAGTTATAGCCTGTTCTAACAAATTTTACACAGGAGGCAAAATAATCTTATATCCATTCAATATGTTACTTTAAAAACTACAGGTTGTTTGTTATACAGAAACTGTAAATTTCCCACTTTAAAAAGTTTGCTGTGCTGCCGTTAATGTACTGACAGGAGCTTTGGATGGAGAAGAATTCAGGTAAGGAGCATGAGGTAGGCATAAGGCGGGCCTGGGTAAAGTACGGTCCTGGAAGCTGGCTCAGAGAAACCAGCGATGATCACTTCTTTAGCTTTGACCTTGGTCTCAACAGTAATCGCTCCCATGGGGACAGGGTGCTACTGAGGCCTTTCTTTTAAACTTCTGTTCTACTCTTCCAAGGTCACTTATGGGGCCTAGAAAGGAGGCAAAGCTTTTTTTCTTTTCTTTCTTCTTTTTTTTTTTTTTAGCAAAAATATACTTAAACTTTGACTTTTTACATTGCTGTTTATATCTCTAATTCAGTACTCTTATTGCTGTAGCTAAGCCTTGTCAATGCCATATTGAGTCGAGTTGAGTAGATGCCCTTCTTGAGTTCATATGAGTGGAAATGCTTAGTTCTCCCATAAAAATGATGTGCCTGTGGGCTTGCAATACACAGCTTTTATTATGTGGAGATATGATCCTTTCATTTTGAATTTTTCAGGACTTTTAACATAAAGGGATGATAAATTTTCTTCAAAGCCATTTTTTGCATTCATAAAGATGATTGTTATTCTTTGAGCCCATTTATGCAATTTCTAATATACATATATTCTCCATCCCTATATCTGCAATAAAGCCAACTTGGTTATGGTGAATTTAAAAAAAAAAAAAAAAGGTTTTCTAGGCTGTTTGAGCCTGGGCATGTAGGATGAAAACCGGATTGTGCTGAACAGGGTTCAGCTGCAGACAGTGAAATCCACCCAAGGGAAGGGTTTGACCCAGGGCTGGGACTGGCCACCTAGGAAGGCAGCCGCTGGGCTCCGGCTGAGCCCTCATGCAGCTCCTGACGTCATTGGCCAGCCTCTGCTGATGCCACACAAAGGAGCTGCTGACTGTGCCAATGGCCGTGGGATGTCCTTGTCCCATCAAGTGTCATCCCTGATGCAGCTGGATGTCCTAGCAGGAGCCTGCTGGCCTCTGAACCGCCTGGTTCAGTCACTATCTGTGCTAGCAAGGAGATGCCATTAGAGTCTCAGGTACATGCAAGTAACCAGTCCAGCTTCAACAGGAAGAGAACCCAGGAAGGGAGTTTTAGCAAGGGAAGTGCAGTGTGTGCAAGAACTAGGCACAACCAACTCAGAAAGCCACCAAGGATTAGGCTCCAATCCCAGTCCACCCTCAGGGCGCCTTTAGTAGCCTGATAACAACTGTGGTAGAAGTATGGATACCTACCACAGATACTCTCAGAACTAGAGAGAGAGAAAGACACAGAGAGAGAGAGAGAGACAGAGAGAGACAGAGAGAGAGAGAGAGACAAGGACAGAGAGACAGACAGAGAGACAGAGAGACAGACAGAGAGACAGACAGAGAGCCCGCCAGCTTTATTGAGGGGGAGGAAAGAAGCCAGCCAATATCATTGTCTGCTTGGAAAGGTTAAGCAAACAATACTCTTTCACAAGTGAATAGACAAGACACACACACACACACACACACACACACACACAAATTGCTATAAAGTACTCTGTCATCTACAGAATGAGCCTTGCCAAGTTTCCACGTGGAAGCCTGAATCCCTTGAAGTAATAACACAAACACAGCCGTTATGATATTAATAACTGGTACAAAAATTAAAACCAATACCTTGACAGAATCTGGAAATGGTGGGTTGAAATCATGATTAGATTAGGGATTATAAATATTAAAAACAATATTTGTAGAACGTTTGTAATCATGCAACGAGCAATGGCTGCTAATAGACGGAAAATGGCACAAGTGCAACTTGAATTCTTGTAGAAGGTAAAATTTCCCATGTCTATCCTCTGTGTGTATGTGGGAAGGTGAGTGTGGGTGGTGTATGTTCATGTGTGTGTGATGGGTGTGTGTGCCTGTGCAGACTTGTGGGGCCAGAAATGGATGCTAGTTAGGGTCATGCTCTATCCTCTCTGCTCTATCCTCTCTGCTCTATCCTCTCTGTTCTATCCTCTCTGCTCTATCCTCTCTGCTCTATTCCTCTCTGTTCTATCCTCTCTGCTCTATTCCTCTCTGCTCTATTCCTCTCTGTTCTATCCTCTCTGCTCTATCCTCTCTGCTCTATCCTCTCTGCTCTATCCTCTCTGCTCTATTCCTCTCTGCTCTATCCTCTCTGTTCTATCCTCTCTGCTCTATTCCTCTCTGCTCTATCCTCTCTGCTCTATCCTCTCTGCTCTATTCCTCTCTGCTCTATCCTCTCTGTTCTATCCTCTCTGTTCTATCCTCTCTGCTCTATTCCTCTCTGCTCTATTCCTCTCTGCTCTATCCTCTCTGTTCTATCCTCTCTGCTCTATTCCTCTCTGCTCTATTCCTCTCTGCTCTATCCTCTCTGTTCTATCCTCTCTGCTCTATCCTCTCTGTTCTATCCTCTCTGCTCTATCCTCTCTGCTCTATTCCTCTCTGCTCTATCCTCTCTGTTCTATCCTCTCTGCTCTATCCTCTCTGTTCTATCCTCTCTGTTCTATCCTCTCTGCTCTATCCTCTCTGCTCTATCCTCTCTGCTCTATTCCTCTCTGCTCTATTCCTCTCTGCTCTATCCTCTCTGTTCTATCCTCTCTGCTCTATTCCTCTCTGCTCTATCCTCTCTGTTCTATCCTCTCTGCTCTATTCCTCTCTGTTCTATCCTCTCTGCTCTATCCTCTCTGTTCTATCCTCTCTGTTCTATCTTCTCTGCTCTATTCCTCTCTGCTCTATTCCTCTCTGCTCTATCCTCTCTGCTCTATTCCTCTCTGCTCTATCCTCTCTGTTCTATCCTCTCTGCTCTATTCCTCTCTGTTCTATCCTCTCTGCTCTATTCCTCTCTGCTCTATCCTCTCTGCTCTATTCCTCTCTGCTCTATCCTCTCTGTTCTATTCCTCTCTGCTCTATCCTCTCTGTTCTATTCCTCTCTGTTCTATCCTCTCTGCTCTATCCTCTCTGCTCTATTCCTCTCTGCTCTATTCCTCTGTTCTATCCTCTCTGTTCTATCCTCTCTGCTCTATCCTCTCTGTTCTATCCTCTCTGTTCTATCCTCTCTGTTCTATTCCTTCGAGGCAGGGTCTCTCACTGAGCCCGGAGTCCCACTACCATCCAGCAGCCCCAGTAAACCCCCTACCTCTGCCTCCCACAACGTCTTTAGCCACACCCAGATTTTTATGTGGGTGCTAGGGATTTGAACTCAGGACCATGTGCTTGACCTGCTGAGTCATCCCTACAGGCCCATTTTCTGATGTTTGTCACAACCATCTTGCTATGTTGTCCAGGATGGACCGAAAACCACGGTGGTCCTTTTCCTCACTCTCTCGAGTACTGGGGCCATAAGCACGTATCACCAAACCAGGCTTAGGAATTTTTAAAATATATTTTCCTTTTTTTGAAAGAGTAAATGCAATGAAAATAATTGATCTCTTTGCCTAAGTCATGCTTTAAGGAGGTCTGCTTGCTTCCCTCTGGTCCTGCTTTTTTGCTGTTGTTAGCATACAAAAATAATGGTTTCATGAGAAGATTTCTATTCATGTATAAACCGTCCATGCCCCTCCCCCACTGACCTTTCTTCCTCCGGTCCGTTCTCTATCCTGCCTCCCACCAGAGAATGAGGAGAATTATGAGCCCAGACATATGCTCATCTGGGATGTACCTCCTACTCTTTAAAAATACTTCAATCTATTTATGTGTATTCTTTCATATTTATTTATATGTGTATGTGAGCATGTGTGGGGGGTGTCTGCATGATATGTATGTATGGGCACATACATGTTGATTCTGTCCTTTGGCTACGTGCATCCTGGGCATCAGACGGAGGTCATCGGGTTTCCTGGAGATTCTTCGTCCACTGAGCTGTATCTGGCTGCCTCCCATATTCCATTCTTAGTCCTTTATTTTATTGTAAGTTGTGGGAATCTCAGATGATAAAATGACTGCTGCTTTCAGATTCTGGAGTCTGTTCCTGAGGTTGGACCACCCGGATCCTGGTGTAGCCAAGGACTGGACGCCAGAATGGGCGATGTGGTGTGGGCGGCGTTGGATGCACAGGCTGGGTGCTCCCATCTACTGCACTGGGTACAGGGGAGGAGCATGGAGGGTGCTCCCATATACTGCACTGGGTGCAGGGACAAACGTGGAGGGAGCCGAGTGCTGGCCAGATGACAGGGCAGGCTGTCCCCGAATTGCTTTATTTAGGGCGAGGCTCACAGGGTTTTGTAAATGATAAATTTGAATTCGGCCTTTAGACTGTCGCAAAGATATATTGTTAAAACAAAAGGTGTAAGGATATCCTGCTATTTTAAAGGTTGTCTTGAAATTTAAAATACCAGATTATAGTGTATGTACCTCCACCTGCACATTTGACCCAAGCACCGTCCACCCTCCCCCCACCCCCCACCCCCCATCCCCCGCACGCGTTGGAAGTAACCTGTTTTTAGCTACACCAATTGTCAACACTTTTCACAGTGGCTTTCTGTCAATGTGCACCTTTATAAGGCTGAGCCATTTAAAAATATGTCACAGTCTCGTGTGACTCCCCCTGACAAGTATCATACCAAGCGTTTCCTAAAACAAGGACCTTCTGTTTTAAAACCATTTTCACCCCCCAAAGAAGCTTCCTGTGACACAATAAAGCAATCTAACACATAACTTATGTTCAGAGTTTCCCATTGCCTTGGACATGCCAGACCTGGGGGCTGCTGGTAAGCCAGGCCAAGGGCACGAGTGTGGGAGACACGCCCTCCTCTCCTCCCCCCATCTCTTGACATCCATGGCAGGCAGGAGAGCTGGCCCTGGGGTTCTGAGAGTGGGAGAACTGGCCATGCACCTCACTGGTTACAACACTCTGGAGAGCAGGCCCTGCCCCTCACCTGGGCAGCAGGGAAGAGCTGGCCCTGGTACAAGGGGTTGCTGGTGAGATGGCTCCAAGGACATTCAAGCAGGAGAGCCAGGGGGCTGACCAGCTCAGACACAGCTCAAGCCCAGATCCAGGGCTTTGGATTTGCCCACTCCAACATCTACCCGCTCCATGAACTGTCCTACAGATCCAAAACAACGGGATCGTCATGACACAGGGTAACAACAGGATGTCTGTGAGGAGTCCCAGTGAGGTTCCAGTATTGATGGTACAACAGAAACCAGAGGCCGAACCAGACCAAAGAGTCACTGCAATGAATATTTTCAAGCAAAGAAGTGTCAAAAGGGAGTGCTGTGGGACACGCTGTGACACACTACAGCTGCCACAAGGAGATTTTTTTTTTCTTCTTGGTGGGGAAGTTGCAAGGGTGGAGGGTGGGTATGAGAGGAGAGGAAGACGAATGAGATTGGGGTGCATGATGTGAAATTCACACACACACACACACACACACACACACACACAAAGTTAAAAAGGAAAAAGAAAAAGAGATTTTTGTCTCAAATAGTTTGAAGGTCAACTCTGATTTCGTGGCGTCAGATGGCAATGTTAAATCTCAGAGGCGTTCCACCAAATCAAATGCAGTTTCCTCTGAGACTAGGGAGACGAGGGGAGGTTAATGGCACCAGCTTCCCCGCTTTGGGTCACAGCCTTTTCGAAGCTGTTCTGAAACGCAGGCTGCAGGCTCGCATCTGCCTTTCCGCCTGGCAGCATCTGCTCCGATTTTACCTTCCTCTAAAAGTTACCACAAGAAGGGGAATTCCAAATAAGGAAAAGTCTGAAGTAAATTAAACTTTAGGAGGTCACGTTGATGAGCTTTTAATGAAAACATTCTAACCCTCCACACGTTTATAGATCCGCAGAGTTAAAGACCGATTTCCTCGCCTCTCTCTTGGCCAGCTTTGATTTTGCAGCTTTTGATTTTTTGATTTTGGCTTCACATATCTGTGAACACAAGCGTTTGTGAGAGACTGGTCACCTATTGACAGTTCAGAATTTCACATGACGACAAGCTATTCTGTAAGCCTGGGTTGCACTTGTCTTACAAGGTTTCTTTCATTCAAGAGCAAACAATGTCCTTGATAGGAAACCCATCAAAAGTCTGCTCCTCCCTCAGGCAGCTCTGCTTCTGCCTCCGGCAACCATCCGGAAACGTGTTTTCTCAGCAAGCCTTCCGTACAGGACCTCTTACTATTCAGAGGGCTTACTGGGTGAGGGCAACGTGTAGATGTGTTTGGTGTGGTTTAAGCTGTGTGTCACAGTGCGTGGCTGCTCTCTGGGACCCCTTAGGTGTACGTATTAGGTATGAGACATTAATACTGTTACGTCTCCGTGGAGGGGGTCTCTTTTACACATGAGTATTTATAAGAAAATAAAAAATTGAATGCCTTCCCAAACAAAATCTCATTTCCTTAAAGATTATTAATACTAAGTGACTAGGTTTATTTTAAAGCTATAAATGGTGGACAGAAGATTAAACAAGACATATATTTCTACACACATGTAATACACCAATTGATAGACACCATGCATCTCAACGTCCAACAGATAATGCTGTGTGGTGCTCCATGAGGGTACATTTGCCCAACATGCCTGCTGAGGCCTAGATTCAACCCTCAGGAGAGGACAGGAAGGGAGAGTGTGGGAGGGAAGGAGGCAGGAGATGGGGGGAGGGAAGGGAGGGAAGGAGAGGAGAGACAGAAAGAGAAAAATACACAGAGAGAGACATACACAGAGAGAGTGAAAGACACACATATACACACACAAAGAGAGACAGACAAGCAGGCAGGCAGGCAGGCAGACAGGCAGGCAGACAGGCAGACAGGCAGACAGACAGGCAGACAGGCAGACAGGCAGGCAGGCAGGCAGACAGACAGACAGACAGGCAGACAGGCAGACAGACAGGCAGTCAGTCAGGCAGGCAGACAGGCAGACAGGCAGGCAGGCAGGCAGGCAGACAGACAGACAGGCAGGCAGACAGGCAGACAGACAGACAGACAGGCAGGCAGACAGGCAGGAAGACAGGCAGACACCAGTATACATGGGAATAAAACTGGAGCCTCAGATGCCGAGGGCTTGAAAGCAGCATGATGACATTGTTTTGTATTGAATCTAAAAATAGAGAACTTGGCCTAAATCTTTCATTTCTTTTCGTTTTTCTAGAATCGCACTGTTGTTGAATTTTGCAAAACATGTGTTCATGACAGATTAGAAGAAGAAAGTTCTTTACTTCAGGTAGTTTCAAAGGCAGTGTCCTAAAAATGGTGTTTGGCGGAAACGGTGTGTGTGTGTGTGTGTGTGTGTGTGTGTACAGATAAAGAGGGAGGAAGCAGAAAATTACAACAGCAAATAAAGTATCAGTGGTGACCGTGTGGTCTACTTTCGCTATTGAACGGCAGTGTGTCTTATAACTATCGCCCTGACTATCTAGCCATGATGCGAACAGGCCCACAAACCAACAAACTAGTCGGCTGATCTCCAATTACACAGAAGCATGTTTAAGGAAATGAGCGAAGTTACAAAAGACCCTCGCTCAGGCCTGGTCCCGGCACTTAACGTTTTTGCAGAATCCTGCTCCCTTTGGTTTGTTTTCTTCCGGTTCGCTCACTACCCCTCCCAGTGTCCTCGTGACCCATGGATGACATCTCAGGGGGCTATGAACACTCATCTGCTTCCCTTGCGTCCCAGGCTGCCTCTCTCACCAACTGCTCCCGTGGAACAGTATCTTTGAGCCTCACAGTCCTTTCCTTCTTCGTCTCTCTGCTTCTCCCGCCTCCAGCAGCCATCCTGAAAGTCTCTTTTCTCTCCAAGTCGCCTGTGGTTCTTTGAATGAAAATGGCCCCCATAGACCCCTAGACAGTGGCGCTACTAGGAGGTGTGGCCTTGTGGGAGTGGGCGTGGTCTCATTAAAGGAAGTGCGTCACTGGGGATGGGTTTCGGGGTTTCAGATGCTCAAGCCCAGTCCAGAATCACTCTCTCTTCCTCCTGGCTGCCGATCCAGATGTAGAACTCTGAGCTGTCTGTCCAGCATCATCTGCCTGCATGCAGCCTTGCTTCCCATGATGATGGTGATGATGATGATGATGATGATGATGATGATGATGATGATGATGGTGGTGGTGGTGGTGATGATGATGGGCTAAACCCCTTTGAACCGTAAGCCAGCTCCAATTATGACACGTGCCTTTCAATGGTCTCTCTTGTAGATGTCCTTGGTGTGATTTAAGCTGTATGCCACAGTTTGTGATTGCTCTCCCAAAGTGGCTTGGGACCCCTTTTGTATGATGCCATCTCTATGGAATTTGTATTCATGGGGAAGAAAAGGGGACTTCTAGAAGTGTATGTCAGAGCAGATCCAGTAGTTTATCAGCTATTTAAATACAAGTGTTGGCATGTTAATTAACACTGAATAGAAATAAATTAGCATTAAGCAACACTTTAAAAATTAATTTCTTGGTTGCATTAGCTAGGTCTCAATGTGCTAGGTACTATTTTATTGGTGTAGAAATATTAATATTTATCTTACTGCAGAAAATCCTTGTTCTAGCATTTCCATAGTACCTATACAGCTTTCTGTTTAGAGAAGATAATCAATTATATAATAAATAAATTATTATTTAGCATCCAGTATCAAGCACACTAATATAATCACTATTATTAATGAGGCAAGAGGATATGGCAGAGAGAGTGCTATCAGGCTTTGTATAACAATTTGAAAAACATCATATGAAAAGAACAAGTTGGCACAGATGAAGGCTGGCTCCTAACTCCATCCCCAGATCAACTGAATCTGGCCGCTGGTCCAGGCCCAGAGGAACCGCAAAATGTAGGTAATACTGAAAATCACATTGTGGAAAGTCAAGAGAATAGTGAGATGCTAACGTCTGCCAATGCATGAAATAATGTGTAGGATTACTTGTGACAGATAGAGCATGCGCCAAAAATCCTACACTATATAAATGGTTCAGAGAACCTGCAGCGCGTAGCATAATACCCATGCACATGGGACGCTGAACTTTCCCTCTATTTGGCGGCCCGCTCTTGCTGGGAACTACATCCCGTCTTAATCAGTGGTCTCTGAGGCTTCTTCACATGGTTGTCTCTGACAATTCTTCCTTCCAGTCCGCACGAAGCCCTCTGCAGGTAACATCCACTGATGTCGCTAAGAGCAGCTCGGAGTATGCGTGTGTGCTGATGGAGAAGGCTGGTGGCGTGTTTGAGGTAAGCATGGGTCTTCCCCCTCATTTTTTTCCTCACTATGTTGCACACCCAGTCCCCACCAGGTAACGGAACATGCACGCACACGGAAACCACTTAGAGAAAACTTGCTGCGGTTTGAAGATCAAATGCACCTACACACCAAAGCTGTGCACACATTGGCTAGCTGAGCTGCTGATAGACATCCTTTCTCATCCTGCAGAGCAGCGTGCTCAGGGTCTGACTGGGTCTCTAACATGAGGCAAGGAGGCCTCATGTTCTCTGCAGAGCCAGGGTTTCTGTCCCCGTGGATTAAGAGTGGCTGCCCTGCTCTGCCGCTGTACTGTCAGCTGCTCCCTTCCTATTTCTTTGAAATCACGCCAATCACAAGATAACAAATTCCGAGAGAATAAGCAAAAAGGTTTTGCTCAATAGAGTGTCTCGTAGTCTTCAGATGCAGCGCCCTGACCTGCTCCTCATTGCGACACAGTGGAGTCTTCAAAAAACCGCATGACCTTGCGTGAATTCATGCAATTTGTAGGTAAATGGTTAGACCTGGAAAATATCATCCTGAGTGAATTAACCCAATCACAAAAGAATGCACATGAAATGCAATCACTGATAAGTGGATATTAATGAGCCCAGAAGCCCTAAATACTCAAGACACAAATAGCAAGTCAAATGATTCCCAAGAAGAAGAAAGGAGAGGACCCTGGGCCTGTAAAGATTGCATCCAGTTTAGTAAAGAAACCGAGGGGGGAGGGGGAATTATTGGGGAACAGATGGGGGGAGAGGAACTATGGGAACTATGGTGGGTGGGAACTGGGAAAGAGGAAAGCCTTTGGAATGTAAACATAGAATATAGAAAAAAAAACAAAACTCTAAAACTCAAAAAAAACAAACAAACAAACAAAAAAAAACAACCGCATGACCTTTACAAATGAGATTGAATCAAGACTTAATAAAAGTCTAACAGTGTGAACAAAAAACACAGAGAACTCTCTGTTTGATAGAAGTTAAATCTGAGACCAAAGACAGGTGAATTGCCTTTGAGACATGTTATCCTTTTCAGGGCCGGAGGGTGTTTTTGAGACAAAGGGTCTTGCGAATAATAGGCACTTATAAGACAATAATGAGGAACAGAAAGACCTCACTCTGCAGACCAGGTTGGCCTCAGTGTGGTCCACACAGATCCACCTGTCTGTTTCCTGAGTGCTAGGGTTAAAGGCTATGAGAAATTGTTATTCTATTTCTGCTTCTGAACTGTTTTTTTGGTGTCATAGAAGGAAATGGTACAATCCAACTAGGCAACTGGAAAGGCACTATTTACAAAAGTTTTGTGGAAACTAGTAAATAATAATGATAATAATGATAATGATAATAATGATGATGATGATGATAATAATAAACAGAGCAGTAATCTGAGACAGGCACTATCAGGGGTCCTCTACCCCACCCTGTGGCTGGCAGGTCTATGGAAGAAAGAAATGCTTATGGCTGAGAGACCTGAAATTGGAAGATACCTGACAGAAGCCGGAACCTTTTTTTTTTTTTTAAGATTTATTTATTTATTATATGTAAGTACACTGTAGCTATCCTCAGACACTTTTTCTTTCCATTCCAGCCCTGCTCGCTTGCTGTAGCTGTCTTCAGACACCCCAGAAGAGGGTATCAGATCTCATTACAGATGGTTGTGAGCCATCAGGTGGTTACTGGGATTTGAACTCACGACCTTCGGAAGAGCAGTCGGTGCTCTTAATCACTGAGCCATCTCTCCAGCCTGAGCTGGGACCTTTAACAGGAGAACAAACACAATCCACGGATATAGGACAGGGAGTCAGGAAAGCATGTGGTTCAGCCTTAGTCTCCATCAACCCAGCCATTGAGCAAACCCAACACGAAGCAGGAGAGCTGATATGGTACTTAGCAGTTAACAGACTTTGGCACAAACCAGAGTGGATAAGAGTACAAACAGAGAAGTAAAAAAATGTCCAGCCAGTCTCTCCAGCTCCTTATCCTCTGGAATATCTCCATGAGAAAATGTGGCGTGCTCCTAGCATAGCGCCTTCCATGTTAGGAAGAATGGTTGTGCTGGTGGCCTGGGTGTAATTTTCATACACCCAGAACTTCTGCTAGTTGTGTGTATAGTCATTGTCCCCCAGATGCTTAAGATCTGTGTGTGGTGATACACACCGATAAATCTAGGATAAAGGAGGCTAAGGCAGGGGGATTGGGAACCTGAGACCAGCCTGGACTATACAGTAAGACCTTGTCTCAACAACAGCAGCAACAGGAGGAAGAAGAAGAGGAGGATGAGTTAAGAAATGAGTTGAAATCTGAAATTTCAATTTCTCTTAATTTTATTTATATACATATACACATATACATATATATACAGATATATTCATATTATCTGCAATTCTGTCATTCTAAAGCCTCTTTTCTTTAGTTTCTAAATTCCGAGTTTTCCTTTCTGTATCTCCTTCCTTCTCTCCTCTCAAGGCCACATCTGAGTTTTTGGAAGAGCCTTCTGTGTGACCAAGGCTTAGATGACATCTGATGTACTTTCGTCTGAACTTTCTCCTCTGTAGTAGCATTTATCTTCTTTCCAGCTTACATAGGAGGCAGAGGCAGTTCAGATCTCTGTAAGATTGAAGCCCGCCTGGTCTATGTGATAAGTTCCAGGTTACCCAAAACTACATAGTAAGACCCTGTCTGAAAAAAACAATAGATAGCCAGGCTGTGGTGGTGGCACTGTAAGACCCAAAAGAAAAACAGGGGCACCCCAGTGCCCCATGCCTTGGAAGCCATCACCCCATTCACTCACGAGAAACAGTCTTGATGCAATAGCAGGAGGATTTTTATTCCAGAGCTCTGGGGTCACGGCCATTCCCCCACGCGGGGTAGATGACAGTGAACACCAGGTGCAGAAACAGGACTACTTTTATAGATTTACAGCAAAGCCCGCCTACACAAGCCACTCCATAGCTCCCAAGCCAATCAGTTTAAATTATCCAAGCCTGCGCTCTCTGAGAACCAATCAGTTTCCTATAGAAGCCGGATAGACTAGTTAAGTCATTTCCGTTTACGTGGCCACCACATACACATTTCCTGCTACGGGGTCGGGGCATCTGCTGGGCGGCCGCCCTTGCCTCAGCTTCTCCGCAGGAGGCGAGGCAGGAAAGGACACTAGGGATCTTCCCAGCCTTAGCCCTCATCCTTTCAGCACATGCCTTTAATTCCAGCACTAGAGAGTCAGAGGTAGACAGATCTCTGAGTTCGAGGCCAGCCTGGTCTATAGAGCAAGTTTCAGGACAGCCAAGGCTACACAAAAAACCTGTCTTAAAAAAACAAGAACAAAGCAAAACAAGAAAGAAAAAAAAGATAAACCAGGTGAGGTGGGACTTAGCTGTATTCCCAGTCCTTGAATGCAAGGGTAGCTTGGGCTACCAAGTAAGACTCTTGTTTCAAGAAAGAAGTAAATACTCATCCTGCCTCATTTGTCCCCCTGGCTAAATACCCATATCTTTGCAAATTATGGGTATAACTTGGCAAAGTAACCTTCAGAAATGGGTGGGAAAGTGTCTACTTCAGAGCAGTTGTGATGGAATTCTTTCTGAAGTGACTGGAGTTTTAATCAGTAGCCAGCAGTCCCCCTTTGACCCTGTTCATTACAAAACTCCCTGGATGTTTTCCATGCCGTCGAGGGGAAGCAAGGCTGTCCACATAGCCACAGAGCGGGAGGTCCGCTTCTGTCTTGGGAGAAGACCCTGCCATTTCTACTGTACAAGTTGCAGGTTTGCTCCCACTGAGACAAAACTTCCAGATACCAATTCCTATTCTCTTTTGCCCTGGCTGGTGAAAATGGACCTATGAAATTTCTGGGATTCTGTTCCCTAGGAGCTTTAAGGAGTGACAGCAGAAGATGAATGCATCCACAGGAGGAAAACCCTGAGTTTTCCTCGGCTTTAGACAGGATGTTTGTGCAGCTTCAGATGCCCCCGGAACATTGGAACTTGACATTTTGAAACAGGATCAGTGAAGCCTGCTTGTGCCAGTGTTTGAACTGGTAAAGAATAGAGCATCTCTGGACTCAGCAGTCCCTGCCCCAATCCCAGGACTAATTGACAAAGCTCTGTGGAAACAAGGCAGCCCAGAGGATTTAGCTAATCTCTTCTGCCCTTTGTGTTAGTTCTGAGCCTGCTGGGTTGCTGCCTCCAAGATAAGATCTGTGCATCCGGGGATGGGGGCGTGGGGGAAGTGGGTTAAGGACATTACTCAGGGGTAGAGCGCTTGCCTGAGACCTGGGGTTCGATCTTCAGCACCATAGAAAGAAAAGGAGGGGGGGATCAGTGGATACAAGCATAATGAAGGGAAACACGTTCTAGTGTTCTGGACTTCAGCATACTCCTGGAGCCCAGTGGTAAACAGTGTATGATGTTTAATCCAAATATAAAGATGCAAACATCTGCAGTTTTCATCACTAGACCAGTATATCCTCAATGCGTACCATTTTATTTAGCTTTGTATTTTTAAATTTTGTGACTTTTATTTTGGGGTTTCCTAATACACTGTTCCCAGTGACAGGAAATGTCACCCCTGGGCACCCCACGGGTAGCCCCTCCAGTTTGGTTAAATGGTTCCCGGGAGTAAAGCAATCGTGCTTTGGAGATTCTCACCCCACCTATCAATCCTCACGAATGGCTGGCCTTGAGATCATCTGACTTCCTTTAAGCCACCAGTCCTGTCGTTCCCATAGCTACCCCTAGCCATAGCCTAAGGTGAGCCAGAATAAAAAGAAGTTTTCAGCTTCCACTCCTCCACTCCCTTTCCCCTATGCCTGGGGAGAGTCCAGCGTGATGGAATTCTTTCTGAAGTGACTGAATTTTTAATCAGTAGCCAGCAGTCCCCTTTGACCCTGTTCATTACAAAACTTCCTGGATGCTTTCCATGCCTCCGAGAGGAAGCAAGGCCGACGTGACCGCACAGCCACAGAGAGGTGCCTCTCTCCTGCCTTTGGAGAAGACACTGCCATTTCTACTGTGTCCGTCCGACATTTGCTCCCACTAAGGCTAATTCTTATTCTCTTTTGTTCTCGCTGGTGAAAATGGACCTATGTTTCCTGGAATTTTAGGGGATTCTGTTTGCAATAAGCTCTAAGGAATGGCAGCGGAAGACCAATTCGTCCCCAGGAGGAGCACCCTGAGCCTTCCTGCAAGAGAACTCTGAGCTCAGGTCTTACACCAGAACCGCCCCCTTCACAGGTCTTTCTGAAATATCGTTGTATGAATCACTGTGATCAAAAGCAACTTGGGAAGAAAAGAGTTTATTAATCCTACTCTTCCACATCATAGTTCATCATCAAAGGAAGTCAGGACAGAAACTCAAGAACCTGGAGGCAGGAGCCGATACAGAAGCCATGGAGGGGTGCTGCTTACTGGCTTGCTCCCCACGATTTGCTCAGCCTGTTAACTTATAGAGCCCAGAACCACCAGCCCAGGGGTGGTTCAATAACAAATTAAGAAAATGTCCTACAGGCTTGTAACCGGATGTTATGGAGGCGGTTCCTCAATTGAGGGTCCTTCCCCTGTGACGACTCTAGCTCGTATCAAGTTGATATTAAACCAACCTGGACACCAAATAAAGCCTGTGCTGTTATGCGGATTCTCTGGTCTGTTCTTCCTTCTCTTCTCACTGACCTTACAGGAAGGGCAAGCAATGCATCTGATTTGAAAGACGAATAGACAACACACATTTAGTGCCTTGCAGGGGTTAAAGATCCTTTCTTCAAATTCTGAAGTCCCATTCTGAGCCATGAAGATTTAAACCTGTGAACTTTGAGGGGACACAACTTAGCTCTTAACAACCGGACTGCACTTTCTTTATCGGTACACTAGGCACCACCTGAGCTGTAGCTCCACTGGTGGGAGAGTTACGAAGAGTGAAGTTAGAGAGTCTGCACAGATGGGTCATGAGGGTGGCGCCCCTGTGGTGACATTAGTGGTGATATAAAGAAAGGAGGATACCCTAGAGCTAGCATGCCTGCTGTTTTACCCTGTGATCTTGTTGTGTGTGACTTTTCCTAGGGAGACATGAGCAAATGCCTTGTCACCCCAAACGGGTCGTTGACAACACGCCAAGGAAACAACCCCACACGTCTTGCTTAGTGACAACTGCACTGGCTGGTTTTGTGTGTCAACTTGACAGGAGCTACAATCATCAGAGGGGAAGGAGCCTCCGTTGAGGCAATGCCTCCGTGGAATCCAGCTGTAAGGCATTTTCTCAATTAGTGATCAGTAGGGCAGGGCCCAGAACTGTGGGTTGTACCACCCCTGGGCTGGTAGTCCTAGGTTCCATAGAAAGCAGGCTGAGCAAGCTCTGGGGAGTAAGGCAGTAGGCAGCATCCCTCCATGACCTCTGCATCCGCTCCTGCCTCTAGCAGGTTCCATCCGTGTTTGACCCCCTATCCTGCCTTTCTTCAATGATGGATTATGAACTGGAAGTATAAGCCAAATAAACCCTTTCCTCCCCCAACTTAGTTTTTGGTCATAGTGGTATATCACAGCAGTAGAGACCCCAACTAAGATGAGAGCCAATACGCTTATCGAGGTGACAGGAATATGGCTAAGCAGAGTTACTTGCAGAAGCACGAGAGACTCTGGCAGTAGCATCATGGAAAGACACTCCCTCCCCCGACCCCAGCATGGCGGAGAACTCAACAAAAGCTGTCACTGGAGTTCCCTGCATCTTGCTTGCAGCTCTACCGATGAGTTTCCTCTTTCCAGCAATTATTTCTGCTTATGTAATTAGGGGGAGCACTCCACAGGCCTTGTATCTTCTGTGAACTTCCACAGTCTTCTAAGTGTTGCAGACTTTCTGAGGGTTGGGAACCTTCTCCAGGATGGATTGTCTTCAAGCTGGTGGAAACAGCCCCCCAACTGATGCCCTCTGCCGTGTGTTAGAAGACCCACTGAGATGCTCCTGTGTCTGTACAGATTTCCCGGCCTCCAAAATTGGGAGCAAAAGCTACATTTCTCTCTATAAATAACCCAGCTATGGTTTCTGTTGACATGATCTCCCCATTGACAAGGAGATCTTGTAACTGACAGGCATGTTTTTCCCTCTTGCTGCAGAGACAACTTCATAAATGGAGGTTTCCTTCCTAGATGTAAATCTCTCATATGGAATGAAAAAAAACTCCACTCTGCTTTTAGAATCCTGTGGCTTCGGATTCTCAAAATCATCCATATGCCAATGTGGAATATTTTGGGATAGCATATTCTGATTTCCCAAAGACAAAAAATAAATAAATAAACAATCAAAATATGTAAATTACACTATTTTTGAAGAGGAAGTGGAGGGAGAGGGAAGAGGGGGTGGGTCTGAGGGGGTGGTTGTGTGTGGATCTAGAAGGATGATTGACAGGGAAGGATGCAAAGCCAAGCAAGTGCCTGGCAAAAGAACACGCCTACAAAAGAAAGTCCACAGCAGAGTCTCAGCTCGGGCTCCTGGTACGCTCTGGAGAAAGCTGGAAGGCCACGTGGGTGGAGAAAGGCCAATGTGACATAGAAAAGAAGTCAGAGATGAGGGAGGACTGGTAGGGTGGTGGACTTGGCAAAAGCTGGCCTTTACGGAGCTGAGATGTCCGGGTAAGGGGCTGTTGTTATATTGTTGACTCACACCTGTAATCCCAGCACCCCAGAAGTTGAGGCAAGAGGGTTGCCATGGCTCTGAAGCCACCCTGGACTGCAGGGTGACTTCTAGGGCACGTTGGACTACAGTGTGAGACCCTACCATCAAACAAGACAATAACAACACAATAAGCTTTCTCTCTCTCTCTCTCTCTCTCTCTCTCTTTCTCTCTCTCTCTCTCTCTCTCTCTGTAGGTTTATGTATTTATCACGTATCTAGTGTTCTGCCTACACGTATCCCTGTGTATCAGAAGAAGGCACCAGATCTCATTACAGATGACTGTGAACCACCGTGTGATTGCTGGGAATTGAACTCAGGACCTCTGGAGGAACAGTCAGTGTTCTTAACCTCTGAGCCATCTCTCCAGTGCAGCAATACTGTTCCTTTAGAGCACATTTGGAAGAGAGGTACAGATAGTTCCCATAAATGTCCACACACAGGCATGGCTTCCCCTGCCCTGACAACCAATGCTCTCTCTCTGGCTGATATATTTGTTATGGTCAGAAAGCCAACTCTAACCCATCCTTGTCATCCGAAGCCCAAACTTTATATCAGGGTTCACATTTGCTGTCCTACCTTCATCCTGTGAGTTTGGACAAACAGGAAATAAGGAGATAGTGGAGCTTTCCTCCCCCCCTCCTCACAGAAGGTCGTCGAAATGTCGACAAAGAGGAGAGAAAAGCATATAAATTCTTTGATGTGCATGGTAGGTAGTGTCAGAGAAGACTGATGACCCAATAACCCTTCACAGAGATAGAAATAAAGGATTGAGGGAGTTTTGATACACGGTGACTTAGTGTAGAGAAATTTGAGAGGCAGGAAATTAGTTTTGGAACTGCCTGTAAGCTCAAAGGCAGACAGCGGCTCTGTGAATGTCTGTACACAAAGCCTGCCTTGTGCTGCCTGGGCAATCTCTGAGCTACCCTGGGACGAACAGATGTAAACTCTGTTGGGATATGGTGGCAATTTTCATGGCTAATTATTTTTAGTTATTTGATGAATTCCTAGAAAGGGTCTTTAAGGAAACTCTTTTGCAAGAAGTTTCTTGAGTCAGAAAAGGGAACTTGAGGGAGATCTCCTCCCTGAACTTGGGAAAGACAAGGCAAGGTTCAAGAGATTCTCATTCCAAACCATTTGTCTGCTTATCAGGCCGGAGTAATGCCAGGCAGTGGTGGTGCACGCCTTTAATCCCAGCACTCAGGAGGCAGAAGCAAAGGGATCTCTGTGAGTTCAAGGCCACTCTGGTCTACAGAGTGAGTTCCAAGACAGTCAGGGCTACAAGGAGAAACCCTGGCTCAAAAAATAAAAAATTGAAATCTTGCCAGAGCATTGACTCTCGATAATACAGACACACAACCAACACTACAGTGCCATACAGGGGGCAGTCGACTTCCTGCAAGCCTGCCAGGCTCTCCCTGTTAGTTCTTCTCATCCCTGTTGGGCTATGGCGAAACCAGAGAGGGGTTAGGAAACGATTGTGACCTAGGACACTGTTAACAACCCGAGAGGGTGGTAGGAAAGCGAGAACCATGGCTGCAGCAACCCGAAAACCAAACAAAATTCTCTACACAAACTTCAGGGAATGAAGAGTCCATGCTCACACCTCAGCTGAATTATCCCAGTGATATCCTTTGGACTTTTTAGCTCCAGAGATACAAGATAATACACTTGACTTAAAGTCATTTTTAAAGCATTTTTTTTTTTTGCAATAATTTGTTGCATCAGCAGTATACAGATCCAAGAGCCATGTGAACTATCTGATAGGCTCCAAAAGAAGTGGGTCTGGATTTGGGACAGAGGTCCAGGCCAAGTACAAACTTGTGAATTATTAGCATATGATACTACGTAAGACCAAATTCCTGATGACATTGCCAAGAAAGCCAAAAAAAAAGGGAAGAGAGCCAGGGAGGGGAGAAGACAGAAAACAATGAACAGGTCAATTCGGGAAAACTTTCACCTTAAGAGAGAAGGTGCCCTTAAACGACCTAGGACCTAGAGAGAGAATCTAGTAGGATGGGGGAAGCCAGGAAGCCAAGTAAGGGAGGGGCTTTAAGAAGGGGACAGTGACCTGTGACACATGTTCAGAGGTTAGGGAAGGTGAGGACTAGACATTGGTTTGTGGATTTAGCAATACAAAAGCAATTAGTAGGCTTGACCAGGACAGTTTGGGTATGTTCTGGGGGGCTGAAAGTTTGGATAGTAGATCTTAGAAAGGATGAAGAAAGAAAGAGAGAGAGAGAGAGAGAGAGAGAGAGAGAGAGAGAGAGAGAGAGAGGAAGGAAGGAAGGAAGGAAGGAAGGAAGGAAGGAAGGAAGGAAGGAAGAAACATAAGGGAGGTCACTGGAGAGGTAGAGCTATGGCTAGATGTCTTGGGTATGAGTGAGAGAAATGACTACGGAAGATCTAGTAGAGGGGAATGTATTCAAACAAGTCCTCTCCCTCATGAGGCACCACTTAGCCAGGATGGGAGCTAATTACACTTAATAGTGAGCCCAAAAAAAGCCTCCAAGAACTGAGGCTGAGCCCCACTTGATTGTGAGACCATGAATTGTGAGCTTAAGTAACAGGTACTACAGCTTTTGTTGTTGTTTGGACAGGGTCCTGCTGTGCATCCCAGGCTGGCCTCAGACTGTTGATCCTCCTGCCTCAGCTGCTGGGTGCTGGGATTATAGACACACAGCAATGCTCTTAGCACAATGTTTTTGTTTAAAGCTACTAATTTCATGGATAATTATGCTTAAGAAGAAAGTAGCTGTGTGGATCAGGCAGTGGCCTCATCTGAGTTGCTCCATCGTGTGCGACAGTGACTTCCAGGCTAGATCTTGTCCTTCGTGACTCCGTGCTACCACACGTCATCTGGCTCTGTTTTGAGGGAAAGTGCAGAGGGTGCTGCCACACCCCTTGGTAGACACCTCCATCTGTCCAGCACCGCCCAGGAACAACAGGCTGATAGCATTCTTACATGTAAAGAGCTACCACCTGTAAACTTGTCAAACCAGACTGAGACATCAATTTGGGCACATTCAAATTGATGAGGGCGTTTTTTGGGGGTGTGTGTGTGTGGAGGAAATAGCCACCAGTTTTTATGTTTTTCTTTGCCTCCCTCGTACTGGGATTACATACATATCCACCATATAGCAAATCTAAGAAATATTAATCTGCTTTTTTTTCAAATAGCACATATTTACTGAGGGTCTTTTCTGTAGCAACCCTGGGTAAGTCTCCAGGGCACTGGAGTAAACAGGATTATAAATCCTTACCCTGCTTGGAAGCAAGCTGAATGAGGAACACTGACATACTATGATGAGCCTTACTCTGGGAGAAGTGGGGCTTCCATGACATAAACAGGGTCCCAGGCCAGTGTGGGGTCAGAGGTCCTGGTTGGAAACAGACTCTACAGAGCAGGTAAGACCTGAGAGATGAGACGCTCTGAGCGGATGAGCTCGTGGATGATATTAGGGATGGGAATAGCTATATCTTTCTGTCCTTATTTATTCTTTGAGAACTTCATACGCTATATTTTGAGCAGATTCTTTTCCCTTCCGCAGCCCCTCCCAGATCCTTCCCTACATCTACACCCATCCAACTTCATGTTCTTTCCTCTCTTAAAAAACTTGCAGTGAATTTCATTTTGCCCAACCTCTCCTGAGTAGGAGGTCTATCCTGGAGCACGACTGATATACTCATTATCATTCTGTTGAAGACCACGGACAGTCCCCAGCCCCGCTCACAGTTGGGAGGAGCCTCTTGGCCAATCTAGGACTTTGTACTTCCTTTTCCCATTTCCTTCTTAGCTAAAAGTTGGAAAGGTCTGTGAGTTTGTCAGTAGACTTGTCATCCCTGGAGGCCAGAGATGCCACAGGTGTTTAAAAAGTCTCTGGTTCCACAGTGGCCGGAGGCTGGGGAATTCCCAAAAGGGAGTCTGGTTTTGCCTAAGCTCTTTCCTCCTGAAGGAATAACCCTTTCCTGGAAAGGGCACTGAAGACGTGACAGAAAGTTCCAGACACTTTTGCACCTGGGAACTGGACTAACCAGCCCACTCCTTTTCCTCCCTCCAGTAAAGCCTGATTAACTCCAAGGCTGGATGTTCAATGGTGCCTGCCTCCTGGGACTCCTCTAGCTGCAAAGGAGCCCGTCTCCTGGGACTCCTCTAGCTGCACAGGAGCATACCTCCTGGGACCCCTCTAGCTGCACAGGAGCCCGCCTCCTGGGACCCCTCTAGCTGCACAGGAGCCCACTTCCTGGGACCACTCTAGCTGCACAGGAGCCCACCTTCTTTCTTCCTTTAAGTGCCTTATTATAAAAGCTTATTTCTGAAACTCACCCTCTGTGGTGTGTGAATTTCACTCTTCCAGGTCAGAAGGAAAAGAATGTGAAAGGCCACTAACCGGGCGAGTGACTCCTGACCCTGTGGATGCCTGGCGCCATGGCTTCTGAGCCAGGCTTATCCAAGCACCAGTGGGGGCTCCATCCCTCTAATACAGGATCAAATTGATCACATGTGTTCGGTACAATTGATCACACATGTACAACTGGGTACAAGTGATCATGTACATTCTAGATCATAATCAACCAGCATGAGGTGCAATAGTCCTGTGGTTTCATAACAAGACATTTTGTGCTGTCATATAATAATGATGTAAGATTTATGCCAAATTTCTAGTTACCTTTTCCACTAGGAAAAACATACACATGCAACCACCTTCAATGACTTTGGTTACATGAAAATGGATAACATCTTTCTAGGTGCAAAATGAGCAGAAATACCATTCCCTGCTGACTGGCTGTTTGGACAAAGCTTTCTGTTGCCCCAGGAATGCGCTGGGATTGCACTTGTCTTTTTATTGTCTTAATTTCCATTGTAAAATCTCGAGGGAGTAGTTTACAGCTCAGCTGTGTTTCCCTTTGAAGCCATGGTTGTCTGAAGCTCTCGTTGCATCATCATACAGACTCAATTTCTGCGTCTCGTCACTGTGGTTCAAGAAAAAAGGTTTGGGCCACAAAGCCATCAGATGCTGGCTAAATATGTGCAGAATCTGGAAGTAGAATTTTGGCATAGATTTCTTCTGGATGAATCCACTCGTTTTCTAGTGTCTAGATTGAAGATATCAAACTATTAGGGACATTAGAAGTGGTGGCTCTTTCTGGAACTTTCCAGTGAGCATGGTTCAGGCATGGGCATGGTACTTGGTGTTCTTCTCCCTTGGCCTCTAATATAATTTTGTTTCAAGTTCATGGTCCTTGTAGACCCCCAGACGGCTCTCAACTCTTCGATGGAGAATAATAAATCACTGAGTTCTGGCAGATGTCCTATCTGTGTAAATCTAGTAATGTCTAGAATAATACAAATCAGAGTTTGTATTATTGACTACCCTACAAGGCAAGTCTCCCTTTATCTTTGACAGAAAGAAGATCTAGCATTCTCTCCAAGGCTAGAACTTTCACAGACTTTTGTTCCTGGCTTTCTGAAGGATAGGGCAGTAGGCTTTAAGTTTAAATCCAATGTGTCTGCCCAAAGGCACAGTGACACAGCAATAATAGCTCTGTCCTCCTGCCTTCTTGAGTCACTTCTTACAATGTCATTATGCGATGACTTTTCGCTGATGCATCAGGAACCTGGGTTTTGGAGATGAGGTCTTCAAGTTGCTCAGACTGGCCCTGAGTTCCAAATTTTTCTGCCTCAAGTTCTTGAGTAGTGGGGACTATGGGCCTGCACCACAAGGTGCAGAAAAAGCTTTCAGAAAAGCTTTTAAAAGAGATTAAGTTTATGAATGTTTTTTTGAGACAAGGTCTAATGTAGCTCAGGCTGGACCCTGTTTCTAATTCTGCTCTGTTTGGAACGAAATACTGTAAGAGAGTCCTTAGGAGTTACTGTAGTTATCATGAATCTGACATAGCTGTTTTGTGGCAGTCCTCCAGCTGTTCTCTAGGTCATATTTATCTGCTTAATAGGTGGTCAGCCTGTATGTTTGTATAAATAATGATTTGTTGGATACTTCCATGTTAGGAAGCAGTCCAAGTCCAATCAACATTACTTCCTAAAACCCATGGGTTCTGTTTTAACTTTTGAATTAAAATAAAGGTTTAATAACTTGCCACTTAAAGGACTTCAGAAGTCATATTGTCACAACATTCAGAGCAAAAGTGTGACCTGCTGCAAGAGAAGCCAGCCCCGTGGTTCGACTCTGTCCATCCACTGAGTGGCAAGATAAGTGGCTTAGGAAGCAGGGTGGTCAGCAAGTGCACGGGCGTGAAAGGGGCTGGAGGGCATAGGGGGTGGGGGGGATGGGGGGCATGGGGGGCATGGGGGCATGGGGGCATGGGGGGCATGGGGGCATGGGGAGCATGGGGGCATGGGGAGCATGGGGGCATGGGGGCATGGGGAGCATGGGGGGCATGGGGAGCATGGGGGCATGGGGGCATGGGGGCATGGGGGCATGGGGGCATGGGGGCATGGGGGCATGGGGGCATGGGGGCATGGGGAGCATGGGGGCATGGGGGACATGGGGGCATAGGGGCATGGGGGGCATGGGGGCATGGGGGGCATGGGGGCATGGGGAGCATGGGGGACATGGGGGCATGGGGGCATGGGGGCATGGGGGAATGGGGGCATGGGGGGCATGGGGGCATGGGGCATGGGGGCATATGGGGGACATGGGGGCATGGGGGCATGGGGGCATGGGGGCATGGGGGAATGGGGGCATGGGGGCATGGGGGACATGGGGGGCATGGGGGCATGGGGGACATGGGGGACATGGGGGGGCATGGAGGCTATCAACCAAAGCAAGACGCAGAGCGGAAGCAGGGGGCGAGTCATAGGAAAATCACTACAGCATGTATCTTGGTTTTTGTTTTGGGGGTGTTGTTGTTGTTGTTGTTGTTGTTGTTTTAAGACAGCTTCTCCAGTCCTTAGCGTGGCCTCAGAACTCGACGTGTAGCTGAGCATGACCTTGAAGTCGTGTCTTCCTACCTTGCCTGGTGTTGCAAGTGCACACCACCATGCTTGGCTTGTGTGATACGAGGAGCCAGACCTAAGGCTTCCTGCAAGGACTCCACCACCCAAGTGCATCACCCGCTTGTGTCATTTAAGTTTTTAAAATTTTGCTTAATTTACTTTAGGTGCATTGGTGTGAGGGTGTCAGATCCCAGCCACTGGAGTTATAGACAGTTGTGAGCTGCCGTTTGGGTGCTGGGAATCAAACCTGGGTCCTCAGGAAGAATAGCCAGTGCTCTTAAATGCTGAGCCATCTCTCAAGCCTCTAATTTGTGTGTTTGTGTATGTGTGTGTCTGTGTGTGTGTGCATAAAACTTATTTTTAAAAATAAGCAAGTTTGTAAGCAAGTGCTGGCAGTAGCATCTCTCCCTTTAAAACAAAACAGATATGTTATCAAACAAATTGTGTAATTTCCAGGAGTGTTGAAATTGGCACTGTTCATGTGTCCCGGAGGAGCAGAATTTTGAGTGAAAAGGTAAATAGTTATCTAATGCTACATAAAGAATTGCTCAAATGTATCAAATTCAAAGAATGTTTTTAATAGCTGTGAGGTTTGCTTGCTTGTTTTTGTTTTATGTAGCCCAGGCTAGCTTTCAACTTACTATGTAGCCAAAAATGAGCTAGAATTTATGAATCTCCTGCTTCCACGCCCTGAGTGCTGGGATCACAGCTGTGTTCCACGGATGGCTGACTCCTGTGGCACTGGGAGGGGTCGGGGGCTTTGGGCGTGCTAAAGCAAGCACTCCATCAGTTGGGGGACTTTCTCAGTTTCCCCCACTCCCTCCCTCAAGGGGAGCTGCTCAGTCAGATGATCCTGTCATGCAGAGGCAGTCACGCTGACAGCCAGGGTTCTGGGCTTCTTGTAGGTTTTTAGTTAGGTTACTCTGAGTTATTAGAGCGTTATCAGTCAAATGTTTCAGAAGTTGATGATGAATACTAGGAGGGATGTGACTATGGGCAGGATAGACTGTCCTGGCAGTGCCCCCTGAGGAATATTTGGAATGGGAAAGGTTCTCTCTGAAATACTTTCACAAACTCTATTCTATTAATGAAACTGCTCTCTCTCTCTCTCTCTCTCTCTCTCTCTCTCTCTCTCTGTGTGTGTGTGTGTGTGTGTGTGTGTGTCCTGAAATAGTTCCTGACTACCCAAGCTTTGGGTCTGTGCTGCCTGCAGAGTATCCGCCCCTCTTGGTCCTCAGCATCCATGCTGGCTCTCTGGGTCGGGGCAGGAGGATGGCCTTGGAGATAAGCACTTCTACACAATGCTGAGTAGGGCGGTCACACGCAGCGGGGCATGCTTGGCTGTGGCAAAAGTCTATGCTGTCAGCACAGATTGAATTTGCTTCTGTTTTCCCTCCTTAACCCTGAATTAATGGATTGCCCAGATACAAGGGGGAGAGAGAGTCATAAACTAGAGGAGTGTTTGTGGTGACTAGGGGCCTGGCTTTTGTTGTTGTTGTTGTTGATGATGATGATGATGATGATGATGATGATGATGTTGTTGTTAGGGTTCTGTCTAAGCTTCACCCCACCATTACCTGGCAACAGCCAGGGTAGGCCTGGGCTACTATAAAAAGGGCTGCTCAGCCCCTCCTCTCTCTCTTACTCCTCTTAACTCTCTCTTGCCCCCTCCTTGGGCTCTCCTCCCCCCCCACATGGTCATGGCCTCTCTACTCTCCTCCCCTCCCCCCTCTCTACATGGTCATGGTCGGCCTCTGCCTCTCTACTCTCTCCCTCTCTCTGCCTCCACTGCCCCCATTAACTCCCCTCCCCATGCCCTGAATAAACTCCTCTCTATACTATGTTGGTGTGTCTGGTCCATCCGGGGAAGGGGTGCCTTGGCATGGACCCGCTGGGACACCTCCTTCCCCCACACTGCCATATACCATATTCTCTAAACCTCTTTCTCCTTTTATGATCACAACAGTTGTTGTTGTTGTTGTTGTTGTCGTCGTCGTCGTTGTTGTTGTTGTTTTCCAGAGACTGTACACTCCCCAGTGAACCAATCTAATAACGAGTCCTGGCAAATAGATCCAAATGTACATTCTCAGTGTAGCTCATGGGTAGTGTAATTGCTTAGTACGAAGGAGGCCTTGGTCAGGCTCCAGTTCTGCAAACTAACAAGAAAAAGAACATCCATCCCGCTGGTGAAATAGAGGGCCTGCGAGCCGCTGGTGGGTATGGCAGAGAAAGGTGAGGCAGGCAAGAGGCAGGATGAAGGTGAGAGGGGTAGACTTGTAACCGAGAAGAAGGTGATACTTAGGCTGTGTGTGGTTATGGGAGAAGTGTTCGGATAATAGATATAAGCAGAACCAAGATCTCAACGTCGGACAGCAAGCAGGCCTGTGGGGCTGGAGAGAGATGACCTGCTTTATCAGCCGCCTGAGTCTCCAAACCCCAGTCACCTCCTCTCCATCCCGATGGTTTGTAGGAGTATTGTGACGGTAAAGCGAGATCCGAGGCGTTAAGCCTGGCCCAGTTAGAGAGTTCCCAAAGCATAAAGGAGGTGTCCCAGCATCGTCTGCACCTTCAGGACCGATGTCTTGGGAAGAGTAAATATATTCATCTACAGAACGAACCTAGCAGGGAGGCTCACACCTGGCAGACCCATGACCACGGCCATTCTCATTATCTCTAGACTCTTGCGTGATGAGTTCATCAGTGTAGAAATAGGTAAGCCTGGGAGAGAAGCTCTGAGTCACCCCTCAGAGGGGAAAAAGGGAGACACTCGCCTCAGAGTCCCAAGGAGCCAAGGGACAGGGCGGCGGACCTGACGGTTAGAGAGGAAGGAGTGTCAGGCCCTCGAGGCTTACTCACGACCAAAGAATCCTGGTGAATCACCAATCTGACTTGAAGGTACTGGGACAGAAGGGAGAGCAAGGAAGAGGTAAAAGGAGATGAACCCGAGGCTTCTGTGTAGAGGAGAAAATATCCCGGATGGGAATCACAAAGCGGAGCAAAGAGGCAGAGTTGACTGGGCCATAGGTGAGCATGACTTCGCAGAAGGAACAGACCGGGACGGAGGGGAGCGAGGTAAACTGCGCATGTCAGGAAAAGCTCCATAGGTGTGAAACCCGGTACCTGTCAGGTGGGAGTCCAGGGGAGGGGGGGAGGGGGCGCGGGGAGGGGTGAGCGGAGAAACAAAAGTGACTTAGCTGGGGTGGGGGGTACTGAAGGCAGTTATCAGAAGCAATAAACAAGCTTCTCCTGAACCAGACAACAATGCTGGCCGGGCAACCCAGAACATTTCTAAATCCCATGTTTAATTAAGAGCCTAAGAGTTTAATTAAGGGTGACAAATAAAATTCCAGAGAAGACAAAATAGCGTGCTCTCCCTCTCCTCCTCTTTCCCCATCTTTCCCCTCTCTCCCCCTCCCACCCTCTGGTTTTTGTTTTTGTTTTTGTTTTTGTTTGTTTTAGCCCAGGATGTCCTTGAATTCACTGAATAGTGAGGATCACTTCAAACTCCTGGTCTTCCCGGAGTGGTGAGACTACGCCTGGGTGGCCGTGGGGGTCTCTCACGCGATGCTGGACACTCTCCCGGGGCGCCACGCGCTAAGCGCACCCCCACCCCGACGACGCCTATTGACAGGACTAAGCATTTTTCTAGAATTTAATTGTCCTCCATGCTAGAAGTGACAGGAGCCTCTTATTTTGGATTTAACTTTAACTGAAAAGGGAGAACCCGTGAACTGCGCTGGGGAGGTTGGGAAAAGGCAGAGGAGAAGGGGTCCCTGCTCTCCTGTGCTCAGGGTGTGGAGACCACTGGAGCAGAACCTTCTAGTCCCTGGGGAAGAAGCGCCCCCTCCCCAAGCACAGAAGGCGCTGCTTTTCACGCCTCTTTAGCACATTCTTTTTCTCTAGTCTCTCTGCCATCTCTGTGTAAACATTAACACTGCTTTCCTCTGAGAAGCTCTGGGAGGGCTCAAAGTCAGGCTCGGAGCCTGTCCCTTCTCCCTTGGTCTGCCACTAACAGAGCAGATGCGCCTCCCTGTCCCCGCCCCTCCTCTTCCTCTTCCTGATTTTCTCTCCTTTTCTTCCCACACGCTCATCCCACACACATTCCACTGAAAGCCAAAGAGCAGGAGACAGAGCAATCTCTCTGTCACCCGCTTCTCTCTGCACACTTAGGACAAACCTAGCGTCTGTTTGGATTCTATTGCCAATGCACAATCCTGCTTGTGTTCCGGGCTGCCGCGCCCAACCCTAGGCAGTGCACTGTGACTGGACACGTTAAATCATATAAAGCCGCTTTGTCCCCAGCCTCCTTGCTACAGAGGAGATCGTAGACATCACATGTGGCCGTCACGGTCCATCCGGAAGTTAGGTATGACCATGCAACTTGCTTTGGCTAATGCAAAATAGGGACTGGTTTCTAACTGGATTTTTGTTTTGCTTCGAGTTTTGTTTTTCTCTATAGGCATACAAAAATTAGCCCTGTTTTCCCCTTCCAGGTTCTTCTTCCTTGACACAAGCAAAATAGCCTTGTGTCTATTCATTCTCTGGTTGTAAGGGTGTGTAACTAACATTTTAGTGGCTAACATGGCCACCCTCTCGAGTTTCGATGTGCTAAGGGGACTTTAAGGAGGTCTTCCATGGACCTTTTGGGGGTGGGGAAATGGGATTAGACCTTCGTTTGCGTTTGCCTGCACCACTGTAAAATAACGAGACTAGATTGACTTTCTCAGAGGCCTGGAGGCAGGAACATTTAAGGTCCAGGTGACAGCAGGTTCGGTCTGGCGAGGGCTCCACGTCTACTTCCAAGATGGCAGCCGGCTACGCAGTCTGATGAGGGGAGAATTCTATTTGTCTGTGGGACAAAAGCTGGGAGGGTGGAAGTTGTTGGGTTGTGAGAAATCTCCTTTAAAGGGCTCAGACTCATTAATGAGGGAGGAGCCCTCAAGACCTAATCACCCCTTAAAGGCCTCAGTACTGGCCGCTTGGATTCAGAGGGGGACACACTCGAGCCGCACAGGAAGCAACTTAAGTACAGAATCTGTGTGTGCTCCGACTGTTCCACCCTGACCCGCCCTCCCCCCTTCCCCACCCCCCCACCCCCGCACCCTCAGACCTCTCTATTCTCAGGGTTTTGAAATCAGGCCAGTTATCAACTCTCCAGTGTATTCTATGTTCCAGGTGAGAGGAATTAATCACACATTTCTCACTTTAAATCAACAGCTAGAAATGATAATACCTAGTGAGAAAGACACACTGAGAAGGTGAGAAGAAAGCTAGGTGCCACTGTTTACAGTCAAGCTGTTAAAGGGAACATGGCTGGAGGGAAAGTGAGAGTGTTCCCTCACTGAGCAAATAAGAAAGCAGGAACTCGGAGGTGAAGGGCGGTGCAAAAGCTGCAGCGTGCTCTCCAGAAGATCCCGGCAGCGGGAAGAGTCTTCCCTACCCGGAAAGCAGCCTTGAGTCACACTGTGGTGGTTAGAGAGGAGAGGGCAATGCCAGGCCTTCAAACCGCTCTGCTCAGGGCTGGTGCTGCTGGTGGCCTAAAGATGAAGCCAGCACTCCTCGCTAGGTGCTATGATGAGAGTTCTGGAACTCTTAAGAACATTTTACACGTGCCCTGCCTGTACTTGCTGGACAGACTGGTCAGCTGTGGAGCCAGCCTGTCTGGACACGGCGACATGGCTTACTGGATATTTCAGGCACGTTTTATTTTTTTTTAAGACTTGAAAACATCAGGGTGGGGGTGGGGTGTGGGGTGGGGGAGAGTCTTTTTAAAATATATACTGCTCATTGACAGTTTTCCTGCTCAGGGTGGAGCTGCATGGAGAGATTGTTTCTGTATCTGGGAATATAATATCCACTTTGCAGCCCGTAGATCAAGGAGTGATTTCAATGGTTCAGCCCTATTATTGAAGAATTATATTCTATAAAGTATAGCTGCCGTGGGGTCAGGAAGGCCATCTTCACCAAGCCAACAGAGCACAACTATAGACTTGACAGCCCCTGTCAGCAGGATGCACGGACCAACAGACTCACCACCCTCTCACATCCCAGTGGGTACCAACCTGCCACACCAAACGGACGCGGTGGACAGCTGTCACAAGGAGCGCACGGGACACACACACAGCACACCTGCTTTCCCGTGAACGAAGGAACAAGCTATCCCTTACACAGACCCCTGTTCTCGGAAGAGAGCAGAGGAGGTACTAGGAAGTCAATTTTTAAATGAGAATGGTTTGCCGGCACAAAGAAGTTTCACCCAAATATTGTAAGCATTGATTATAAAAGATTGTTTTCCTTCTTTCCCCTCAAGTTGGCTGCTGCGGGAGTTCACGAGGTACAGGTGTGTTATTGAGAAAGAGAGAGAAGGTTCCGTGCTTTGTAAATTTTTTAAGCTTATATTCAATTGCTAAGCTGTTGTTCAGTTTCCTCACACACTTTCTCAAGAGGAAGAGAGAAAGGAATGGGTTTCCTATGGAGAAGAATTCAATATATAGCTAAGTTTTTAAAACATCCAGTGATTCCTCCTAAATGCCTCTGTTCACTTTGCTTTATTAGAAAAAAACTCAGAATGAGGCCGGCAGCATGGTTCAGCCTGCGAAGGCGCTTGCTGTCAAGACAGACAACTTGAATTAAATACCCAGAACCCGAGGTAGAGGGAGAGAACTGATTCCACAAGATGTCCTCTGACACCAATACACACTGTGACATGTGGACACACACACACACACACACACACACACACACACGGACACACACACACATGGACACACACACATGGACACACAACACACACGGACACACAGGGACACACACACATGGACACCACACACGCACACACATGCGTGCATACTAAATACACACTTTGTTTTAAAGAACCCATATGTGAGAAAACAGAGAATTCAGATTACTAAGCCCCTCCTAGCTGGACTCCAGCTGCTGCTCGGAAGCGGGCCAGCACTGAGCACAGCGTGGTCAGGACCCTGTTCTGTGGTCTTCCCATCTCCCTCCGTCTCAGTCAATGGTCCTGCTGAATTCCAAAAATATAACTCTCCCCTTCTCTCTACATCAGCACAGTAGGAGCTTTTTCAAGTATTTCTAGTAAAGAAGTAAAAAATACCTAAAATAGAAAGAGAGAACACCAGAATCAAGAGCTTCTCTGAAGCAGAGATTCATGACAGCAGACTGGACGGGAATCCTTAGGTGCGGACTGCCTGTGATGAAAAGACTTTAGGGCATTTGGCTGGGATCTGGCTTTCCTCCTCCTCCTCCTCCTGCCAGGGAACTCTTGGCCCAGGTTAGAAATAGCTCTTCCAGGCGCGGCGGCATACGTGTGCAGTTCCAGGCACTCTGGGAGAGATGTCATCATCTACTGTTCCAAATGAAACAACCAGGCTCAGGAATTAAAAAAAAAGTTGCCCTATACCCCGCCCTCCAGCACACCCAAAAAGGAAGAAAGAGCAGGAGACTGTAGTAAGCACTTCTGTGTCTAGGGATTGATTGAGTGGTTGATTCATTCCTTGACTGACTTCTCAAGCTGGCTTGGGACCTGCTGGATAAACCAGGCTGGCCTCTCTATTTCCTGCTTCAGCTTTTGAACCGCTATGATCCGGGAGTTTACCACCCACAGAGCACTAAGGTGGTTTGTTGTTGTTGTTGTTTGTATTGTTTTGCTTTGATATGCTTATCTTAGTTAGGGTTTTTATTACTGAGACAAAACACCATAATCAAAAACCAAACAAGTTGGAGAGGAAAGGGTGGATTCAGCTTACACATGCAGATCATAGCCTATCATTAGAAGAAGTCAGGACAGGAACTCAGGCAGGGCAGGAACCTGGCGGCAGGAGCTGATGCAGAGGCCATGGAGGGTGCTGCTTACTGGCTTGCTCCCCATGGCTCGTGCAGGCCTGCTTTCTTACAGAACCCAGGACTACCAGCTGAGGGATTGCACCGCCCACAGAAGGCTGAACCCTGTCTCATTGATCATTAATTCAGAAAATGCCTTATAGCTAGATCTCATGGGGGTATTTCCTCAACTGAGGAGCCTTCTGCTCTGATGACTCTAGCTTGTGTCAAGTTGACACCCAAAACCAATCAGTCCACTGCTGGTGTGTCTAATAGCGCTTCCTGCTCTTAGAAAGCTCACCTGCATCTCTTCCAGCTTGTCATAACTTATGCTTCCGGTCTCAGCGTAAAGGTGTCTCAACATCCTTTGTGAGAAACCAGACTTGATCTTTGAGATGTGACTCCTATTATTTCAGATGACTCTCACCCAGTTATGAGAGCTGACCGAGCCATCCGCCTTAGCTCTAAACTCTTGGCACAGTCCCAAATGTCTCTGTGAGTCTATTCTAGAACCACATTGTTATGCACAGGAGGGCAAGTACAGTAGCAAACGGATGCCAAGAACCAACAGGCTGACGCACAGGAAGAGGCAAAGTCCACAAGTCAGTGTTTTAAGAAATCTCTCTCTCTCTCTCTCTCTCTCTCTCTCTCTCTCTCTCTCTCTCTCGGCTGGGCAGTGGTGGTGCATGCCTTTAATCCCAGCACTTGGGAGGCAGAGGCAGGCAGATTTCTGAGTTCGAGGCCAGTCTGGTCTACAGAGTGAGCTCCAGGATAGCCAGGGCTACGTAGAGAAATCCTGCCTTGAAAAAAAAGAGAGAGAAAGAAAGAAAGAAAGAAAGAAAGAAAGAAAGGAGGGAGGGAGGGAGGGAGGGAGGGAGGGAGGGAAGGAAGGAAGGAAGAAAGAAAGAGAGAGAGAGAGAGAGAGAGAGAGAGAGAGAGAGAGAGAAAATGTCTCTCAAGGCTGGGCACATTTTGTGGCACACATCTTTAATCCCAGTACTAAGGACACAGAGAGGGGCAGATCTCTGTGAGTTTGAGGCCACCCTGGTCTTCAAAGCAAATTCCAGGACAGCCAGGGTTGTTACAAAGATACTGTGTCTAGAAAAATAAAAATTGAAAAGGAAGGAAGGGAGGGAGGGAGGAAGGAAGGAAGGAAGGAAGGAAGGAAGGACAAAAGAGGAAGATAGAAACAAAAGAAAGGAGGATGTCTTTATAAGATTTGCTTGTAGGCAAGTTTGTGGGAACATTTTCTTGATTATTGCTGTGGGAAGGCCCAGGCCACTGGGTGCTGGAGTGTATAAGAAAGCAAACTGGCCGGGCAGTGGTGGCGCACGCCTTTAATCCCAGCACTTGGGAGGCAGAGGCAGGCGGATTTCTGAGTTCAAGGCCAGCCTGGTCTACAGAGTGAGTTCCAGGAGAGCCAGGGCTACACAGAGAAACCCTGTCTTGAAAAACCAAAAAAAGAAAGAAAGAAAGAAAGAAAGAAAGAAAGAGAGAGAGAGAGAGAGAGAGAGAGAGAGAAAGAAAGAAAGAAAGAAAGAAAGAAAGCAAACTGAGCAAGCCATGAGGAGGAAACCACTAAAGAGACCTCCTCCATGGCCTCTGCATAATTTCTGCCTCTAGGTTCCTGCCTCGAGTCTCGTCCCTGACTTCCTTCCTTGATGGACTACAAGCAACAACAGGAGCAAACCTGTTTCTCCTCCACGTTGCTTTTGGTCATGGAGTTGTATCATGAGATAGAAAAGCAACTAAGATGCACATTAAAGACCAGACCGTCTAAAGCATGAGGCGAGGCGCTGCCACCAGGAGTGCGCATTCCCGTGATGCCAGCACTCGGGAGGACTTAGCGGGAAGACTGTCATGAATTTGGTGCCAACCTGACTGCATAGTGAGACCCTCGCTCAAAAGCACAGAAGAAAGGAGGAGGGGGAAGAGGAGAAGAAGAATGGCGCTTTGGCTCAGCTTGACCACCACGAGGACTTTAGCTTGATCCCCATGACCAATGTGAAAACAGTGTGTGTAATGCCATCATTGAGGAGGTGGAGACAGGAGGATCCCTGGGGCTTGCTGGGAAGCCAGTCTAGCAAAATCAGTGCTCCAGATCCAATGACAATTCTGTCTCAAAAGGAAAATAACAAAAGGCAGAAAGTAATTGAGGAAGACACCCAATATTGGCCTTTGTCCTCCATACTTAAATAAATAAATAAATAAATAAATAAATAAATAAATAAATACCAAAAACTAGACATGGTAGCTCTCACTTGTTATCACAGCCCTTGAGAACTAAGACAAGAAGTAGAAACTCATTCTATAATGCACAAAGATCACATCCAAAGAGCTTCTAGGTCTATATGATCCAGATTGAATGCAGAAATGCCCTTAGTATACACCTTTAATCCCAAAGGAAGCAGCCATGTTTGAAAGTAACATCTTATGGACAGGGATGAAAAAGTGACAAATCAGAGAAAGATTTGACAGAGATAAGATACACCCAACTCTCGTGAGAACGCAGGGAAAAGGCTACCAAGACGGCAAGCAAGAGAGACAGTGTGTGTGTGTGTGTGTGTGTGTGTGTGTGTGTGTGTGTAAAACTGGGAGAGTTTTACAGAGGCAGGTTGCAAAAAGAACAAGCTAGGCGCAGATGAAGACAGAGGGAACCAGAGAACGAAAAGGGCCAGAAGATTAGCACAGATTGCCAGAGTTAGCTTGAGGCCAAGCAGAGCAATCCCGTCAGAAGCTGAGAGAAGCCGGGTTAAGTCAGTCAGTTCGGAGAGAGAAGTTTGAGCCAGAATGGCTGAGTTGACCCTGCCAGCCAGAGTGGAGAAAGAGCTAGAAAGGGCGCGTTTATTCAGCAGTAAGCCTCGGAGATGGCTATATGAATAAAAGTTATTTTTACAATGCAGCAAGACTCTGTTTTAAGAAAAGAGATAGAGAGAGAAGAAAGGGTCCGAGGGGAAGGGAAAGAGAGAGGAGGGAAGGAGAGAGAAAAAAGAGAAAACGGGAGAGGAGGAGGAGTGGGGAATAAGAAGGGAAGAGAGGTGAGAAGGAGGGGAAGGGGACAGAAAGGAGGAAGAACGAAGGAGAGCAGGACCTCACTCCCTCTGCCGCTTCGCCCTGCCACAGAGGCTCCGCTGAGGAGCCCGTGCAGAGGCTGAGTCTGTGGCTCTCCTTCACTGTGTATAAGTTCAGGGACGGAATGAAAACTGCAGCCCCACCCCATCCTAACCTCTAACACTCATTTGTGTTTTCTTATGTCGTTGTCCCAGCTCTCATAGAAGAGGCTGAGTATTCATAAAGGAAAACGATATACAGAGCTGGGGTGGTTGTAAGCCCAGCACTCAGGAGGCTTCTGAGTTTGAGGCTAACCTGGTCTAAATTGTAAGCTATCACTACCACAGACTACACAGCAAGGCTCTATCTCAAAAATAATTGAAAGGAAAGATGTTCACGTGCTCAGTTCTAGAGGCCATGAAGTCCACAAGCATGGCAGAAGCCCAGGGTCACGTGTCATCACGTGGGGGGGGAAGGTCAGAAGGCGAGTGAGTGCTCAGAGGAGACCCCCTGGGCTAGCCCAGATGCTGTGTGAGAGCTCCTTCCTCCTGTAACCCACGACCTGGGAAACACATCCAAACCACAGCAACAACAACTACCACCACAACAAACCCCCTTTGCTTCTGTGGTAATATTGAGGATTTTAAAATAGTTACATTATATAGGATTATACTGGTGAGCCCTAAAGACCCTTGCATATATCATATGCGGGGCACAGAGGGAGACTCGGCACACATGAGAGAGGACACAGAAGAGAAACAAGGAGGCTAAGAAGGCAGAGGTTGGAGTGGCGTGGCCACAAGGCACAGATGTCAAGTATCATTTGTGCAAGGGCGGGAGGACAGGCTCCCGGGAGCCTGCAGAGACGGTTCTGCCCGCAGACAATTTTTTAGTGAGGTTCATTTTGGACTCCTGGCTTCCGAAACTGTAAAGGAATAGCTGTTTGATTTCGTTTTATTTGCTTTGTTTAAGAGAGGGCTCTTAGCTGGGCGGTGGTGGCGCACACCTTTAATCCCAGCACTTGGGAGGCAGAGGCAGGCAGATTTCTGAGTTCGAGGCCAGCCTGGTCTACAGAGTGAGTTCCAGGACAGCCAGGACTACACAGAGAAACCCTGTCTCGAAAAACCGAGAGAGAGAGAGAGAGAGAGAGAGAGAGAGAGAGAGAGAGAGAGAGAGTCTTGCTGTAGCCTGAACTGAACTGGTCTGGACCTTCTGCTCTCCTCGCCTCTGCCTTCTGTGTACTCAGATTACAGATGTGCACCACCAAACTCACCAATTTTTGCTGTTTTCAATCAGCAGCTCTACACATGGGGTCGGGGCTAATTCTTATCATCTCAGCATTTGGAACTTTGATGCAGGAGCATGCCTTGAATTTAAGGCCAGCCTGAGTTACATAGTGAATTCTAGGCTAGCCTAGGCTACAGCGTGGAACCCTGTTATCAAAACTATAAAATAAGTATCAGAAGGCAAAATACCAAGTCTATAGACAATTGTTAGGAAATTAGTATGGGGGTTAACGTAGGTGAGACCGTAACGAGCAGTCGGACCCTGCAGGCTGGAGTCTGCTTGTTTGTAGTGGAGTCTCAGCGCTGTTTCTGGTCAGCCCCAAACAGCCATTCTTGAGTCTTGGTGAATCTCGGTCTCCTTGACTCTTGAGTGGTGGCCATCTGGTGCCCCACAGCGAGGGGCAGATCGTGACTTGCTAATACAGAGCTCTGCTATCTTTGCTCTGGTGTCTTCTGTGTTTTACACTCTCCTGTGTTTCCTCCGTGCTGTTCCGTGTTGGCTGCTTTTGGAAGACGCCGTCTTCCTGTGCCTCAACCCCTTTCCCCGCTGCTTGTTCTCGATCTGAAGAGTTGCCAACAGGAAGCAGCCTCTCCCTCCCCCGATGGTGGCTTCCTTTCCTGAGCACAGCGGATGTGGAAGCTTCTGTCCCAGGTGTTGGAAGCCAGCCACCTCCACACTCTCTGAAGCACCGAATGACAGCTCAGCCCAACCCTGTGTCTCTTACAAAAGCTTCCACGGTGACTTCCACAGATCCAGTATGAAGATGACAGGCTAGGATGGAGGATGGGGGGAGGAGGCTGTTTCGTGACTGGAATTTTTAAAAACCAAGAAATAGAAAATAAAGTAAGTAGGTCAGGTATCGTGTTTAAGATAATCAGTGCAGACAAGAGAAACTCAAAGCAACTCTCTCAGGGAAAACTCTGAAATCCTGTTACATAAATTCCTCCTGCTGCTTCAGGGAGACATGGCATAGAGAAAACCAGGGAACAGAACCCCACTCGGATTCATAACACAGGGGCTTAATGTCAGCCTATGTAGATACATAATATTGCCCAGCTAAGTATAATACAGATAAACACATACATGTGATATATATGTATATATACCTCTATACACACACATATATATACATATAAATATATATAAGTATATATACACATGCATGTGGCATATATGTATGAATATATACATCTATATATACACATACATACTATATATTTATATACAAATATATAAATATATACACATACATGTGATATCTATATGTATATATACATATACACACATATTTATATATATTATATATGAATATATAAAAGTATAGCTATATACATACATTTGATAAATGTGTATGTGTGTATACATATATACACATAGACATTTATATATAAAAATATATAAATATAAATGTATACATACATATGATATATGTATACACACACACACACACACACACACACACACATATATATATATATATATATATATATATTTGGTCTCAGTCCCTAGTTTCTGACAGAGCACCCCTAAACCTCTATTATTTCTTAAGTGGTAAAAGATGCTGGGAGTATCCTCTGGTCTAATATTTGGTTTCTACCTCTGACTCCTGATTTCAAAGCTCCTACATCCCTTGGGACTTCTTGGGTGGTCGGAACTTCTCCTGTTCTGATGACGTGATTCTTGGTGAATTCTTTAACAGTTTCAGGATGCAGGAAGCGTGATCAGGAGCGGCTTGGAACCTTCAGGCAGATGCCTGCCACGCCCTTAGGGAGATGACAGGGACTGGAGAATAATAATGCCTATATGGTGATGACATCCTAAAAACTCTCAAAAGATGGGTCCGGAGTGGCTGGGTTGCTGGTCACATGCACCTGCCAAGAGGGTAATGAACCGGAACTCCACAGGGCCAGAAGCTGCTGTTCTCGAGTCTTTGTAAACCTCCCTCCGTGAACTTCTTGATCTAGTTATTTATTAGCATCATTTATTATGTCCTTTTGTTTCTGTGTTATGAAACAGAGTCTCACAACATAGCCCTGGCTGATAGACAAGGCTGGCCTCGAACACACAGAGATGCCCCTACTTCTGCTTCCAGAGTGCTGGGATTAAAGTCATGTGCTACCATGCCTGGCTCTGATGGCCCTTATAATATACCAGTAGACAGAATAATCGAGTCCATGAACAATTATGGGAAATTATCTAGTAGGAGGGAGAGGTCTCTCTGGATTACAGCAGTCTGATCAGGGGTACACATGCTGATCTGGAACCTTGGGCAGCAGAAGTCTAAGACAATTCCATGGGACAGCAGTTAGCCTGTGGGGTCTGGAAGAATTCTGGGTCACTAGCATCGGGAATACATTGCAAGGTGTGAGCTGGTGTCCTGAGACTTGACAAATGCCTTGGCATTCTGAAAAACATCTTCTCCCTGGGGAAAATCGGGCTATGCAGGGAGTTTGATGAGACACTGTTACAAATGTCACCTACCCGCTCTTTACGTGGCCCTGGGAGGCAGTGATCACACAACTGTGGCGCAGAATCTTTCCATGCTCCTGCTGATTCGAGATAGGAGCTTAGGGCCCACCTCAGACTCGGTCTCCTCCCTTCAGCCTTTTGAGTGCTAGGATTAGAGACGGGGGGTGGGGGGGTGGGGGGGTGGGGGTGGGGCTACCAGGTCCGGATTTATGTTTGTATCTATCTTGTTTTACATTTAAGGAATGTGCAGTGCGCGCAAACACGCTTTTGTGGGGGTGGTGCCCAGGGCCTTGTGCTCGATCGCTCCACCGCGGGAGCTCTACTCTGATACCTTAAAGAACGTGTTCAAGCCACAGATAACCCTGAAAAAAATCGTAAACTCACACTTTCTACCTTTACCCCCACTTTCAACTTGGCATCACTCGCAATGCCGTGGTTTGCATGTAAAAACTGTAGGACAACAAGATATTAGGAACCTAAAAGTACTATAATAGACAAACAGAAACAAAACAAAACAAAACAAAACCTGACATTAAAAAGAGACTCTTAGAACCAGGAAGTTTGGTTCCTGAACCCTCCCAGAGAGGGCGAATGAGAGGAGAGTTCAGAGTGGTGGGATCCCGTGAGACCCTTTGGGTCTGCGCAGACCTCATGTTTTGGTCTGAGACTCAGGAGCAGACAGCGTCGCTGCACCCGGGTTCATCTTGTTATTTGCTTCTGGCTCTTCAGCAGATTTTAGACCAACGCGGCGCAGGTGAAAGCCTGAAGAGAAAGAGGCCAGGCTCGATGGACTTCCCGCTAGGATTCCTGCGCCCTCTCTGCACTCTGACTTCACCCGGGCAGACCCTGCGGTAGCAGTCACAGTGGCACTCTTGTGGAGACTCGTCTGAGTGGAAGTGACAGCTTCCCCTCGGGGATTATCTTTGATTGACAGAAAATCTAAACTGGACATAGGGAGTCAGGAGCATGAGAACTCTGATTCCTCCCGGAATGGGGGTTGGCATTGCTGTGAGGATGTGTCAGGGAAGCCTGGGGGCTACTAGAGGGGGCAGCAGGGCCGATGCTCTGTGCCCAGGTCTTTCTGCTTGAAATATCTCAGGTGGATCGTGCTTTCCAGTGTGGACGGTGTCTTCTCCTGAATCTAGGACAGCATTAAGGTCCTGGGGATCTCTAGTAAGCATCGTCTGTTTTCTAAGGGTCCATACCCACAGTGCACGGATTCTTGAACCAAGCAACGTGACCTCCGTTTTCTAGGCTTGCCTAAGCCTAAGGTCAAAGGGAGCCATGGGGCTGGAGAGGTGGCCCAGCTGCCACCCGGCCCTGAGTCAGGTGCCCTAACGCAGCCACAGGAAGCCAGCATGGCTGTCACGTGGCCACGCGCCTTTTAGGACTTCCTCTCTCTGTTGACCAGTCCTCCATTGTTCTAGGTGAGCAAACCGACCCGCTTGCCCTTCTCGGAGGCGCTGTGATGACCTGTGAGGAACAACTGCACGTAGCGCCTCTTGGCTATGCGCTTAGGGCAGCACAGGACAGAGGTGAACACGCAAGTGAGACATAAAAAAAAATTTGGGGGAGGGGTGAGGAGGGCGGAGCTTACATTTACAAGGGTGAACTTCCGCTCCCCTCTACCCCCACCCCCACCCCCCGCCTCTCCATGCACTGGAGTAGCACCAGGGAAGGGGGTGGTGGGGCGCAGCAAGAGGGATTCCGGAAGGGTGTGAGGAGGGATTGTCTGAGACGCCACTTTTGGTTTTTGTTTTACTCCAATATGTTGATGACTAACTAAACTTTGCTCAAAGAAGTCGACGCATGAGCCAAATTACTCAACCTATCAATAAAGAAATCAGTATGTTCTTTCTATTTTTTCAAAGTTCTGACATCGCACGCCTTTATCTTCAGAGCGACAGTCAGCTAGACTAGAATGAACTGTCAGATCACAGTGGGTTCAGGGAAGATGGGGCGGACCACGGAGGCAGATGGGCCTCTGATAACTGAGAATAATACCGACTGGTTAAGGGGAAGCAGGGCTAGAGAACGAAAAGTATCAATGAGGAAAGACTGCTTTAAGAGTGGGCGATGGGGACAGAAAATGTGCATAATGACAGGAGAAGGAAGGAAATGTGTCTTTTTACCGTAATCCTGCTTGTGAATTTAACTAGTTAAGTAGGCAAACAGCAAGAAGACAAAGCCCCCAAAGAGCCTTAGTGTGGTGGCCATTGGTGTGCGTATATAGGTGGGGCGTTTGTGTGGTATGTGTATGATGTGTGGTGGTATGTGTATGATGTATGGTGGTATGTATATGATGTATATGGTATGTTTATGTGATATATGATGTGTGTGTGTGTGTGTGTGTGTGTGTGTGTGTATGCTTAAAAATATTAATCCCCGTACCCAGGCAGGAACCCGGGAAATAAACTGGAATCTCTCAGAGATGGGGCATGGTGGTTTTGAGGTACCTCAAGTGATTTCAGGTGCATCATGGAGGCAAGAGGGAGGTTGGAGTTCTGTGTCCCCTGGTCAGCCACCCCCTCTCTTCGGCTCATTCCTTCCCCTGCCTGAGCAGAACACAGCAGATTGTACTGTTGGTGTCTTGAGTTTCACCGTTTTGGCAGATAGTGCTCCGTAGGTGCTTGGGGGAGGGGGTTGTGTTCCCACAGGTTTCCATGGCGCACGCAGAGAGATGACGCGACTCACCTAATTGCATCGCACAGCTCTGAGTCACCTGGCACCCTGCCAGCTGACAAGTCCCAGGCCCGGCTGCTTCAGATCCTCTCCCAGTGGACATTTTTATCCTGGGAGCTGGGACGGGGATGCAGCAGACAGAATTAGCTCGGGGCTTCTCTTCGGGAAGGTGCGGCTCGCTGCTCTGCGCTTACATAACCGTACAGCTGTGCCAGCGCGCCCACAGAACGCGATCCCGGCATTATTTTTGTTTCTTCCCATCACATTAGACTCTATGTAGTGGAGACGAACTTCCCTTGTCAATTAAAAATAAAAGTTCCTGGTGTCAATTAGTTTTAGCTGTGAGGCAGTCTTATTTTTAGAAACTTAGCATATTCCATCTCACATAATGATGAAAAAATCCAAACTTGAAGACTGGGTCCTTGATCTGCACCTCTATTGCTCTGGGACGCATGGTTATTTGAGGGAAGACAACTGTTTCTTCTGCCTGGCTAGGTTTTATGGTTGGCCTAAGAATTAGATTTTCATAACACAAATCAATAGGAGAAAAGCAGTTTGAATATACCTGGTGCTGGAGTTGTTAGGGTCAGAACCTAGACGCTAATAGCCCATTCCCACCCACCCTCGCTGAGCCAATAAAACAGATAAACAATGATGAGAAAAGAGAAAAAAGAGGAGCTACGAGGTCATGTGACTCCACACCCAGTCCATCCTGGCCTGAGATTTAGGTTTAAATAGGGGCAAGAGGGAACAAGTTGCCTGAACTCTAAAATCTCTTCCTGGGAGTTAAATCCTCTCCTCTGGCTGACCCAAGAGCTCTCTGGGCTTTCCTTTGTCTCAGCATGAGGCTTCTGAGAAAATACCGATTTCTTTGGGCTATGGTCCTGCCAGTCTGATAGCTGAAGGGAAGGGATAAGGATATTGAAACGTTTCATTCCCACCAAGAGCACACCTGCACACAAGTCCCACAAAGGAGGGAAGCAAAGCAGTGAGACTATGCACCATCCCCAGGTAGAGAAAGGACTAGAGGTTTGGGGTTCTGAGGCAGTCGGCAGAGATGCATTGTGGGAAGGAGTGTTATAAATAAGGCTTGCCTTTGTTTATAAGGTTGTACACATAAAAGTCTTTCAGCTGTCAAAAGGTTCCTAGGAGTAGCTAGCTATATTCCTGGCCTAGATACCATTAGTAATGACAGTTTCATGGCGAATGTAACAGTCCTTTAAATGTGAGATGTTATATTTATCATAAGAAGGAGAGATAAACGCCTTTCCCCGGGTTGGTTTTCTAGCTTCTTTTTAAAAACTGGAAAACGGAACTGGAAGGCATGGTCTCCTGTGACAGTAACTATCTTGGTCGAATGAGGAGAAAAATCTTGTTTTCTGTGTCCTATATCCAGCTGGTCTTAAAATATGTTTTTAATTGAAATGGAAACATCACTACATCACTTCCCCTCCCTTGCCCCATCCAGTCTCTGACCACTTACCCCAGATTAAACCCCCATGCACCCCCGCTCCCGCTCTCAAGTTGACCTCTCTTTTTCTTGATTATTGTTGCTATATACATATAGGTATGTGTATGTACACACATACACACATATCTGTCTATATGTCTATATCGAGAGAGAGAGAGGAGAGAGAGAGAGAGAGAGAGAGAGAGAGAGACCCTACTGAGTCCATTTTTGTTGTTTGTATGTATACGGATTCAGGCATGGCCACCCTTCACTGGACAACCCATGAGGGTACTCATCCCAGAGAGAGGCTGATTCTCCGACTCTCAGCAGTCATTAACTCCCGTTACTGTTCTTTGTCTAAGGACTGAGGTCCATGGAAATTTGCCCCCTCCACCTTACATGCTGAGACCACCATTGCTCAGGTCGTGTTTATGCAGCCATTTCTAGGGGAGACTGCCTCACAGAAGACTTTCTGGTACTCTGGCTCTCATCACCTTTCTCCTCCTCAGCTGCGATGCCCCCTGAGCCGTAGATGGAGCAGCTGTAACGTAGATACAGCTGGTAGGCTTGGGTTCGCCATGACCAGTTGATCTCCTTGTGTGCAGTAGGAGATTTCTAAGATGCTCCATGCTGGGTAGTTTTATGTCCACTTGACACAAGCTGAAGGCATCTGAGAGGAGGAAGCCTGTTAAACACATTTAAATGCTCAGTTCAAACCAGTCACATCCATAAGCTCAGGCTGTAGGCAAGCCTGCAGGGCTTTTTCTTAATTAGTGATTGATGGGAAAAGACTCAGCCCAGTCAGTAGTGCCAGGCCTGGGCTGATGGTCCTGGATTCTGTGAGAATGCAGGATGGGGCTGGAGAGATGGCTCAGTGGGTTGAGAGCACTGGCTGCTCTTCCAGAGGTCCTGAGTTCAATTCCCAGCAACCACATGGTGGCTCACAACCATATGTAATAGAATCTGAGGCCCTCTCCTGGTGTGTCTGAAAACAGCTACAGTGTACTCACATGTAAATATAATAAATACATCTTTAAAATAAGAATGCTGGATGACTGATCGTAGACCCATTCCGTCCAGTGGGCTGCCTCGTCCAGCCTTGCTGTGAGGTCTTGTGCCTCGTCTTACTGCAACGTGTTATTCCTGGGAGATAACCCTGATCTTTTCTGAATGGAAACAGAGAAGAAGTGGATCTGGGGGAGAGGGGCGGTGGTTGTGGATATGTGTGTGTGGGGGGGAGTGATACTGGAAGGAGTAGAAGAAGAGGAGACTACAGATGTATTGTATGGGAGAAGAATACATTTAAATACAAAGAAAAGGGGCTGGAGAGGTGGCTCAGAGGTTAAGAGCCCTGACTGCTCTTCCAGAGGTCCTGAGTTCAAATCCCAGCAACCACAGGGTGGCTCACAACCATCTGTGATGAGATCTGACACCCTCTTATGGTGTGTCAGAAGACAGCTACAGTGTACTTACATATAATAAATAAATCTTTAAAATATATATATATATATATATATATATATATATATAAAAGAAGGGAGGGAGGGAGGGAAGGAGGGAAGAAGCAAGCAGGATGAGCAGGTCATGGGGAGCAGGCCCACAAGCAGCACCCCTCCCCTCCATGACTTCTGGATCAGCCCTGCCTCCAGGTTCCAGCCCTGTTTGAGTTCCTGTCCTGACTTCCTTTAGTGATAACTACAGTGTGGAAGCGTAAGCCAGATAAACCCTTTTCTCCCCCAATGGCTTTGGCTATGGTGTTTCACCACAAAATAATAGCCCTTAGACTGTCTCCATTTGCTGGAAAGAAAGGCGTCCTTGATGTGAGGCGGCAGCCATGACTTACCTGTCGGGATAAGGGTAAGATGCAGATGTAGCAAGCGCTCATGCTAGCCTAGTAGAGTGGCGGCTGCCGGTTAGTTTCTGCGGCCCATGACCTCACGCGGCCCAGGAAACTGGGTAGGTTTCCAGTACCAGGAATGACTCCCCCACCCACTGAGTGGGTCCTAAGTCCAGTTAGACAGCTGTGTTGCCACTGGTGTGTGAGTGACGCGTCTCGCGCCTTTCTGAATCGTCCTGGCCCTTATGTGCTGACTGAATAGGACTGGGTCCTTCCTTCCCCTGGCAGCTTGCACAGTGTTTCCAGAGCCAGGGAAGCCAGACGAGAGGAAAGAGGCTTGCAGGTCAGATCCAGCTCGAACCATCCAAGTCCGTGTCCCAAGTGTGCAGTGTCTTCAACCATAGGGGACCGCCCTCAACCCCTGAGAGGCAATCAAGAGCCAAATTTATTATTAATAATGAGTTTTTAAAATATATAATATTATCATCATTTTAGGAGCCACATGAGCCACCTTGGCCTGGTACCTGAGTTCGCGTTAGCTTGTGATTCTTGCAGAGAGCATAGTCTACCCAAGTGGCTCAACTTCCACATAGATAAAAATAGAGATGATGTATATATATGCATTATATATAACACATTCATATATACCTTGGTGTGACGTGTCCCTTGCCCCTTCTCCTTTTGGACTGATGTCTTTTGCGTCTCCCCCAGTTGGCGCTCCCGCCCCATTATTCCATTTCCCACTTTATATAATCTGTATTTGCCTGAGTTAGGGTTTTACTGCTGTGAACAGATACCATGACCAAGGCAACTCTTACCAGGACAACATTTAATATTCAGAGGCTCAGTTCATTGGGAAGCATGGCAGTGCCCAGGCAGGCATGGTGCAGGAGGAGCTGAGAGTTCAACCTCTTCATACAAAGGCTTCTAAGACAAGACTGGCTTCCAGGCAGCTAGGAGGAGGGCCTTAAAGCCCACACCCACAATGACACACTTCCTCCAACAAGGCCACACCCACTCCAACAAGGCCACACCCACTCCAACTAGGCCACACCTACTCCAAGACCACACCTCCCAATAGGGCCACTCCCTGGGCTAAGCATATTCAATCCAGCACAGTGTCCTACAATTCCTCTTCCTACTCCTGTGGTACGTTTATATTTCCTGATTTCTGTGGTTACTCCATGTTCTTTTTTTTTTTTTTTTTAGTTTTTTGTATTTTCTATATTCTTTGTTTACATTCCAAAGGCTTTCCCCTTTTCAGTTCCCCCCTCACCATATGTCCCATAAGTCTTCTCCCCCCCCCATTCCCCAATCACCCCCCTCCCCACCATTTCTCTGTTCTGGTACAGCCACTTGCTCCCTATGGGAAGCTCCCTTGGTTTCTGGCTTATTAAGTTCTGATATTTGTCTGCACAGACCCTTGGTAGACACTGGCAATTTTAAAGGAGCAGGGAGCTGTAAGTACTCCTTAGCCCATAGCTGAGATAGCTGAGTCAGACTTGAGAGTGGGTTTTCTGCCAGGCTGGTGAGTAGGATGGGTGAACCGGTGGCGATGGTCCTCTCCAGCAGTCCGGAAGAGGCAGGGTTCCGGTGAGGAGGATACAAAGACGCAGCGTCTGTGCCAAACGCGGTTGACTTCAGAGAGTTTTGTCATGACGTAAGGTCTCAGCCACGTGGCTAGCGGTCAAGAGGAGGATCCTGGCCCTAACCTGGAGAGCTGGGCACTGCTTAGAGCAAGACAAAACGCAGTTCTGGGAGACAAGTTAGGCCAGCAGATCTAAAGTCCAGAATTCTACCAGGACTCCATCCCGCTGCTATTCTTGGGGCCTGAAGTCAGAGCTGGCGTAGGAGGCGGTGGCTCGTCTCAGAGTCATCTGGGTTCTGTAAATTCCTCCTCGCCTAGGTTCTAGAGCTTGTGCGGAGGTGGCGGTGGGGTGGCTGGGAGGAGGTGTATGTTGGGTACATACCTTCAAGAGCTTATGGACAGGGTGTTTCTCGGGCTTGGTTACTGTGTCGGTGAGGATGTCCCTTGCCTAAGCCTCAGTGGCAGCCATCCTACACACCCGAAGAGGTTTTTCTGTCCCCTGCAAGCTGGACCTTCACATATTCTAAAATCATGACTTTATCCCAAATCTTCTCTATGCCTTTTCTCATATTTATAAATACCCACAGCCGGAACAGAACAAAGCGGTGATGATGATCATTCTTCAGCTTGGCAGCAGGTTAAAAAAAAAAAAAAAAAAAAAAAGGCACACGTGCTGTGAAGTATCTCGAGAGGCAACAGTGGCACCTGTCAGTTGCTGCGTTCAGTGGGTACCGAGGTTGACAAGAAAGCCCGGTGACACAAAAGGGGGAACGGAAGTGACAGCTATAGGGACAGAGAGCAGAGGACTTGTGTCTGCCCCTACCGATCCAGCTTCCTTGGAGACATCTTTGAAGGTAATCTTCTCAGATAATCGTGCATCACCATGACTTGCACCTTGATTCTAGAGCGTGGTCTTTTGTGTTAAATTGTGGGAGAGAAAAGTCAGCAATTCTGTGTGAGATATGAGTACATAACAATGACTAATATTTTCCAGCCCCTCCCGCCCCCTGCACTAAAGGCTGAGTGCCATAGCACTGCTTCTATTATCATATCCCATTCTACAAGGGCCATTGAAGCTAAGCACTATCATTACCTCTCTTTGCATGGAAGAACACCAAGGCTTGGTGAGGAAAAGAAGATTCAGGTAGAGCCCACTGGAGAGAGAGAGAGTCTGGCCAAAGCCGTGCATGCCTGGCATGGACTCTGAATCTTCTCCAGTGCCTCAAGACCTGGGATAGGGATATTGCACTTTGAGACTCATACCTGTTTGAGTCCTCAAATAACAAAAGCATTCAGGGTCACAATAGCCAAGACTTCTAAACCACCAGGGCAGCTGAACCTTTACACTGCGTGGGCCAGCCCTGTGCCGACGTCTGCATCTGAGAGGACTGTAGTCAGTCCTCACGCTCCCCATGCAGAGACCGAGCTGCTTAGTGGATGTTCTTTATGTCAAGGGTCCTTCTAAGACTTGCATGCATCCTGATATCTACTTGGTTATTTATTTGTTTCAATTGTTTATTTATTTAAAAATGAGTTTGGCCGTGGCAACGCTGAAGGGGACAGAAGGACCCACAGAACATTGTATGCTACAGATGTTGCCAGAGTGCTGAGGGCAGGACATCAGGGCTGTCCCCACTGGACATCTGTCCCAGCTGCACATCTGTCCCAGCTGCACATCTGTCCCAGCTGCACATCTTCAGAGAGGATCACTCTCTCAACCATGACTAAAACATGCTCAAGAGGGTCCTCACAACAGTGACATCTTTGAAATTGCAACAGCTGCTTTCTATGTGAGTGCTACCACTGACTGCTTTGGGGTAAAAGGTAGGAGCGACTGTCGGTGAAACTCAGCAGTAACTGTACAGCCTGGAGAACACACTGTGCTTGCAGCTACGCTCAACCCACAACCCGGCCGACCACCCCACCTTCCACTATGCTCTTCATAGCAGCTGCGGCCCATTCCATTTCTCTCTGCAAATCTAAAGAACACAGTTACCACTGGCCGCGGCTGCGGTAGTGGTGCATGCCTTTAATTCTGGCACGAGGAAGGAAGAGTCAGGTGGATCTCTGTGAGTTCAAGGCTAGCCTGATCTACATAGCGAATTCTAGACCAGACAAAATCTACATACTGAACTCTGTCTCAAAGCCACAACAAAGCCTACCTGGAGCCCGAGAGCCCAACACTGAGCTTGTTAGACTCTCTAATGTTACTTTCTCTACATTAGAAATAAAACTCCAGGGGCTGGAGAGGTGGCTCAGCGGTTAAGAGTGCCGACTGCTCTTCCAGAGGTCCTGAGTTCAGTTCCCAGCAACCACACGGTAGCTCACAACCATCTGTGATGGGGTCCGACGCCCTCTTCTGGTGTGTCTGAAGAGAACAATGGTGTACTCGTATACATAAAATAAATAAATAAAATCTTTATAAAAAAAAAAAAAAAGAAGAAGCTGGACGGTGGTGGCACATGCCTTTAATCCCAGAACTTGGGAGGCAGAGGCAGGCGGATTTCTGAGTTTGTTTTTTTTTTTAAACAACAACAACAACAATAATAAAATAAAATAAAATAAAATAAAATAAAATAAAATAAAATAAAATAAAATTCTGCACAGGGAATTATATTCCAGATTTAAAAGAAATTAATAGAAAAAATATATACACCATGAATGAGAGACAGCTTTTATTTTTAAAGCCCTCCCTTTTTTAGGACAATATCCTAAAAAGATGGATTCTAAGGAAGGCCCTGACGTAAAGTATCTGTGGCTGGTTCGGAAGGTACAAGACGGTCTGTGGATGTAACTGTTGGTGTGAGTTGGAACATGCTTTTAGGTAGCATCTTTCATTAATAACACCCTTCCCCTCAAAGCTAAGAGACTTTAGCTGCGATTGCACTACGCTAAAAGCCTCCATCAAGCCTCCCGACATTCTTTTTAGTGTTGTTGGAAAGAACAGAGATTCAATTCATTTATTACCTTTCCCGTGAACACGGGGAAATATCCCAACAGGGTACCTTCAAAGTGTTTCCGTCCAGCTTTCCCGAAAAGTAACAGCTTTTCCAGGAGGCAGTGATTCTCCAGGGGCCACATATCCGATAGCCTTCATATCAGATATTCCATTCCAGTTCAGAACTGTAACAAGATTGCAAATACGGAGTAGCAACAAAAAATGTTCTGGTGGGGGGTGAGCACGTGAAGAACTGTATTAAAGGCTCCCAGCACTGGGGAGGTGGAGGACCAGTGAACTAGAGGCTAAAAAGGAACAAGGTTTAGACTCATTCACCAGCTCTTTGTGTTGATTACATGAATGAATGATACATACATGTGTACATGTATATGTGTGTGTACATGTGAGTTTGTGAGTGTGTATCCATGTGTCCGTGTGTGTATGTATGAGTATGTATCTGTGTGTTGCACTATATGTGTACGTGTGTGTGTTTGTGTGAGTGTATTTGTGTGTATCAGTGTGTGTCTCAATATGTGTATGTGAGTGTATGTGAGTATGAGTGTGTGTACCTGTGTGAGTTGTATGTATGTCAGTGTGAGTGTGTATCAGTGTGAGTGTATGCCAGTGTGAATCTGTAGGTGTGAGTCTGTGTGTAGTGTTTGTGAGTGTATATGCATATCTGTGTCAGTGTGTGTATATGTGAGTATGTGTATGTGAGTGTGTATGTGTCAGTGTGAGTGTGTATGTTTGCAGGTACATATTCATACTGTGTCCACCTGTGTATGGAGGCCAGAGGGCATCATGTCTTCCTCTAATGTTCCCCGCCTTCTCTTTTGAGACAGGAGCTTTTGTGGACCTGGAGCTGCCGGAGTCCGCCAGACTAGCGGGCTAACAAGGGTACCCGGGGGCTGAACGCACGTCCTCATGCTCTCTCGTGGAACTCTCTGTCTGCAGTGCCATCTCTTCCGCGCCTCGGCTGCCCGCTGTCACATAGCTGACACAAACCTGGAGTCACCCTAACTAAAGAACCCCCCAGATCAGACGGACCTGTGGCTGAGTCTGTGGGGACAGTTTCTTAGCTGTCAAGTGATGTCGGAGGGCCTAGGCCGAGCTGGGCTGTGCCATCCCCGGGCAGGTGGGCCTGGGTTGTATCAGAAAGGCCGCCACGCAAGCCCTTCGGCAGAGTTTCTCCATGGCTTCTGCTCCCAGCTGCCTTGGTGTCCGTCCAGGTTGACTGGTGCCGCCTGCCCCACCCCCACCCTGCCCGCCTCAAGAGGCTTTGGGCTCTGGTGTTTAGCAAAGCACACTAGCGCACTGGCTCTTTAGGACTTCAGACAGCAAGGATGGCTTTTGTGATTTCAGGAAACCCAAGGATTTGGGAACAGTTTACTATAAGCTTTTAAAGCTGAGATGAAAAGACTGGTTTCTTTCTACTTTCTCCCACAGTGGTTTAAGTCCTTGTGGTCTAAATGTTATTCTTTTGTTCCTACAACTTCTTATGAAGACTCTTTCTTCTGGTCTTCCCCGTGCTTCCTTCTAGCACGCTGGCTTGGGTCAAGAGTTATGCCTTGTTGGAAATGGGGCTTGGCTTCGTCAGTCATTAATGGCTCTGTGTTTGAGCTTCTTTAGAGCTTAAGAACTTAGCACATGGCCGCTCAATTGCTCTGCCTCCTTTTTGTGAGCCAAAGCTCCTGGGTGATTAGACTAAAGGCTCTTAGAATGAACGGCGACCTGTCTTCCTCTTTTGCAGGCACAGTTGCAGTCAGTTCTGTTTGCACACTTCTAATGCCCCTAATGTGTTCTGGTGCCGGAATTGCTTAACGTCTCTGGCTTCAAAGGGTTTGGGGGAAGGCAAAAGTGCCTCACACTTTTTGTGCTTCTAATAGTAGTTATCTCACAAAATTGTCATCCCACAGAACTGATTATCATGCTGGGACTGTTAGTTCTCAGTGAGTGCCGCAAGAGTCTTCGGAAAATAAAATATATCTCCATTTCTCATGAGCTGGTAAAACTAGTGACGACTGCCATTTGCCTGGATATGAAATCCTTGCCATGCATTTATGTCAGCACACATAGCAAACTCTGAGAACATGCCCTGATCGGAAGCTTCCGCGGTTTTGATCGCCGCTCTCAGCACGACAGGAAGTGAGTTGCATTCTGCAAGTCCATAGTTGAGCTCTGGAAACTGAATTCAGTCCCACTGGCTCCTCCTAACCTCCCATACTGTAGTATCTCATTTAAAAACTTTTTTTATTTTTACTATTTTTTAAAAATTATATGTAGATGTGTATCTGTGTGTGGGAATATGCACATGTGAGTGCAGGAACCCACACAGTCCAGGAGGGGGCGCTGAATCCCTTGTAGCTATAGTTACAGGTGGTTGTGAGCCATGAGTATGGATACTAGGAATTAAACACGGGTCCTCCAGACGACCAGCAAGTGGTCTACACCACTAAGTCATCTCTTTAACCCATGTCTGTAGTATCTTATTAGTAATTTAGAGGTGTTTAATCCACTAGGTACATAGACATAGTTTTAAGTCACCATCTGATTTCTTCACACACCTTACTTTAGCTCACAGATATTTGTTGCTTTGCAGACACTGATGAACTTACAGATTTCTGTTTCTATTCATTAAAAACTGTAAAACTAATCTGCTTCATGTTCCAAACTCAATTAATCTCAATCTACATGTTTATTGTGGAAAAAAAGACAAAATAATTTTTAAGTGGTTGCATAGAACTTACCTGTTTCCACGCAAGCTGTATGGTATATATGAGTCCTATACATGGGTTTCATAGTTGTATATGCACTGTATGTACAGCCAGGTGTTTCCTAAACACTGGGGTATATTCTGAGAAATGTGTTGCTGAGTGACTTGCATGAGTATCACACAACATACTTTCACAAACTGAAACACCTTGGATATCACTAGGCCATATAATATCTTTTTAAACTGTGACTACCACACAATAGAATATAACAGAATACAATAGAATATAGTGCCTTGTGCATGCCGGGAAATTATGCTTCCTTGAGCCATAGCCACTGTGGTTTTGAAGCAGGTTGTAACATTTAGGCTAGAGGCTGGTGAGATGGCTCAGTGGGTAAAGGTGCTTTCTTCCAAGGCTGAAGACAACCCAAGTTCAACGCCCGTGCCGGGGTTACTGGGGTCAAAAAGAAAAAACAATTCCTGAAAATTGTCCTTTGATCTCTAAATACGGTCTGTGATGGCTCTTCTTGGTTGTCAACCTGACTACATTTGGACTTAAGTAAACACTGGGCACACCCAAGAGGGATTCGTCTTAACTAAATCATGACAACTAAATCATGAGGTAGGAAGACCCGCTCTTAGTCCAGATCTCTTGAGGTGAGGAGAGTTCATCGGGGCACACCTTCTTCTGGAAGCCCATGTACAGCACTCAAAGACGGAAGCCGTGCTCTTTGCTGGTTCATGTTGGCTTTCCCAGACAAGTCCGCTCCTGCACGGGCATTCGAGCCTAAGTTCTTCTTTGGGGTTCTGGCATGTACTGAAGACCAGCTGAGGCTTCGAGCCTCGCGAACTGAACAACTCCTGAGTTCTTCTTCTATTAGTAGACAGCCATTGTTGGGCTAGCTGGACCACAGCCTGCCTGGGGACCAGGCCTGGGGTCACTGTCAGCCAGAAGCAAAACTGCAGAAGCTAATAAACACGGTTAGCACATTTAGAGATGTTCCCAGAAACGTGGACTTTGGTGGATTAGGTCTTTGTTTTCATTTTGGCAGAAGGAGGTGTCTACATCCTGAGTTGTATGGACTGAATGGTACTTCCAACATGGAGTCGGTTGTATTAAGATCAGGGAGGCCTACTAAGGCCTGGAGCCCCGTTACCCGTATGTCTGTCATGTCTGTCTGTATGTATGTATGTATGTCCACAGTTCTGGAAACTAGACTCAGGACCTCACAAATGCTGGGTAGATGCTCTACCTTGGAACCGTACCCCAGCGCAAACACTTCCAGCTTGTTTAGTCTTTCCTATTTTATGACTAATAAATATATAGGCCAAATATACAGGTCCAAATATAGGCCAAACTCACCCTGATTATCGTAGAAATTTCAGGCAGCTGTCCGGAGGAATAGAATCTCTTTGTAAAAGACTTGGTAAAGATAAGCAGAAAGATCAGTCGGGGGCAGGGAGACATTATTCTGATGTAGATGTGGCATCCTAAGGAGTAGACTTACTCTGGCTGTTACCAAGAGCTCTGTCTTCCCCAAATCTGTCCTGCTGATCATGAATATTTCCTATTTCAGAGACCAGACACTCTAAATTCAGCTGTTAAAAGGAAAAAAAATCAAGTCTGATGTGGCATCTCCGGCCATAATCCCAGTACAGGAGGATGAGGAAAGGACTGCTAGGAGTTAGAGGCCAGCCTGGGCTACATAGAGTTCCAGTTCAGGCTAGTCTGGGACAAAGAGTGAGTGAGACCTTATGTCATAAGAGAAAGAGAAGGGGTGGGGTATAAAAAAAAACAAAGAAATCCAGTTTCTATGGCTACAGCAGGATAAGAAGCCTCTGTGATAAGAAGCAATAATTAGTTTTCATAATTCCAGGTCAGTCAGTTTGAGGCAGAGCAAAGACATGAAAAGAATTTCAACCCACGAACTCCCTGGGCTGGCGATATAATCTTCAGGTTTTGGGGGGGTTGTTTTTTTGTTTTCTTTCTCTCTCTCTCTCTCTCTCTCTCTCTTTCTTTCTTCTTTGAGAAATATGTGTCAAATGCTTACAAGTTTTGTAATTTACTGTGAATCTAGTGGATGTGTGTGCACACACATGACTCGTGCACATGCATACACAGTGCCATGGTGCGTATGCGTGCAGAGGTCAGGGGACAACCTGTGAGGGTCACCTCTCTCCGTCAATCATGTGGGCTTGGGGGACTGCGCTTGGGTCATCAGGGCTGGCGGCAAGTGCCTTTGCCAGCTGAGCCATTTCTCTGACCCTAAAACCTTTTTAAAGATCTGGGTTATTAGAGGTTTCCTGTTACTTCCCACTCTAGCAGATGAGGGACTCTGAGGCGCCCGTTCTCCTTAGGTCCGGGTGATGGAGGAGTACTGAGCTACTGTAGAAGACTTCATGTGGAGATATTTTGAACAATGAATTTAAAACATGAGTCTGCTTTTTATGATCACATGACCAGCAATTGTAAACAACATCAGGCTTAAACTCCACCCACACCCACATATTTGGTTGGTTGAAGTTTTGGAGCGGTGGTCCTCAGTTTTCCTCATGCTGCGACCCTTCCATTCCCCGACCAAACAATTATCTTCTTTGCTACTTTGTAACCGTAATTTTTTTTTTACTGTTATGAATCATAAGGTGAATATCTGTGTTGCAGATGGTCTTAGGTGACCCCTGTGAAAGGGTCGTTCGACTCCAAAGGGGTCTCCACCCACGGGTCGTGTGACTGTTTAAGTAAATGTGCCAATGCTCCAACTCAGCACGTTTTATCCAGACCCTTTAGCAGCCGCTGCACTTCCTGTAGTAACCCAGGAGGAGCCCAGTCGCACAGACACGGCCGCTCTCTACCCTCTACCCTCTCTGCCCTCTGTGTGTGTTGTATAAAAAGGGAGAGTTGTGATATGTTTTATAGAGCCAGGTATGGTGAGGCGGGAGGGGTGCCCTTCCCCGAGAGGAACCAGCCATAAGTCCAACAGGTATGTTATAGGACAGAGTTTATTTAGGGCACGGGAAGGGGAGTTGAGGAGGGAGAAGAGACAGAGAAAGATAGAGAGGGTATGGAGAGAGACAGAGACAGAGACAGAGACAGAGACAGACACGGCCTTGCCAGGAACATGTGGAGAGAGAGGGGGAGAGGGAAAGGGAGAGAAGAGGCAGAGAGAACAAGGGAGTAAGAGTGAGGAGCGGGGCTGGAGAGATGTGGTTAAGAACACTGACTGCTCTCCCAGAGGTCCTGAGTTCAAGTCCCAGCACCCACATGGCGACTCAGCCCTACACTTACTGACCAAACCAGCTCAGTCAGCCAAAGGGCTCTCCAGGGAGGGGCGAGGATTACAAACAAAAAGACAATTAGACAGCACTGTAGCATGACCCCAGCCAGTGCAGAGGCCGAAGCAGGTTTATCCCTCCACCCCCCCACCCCTCACCCCCCACCTCACCACCACCACCACCACCCACCCCCGGTCTGCTTTTATACCATTTTAAGTACATGTGAATAACCAGGTCGTTTCCAGGTCAAGGACAAACAAGACGAAAATCAAAAGTCCCATGATCACAGTTCCTAGGGGCTTATCAGGACAATCAAGGCAAAAGGAAAGCCTCGAGAGCCGCTCTGAGCTCTGCACTAGGCCAAAGGTAAATATCCTTAATCTGAGCCTAATTCCTGAGTCCCAGCCCAAAGCCAAATTCCTGCCTGAGCCTACTTCCGTGTCCTAGCCCAAGGCCAAATCCCTGCCAAATTCCTACAAGAGGGCCCCCAAAATTCTCCACAGCTTCGCACCCGGGGCTTGAGCTGATACTGTAGTTCAGTGGCAGACCATTTGCCTAGCCTGAGTGAGGTTGTGGGTTCAATTCCCCTCAGGATACTAATTAAGTATGCAAAGTAGCAGAGCTCTAAAATTAAAATAGACCAAAAATAATTGGTCATGGCACAGTAACTTGAAAAACAAAGACGCCAAGTCTGACTGACTTTGCTTCTGACATCTGGTGAGTCCTTTTTAACTCATATTTAAATTTGAAAGCAGCGATGAAGAAGGCAAGAGGCACGGTGTGATGTTTCTGTTGAGCATGTGCGAATCTTAGTTGTGGGTGACACCATTTAGGAAAAACTTAGAAAAATATTTTAAAACTGGAAGTCTTCATTTCACAAGAAGCGATCTATCCCAGATATCAAAAACTACACGCACCACTGTTCTCCAAGTGTTGGTGAGATTTTCTCTTTCTGAGACTTGTAAAGATGACAAAAGCAATTGTCATTGTATGTCTTTGTTCTTCAGGAAAAAAAGGTCAGGCCTGTGTATATTTAGTAAAACAACAAAACCAAAACCAAAACCAAGGTCTTCTTTCGTCTACTGGCACAGTTGGTCACAGATAACCAGCCATAACATCCAGCCGTTGCCATGGGAGACTGTTGGAGCCTACCAGCGAGTCCCAAAATTTCTAGGAGGAACCTATGTTTGAGAGGGCACGTTGCTATGTGGAGCGACCCAGTGGCCGAGGGCGGACTGGGTTACCTGAAAGGGGGAATGGAAATGAAAAAGGAACGGGGTGTAAAAAGATGAAGCCAAGACAAAAGTGTCTGATCAAGGCTCAAAGTTTAATATTCAGCACTGTGTTTATATGGGGAGAGCCCCCAGACCCCATCCTTTGTTTCAGCTGGATTATGTTGCTTTGTTTCAGCTGGATTGTGTTGCAAAGCAAGCTGCTCTGGTAGGAAATTGCAGGTGCTGCGAGGCAGAAGACTCCACCTAGGTCATTAAGGTCCAACTGCTGCAAAAGTGTAAGGTCTGTTTAGCCTGCTCAAGGCTGGAGGAGGGCACAGCTACGGCTAGGGAAAGCAGAAGCCCTGAAGGGGGGCATCCAGTACCTCCCATCGGCATGAGCAGATAGGACAGAACCCACTCTACTGAGGCAGTGATACAGTTTCCTGGAGAAGCACAAGTCTACGTGGACTTCAGGCAGCATCCTACCAAAGTCACTTGATACTAATTCATTGGAACAGTTATTCTTGGGGCTAGAAAGGTGGCTCGGTAGTTTGCCAAGGACCCAGCTGTGGTCCCCAGTACCCACATCAGGTGGTTTACAACCTATAATGCCTGTTCCAGGGGACTCAAAACTCTCTTCTGGCCTCTGTGCACACCAGCACTTATGTGCACACACCCACACACTGACACACATGCATACATATAATTAAAAATAAAGCTTAAAAAGGATCATTATTCTTCACTGTGTCAGATACTCAAGACAGACATGGCCCAAGAAAGACCAGCCCAAGGTCTTTCCCAACTGGAAAAAAAAAACAGACAGTAGGTTAAGCACTTTATAGTTGTCTTTAAAGACATGAAATAAACACATGCATGGTTTTCCAATATTTCTAGGATTAAGAAAAAAAAAACCCTCTTGATTTGATGTATTAGTCAGTTTTGTATTGCTATAATAAAGTACCTATGACTGGCAACCTTATAAGTAAAAAGGTTTCTTTGGCTTTCTTTAGCAGAAAGACTAAACAACTGGAAGGACTTTGACTAGATCACAACCCAGTAGAGAAACAGAAATGTAAATGACCACGTTCAGAGACCAAGCATGTGAGGTGGCCTTGACTTAACAACCACATACTAACAACTGATTTATCCTTCCAATTAACTCACATGAGCACCAACCTGGTCGTCAGTCACTCCGGAGAACAGAGACTGTTGGTATCAGGACCTCTGAAACCCGTGACATCACATATATGTGACAATAGGACCTGCATACCTGTTGCCAAGGTAACAGCCACCACATTCCCAGAATCCACTTGGCTCACCCCCACCTTTTACCTGTGATAACAGCTCTGTCCCCCATCACAAAATGGGGGACAGAGCTAAACAAAGACTTTTCACCTGAAGAAATTCAGATGGCTGAGAAACACCTTAAAAAATGTTCAACATCACTAGTCATTAGAGAAATGCAAATCAAAACAACCCTGAGATTTCACCTCACACCAGTCTGAATGACTAAGATTAAAAACTCAGGAAACAGCAGGTGTGTTGGTGAGGATGAGGAGAGAGAGGAACACTCCTCCACTGCTGGTGGGACTGCAAGCTGGTACAACCACTCTGGAAATCAGTCTGTCGGTTCCTCAGAAAACTGGGCACGACACTTCCAGAGGACCCAGCCATACCACTCCTGGGCATATACCCAGAGGATTCCCTGGCATGCAATAAGGATACAAGCTCCACTATGTTCATAGCAGCCTTATTTATAATAACCAGAACCTGAAAAGAACCCAGATGTCCCTCAAAGGAGGAATAGATACAAAAAAATGTGGTATATTTATACAATGGAATACTATTCAGCCATTAAAAACAATGAATTCGTGAAATTCTTAGAGAAATGGATGGAGCTGGAGAACATCATACTAAGCGAGGTGACCCAGTCTCAAAAGAATACCCATGGTATGTACTCACTGATAAATGGATATTAGCCTAGAACCTTGGGACACCAAAGACACAATCCACATACCAAATGATGTCCGAGAAGAAGGAAGGAGTGGACCCTGGTTCTGGAAAGGCTCAAAGAATCAGTGTAGGGGAATACCAGAACAGGGAAGTGGAAAGGGGTGGATGGGGGAATAGGGGAAAGGAAAGGGGCATGTGGGACCTTTGGGGGGCAGGGAACCAGGAAAAGGGAAATGAAATGTAAATATATAAATAAAAAATGATAATATAAAAAAGAGAGAGAGGCCCCTCTGATCTCTCTCTTCTCCCTTCTCTTTTCGCAGCCACCTTGCTCTTCTCTCTCTCAATGAACCTCACATGGAACTGTTTGGTGGGGTGTGGTCTTTCTGGAGCCATGCTATGATCACAACAGCGACCCCATAATCACCTCTTGCTAGTCCCCGTTTCCTGTAAGTCTCACCACCTCCGTGCTACCAGCCTGGAGACCAAGTTTCTAATTCGTGAGCCTTTGGGTGACGAGCCACCCCCAAGCCCTTTTCTTCAACCGCGTCTCTCATTTCTCCCTCGCGGACACGGTTCCCACACCGGACACGTTTTAGTTCCTCATATCAGCCTTCCTGTTTTAGGACGTGACAAAACTAGCTATCTCTGCGTTGTCTCCTTTGATTCCTGCACCGCCTTGCCTTCCGATCTCAGTTCCCATTTGTCTGCAGAGATCCCCGATGCTCCCCTACCCCGCAGCCGCCGAGCACCCTGACGAGGTCCAGCCTCGGAGGAGGTCCAGCCTCGGAGCCGGCCAGAGATGCCCTATCTCCCTACGGTTTTTCTTGATAAGTTACAGCAACTCGCAGTTAGTGATTTGCTTTTGTCCTCATCGTTTGTTCAATGTCTGTTTCCTTTCGCCACAACAGCCATAAGCTTCAGAGGCGAAGCTTCTTTTTGACTTGCCCCACTGAAAGTTCCTGTAAGTAAGTGTACGTGAATAAGGTCCTACCCCAGTCGAGGGCTGCAAAAGATTATTTTTTTTTTCTTTTTAAATGAGAAAATCATAGCTGCCCAAAGAACTTCCTCATTCTTAGTTGTCTTTGCCCGACCCGAATGGTTAGATTCTTGTTTGAGGTTGAGGTTTCGTTTTTTATGAATCTCCTGCTTCTAACACACACACACACACACACACACACACACACGCGCGCGCGCGCGCAAATGCGCGCTTTGGGTTTTTTTTTTTTCTTTCTTTCAATTTTTTTTTTTTGTTTTTGTTTTTTTTTTTTTTTTTTTTTTTTTTTTTTTTTTTTTTTTTTTTGTTATTCAAGACAGGGTTTTCCTTACCTTTTTCTGCCTTTGTATCATGTTGGTTTTGGCTCCATTTTGATTTAACGGCTTTCCCGTCCAAAGCGTTCATCTCTCATTTTACCAGCCCACAGTTCTTTGGGGTTTTGTTTTGTTTTGTTTTGTTTTTCGAGACAGGGTTTCTCTGTGTAGCCCTGGCTGTCCTGGAACTCACTCTGTAGACCAGTTTGGCCTCGAACTCAGAAATCCGCCTGCCTCTGCCTCCCAAGTGCTAGGATTAAAGGCGTGCACCACCACCGCCCGGCTAGTTCTTTGTTTTTTTAAAGTTTAAATACTTGTTTTATTCTGCTTATTTCCTCTGCTAATTTTAACTCAAAATATCTAGCTCTACTCATAAATTGTTTTCAGTTTGCTGGCTTCGATTTTTTTTCTATATCCCCTTTCAAATCCAATTTTTAAAAACCAAACCCTTATATCCTGTTATTTATTTTTAATTAATCAGCCCATTTAAACCTTATTTAACTGCCAGGTCTATTTTGTTTCGTTCTGGTTTTTTTTGGAACAGATTTTTGCTATGGCGTGCTGGCTGGCCCAGAACTTGGTATGTAGGACGGGGTGACCTTCTGCCAACAGAGAGCAGCAGCCTGCCCCTGCCCCTGCCCCCTGCCCCTGCCCCTGCCCCCCTGCCCCTGCCTCACTAGTGCTGGGTCTCCTGATGTGTGAGCTCCAAAGCCATCTTTCACTTGTAGTTTGATCCTCTTTATCACTTCTGCTATTTCTCTTTCTTCCCCCCACCTACTGTTCCGCTCTCACCCATCCCGCCCAACCCCGCTGCCACCCCACCCTCACTTCCTGCTGTTTCCCTCACACCTATCCTGCCCCTCCCCCCTCCCTAGTACACCACTCCCCTACCCGTTTCCTTCACGCCCACCCAGTCCCCACCTCCCCACCCCTCATTCCCACCCCCCTACTCCTGCTGTTTTCCCTGCATCCTCCCTCCTCCCCGTTTCCCTCACTCTCATACCACCCCCATCCCCCCACCTCTCCGCCCCCTGCTGTTACCCTCAAACCCATCCAGCCCACCCCACTGGCTGTTTCCTCACTCTCATCCCACCCACTCCTCCCCCACCCCCCCTTCCTGCTGTTTCCCTGACAGCCAGCAGTCCCACTCCTACTTCCTTACCTGTGTTTACAAGTCAGGCTGAGTGAGGAAAGCGCGGTGGGGAAAATGTACCTGATGCACAAGGGAAGGGAGCACGTTCGTCCACTGGTTACCTGTGCCAGCTTCCTGGGACCTCTCCATCCTCCCATTCCTGACACAGTAAGGCTGGCTCTGTAGAGACATACCTCCGTGCAGAAGGCCCACCTGCGAACTCAGTTTATACTCTCTGGGGGAACTGTAAGCCCCCCCCCCCCTTTACACTTGAAATATTTGGCTTGCTGAAGCAGGGCTGCCTATTAACATCTTTTATGACATAGTTCCTATATGAGTCATTTGGGGGAACTGGATGCCAGCAGCACCCAGAGAGGATTCTCCGAGGAAGTGATCCCCGGGTGTGGCCGGCTAGTTTTATAGCATCCTCGCTCGGGCTAGAGTCATTGGAGAGGTAGGAACCTCAATTGAGAAAATGTCTCCGTAAGATCAGGCTGCAGGTAAGCCAGTAGGGCGCTTGCTTAGTTAGTGATTGATGGGGGAGGGCCCAGCCCATTGTGGGTGGGGCCATCCTTGGGCTGGTGGTCCTGAGTACCAATAAGAAATCAGGCTGAGCCGGCCTTGGGGAGCAAGCCAGCTCCCTCCTCCATGTTCTTGTCCTACTTGAGTTCCCGCCCTGACTCCCTTAAGTGATGGACTGTGATACGGAAGTGAAGCCAAATAAACTGCCCAACTTGCTTTTGGTCATGGTGTTCAGTCATCGCAATAGTAACCCTAACTTAGATAGAGACCCAGCATGACTCTCGGAGATGCTGACAGAACTCTCAGGAAATATGGCGGGATGGTCCAGAGTGGAGAACCATCAGGCGGCGCCCTGTGCCACTCGAGACGCATCCTTTTTCCAGCAGTGCTTTCTTCCTGGGAGGTATGAGAGCAAGAATCGATTAGGCCACGGCTTCCTTCAGACCAGCGATATCTCAAGAGGACAATTTTTACACAATCTCAGTTTTATACAGACTTCGTGTATTACAGTTTAGACCCACAGAGACGTGCATTTCTAGGAGGTGGACAGAGAATTCCTTAGCAGTATGCTTATGTCTCTTCATGCTAATGGAAGCTCTTAGAGGCTTTGGCTACATTGCAATCTTTTGCTCTTTGCTCCAGAAAAGAATGATGAGAGTACATATGGGTGATATATCCCGGTCAGTGATATATACTTCCACCTTCTCCCCTGGGGGCCATCTTTGGATTTATCTAATTTTCTACCAACATAGACTGTTTCCTCAGGGAGATCTGCCTATTCCACCAACCCCTGTCAGTTAACCTTTCCTTAAGACGATGGATTGACCAACTCAACAGCTAGCCAGTAGACTTAGAGTTTTCAAAACCTGCTTTATTTAGGGTTCTTAAACCCTTCAGCCTCCCTTCTAGCCCACTGACTAGAGAGGGAGGGGGGAGGAAGGCTAACAGGAAAAGGGTGTTGTGGACCTGTTTAGAAATAGTTCCTTGAGGTGAACTATTCCGTTCTTCATTGTCAGGATACCAGCGATCCAGTTCAACGGCAAACACCAACCCTGTATCAGCAGCAGTGGCTCGATCCAGCCGAAACAGCAAAGCTCCACTGGATTGGAATAAGTCAGCAGAAGTGGCCATAATCAGCTGGAATACCAACAAGAAGTTTTTTGCCACATCTCTCTCTCTCTATGAAGTGAAGAAGACCAGCAAAGTGTTGCACAGTGTAGCAATGCCAGAGCGCCCTCTCAATGATTCTGGGGTTCTACTTATATTAGTTCTGAACATCACGCACCGTCTCAAGTGTCTGTTTTCATCAAAATATCGCATGCCCTCTCACAAGACAGCATCCAGAAAACACACACACACACACACATAACACAACTGAGTTGTTAAGAAACCAGAAATGTCCACTTCAGCTAGCTCCTCTCCAGCAATAATCATCTTCCATCTGTAGATTCACCCCAGCTTCCTCACTGTGGTAGGAATAAGATCTACATTTTAGGCTTGTCCTGAGGACTGCGTGGCACATTTATACAAAGTAGCAAGCATAAATGTGTCAGTGTTTGGTGTATGTAAGGCATAGATAAGAGTCACTAGCTGTTTGGAGACTGGGGGTATAGTCCAGGGGATATGAATTTGCCTGGCATCTAGGAAATCCCAGTCTCAATCCCTAGAACCACTCACACACAGCCAAGTTAACTAATTTCCTTTGTTTTGGTTTTTGAGACAGGGTCTCGTATAGCAAAATTCCAAACTGGCAGAAATATAAAGTGGTGTTAGAAGAGCACACTGACTTGCTTGGGGGCAAGGGAGGAACTGGGTCACCTTGGGGTGACCACTAGGGCTTCAGGGAGATACTGTCTCACCATCCAGGGACCGGACTCATACAAACATTCATTTTTAAAAAATTCATCAGTTTATACATTCAATTTATGTATGGAGTTTTCTATATTATTCTGTACTTTAATAAAAATTTTACTAAAAGTAGGCAAGATCCAATGAGTTTGGGAAAGGTAGTGACTGTCCCCAGGGCCTTACATACGGAAGAACCAACAGGCCTATAGACTCACTCATTGATGACAGGACAGGATGTAGGTCACCATGTGTCAGCAGAACTCCAAGGCCAGTTGCATGAAGGGTGGGTACCCCCACCCACCCAACATTTCCCAGGTCATCGTTAAGATAGATGAGTCTTGTCATCTGGTTAAAGGGCTAACAGAAGGCTGTCTCGTCTCTAAAGCACCATATAAGATTGTCTGTAGCCTTCTCTTCCTTCTTCCAACTAGGGCCTTCATTTGACGCCTCTGTGTGCTTTCTGGGATTGAGGTAGATCGTTTGGGGTTGGATTTGTTTGGAATTGTATGCTTTGGGAAATTTATAAGAGCGAGGTAGCTCACACCTCTAAACTCAGTACTCGAGAGGCAGAGGCAGGAGAATTGCTACAAGATCAAGGCCAGCTTGTGCTATAGAGGGAGGTTGGTGGGAAGGGATGGGAGAAGAGAGATAGGAGAATACAAGAAGTAGTTTTAGGAAATCAAGAGGGGCTTCTTGTGGCTAAGGAAGCAGCTGAGTTCGTGGGGCGCTTACTCAACAGGCACAGATCTCCAGCACTGCAGAAACCCAGCATGGTGGTGCACACCTGTAATCCCAGCTCTCCAGCACTGCATAAGCCCAGCATGGTGGTGCACACCTGTAATCCCAGCTCTCCAGCACTGCAGAAACCCAGCATGGTGGTGCACACCTGTAATCCCAGCTCTCCAGCACTGCATAAGCCCAGCATGGTGGTGCACACCTGTAATCCCAGCTCTCCAGCACTGCAGAAACCCAGCATGGTGGTGCACACCTGTAATCCCAGCTCTGGAGGTGTCATAGTTAGGATTGCTATCACTGTGAAGAGATACCATGGCCATAACAACTCTTATAAAGGAGGTTTAATTCCTTGTCATCACGGCAGTGTGCAGGCAGACATGGTGCTGGAGAAGGAGCTGAGAGGTCTACATTCAGATCAGCCGGCAGCAGGAAGTAAAATGCCAAGCTAGGCCCAGCTTGAGCATCTGAGACCTCAAAGCCTCCCCACAGTGACTTTCTTTAACAAAGCCACACCTACTCCAAAAAGGCCACACTTCCTACCAGTGCCACTCCCTGTGGGAGCCATTTTTATTCAAACCACTATAAGAGGTAAAGGCAAGAATATCAGAAATTCAAGTTCACCCACAGCCATATAGTGAATTTGAGGCTGATCTGGAAAACATCAGACCCTGTCTCAGAGAGAGAAAACTGTCTGATAGGAGGCAGCATTTGATCTAGGTGTCAAGTCGGTGAGATGTAGAACTAGGAGAACGAAGAAAAAGATCTTTGTAAACCAAGGAGATAGCAATAAATGGGATGAGAAAGAGTATACCCATGGGCCAGTGGGGAGCTGGGCACCGATGGGAAGATGGCGGCTGCAGGATGCTGGGAGGTGTGGTCTGTAACTTTGTACCTGTGTGTACGTTTTGTTTGTATATGTAGTTTACTGAAGGCTTGAATATGAAGTGCTCCTTAAAGACTCATGGGTTTGAACGCTGCATTCCTAAAGGCTGGTGATGATTGGTAAGGTCAGGTGGGACTTTTAGGGTGTGGAACATCCTCATTGGAGGAAGTGGGTGCCTTTGGGTGGGCTTTGAGCTTTTAGAGCTTATCCCTACTTCCTGCTGTCTTTCTGCTTCCTGACCGTGGATCTGATGTGACCAGGTTTCTCCAGCTCTTGATGCCATGTTTTCTCTGCTGTGGTGGACTGTATCCCCTGGAACTGTGAGCCACAATAAATGCCTTCCCTTACATTGCTGTCTTCAGGGTATCTTGTCACAGCAACAAACCAAGTAACTAGCACAGATTTGTAGCAAGTATCACTATTTACCTCAGATTATGGAAAATATTTAAGTTCTAAAGTTTGAAATGTTACTTTTAAAATTTGTTTCACATTTTAAAAGCTCAGCTTTTAAAAGCTCAGCTTTTAAAATGATAGTATTTGGCACACAGAAGCTCTGGAGTAATACGCTTAAACTAAAAAAGGGTTTTGTGGAATAGTCTCAAAGTTTAAATTACTTAAATTGATCAAAGCCCAATAATAATTATAGTGTGTGCTGGGCCAATGTGTGTGTGCCTCAGTTTCCTCCTGTCTGACAGTGTGGGAAGCCAAAGGGAATATGTCCTTATATAGCATTAGTAAGTGCCTCAACAGTGGGCTCCTTCCGTTTTTGTCATGACTATCCAGACTATTTAGTCCCTAAAACAGTCATTGCATGGTCCATTTTACATTCCATGGCTGCCAGAGCCTCAAAGAGCATGAGGGTTGTCAGAGGACAGAGCTTAGGGACGGTGATTCCATTTCGGTCTCTCATTGTTATTTACCGCTCCTGGCAACACAACCATTGTCAGTCACTCAAGGATATACGGAGTACAGAAACGAGAGGTTCAGTATATTAAACTATGATATGGCATATGCCTAATCTGCACATAGTGTAGTATATATATACATACAGATAGATGCCTATATGAAGAATATATTGAGCAAGCCCAATAAGTATACATTCTCAACGTAAGTTTGAACAGCATACATGAATATGTGTGTGTATGAGACAGACGTGTTTTAGTTACTCAGCTCACTGTAGGAAGCTGTGAGTCCAGAATCTACAGAGTGGATGTGCAGGCCAGATACCTGCATAAGCGTTGATGTCGTGGTGAATCTGAATACAGCCTGGAGATGGAATCCTTTGATCTTTGGCTAAAGTGTATTTTTCTCATAAGGCTTTCAACTAACTGGGTGAGGCCCACTGGTGTGACAGATGGGCCACCAGCCTAATGCTGCTTTATTAATGACTTAAATGTTACTCTCTTCCTTTAAAAAGACCACACTGGGGCTAGAAAAGATGGTTTAGGGCAGTGGTTCTCAACCTCCCCAATGGCGGGGTTTTCCCCTGACCTGGAAGCTCACTGGCCAGAGTTCTCAGGTTCTGTCTCTGCTCTCCAGTGCTAGGCCTACAGGCATCTGCAGCTACACCTGTCTTTTACACGGATGCTGGAGATTTGAACTCAGGTACTCATGTTTGCCTCCTCCCACAACTAGATTTTTGTATGATCAAATATCTGGGTATTGGGGCCAAATCAAGTTCATAGTCAAAAACGAACCATTATGAGTAGGAAGTGTGCATCTGTGTAAATAGGACCCAGACTCTGAATGTTTGAGCTGATGCCCTGTCTTTGACTTTCTTTAAACTGCTTAGAAACAGTGTCCTGGCTGGCTTTGTATCAACTTGGCATAAGCTAGAGTCCTTGGAGAGGAAGGAGTCTCATTTGAGAAAATGTTTCCATAAGATCTGCCCCTAAGGCATTTTATCAATCGGTGATCAATGGGGAGGACCCAGATCATTGTGGGTGGTGCCATCCCTGGGTTCTACAGAAAAGCAGGCTGAGCAAGCCTCGGGCGAACAAGCCAGTAAGCAGCACCCCTCCATACCCTCTGCATCAGCTCCTGCTTCCAGGTTCCTGCCCTGCTTGAGTTCCTGTCCTGACCTCCTTTGGTGGTGAACAGTAAGGAGGAAGTGTAAGCTGAATTAACCCTTTCCGTCCCGTTTTTCATTGCAGCCATACAAACCCTAACCAACACAGTATTTCTTCTATAACTAATCTTCATTTCTTAAAATCCATGCGAGTTTTAGGTTGTTTAGATTATGCAGACAAACTTAAGAGGATTTTAAAACAAACCAAGACCAGTGAGAAATACAGCATTTCTTAACAAAAGAAAAACACAGTGTCAGGAAGTGAGGGACCTTTACTTAATGCAAGCCCTGGGTAGGGCTGTTATTTTTAAAAACAAAGAGCTTTATATGTCTCCCCGCTGTTCCTGGTTGCTAAGCACTGCAGCTTATTTATAGCAAGAAAGCCATTAAAAACAGTTTGGGGATGTTTTAGGGAAGACAGCGATTAGTTTATTTCCTAAACAAAATTGAAAAACACTTATAAGAATTTTAAAAAATACCACTTTCGCATGGTGGCATCTGCAGTAAGATTTTTTTGGTGACTTCCACATGGAAAGATGGTCTGTGGGGTCCTCAGAAGCAAACAGTTCCTCTCTTTGACTCAGTGTGTGGGAAGCAGGCATCTATCTTCATCATCTCAAAGAAGGAGGCGCAGCATTGGGGAAGTGACCTTCAACAAAGGAATCTAGCCAAGACCCTGGCTGTGACGGAGCTGCTAAGCCGCCTGGCAGCCTGGCAGCCACCATCCCTTGTGTCTTAGCAGCAGGCGTCTGTCCAGGGAGAGAACAGCTTTCCCTAGTCAAAAGAGGTGTCCATGTCTCTTGTTCTTGGAATACAGATGTAATGGTTGGCACCCCACTCGTCATTTTCAATGAGAAGGTGTGCTTGAGGTTTACTGTAACACAATGGAGCTTCTTCATAAGGCTTCTTTATAATGTCACAGGGCCAGCTCTGGGGTTCCTGCAGTGGATACTCTTTCACATAAAAAAGGAATTGCATTGTTAAGTTGTAGCACACAGACCTCTGCTTCTTGCACTAGAGTTTAGCCTTTCCCGAATCACCACCCCAGTAGTAATCCTTACTGCAGAATATCAGACTGCACCATTCCAAAATTCACTGGATTTTGGTGTGAGGGGCAACTTAAACAATCCAATTAACGGGGAATAGATTTTAGCCCTAAAATAAGCCAATGTTAGGGCTGGAAAAGTACTTTCAAAATCCTTTATCTTTCTTCCCCACCATCCCTTTTGCAGATAATATAACAAGAGACCCAGTTTTCATCCAGCAAAGATAAGCAGTCATGGAGGCAGGGTATGTGAACAACTGCCCTCCCCCACCCCACCCCACCCCCCGGGCTTACATTTTCTTCCTGAGCTGCTAATGGAGACATAGTGAATCCTGGAAGAAACTAGAAACCATTGCATACACTTGAGCACTGAATCGGTGTGGCTACCAACTATGCCAACACGAGTTGCCCAGCACAACGGTGGCATGCTCCGAGCTCATCCGCCGTGCTCATTCCACACGTGGGCACCACCGCACAGGCCTTACCCAGAATCCAAAGCCCCTTGTGGTCCCAGTTTCTGTTAGTTGGAGCCAGATTACCTACAGCCCCAGCACAGGAAGGAACAATTATTTGTCCCTGTCAGATCTGTCTGAAGCTGCTTGAGAAGGCATTTAATTAAGCAGTGGGAGTACTGCCCTAATTAGAGGGGCTCCTGAGTGGGAGGCAGGGAGTTGCAGGGCCGGCTCAAGTTCTCGGTACTGTTGCTTTACCACTGAAAGGAAGCCAGGGAATTCTCCAGTGTCCCTCTGCGCTGTGATCGTTTTGAGGTTCAGAACAGCCCCTTGCTCTCCTGAAGCCCCTACTTCTCCTTGCCTCTGTGAGAGCATGATTTGCAGGCAACACAGGCCCTTTGATTATCATGTAATTATCTCCAGCTATGCACCATATAAATGCTCACTGCTTTGAGAACCATTTACATAATTTTCCCCCTAAAAAAACACCAAGACAATTTACTTTAGTGGATACATTTCCAACTTGTGAATCTTCAGTGGGGCTTTTCCTCTGGCCAAGGAAAGCTGTTAACCAATCCTCAATGCAAGGCCTTGCATCTGTTGGCTGCTTCTCTCCAAACAGGAGACCCAAACGACGGAGCAGTGCCTCAGCTGAGCGACCCTGATTCTCTTTCACACTGAGGAAAGGGTCGCCTCTCACACTGCCTCCTGAAAGCTAGCCGGTGTCGAGCCAGAACTCATATCCACTGGGGCAATTCTGCAAGTGCAAAACGACGATTTTCATCTTCCTGCTTTCTGGTTTGCATTTAAAAAGGAAACCGTGTATAGTTGCTTGTGAATGGTAAAAGCTGCCTTACTTAAGTATGCCTAAGAAATTAAGACTGGAGTTCTACCTCAGCTCTACAGTGGACAGCTCCCGTGACACTCAGGAAGCTACAACCCATGAGAGGCCTCCAGCTCCTCACCTAAAAAAGCGTTTGCATTGGACATACCTCCCTAGATCAGGTGCTTTGCAAAAATCTGAACTTTGCAAAGAGCACGTTAATAACACACAGCTTCGGTGCAGAAGGGTCCTAGGCACTGCACCTAACACCCTGGGTCTTGGTTTGGTTTTGTTTGTCTCTGGGGAATCAGCTGTGCCCGCTGCTCCCTGTATGAGTTTAGTACGCTGACCATCAATGTAACTACCTTTCCCTTCAGTTCTTTACTTTTAATGTGCATGGTGTGTTCCTGCATCCTGCCTGCGTGTCTGTGTACCACGTTCATAAAGAGTGCCAGGAGGCCAGACAAACACATCCGGTGTTCAGGAACTGCGGTTACACACGATTGTGAGCGTCGTGTGTCTGCTGAACCCGGGTCTGCTGGAAGAGCTCTTAACCCAGTGCTTCTCAGCCTTTCCAAGGTGACACTGTTAAATGCAGTTCTTCATGTGGTGGTGACACCGCCCCCCCAACCATAAAATTATATTTTTGTTGCTCCTTCAGAACTATAATTTTGCTACTGTTATGAATCATAATGTAAATATCTGTGTTTGCTGATGGTCTTAGGTGACCCCTGTGACAAGGTCATTTGACACCACCCCACCCCAAGGGAGTCGAGACCCAAAGGTTGAGAACACTGATAACTGATAACGCTGGCCACTACTCTGGCCCGTCAGTGCTGTGTTTTAACACACACTCTCTCTCCTTGACTCCTCTAGAATAAGAAAACTGAAGCACACATTGAATTCACAGCAACTCTTCACCACCCCTCAAGCGTCCCTCTGGCTTAGAAGCCAAGCGAGGGAAGCTTACTGAATTCAGAAAGGTGGGTGGTTCTTTAACGTCCACTCACAAGCCGATACCCAAAGTGAGGGCAGCTGATAGCTGGCGTCTGTCTGGTTTCGTTTCATTGTCTTACAGGAGAGGGAACTTTGTGCTCGGGCTGTCTGGGGAAGTGAGGTGAGTACCAGCGGTCTCCGGAACACCTTCACTGTAACAAGGGGAACTAATGCTGCGTTCAGGCCTGTCCGAATTACTTCCTTCTAGGCTGAGGCAATATACATCTTTAAGAGCTTGCTTACAAACATGCTTGAGGATTCGAACCCAATCCTTTGGAGATACATCAAAACAAGCCAAACGGAACAAAAAGCTAGGGGTGGTGGCTCATGCTTACAATTCCATGGCTGGTAAGAGAGACAGGCAGATCCCGGGGGCTCAGTGGCCAGCCAGCCATGCGTCCTGGCTGAGTTCAGCTGTAAGAGGCCCTGGGTTGTCATATACAAACATACCACAACACGCACATGTGAATAGGTGTGTTCACCCACACGAAGAATCAGTGCCCTACCCCTCAGGCATCATCATTGTTGACATTTCTTCTAGGCTCCGCCCCCACAGTTACCTGGCAACAGACAGGTGTGCCTGACTCACAATGAAAGGGGCTGCTGGCCCCTCCTCAGTCTCTCTCTCTTGCTCTGTCTTCTCTTGCTCTCTTATCCTCTTCCCCTTCTGTCCACTCTCTCCTCATTCTTCTCTCTCTCTCTCTCTCTCTCTCTCTCTCTCTCTCTCTCTCTCTCTCTCCCCTCTCTCTCTCTCTCCATGTGCTCATGGTCAGCCTCCACTACACTAATCAACTCTCCTCTCCTCTCCTCTCCTCTCCTCTCCTCTCCTCTCCTCTCCTCTCCTCTCCTCTCCTCTCCTCTTCTCTTCTCTTCTCTCTCTTCCTCTTCTCTCTCTCTCTCCTTCTCTGTCTCTATTACTCCTTCAACCCCCTCCCATGCCCTAAATAAACCCTACTCTATCTTATGCCTCAGGGGGAAGGGATGCCTCAGCATGGGCCTACAGAGGCTCCCCCCTCCCCCTTCCCCCTCCCCCTCCCCCTTCCCCCCTCCCCCTTCCCCCAATCCCCCACACACACACCGTACTGTGCCTCCACCAAACATATCCCTGCCTTCTTTTTCTTTTTTATAAAACACAACAATCGTATTAATGAAAAGTAAGTTAAGAAGACAGCAAAGACCAATGTGCAGCCCACCTGTTGACTCGCTGGAGCCCCGACCCAGTCTGTGAGTCTATGGAGTTCATGCTGTGCCCGGTGCCCGTGTGGAGAGGACCAACAACCTTTATTAAAAAGGAGCCTGGGGTTCCTTGAGTGAGGAAGTACAGAGAATACTGCTTCACGTGCGGCTGCAGTGACGGAGGGGAGACAAGTCTTTAAGAAAGGGACTGTGTCTGCTTCTGTGCCCAGGATGGAAACCGGAGTCGGCTCTGGGCGGGTTCAGGAAGTGCAGGGAGGCATCGGTGTGTGGATTTCAGATGCACTCCTATTCTTAACGTTGGCTAAGCCATGCCTGTGTTTTTGTATAATCTAAGAGTATCCATACGGGCTGGCATTCCAAATCGCTGCCTCCCAAGGTTGCCTTTGCCAGAAGCCCGCCTGCTAGTACTGTATAAACTACAGTAGTTTTGTTGAGCAAACAGTATAATGGGTTTTCTGAGATTAAAATATTTTACTTGTTGAAAAGACTTCCTAACTTAAGAAAAGCTTATAGAATAAGCCGTTATTTCTAATCTTGGTAACAGAAAACTATGGTTTTGAGGAAAACCTGGCTCCCCTTCCCACGTGAGTTCAGTATTAAATAGCCTTCTACGGAATGTGTGCCGTTGTCTTCTTAAACGTTGATTTCCAGAGTTCCAAAGGCGCATCCAAAATCCCAGAGACCTCGGTTTTCTCCAGTCAGTAGAAAGTAGAAAGCCATGCTTCAAAGTGGCAAGGTGTTTTTATTATTTCTATTAGAGATAAATAAAGAAGAAATCAACAGCCTAACCGGGCATAGTGGCTCACGCTTGTAATCCCAGTCCTAGAGAAGGCTGAGGCAGGAGGATCATCAGATCAAGGTCAACCTAGGCTGTATATTGAGAGGCTGTCTCAAAGTGTGTGTGTGTGTGTGTGTGTGTGTGTGTGTGTCTGTGTGTGTGTCTGTCTGTCTGTCTGTCTGTCTGTCTTACTTGAGAATGGAATGATAGCAAAAGGTGCAAACTTTTTGGATGCTAAACAAAAATAATAAACCTGAAGTTCGAGTATATCTGCATTAGTAAGCATCCATATATACATGGATATGGGTTAAGAAGGTTCTGCGAGCATATCTAAGTCACTGCCTGTTTATTTAAACTAAGCTGCAGCTTCTTCACCTATGAAGAGACCTCTCCCACACCGTCCCCAAGTAGCAGGATGGCTGAATTAATAAATGTAGTATTGAAATGGCCACAAGCACAAGAGCAAACGAGCAGGCTTCAAAACAGTGCTGGACACAGACCCACAGCTGCCCAGTCCCAGAGACAACTTAGAAGAGAGGAGACCCAGGAGGCGGCATCTGATCCCCCAGGTGATTCTGATGAAAAGCACCAGTCAAGCTGCCTCCCCTGTGTCCCCCACCCCGTGCCTCCCCTATGCCACCCCTGCCCCCTTCTCTGTGCCCCCCTTGTCAGCTTAGGTATTGGATTCACCTCCTAGCCCAAGAAGCAGATGCCTGACTCTGGATTTCTAAGGTCATTCTCCCAAATTAAAATCCTTCTTGATTCCTTCATAGAATTCTTTTTTTTTTTTTTTTTTTTTTTTTTTTGGTTTTTTTCGAGACAAGGTTTCTCTGTGTAGTCCAGGCTGTCCTGGAACTCACTTTGTAGACCAGGCTGGCCTCAAACTCAGAAATCCGCCTGCCTCTGCCTCCCAAGTGCTGGGATTAAAGGCGTGTGCCACCACGCCCGGCTCTTCATAGAATTCTTATTGATACCAATCCTTCCTCAAGCAGAGATTTTGACCGGGCTTGAGCTCTAGGCTACTTTCTCATTTACCTGTCTGTGTTCTCTGATTTCTAAAGAGTCTCAAAGAGAAGACCTAAAACCACATTCCTGTGTCTTACACCCACAGCAGCATTGTGAATAGGGAAGAAGTGGGTTCTAGCAACTACTTGGAGAGCTATGCCATCACGGAAGGAAATACTCCATGTACCAGACACCCTTGTCTTAAAATCTACCAACATCCTGTGCACATAAACCTAATTTCATGGACCGTTCTGCCCTGGTAACTAGGTGAGGTCATCTTTTCTCAACAGTTGCTTTCTCCCCATGGGCTGAGTTTGTTTGAGTCTCAGGAAGGTAGGTATAGGTATGAAAAGAAGCCAATACTCAAAGGCTGTACTTTTTGCTTCCTCCAAATATATTTATCCTTCAGGTGAAAAGACATGTTTTAAGAATCGCCTTCCTAGACTAGTGTAGGCAAAAATAGAGCGCAAAGGTGGGAAAAACAAGGAGAGCTTGGAGAGATAGACTCCCCATGAGGAATGTCCTCACGGATAGAAGGACCTGGGTTTCCATCCCTAGAACCCACATAAAGCCAAGAGCACTCGTAGGAAAGCCCAGCACTCCTACAGGATGGGAGGCAAGGGCAGGGGGAATCCTTAGAAGCTCATGGACCCTGCAGCCTAGCAGACACTATGGACAACGACAGGAGACCCTGTCTTACAAAGTAAAAGGCCAGGAGGGACATCACTGTGTTCTGTGGCATGAGTGCAAGTGTATTCATGTCCTGAGCACTCCCTCCATAAAGAAAGGAATGAAGGAAAGGGAGGGGAGTGGAGGAGAGAAGAGAGGAGAGGGGGAAAAGGGTGAGGGAGAGGAGAAGAGAGGGGAGGGAAGGGGAGAGGAGGGGAAGGGAAGAGCAGAGGGAATGAGAGAGGAAGAGAGAGGAGGGAAGGAAAGAAAAGGAGAGGGGAAGGGAGGAGGGGAGGGGAGAAGAAAAGGGAAGGAAAGAGAAGGGGAGGGTAGAGGAGGGGAGGGAAGGGGGGAATGCTTATGCTGGACATGCTATTACATACCTGTAAGTACCGGTAATTGGGAGAAGGTAGTGGAAGGATCAGGGAGTTCAAAGTCAGCTTTGGCAAGTTGAAGACCATCCTAATGCTGTCTCAAAACCAAATAAAAGTGAACAGAAAGTGCTAAGAAATCAAGAAAAATGTTTATTTTCCGTTGGATATAATTCGTGATATACTGATTCCCTATCTGTATAAGAGATGATTATTATGACAAAATGGATGGCTAAGAGAGATCATCGCCAAGTGTCTTACCCCACATAGACCTGGCCCACTGTGCCAGGTCCTACACTGCACGTGCTGTCGTGGTAAAGCCTAGTGCATCAGTGTGGTCCTTATCCTTCCTCTCAGTTCCATGTCTTGTGGCTGTGTTTAAGGACCCTGACGAATGTTTTATTTCGGCTCCAGTTTCAGGTGACAGTCCATCATATCAAAGAAGTCACATCAAAGGAGCTTCCGTAATCGGAAACACAGAGCAATGCAGGCTAGTGTCTCTCTTCCTCCACCCCTAGGTTCCCTGCCATCCACAGAGGGTGGGTCCTCCCACATCAACTAACATAATCAAGATGGTCCCTCAGGATGTGCCAAAGACCAACCAGATCCAGAGAGTCCCTCAGGGGACCCTCTTCCCAGGTAATTCTACACAGTGTCAAGCTGACAATTCTAACTAAGCGTCATGTTCTCTAACACTAGCACAATCTCAGAGTTTTGTGGCTATCTGTGACTTTCCATTCACGGACTCTAATTCTCATCTTTTGCGCAATGCCACTCTGGTTTTTAGTGGCCGTCCTTCTTTCCCTAACCTCAGTTTTTCCCGTTCAGAATAAACCAGGTCTCTAGGGAGAGGGCTCTTAGTTCCTGGAAGAAAATAACCCCTCTCTCAGGGCTGTCTTAGTTGCTGTTCTATTGCTGTGAAGAGACGCCATAACCAAGGCAATTCTTACAGAAGACAACTTTTAGTTGGGCTCCTGCTTACAGTTTTAGAGGGCTAATCCATTATCCTCCCAGTGGGGAGGATGCAGCAGGCAGACATGGTGCTAGAACCATGGCTGGGAGCTTTACATCCTGATCCACACACAGGCAGCAGACACACAGAGACTTCAGAAACCTCAAAGACACCCTCAGGAACACCTCTCCTCTAGTAAGGACACACCTACTCCAAAAGGGCCACACCTCCTAATCCTTCCCAAATAGTTCATCCACTGGGGACTGTGCAGACACAGGAACCAATGCTATTTCCATTCATCTTCACTGTAAGCTTCCAACCTTAGTCATTCAAATGTCAGGAAGAATCTTGAGGTGTGCTTTTCCTCCATCATCATCATCATCATCATCATCATCATCATCATCATCTTATTTTCTAGTTGTTGGAAGTAGTCTCTAAGGGTGGGTCTGGTGGTACATATCCAGCCTTGTAAGTGGAGGCAGAGGACCTGGATTTCAAGCTTATCCTTGCTTACATAGTAACTTGAGATTAAAGCTGGGCTATAGCTTAGTGGAAAAATACTGGTTACCCATACACAGGCCTCAGATTTGATCTCTAGAATTTCTAGAATGAGAAAGGGGAGAGAGAGAGAAAGAGAGAGAGAGAGAGAGAGAGAGAGAGAGAGAGAGAGGAGAAAGAGGCTAGGCTATATAAGAATCTATTCCAAAAAAACCTAAAATACGAAACAAAACAAAACAAAACAAAACAAAACAAAACAAAACAAAACAAAAACAATTTCTTCTCCTGTTCTGTAATCTAGAACTTTCCACCAAATAACCAGCTTTCTTTCTTTTTTCCTCTGTCATGCAAATCAAATAAGGTTGAAAATGGTCTGTGGCTTGAAGGTCAGCCAGCTTCCGTTTAATGCTGTAGCGTGTTTAACCTGGTATGGTGACACAGGCCTACAACCTCAGCTGTCTGGAGGCAGAGGCTGGAGGATCACTGCAGATCTGAGGGCATCCTGGTCTACACAGTAAAGCCCAGAGCAGCCAGGACAACATAGCCGGACCTTGTTTTAAAACATGGAAATGGCCTGCTATGGTGGTCCATGACTTTAATCCCAACAATTTGGAGGAAAAGACAAGTGGATTTCTGTGAGTTCAAGGCCAGCATGGTCTACAATAGTCAGTTCTGGGACAGCCAGAACTATCTATAGAAACCATGTCTCAAACAAAGAAATCCAACCCAAAAAAGTAGCATGTTAAAGTCGTTTCTTTGTATTGCTGTGATAAAACACCATGACCAAGGCAATTTATAGAAAGAGTATTTGGTCTTGTGGTCCCAGAGAGGTAAGAGTCCATAATGGCAGGGGATTGTGGTAGAAGGAACAGCTGAGAGCTCATACCTCCGTGATGAGCAGGACATAGAAAGAAATGAATTTTCCACATCCACCCCCAACCCCGTGACATCCAGGAAAGCCACATCTCCTATACCTCCCAAACAGCTGTACCACCTAGGGACCAACTATTCAAACATCTGAACCTTTGGGGGACATTCTCATTCAAACTATGACATGTAACATATTTAAAGTTTCAGGAGCTCAAACTTAGCGTCACAAAGAACACTGAAAATTGTAGATTCAAGCATACTAAAGATCAAAAGACACACCAACTTTGTCTCCCCCACAGCAGGTTCAGGTCATGGATCTGCATTCCCACCATGCCTTGGGGCGGGATTGGAACATGCCTGGACACCCGTCTTCTGCAAAGTCTTCTTTGAAAAGGTTTTGATGGTCGTTGGATTTTTAATCCCTCTGCAGCTTCTCTGTGCTGGTAAAGCAGCAATGCCTTCGCTCCTGTATGTGAAAGTAGACATACCCTACCAACTATTCTTTAGATACTGACATGGGACAGTCTGAGGAGAAAGCAGAGTCCTATTACTTAGTGCTTTGGGGCTCTTGGGTGACAAATATTTTTAGAGGCTATGATGAATGATAATTCATGAGTGAGAAAGCTTTGCCAGACCAAGGAAATTCAATAGTTTTGTTTGTAGTTTATCTTTACATGTTTTTGCCAGTGCCTTTAAGAAGTAGGATATTGGACATGAGCTCCAAGATCCTAGCTTTCCTTGATACAAAGGTAGATAAAAAGATTTCCTTGATACATTCCCTAGTCCTAGTCTATGTCTTGTCCAGTTTCATCTAGAAGCTAGGATCAATGTATGCTAGCCCATCATTTGATTTTCCATATATATATGTATGTGTGTAGATAGATAGATAGATAGATAGATAGATAGATAGATAGATAGATAGCATCCGGGCTAGCCTGGTGCTACCAAGGGGATTACGACAAAAGTGAGACAGTGTGTGACTTCTCAAACTGGGTCAGTAGGAGGCATTGCATCTATCTTGCTCTAGAGAGGTCAGTAGAAGAGGAACAGCAGTCCTTGGTCCACCTGCCGGTCATGTTAATGAGTGAGTTTGAGGTCAACGAAGCCTTCTGATGCCTGCTGACCCAGCCATCAGTACCCGACCACAAACTCAGGAACTTCAAGCCAGGATTTCCTGCTAAGCTAAGACCTCAGGGTTACAAGGATGAGAGATGGTTATTGATGTTCCCACCCAGTGAGTTTAGGAATGATTTCTTACACTGCAAGAGATCAATAATACAGAGACGCCTTTGAAAAGGGCTCCAAATTTATACTGTGCCAAAGAAACCACCTGAGCACCAAGAAACTGGTGATTCTATGCTATTTACAAATCCTGGGGCAGAGAAAAGAACACTGTCTATGGAAGGAACACAACCTTCGTATCAAAGACAGACTAACCATAACGTAATACTGAGACAGTGAGCATAACAGAGGGACAGAAGGAGGAGATGAGCAACCCAGCACTGAGACAGCTCGGGAACGACTCTATTCATGCAGGCCTTCTAGCTAAAATATTTATAAATTTGATCCAACGGTGCATTAAAACACAAAACATGATTATGTAGATTTTGATTGAATTTGTTTGTCACTCGCAAAATTTATCATTATAATCTATTACATTAGCATATTCATAAAGGAAACTTTGATTGTCTCAGTGGAGGCTCCGAAATCACTTGATACTGGGCCACGGAGATGGCTCAGCAGACTTTGTTCTTTAAACACAAAAGAGTGGCGGGAGAGTAGCTGGCCCAGCGCGTTCGATGTGACACAAAGTCTAAAAACATTCGCTTTCCCTAAACCGAAAGCCTAAGGATGTGTGGTTGCCAGAGAAACAATGAATATTTGTCTGCAGGAACTAACAGGCAACAGACAACTACAAACTACCAGCCTGGCTTGAAGACTCTCCTGAGGAGGAGAGAGAAGAATCAGGAGTTCAGAATCATCTTTGGCTGTATGGTGAATTCCAGGCAGGGCTTGAATTCCTTGCCTAAATGAGACTGTCTCTCTCAGAATGAAAACACGGAAACCATCATTTCCGTTGTTGCAGTCTGAAGGTGAAACGTCCCCTGTGGTTCCCGTGTTTGTAGACATGATCCATGATCGTGGTGACGTTTGGGAAGTGGGACCTCCCTGGGGGGAAATGGGTCACTGGAGAAATGGGTCTCTGGGGGAAGTGGGTCACTGGGGAAGGGTCTTGAGGCTTTACAGCCTGGTCCCACTTCCTGTTCACTTTCTTCTTCCTTAGTATGTGGCCGTGTATGCCTCCTTACCTGCTACCATGTCTTCCCTCACAGGATGGACTCATGCCCTTGAAACTGTAAGCCAAAGTAAGTCCTTTCTGAAGGATATGCAGGCCCTGTGCATCAGGCACCTGTCTGGTTGCTGTGATAAAAATACTCTAACCAAAGCTTCACAGTTCATGGAGAAGATGTGGCACCCGGCAGCAGGAGGTGGCAAAGTCCCATCTATGGTGAGGAAGTCGAGCACAAAGAATGATGGCACTCAGTTGCTTTCCCCTGTTTATCCAGTCTGGCATTTAGGGTGTGCCTTTGTGCCTCAGTTTACCTAATTTAATAATCCCTCATAGATAGACAAGAGCCTTATCTCTAGGTGTTTCTAACTCTTGTCAAGTTGATAGGGTTAACCTTCAAACAGCGGGATGAGAGGTATGTGTGATTATACATGATGTAAACACATCAAACAGTTTCCTTCCCATGATTCTGAGCTGCTCAAATAGACCAAGAAGCCCCAGCTTTCAGGAACTGTAAAATCACATTTACAAAAGCATCGTGCTCCAGGAAAGAGATGTCAGGCTGATTTATAAAGCTCCTGTGGGAGGGAGCAGAGACTTAGTTCTCATGCTTCACACTTGGAGGCAGGAGATCTTGGTTCACTCTCAACTCCCGTTGTCTTTACAGAGGATGAAGGCCGAACGAGCCCCTTCTCTTCTCTGTCACTGGATAAAATAACCTGAAAAGAGAAAGATATGGAATGTAGGTGCTCGTATCTCCAAGTCAACAATGTAATATAATCCTTTTAAAGGGCTGCTGTGGGGGCTGGAGAGATGGCTCAATGGTCGGGAGCACTAGCTGCTCTTAGGGAACCAGGTTCAGTGGCCAGCATCTAAATGACAGCTCAAAACCATTTGTTACTCCATCTCAGGTGGATCTGACACCCTCTTCCGACCTCTGTGGGCACTGTATGTAAGTGGTATACAAACATACATGCAGGCAAAATACCCCTCCCAATATATATTTTATATATACATATACATATATATATTGTGTGTGTGTATATATATACGTATATATACATATACATATACATATACACATACACATACACACACACACACACACATATATATATATATATATATATATATATATATATATATATATATACCGAGGCATGGATCACAGTAGTTTGTCTCTCAGGATAGGCCCCATAACCTCTTGGAATCTTTTCAGTTATTTCATGGAGATTAGTCAGGTTCTAACTCTTAGTGAATCACTTTTCATATTTGTTATGGTTTACTCTGAAATGTCCCCCACCCCAAAGGCTCATGGTTTGAATATTTGGTCCCCAGCTGGTTGTGCTATCTTGGAAGGTTTTGGAAACCTTGGAAGGTATGCCCCACTGAAGGAAACAGATCATTTGGACTGTGGGTCCTTGGAGGTAAATTATCTCGGGCAGCTTCCTGTCTCAGTCTCTCTGCTCCCGGGTCTACCTGTGAACAGCAATCCTACGCCACATGCTTCTGCAGCCATGATGCACGTGGCCAGGAAACTATGGACTGAACCTTCTGAGACTGAACCAAAGTAAACAATTCTTCTCTTGATTTTTTTTTTGTGTGTGTGGGGGGGTTCTGGTGTTTATTCATGGCAATATGAAAGTAAGTGATACAGCATTTCATAGCTTCTAGGAGCTTCACTTTGAATTGTTAGTTAAATATTCTGTAAGTTTTTAGTCAGAAAGTTCTTTCTCTCCAAAATCATCCATAACATGTATAATTTTATACTATATATATATAAAACTTTATATGTGTGTGTGTCTCACTGTGATCTAGAACTTTTTTTTTTTTTTTTTTTTTTTTTTTTTGGTTTTGGTTTTGGTTTTTTCAAGACAGGGTTTCTCTGTGTAGCCCTGGCTGTCCTGGAACTCACTTTGTGGACCAGGCTGGCCTCAAACTCAGAAATCTGCCTGCCTCTGCCTCCCAAGTGCTGGGATTAAAGGCATGCACCACCACCGCCCCGGCTCATTTAGAACTTTTGAAGCTTTATCCTAATTATGTAATTTCCCAGACCTTAAATATTTGATTTAGCTATCAGAATATCTTTCATGTCTGAAAGTATTAGTTGCATGTTTTAGTTCGTTTTATTGCTGCTCTATTAAAAATAACCCTAATACAAACCACTTAAGGGAGAAAGGGTTTATTTTGTCTCCCGGTTTGAGGATGCACAGTCCATCCAGGTGGAAAGTGATCGAAGCAGTAGCTTGAGGCGCCTGATTACACTGTATCCATAGTCCAGAGTCAGACTTGAGTGATTGTATCTGGCTTTACTTTCCTGTTCTTACCTAGTCTAAGACCTCAGCTCCTGGAATGAAACAGTCCACACTTAGGGTGGGTCTTCCCACATGAATAAGTTGAATCTAGCTGATCTCTCATAATCAAGAGAGGCTTGTCTGTTCTGTGTGTCTAGACTAGTGGTTCTCAACCTTCCCAATGCTGTCACTCCCTCATACAGTTCCACCATAGATTACCTTCATTAACACATTGCAGCTATAATTTTGCTACTGTTAGGAATCATAGTGTAAATATCTGAAATGCTGGATATCTGATATGCGACCCCTGTGAAAGGGTTGTTTGATCCCCAAGAGGATCTTGACCCTTAGGTTGGGAACCACTGGTCTAGTTCCTAACTTGTTGACAATATTAGCCATGCATCCTCTGGGTTTTTATTGTTGCTGTTGTTTGCTTGTTTTAAGATAGAGACTAGTTGTTCCAGTAGCATTTAGAGAACAGACCATGTTTCTAACATTGATTTGAGATCTCTCCTGCACCATAATAAATTTCCATAAGCATCTGGGACTATCTGTAGACTGTCTATCATAATACTAAATAACAATAGAAGGCTCTGGAGTTTAGCAAAAATGTCTTTAATATTTACCAAGGAAATCTCTGTTGGTGTCTGATCTGAAACAGATTTAAACAGGGAACATCTATCTATTTTTCTTTTATTGTCTTTCTTTGTTTTGTTATCTAAGATGTTGTAATTGTCATATGACTTTGCAGGATTTTTATGTGTGGTAGTTTGAATGAGAACGGCCCTTCATAAATTTGAATCTGTTTCCCTGCTGGTGGACTGTTTCAGAAGACTCAGGAGATGTGGTCTGGTGAGAGGAGGTGTGTTGCTGACCGCAGTGTTGGAGATTTCAAAAGCCCACACCAGACTGTCTCACTAGCTTCCTGCCTACTGCCTGCTGATCTGGACATAAACTCTCAGCTTGCCCTGCCTGCTTACAGCCATGCTTCCCGCCACGATGGGTGCGGACTAACTCTCTGAAACTGTAAGCAAGCCAATTAAGTGCCTCTTTTTATAAGTTGCCCTTGGTCATGGTGTCTCTTTACAGCAATAGAATAGTAACTAAGATAAAAGGATAAAGAATAAAGTTACTAGAGTTTCTAGAGTTGAACTGTCTGCACAGACGTCCTTTGAGGTTGTGAATTGGGTTACATTGTTGTGAAGAGACACCAGCATCACAGTAACTCTTATAAAGAAAAACATTTAATCAGGGCTGGTTTTCAGTTTCAGAAGTTCAGTCCATTATCACTGTGGCAGGAAGCATGGCAGTTTGCAGGCAGACATGGTGCTGGAGGAGCCAAGCATTCGACATCTTGATCCTAAGGCAGCCAGGAGGAGACTGGATTCCACAATGGGCAGAACCTGAGCACAGAGACCTCAAAACCTGCCTCCAACAAGGCCACACCTCCTGATAGTGCCACTTCCCATGGCCAATCATATTTAAACCACCCGTGATGGTTAGTTTGACATAACTTAGAATCCCCTGGGAAGAGGGTCTCAGTGAGGGACTAAATAGATTAGGCTGACCTGTGGGGAGTACTTTGATTATTTTTCATTGAAATGGAAAGACTCACCCACGATGGGTAGCACTATTCTATTAGCAAGGCATCCTGGGTTGTATTAGAGTAGGGAGGGCACACTGAACATCAGTATGCATGGACTCCTTTGTGCCATGACCGGCTGCTTCAAGTTCTAGCGGCCTTGACATCTCTGCAACGATGGAGCATAATCTGGAATTAAAAGCTAAAATAAGCCCCTTTTCCCTACATTGCTTTTGTCACGGTACTTTATTATAGCAAGAGGAAATGAAACTAATTCAGGAAGTACTAGACACTGTGAAATATGCATTTTATATTGCCTTCATAAAAATAATTTGAGGTGCCAGTGAGGTAGAGGGTATACAAGGGTGCCAGCAGCCAAGGCTGGCACCCTGAGTTCAGTCAGTCCTCGGAATCCATGTGGAAGAAAGAGAGAACCAGTTCTCCCAAATTATCATCCGACCTTCACAGACGCGGAGCACTTCCAGTGTGCTGAACACATGGAGGTTCAGGAAGACAGCGTGTCTGTGTGGCGGGAGCTGTCAGACTTCCAGCTGGGGGCTCGGGCAGACCTAACAATCTAGGGTCAGCCGCCCCTCCTCAACACCCTGGTTAAAGAGACAAATGATCATGAGAAGCAGAGAAAAGGAAGAGGGACAACAAAGAGGTCACTTCACACCCCCACGTCCACCCTCCAGGTCCTGACGCAAGGTGCAGGCTTAAACAGAAGGTAAGAAATACCCAGAGTTAGAGAGTCTTGGTCAAGGTGGTTCCATAGATGCTGCGGCTGCTCTCTGTTCTGTAAGGTTTTCTGATAAGTGTCCGGCACTGTGTGAACTCTATGCCCTCAAAAAACACCTTTTCTTTTTCTTATGTATGTATTTATTAATTTAATTTAATTTAATTTAATTTAATTTAAAATATTTTTTATTCTTCTCTCATATATTACATGCCACCCACAGGGTCCCCTCCTTCCCCTCCCCCAAGTCTCTTTCCCCTGCCTTCCCTCTCTCCCAGATCCACCCCCACCTCCCGTCAGAAAAGAGCAGACCTCTGAGCGGCATCCCAAGCACTACCTAACAAGCTACAACAAGATCAGGCGCACACCGTCACATCACGGCTGCACAAGGAACCTAGTTTGAGGAAAAGGGTCCCGAGAGTTGGCAAAAGAGTCAGGGATGCTCCTCGCTCCCACTATGAGGACTCCCCCAAGGACAGCAAGCTACTCCGTCATGACATGTATGAAAAGGACCTAAGTCAGACCCCCTACAGGCTTTCTGACCTCAGTGAGTCCCCAAGAGTCCAGGCCACTTGATTCTGCTAAAACATTGTTTCTTCACTTAAAAAAAAAGATTTTATTTATTTGTCATATGTGTGTGTATGTATGTATGTATGTATGTATGTATGTATGATGAGTACACTGTTGCTGTCTTGAGTCACACCAGAAGAGGGCACCAGATCCCATTACAGATGGTTGTGAGCCACCATGTGGTTGCTGGGAACTGAACTCGGGACCTCTGACAGAGCAGTCAGTGCTCTCAACCACTGAGCCATCTCTCCAGCCCCCAAAAACATTGTTTCTTGTTTCTTATTATCATGCATACATATGATGTGTCTGTGTGGGCACACTCTTGCCACGGCACATGCATGGAGGTCAGTGGAGTTACAGGCAGCTGTGAGCTGCCCTACTTCTGAGAGCCAAACTCAGACCCTATGGAAAAGAAGCAAGATCTCTTAACTGCGGGACCCTCTTCCCAGCCCCCTAGTTGCAAATTTTCAATAAAAACAGTATGAATATTTATGAGGTAGGTAGCATATTTACGAGATAAAATAATCATTTTCTCCTATCCCAAATTATGGTGAACACTATCTCCCCTTTAGGTATTTCTCTCCACAGTCTCCACAAAAGCGGAAGCCTGCTGGATAACAGCACACACGGTACAAGGTCACGCAGTCTTCCGAGGACACAGGCCTGTCATTAGTGCACATGTGCAGGAGCACGCCCTGGTGCCTTAGTTTCCAATGGAGAAACATCCTAAATGCGGCTTCAAGTGTGTTTAACCTCAAAGATGCTTTGTGACTCTCGGACAACATAGCTACACTTTTCCCTAGCTACTGTGTATTAACTCCTCGGTATCAGAATTGAATATGATTACAGGAGACCTAGAGCCGGATAATCGGTTGGTGTGGGAGCCTATCCTTTTTGTACATTTGGCGTCGGAATCAAGTGGCAGTAAGTACTGTGAGGAGATAGGAGCTTCGTTTGGTTGGAAAGAGTGCTGCTGAACATCACAGCAGGTAGGAGTGAGCTGGACATCATGAGGGGAGCGTAGGGCCTGCCCTCATTTCGACTGACATCTGAAGTCACTGCACTACCAACTCGCTGCTCTGGGAAGGTCTCAGCTGAAAAGGAAAACAATAAAAATGGTATCTATGGAGATGTTCTCTGTTTCCAAGGAGCACAATGAACACTGCTACTTTGTTTCACTTTGAAACTTTTCTTGGGAAAAGCTGGCAACCCGCCTTCAGGATCAAATTTATTCCACATTATAAAAATTAAAACCTGCCACAGAAATCAGCATGAATCATAGTCAAGGCAAAGAAGGGAGCAGGCTAGGCTTCCTACAGGCAAGATTTTGACTAGAAGAAAAATATATAAATTATTGAATTATCTGCATTTTGAGTATGATATTGCTGGATGAGAATCTTTGTATTACTGCCATTTCTGGGCTGGTATAGTTATAAATAGAGCAATTCTTTTCAAACCACCTCCAAAGGTACACTTTCTTCAGATTAAAAAGCTAGGAAAGCATTTACTTAAATTAGGCAAGAAACCAGAACTAAGCCTAGAAAATTATTTCAGTCCTGACTAATGTCACCATTTTATTTTTAACCTATATGATAGATCATAATAGAAACTTATTTTTAAGTTCTAAAATGACTAATTTTTTTTGCATAAGGGAACCTATTTTAAAATTAAGTCTAATATTATGATAACTTACTTCAGTGTAAAATTTGGGGGAGATTTTTATTGAGTATTGTGGTGGTTTGAATCTGCTTGGCCCGTAGGAAATGGAAATGTTAGGAGGCGTGGCCTTGTTGGAGTAGGTGTGGTCCTTGTCACTGTGGGGTGGGCTTTGAGGTCCTATGCTCAAGCTCTGCCCAATGTGGAAGAGAGACCCTCCTCCTGGCTGCCTGCAGAAGATAGCCTCCTCTTCGTGTCTGCCTTTGGATCAAGATGTTGAACTTTCAACTCCTCCAGAACCAAGTCTGCCTGCACGCTGCCCTGCTTCCGGCCATGATGATACTTCTGAAACTGTAAGCCAGCCCCAAGGAAACATTTTCCTTTGTAAAAGTTGCCTTGGTCACAGTGTCTCTTCACAGCAACGAAACCCTAAAAAGACAAGCATACATTCTGTAAAAAATATGGCCGCATGACTCTGTGGGTAGAACTTATGAACTGCAGTTTATCGTTGCCTTCAGAGTTAATGTTATAAATGAAGACATTGGTAGCACAGGCACGGTGCAATACTGATTTTCAGTGCTGTAGGTAACCAGGCGGATTGGTCTGCAGTAGAAGGGTTTAGTGCATGTGCCACAGTTAAAGGAGACACAGATTAACTGATTGTCTTAGTTAGGGTTTTGCTGCTGTGAACAGACACCATGACCAATGCAAGTTCTATAAAAGACAACATTTAATTGGGGTTGGCTTACAGGCTCAGAGGTTCAGTCCATTATCATCAAGGCAGAAACATGACAGCATCCAGGCAGGCATGGTACAGGAGGAGCTGAGAATTCTACATCTTCATCTGAAGGCTGCTAGTAGAAGACTGACTTCCAGGCAGCCAGGGTGAAGGTCTGAAGCCCACACCCACAGTGACACACCTACTCTAACAAGGCCACACCTCCTAATAGTGCTACTCCCTGGGAAAAGCATATACAAACCATAACATTATACTCCCTGACCCCCGTAGGCTTGTTCAAACTTTAGTCTATGGGAGCCATACTTAAACATAGCATAATGCAAAATACATTTAGTTCAACTTCAAAAGTCCCTATAGTCTATAGCAGTCTCAACAGTGTTAAAAGTCCAAAGTTCAAGGTCTCTTTTGAGATTCATCCAATCACTTAACTGTAATCCCCCAAGCAAGACAGGAAACCAGCTGGGCAAAGTCCAAACTGCATCTCTATGTCTGATGGCGAAGCAGTCTTCAGATATCCAACTCCTTTTTCATCTTTGTTGACTGCAACAAGGTTCTTTCTCCTGGGCTTGTTCCACTCCCTATTAGCAGCTTTCCTTGGCAGGCATCCTGTGGCTCTGGCATCTTTAATATCTAGGGGTCCCCAAGTCAATTTCAGCTTCACAGCTTCTTGTTCCAATGTCTGAGATCCACACATGATCTTCTGTACATCTCCAAAGAGCTGGTGTCACTTCTCCAGCTCTGCCCTCTGTAGCACTCTAAGTTCAGATTGATCTACTCCCCTGCCACTGCTGTTCTTGGTGGTCATCCCATGGTACTGGCATCTCCAATATGCTAGGGTCTTCCACTGCAACTATGCTTCACCAAAGCCTCTCATAGGCTATCTTCATGGTACCAAGCCTCAACTCCTTTGAATGACCCCTTCAGTCCTAGGCTGTCAATTACAACTGAGGGTACACTTTTACCAATGGCCCTCCATAGCCTTTCACAGTACCAAGCCTCAGCTGTTCTTCATGATGCCTTCATGCCTTCAAAACCAGTACCACCTTACCAAGTACAGCTGTAGCATGAGGAACACTTGGCTATCTCTGGAATACAGCTTCTTTGTGCTCTCAGAAAACACTTCCCAGATTTCACCTCAGTGATGCTGGTCTTTTCTTAATCACCACTAATTTCTTAGCTCCAACTAACCAGCATCAATTGTTTCAGTAGTCTCCTTCTCTTCTTGAATATAAAGCCAGAGACACATGGCTGAAGCTGCTGAGTTCTGCTGCTTGCAGGAGCTGGAACATTGGCCCCCTTGTTCTATTACATTACCACTAGCTTCCTTTTTCCCAGCTCCTTCACTGCCTAAGTTGGCTGTCCTGAATCTTGCTTCTTATACTGACTTTGAACTCAAGAGATCTGCATGCCTGTCTCCTAAGCACTGGGATTAAAGGTGTGGTCAACCAAAACTGGATTAAAGTTTTTCTTCACCTAGAATTTGCTCTGTTCTAGGCTGGCCTTGAACTCAGAGATCTGCTTTTCTTTGCCTCCTGGGATTAAAGGCTTATACGACCATGCCTGGACCTAAAGTTAACTGGGTGAATCTTGCCCCCAAGGTCACCACTCCTTTAATTCAATTTAATATCCTTGAATTCAGCTCCATTTCACTTCCTGGAGTCCCTTTAATACTCAAACTATATTTTGTACTTTTCCTTTCTCAGCTTGCTATGTTTGTTCAAAATTCTCTTCATCAGACTTAACCAGAGAACAAAGTCTTTGTTGGGCTTTTTGAGACTTCCTTTACAGATGCAATTAATATAAATCTCTTTACCTTAGCCCTAGGCAGTCTCTTCAGACAATGGCAAAAAGCAGCCGTGTTCTTTACCAAAACATTACAAAAACAGTCTCTCAGCCACATATGAAAGTTCTTCTCCACTGAAACCTCTTGGGCCGTCAGGCCTACACAGTTCAAATGACCCTCAGCACCACTGTCTTCCATATTCCTACTAGGCTGGCCCATTAAGCCCCACTTACAGCATTCCGTGGCTTTCCAAATCCAAAGTCCCAAAATCCACATTCTTCCAAACAAAAGCATGGTCAGGCCTATCACAGCAATACCCCAGTCCCTGGTACCAACTTCTGTCTTAGGGTTTTGCTGCTGTGAACAGACACCATGACCAATGCAAGTTCTATAAAAGACAACATTTAATTGGGGTTGGCTTACAGGCTCAGAGGTTCAGTCCATTGTCATCAAGGCAGAAACATGACAGCATCCAGGCAGGCATGGTACAGGAAGAGCTGAGAGCTCTACATCTTCATCTGAAGGCTGCTAGAAGACTGACTTCCAGGCAGCCAGGGTGAAGGTCTGAAGCCCACACCCACAGTGACACACCTACTCCAACAAGGCCACACCTCCTAATAGTGCTACTCCCTGGGAAAAGCATATACAAACCATAACACTGATACTGGTCACTCCTTCCGGAATTCTAGCCGGGTCGCTTGTCATCGGTATTCCCGATAGTCTCAATTACGCTTCCGGTCATTACTGACGTAACTGTGAACCCTATCGAGTGATGAGTGACGCTTACGTCTAGGACATAGAGTTAAAGGTTCTCACGCTCTTCATGGGTTCATTAAATTGCGGGCGTATGTGCAAATTCAGTTTCCCTTCGTTCAAAGAACCAAACAAATTTGGCTTACAAGTGTGATGTGTCGTGCTCTGCTTAAAACCCTTCCCATGGAGTCTTTCATGGCTGAGGCCCGCTCGATTCTTACTCCCAGCTCTCTGCTTCCTAATCCCTACTTAACATCTTCACACTAACACGAGATGCTCAAACAAGCTTCAGTGGTCCATTTTACCCCCAAAGACTCGTCCTATTCTCAATATCTTTATCCCTGAGAACTCAGTTCGTCCTTAGGATAACTTTCACTTCTCTCCTCCCATAGCACAGCATTCCCGTGCCCCTCCTCCTCCATCATGGGTCACAGTAGAACGTGTGCTTCTGAAAGCGATCGAAGGATCTTTTGGCTTCAGAGCTGTGTGCGGAACCAAGCCTTGCGCATGTCTGGCGAGCGCTCTACGACTTGGTGAGAGCCCCGCCCAGCATCTCTCGCATCTCTGTCTGTCAGTTTTGCGTCATCCTATGCACAGCACTGTGCCTGGCACAATGCATCTTTAACAGACAAGCACACACCAAGTCAGTACAGCCCCTCGTCACACCCACTACACAAGTGCGCCTCTGTATGCCTAGGCACACAAACACATTCCATTTAAGCTAAAGTGATGTGCATAATTTGATCCAAAATTTTCACTCAGAGAATAAAAACTAGAAAGCTAAATATTTGTGGTAGGTACAGAAACTAGATGTCATTGGAAATGTGCGCAGAGGACATTCTCCTTGGAGGAAGAGCATCTCAACTTTGTGCTGAGTCCCTCCCTGAAAGGAGTAAATTATTATTAACAAAGGACTCTGAGCCAGGCAGTGGTGGCCCACACCTTTGATCCCAGCACTTGAGAGGCAGAGGCAGATAGATTTCTGAGTTCGAGGCCAGCCTGGTCTACAGAGTGAGTTCCAGGACAGCCAGAGCTACACAGAGAAACCCTGTCTCGAAAAACAAACAAACAAAAAACCCCCAAAACAACAACAACAACAACAAAAAAAAAACACAAAGGACTCTGATGTGCATTGTGCTTTATTTTCTAGGAACATTTTCACATGTGTGATAGTTTGTATATGCTTGGGCCAGGGAGTGGCACTATTTGGAGGTGTGTAGCCTTGTTGGAGTGGGTGTGTCACCATGGGTGTGGGCTTTAATACCCTAGTCCTGGCTGCCTGGAAGCCAGTGTTCCACTAGAAGCCTTCAGATGAAGATGTAGACCTCTCAGCTCCTCTTGCACCATGCCTGCCTGGATGCTGCCATGCTATTGCCTTGATGATAATGGACTGAACCTGTAAGCCAGCCCCGATTAAATGTTGTCCTTATAAGAGTTGCCTCGATCACGGCGTCTCTTCACAGCACTGTGAATCTGGGTTGTTTTAGTTATCTGCTTTTTTTCAGCTTGTATATTAATAATTTTGACATATTGACACTAATTTACAATAAACAAAACACTGTTCACCTTAATTGGAGATAATAACAAGAAAATAACTTTAAATGGTAATCAATATCACAAAACCCAGGTAATTAACATTTTTATTGATAAGTTTCCTGACCTACTTCCCTAATTTTTACCATATGCTTTTGCTGTATACCATTCGAGGGCCACCTTATAACACGATGGGTTTTGCTTATCACTTTCTGTAGAAAATTAGGAACTTAGTTCAGTCTTGCTTCTAGAATGTTCCTTCTACTCTACCTACTTCCTTTCCCTCTGGCTCAATATATTACCTGAGAGAAAAAGCTAAAGTCGGACAGAGTTATCCAGCCCCTCGTCCACGGGATACAGTCCTTCGTAGTCTGGAGGGAATGGGGCCCGTAGTAGTTTACAGTTTTGGTGTCAGGTGCATATGACAGTGGGAGCTGCTTGTCACATGCCATTGACCAGGAAACAGTACGCTCAGCTGGAGTAAAACTGGCTTATAAGCCATAAGTCCCCACTTTGTGGCCCTACTTACCCCAGCTAGCTCTCCCTACCAAGTCCATAAGATTTCATAATCTCCCAGATCAACGCCACCAGCCGCGGGCCGAGTGCTTAAGCCTGGGGCCCGTGAGGGGCTTTTCACGTCCCATCTGTAGCAGCTGCGGGAGGCTCGTCCCTATTCTGAGAGACCTCTCTCTGGCTTTGTGCCCTGTCACCACACTTCTGAGTCAGCAGAGTGACAGAGCACTTTGGGAGACGCCTACTAAAGCCCAGCTAATGTGCAGACAATCGATGAGCCTCCCAGAAGCGCACTCCCAGCGTGGGAGGTGTACGGACACCTCAACTCTGAGAGATGTCTGTGTGCTTAGCAGGGAGCCACCCAGGCAGGAGAAATGTGGCCGAGGGGAAGTGGAGTGGGGGAAGATAATGGACTCAGCCACTGCAATTAAAACTTGTGGCTGTTGCAAGACAGGATAGTTTCCTGGCTCCTTTTCCCATTTTTTGAAGAAACTTTTCAATGTTATGGAACTACTTCTATGTGTCCCTTCCAAGGTTATTAGTCACAGGGACTGGTATGTGAGACCTGAGTTTTGTCCACAACACCTCCTTCCACACCAAAAAGTTATATTTTATGATTTGTAAAGGACAGTGTTTCTCAACCTTCCTAATGCTGTGACCTTTTGATACAGTTCCTCCTGTTGTAATGACCCCCCCCCAACCATCCAACCATAAACTTTTTTGTTGCTACTTCGTAAGTGTAATTTTGCTACTGTTATGGATTGTTTTTGCTTTTTTTTTTTTTTTTTTTTTTTTTGGTTTTTCCATATAGGATTTCTCCGTGTAGTTCTGGCTGTCCTAGAACTCACTCTGTAGACCAGGCTGGCCTCAAACTCAGAAATCCACCTGCCTCTGCCTCCCAAGTGCTGGGATTAAAGGTACGCCACCACTGCCCGGCTACTGTTACGGATTGTAATGTAAATAAATATCCGATGTTTCTGATGGTCTTAGGTATTCTATGTCTGTCTTAGAGTTTTACTCCTACAATGTCTTTTGATAGGTTTGCTATGAAGAGACATCATGACCATGGCAAGTCTTATAAAGGACAACATTTAATTGGGGCTGGCTTACAGATTCAGAGGTTCAGTCCATTATCATCAAGGCGGGAGCGTGGCAGCATCCAGGCAGATACGGTGCAGGAGGAGCTGAGAGTTCTACATTTTCACCTGAAGGCTGCTAGCAGAAGACTGGCTTCCAGGCAGCCAGGGTGATGGTATTAAAGTCCAACAAGGCTACATTTCCTAATATGCAACTCCCTAGGACAATCATGTACAAACCATCACAATGTCAAAGGGTCATTTGACACCCCCCAAAGTGTCATTACTCACAGGTTGAGAACCCTTAGCATAAAAAAATGTTCAGCCTGCACTGTCATTTGAATAGCCGGTACCCACGAATAAACAGTATAAAGTCATTGTAAAAGTAGTCTACTTTGTGTTACTAAAATAAAATATTTGGGTCTACAAAATGAAATGTTTTGAAGGGTCAAAACAGCTCGGTTGTAGCATTCTGGTGATGCTCTCTGGCCACATCCTGACATGGGAGGAAAAGTGAGGCTGATCAAGTGGCTCACACACCTTCCTGTGCATTGTGATGACCCGAGTTACACACACACACACACACACACACACACACACACCCCAGGTGTGGTGGTGCACATCTGTAACCCCAGCACTCCTATGGTGAGATAGGTCATGTGGAGAGGAGAATTTCCCAGAAGGCCAGCTAGCTTGCACTATGCAGCACAGAGTAAGGATCTGTGGGCAGGAGTGGAGGAGACCAAAAACTCCGAGAGGTCCTCTCTAGGCCAGCAGCTTCTCTGAGCGTTCACACGCCAATTGTAGCCATCTTGTCCTATCTACCAGTAAGCATTTCACATTAATTCAATTTCTAAACTCGAAGTTTTTTAGAGAGGAAAGTTCATGTTAGTACCATGAATGAAGATTCGGGATCTGTGGTTACAAATAGAAAGCATCTAAAAATACCCTCCCGGGCAAATGCTTGTCCTCCAAGTCACCCCAAAGCTGTTTCCACCCCACTGTGGTTTCTAGAAGCCTCTGCTGTCTGTCTCTGGTGGTCAACTCCCGTTTCCCACTTGGCCTCAGTCTTTCCAAGAACTGAAGCTGTTTATCAGATAGCTTCAAAGGCCATATGTCTCTGAGCTGGCCCCTTGGGCAACCCTCCCCCCACCCTCCAGGAATGTAATACAAGTCTTTTGTGTCAATAAGCAGGCACACTTGGGGACTGCTAACTTGGATGCTTGTTATGACTCCCTTTTTAGAAAAAAAATTAAACCTCAATATTGCTGAGGTATCAAAATGCAAGGAGTTCGCTTCTGAGACTTTTCAATAGCTTGCGTCACTCAGTCATGACTTTGGAAAAACATAAAAGGGCCAATGTGTCCTCTTTTTAGCAGATAGCTTCCTCTTCTAAAGCTCTCCACAGTGACATTTATTTATTTTTAGAGTCCTGTGGCTAGCACACTGGCCTGAGGCGCGATTGATCTATTCATTTCTGCTCTCTTTAATGTTGAAAGTAATTACAACAGCTGAATCAACTCTGCTGAAGCCCAACCAAGGGCCTCCACCCCAAGTGGCTTAGTGACACCCTGGGCTTTTATCTTGTGGACAGTCACCTTTTCTTCCTGGTTTCATTCAGCATCGTGTTAGCTTTGCCGAGTGTCCTTGGGATCACACACTGTTAAATGATGGCTTTAAATGTAAAGCTCCTGCTTGCGATGTTTTGATTTCTGGATACACTTTACTTGAATATGGAATTCTCCCTTCCCGGTTCTGAGTGCCGGTACCCCTCTTAAAAAGTCCTTCGATCGCATCTCTTTGGAACTTACAATTCCTAGTGCCTATGTTCCTGGGTTGCTTGCTCTTTGCGTAACATCTTTCTTTGAAAGATTTTAAGATTTATTTTTATTTCCCATGTATGCCTCTGCATGCATAACAATGCACCATGCACGTGCAGGGCCCACACTGTCCAGGAAAGGGTGTGTACTCCCCGGAAGTGGAGTTTTGGTGATTGTAAGCTGCCCTGTGGGTGCTGAGAACTGGACCTGGGTCCTCTGCAAGAGCAGCAAGGGCTCCTAATGGCTGAGCTCTGGCTCCTATACCATCTTTTCTTTCTTCTTCGTTTCGTGAAGTCTTGCTAAAAGGATTCTTTGCAAGGTACACAAACAGAAGCTGGGAGGGAGGAGGAAAGCCTGATGGGGGGAGATTCACTGAGGGCTGCATCAGGAGCCTAGAAGGCGGAAGTCGTAGACAGTTTTGCACTTATTTCTTGAGCTGATGCCAACGTAATTAACCACCAACTGCCTTCTATCAATATTTATGAGTATATGAATTTTTTAAATGGTATGTTTGGTTTTTTTTGTTTTGTTTGCTTCTTGGTTGGTCTTTGAAGAAATTGAATTTTTTTTGATAGATCTTTTTTTTTTTTTCAAGTCAGATTATAATGAAGGGGTGGGGGGAGCCGCTGGTGAGGGTAGCAAAGACACTTTTCTGGTTCGGGTATAAGGCAAAACCTAATGTGCATAGGGCGGGACATGCATAGGGGCAGGACATGCATAGGGGCAGGACATGCATAGGGGCAGGACATGCATAGGGACAGGACATGCATAGGGGCAGGACATGCAGAGGGACAGGACATGCAGAGGGACAGGACATGCATAGGGGCAGGACATGCATAGGGGCAGGACATGCAGAGGGACAGGACATGCAGAGGGGCAGGATATGCATAGGGGCAGGACATACATAGGGGCGAGACATGCATGGAATAGGACATGCATAACGGTGATGATGGAGGGATCAGCCTCTCGAGAATTCAGAAGAGCTGAGCATAGTTGTCAGAGGCAAGCAGATTTCTGTGAGTCTGAGGCTATGCTGATCTATATAGTTCTAGGTTAGCCTGGGGTACATAGTTAGAGACCCCCGCCAAATTAAAAGGAGGAGGAAGAGCAAGAGGAGGAGGAAGGGAAAGAAGAGGAAAAGCAGAAGGAGGAAGGAGGAGGAAGAGGAGACGTTAATCCCGCCAAAGTAAAGACCCAATTCTTTGGTCAAATCAAGCAAGCTTTGCTTTCTGCCAGACAGGGATATCTTCCTAAAATGGTTCTTGAAAAATAGCAGTAAACACAGAAGAGGGTTGGGTTTATAGTTCAAAAAACTTCAAGAATAGGGAGTTTTCATGGGTTTGGGGAAATTTCTAGAGGAATTTTGGTTACATAGGAACTTTGATGAACCTTTCAAAATTATTTGGCAGAACATCTTATCATCAGGGTGTAATCAAGGTGTGAGTCAAATTCTATAAGGTGGGGAGCAGGTCAGATTCCAGAAACAGGTTGAAGCATGGTCATCTTGAATTTTGCATCAAGTAGAAATGAACCTGTGCTGACCTTACTACAACATGGCTTCCATCCTTAAGATGGAGTCAGGCTGGTCCATCGGGGAAACAGGAGGGAGAGGAGAAAGAAGGGGAGTAGGAGGGGTGGGAGGGGCAGGAGGGGTGGGAGGAGCAGGAGGGTGGGAGGGGCGGGAGGGTGGGAGGGGCGGGAGGGTGGGAGGGGCAGGAGGGTGGGAGGGGCAGGAGGGTGGGAGGGGCAGGAGGAGGAGCTTCTGAGACCTGATCTTGTAGACAGTCTTCAAATGGCAAAGCAGGTGCTTTATGAGGAGGCTTGTACCACAGATGGACAAGGAGAAGCTGATCAACCTCAGGAGAAAAGCAGCAACTAATTCAGATGCGCTTTGAGAACCATGGCTAGAAACCTGTTTGCTGTTAGACAGAATTTTAAATTGCCTATTTTCTAACCCAAGACAGGTTGGTAAGTAACACTCAAAAAGGCCAATACTGCAGGTTTTCTATCATCTGTGAAATCTGGATTTAAAGTTGTATGTGCGTGTACATCTGTGTATATGTGCATGTATGTGTGTGTATAGGTATGTGTGTGCATTATGTGTATATGTGTGCATGTGTGTCTGTATATGTGTGTGCATGCATGTGTGAATATGTATGCATGTGTGTATGTGTATGTGTGTGCATGTGTGTATGTGTGCATGTGTGTATGTGTATGTGTGTGCATGTGTGTATGTGTATGTGTGTATGTGTGCATGTGTGTATGTATGTGTGCATGTGTGTATGTATGTGTGCATGTGTGTATGTGTGTGCATGTATGTGCATTGTGTATGTGTGCATGTGTATGTGTGTATATGTGTTTATGTGTGTGTGTATGTGTGTGTGTGTGTGTGTGTGTGTGTGTTACAAGTCAGGAAATGAGAAACAGAATCATCAAAGGGGAGGAAGGACCTGAAGGTGGAGGAAAAGGAGGAAAAGGCGGCGGCAATGGGACTCATGTGACTTGAACGCAGAGCGGAGGGTATCATAGGGAGGTGGAGCGCCACTGAGAAGGAGGAAGAGGGCAGGGAGGAGGGGGTGAACAAGGAAATCAGCACATGTGCTGAAAATCAGAACGTCATATACTAGCTTTCAAGGAGCTTTGCAGAAAGTGCTAAGCCTTTTCAGTTTGAGAACCAGTTGCCCTGCTCTGCCCGGGGTCTTGCCCGGGTCCCTACTGCACACTTCTGCTCCCTCGGGAGTAGCAAGGACAAAAATCTACCAGCGCCTTTCACTGCTCTTCTCCTCAATGGAGGAGCTTGGGTCTCTCAAGCCCTGAAGTCTCTGTCCCAGATTCCAGCCCCCATGAGTCCAAAGCTACACAGTTTAGACAGGGGTGTCTTTATCCCGAGAGGGGAGCTTTTAATGTTTCATTTTCAATAGAACAGAATGTTTTGTTCTTTGTTTGCTTGCTTGTTGAGACAAAATCTCTTTGCCTTAAGCTCTGTATTAGTCAGGCTTCTCGGGCTGGAGAGATGGCTCAGTGGGTAAGAGCACTGACTGCTCTTCTGAAGGTCATGAGTTCAAATCCCAGCACCCACATGGTGACTCACAACCATCTGCAAAGAGATCTGACACCCTCTTCTGGTGTCGGAAGACAGCTATAGTATACTTATGTACAATAACAAATAAATCTTAAAAAAAGAAAGAAAGAAAGGATTCTCCACATTGGTGGTTCTTAATCTTCCTCATGCTGTGACTCTTTAGTTCAGTTCCTTGTGTTGTGGTGACCCCCAACCATAAAATTATTTTTGTCTCTACCTCATAACTGTAATTTTTCTACTGTTATGAATTATAATGTAAATATCTGATATGCAGCCCCTGTGAAAGGGTCATGACCCATATCTCGAGAACCACTGCTCTAGCGTAACAGAACTTCTAGAATGAATCTCCCTCTCTAGATGTCTTTAACACGGTGCAAGCACAGAGCCTTTACAGGAAAGGATCCAGTTCCAAAGAACACGTGGGTGTCGTCAACTGAACACTCACTGTTTCAACAAGGAGGTGCTGAGTGCCAGCCTACGGTGTGCCAAACACTTTTCCATTCAATTAGTAGGATGGTTATTATTCAGGATCAGGGCCAGCTCATTAGTCCCTTCTCCCTAGCAGAACAAACTGGGCCGCATGTCTGGAAGAAGTCCTATCTCTGAGCCGAGGTATCAGCAAGCTCAGCGATAAGAAGGGAGGTGAGGAGGAGACGAGGGTAGACCTTTCTGGTCCTATCTGGCCACCTATTATCTCTGGACTAATACTACACAGGCTGGGCGCCACATTAAACACTTCGCAGTAGCCTAAGCTGGTCTGGTGTTGTTAGCCTTCCTTCTCTGTCATTTTAAATAAATATTACATTTAATGTATGTTTTAAATAACATTTTTATTTAAGTGAAAATGTTCTTTTGTACTCTACACAGTATAAACTCATGGTGGATCCCAGCCTTTCTGTTTCTGTTGTCTCTGCTCAAGGCTACTGAGCTGCTGCTACCTATGACTCTTGCTTTGTTTTCTTTCATGACCAAGTCAGGCACCTTCACATAAAATCTTAGTTTTCATTCCTTCTCCACTGTTCTTTCCTGGAACCATCGCTTTACAGAGTTAGGCCTGCAATGATCCAGCACAAAGGATACCATGATCAATCCTCCTGCTCCGACGTCGTGTGATTCCCTAACTCTGCTGGTCACCGAGAAATGTTCAAATGTTCCCACAGCACATCCTAGGGAGCAGAATAGTCTCACATCTCACAGACAAGGAGTGTTTTCAACATGTAAGAGTCACAGGCGCTTAAAGGGCAAGGATAAAACAAAAACAAAAACAAAACCCAACCCAACCCAAAGCAAACCAAAAAAACCCATCCTGACTCAAGGGGCTCTGTCAAGGTGGTCATGGGGACAAGTCAGTATTGCCATATTGATCAGTCCATCAGTGATTAATTAATTGATTGATTGATTGATTGATTGATTGATGACTGTCTATGTAGTCAAGGCTGGCCTCAGATCACTGAGATCCTCCTGAGTCTGCCTCCCAAGTACTGGGGTTGAAGGTGTGCACCACCATGCCCAGCTCTTTCCTAACCCTTAGGACACTTCTTTTCATGTTGCTGGGTCCATGTAATAGAACCAATCTCCCCTACATACTGAGATGTGTGTGTGTGTGTGTGTGTGTGTGTGTGTGTGTTCTTGAGTTGTGTTCTGTGTTGTGTTACTGCTGACAAACACTTTCATACTCTTCAGAATTTTTAAGTTCTTCAGGTAGAACCAGAGAGGCTTTCAGCCTGACATCAGGATTCCCTGTTCTGTGGGTGCATCCTCTGGTGTAGACCTGTGCTCTCTGCTCCAGGACTGTCCTGGCCAGGTTCCTGTCCCCAACAATCCATCTTCTAAAGTCTCTTCCCTCGGGCCTCTATATTCCAAACTGCCACGGTCCCGGTGGAGCTGATCTCCAGCACTGGGAAGGAACTTCCCACACATCTTTCATTCCCAAGGAGAGGGCTCCGAAATCAAGTGCATTTCTGCTGATCTTTCAGGCTGACAGATCTAACAGTGAAAGGCAGGCATGGGAGGCTCCCGGTTACTGAGTAGAAGGGTTGGGCCATTCTACATTAGCTTGCTGGAGGCTGTACTTCAGAGCTGCTTTGATTCTTGCATCATCTCCTTCTCCTCTTCTGAACAGGAGAGGAACCTTGGAGATAAAGACCAGAGAAGATACGTCGACACACAGCTCCTTTGATATCCTACCGATCATAAGGAGGGGGCAGTAAAGGCTTAGTCTGTTTTCTGTTGCTCTAACAGAGTACCTAAGACCAAGTAATGCCTAAAGAAAAAAAATTTTTTTCCACTTATAAATTGGGAGCCTGAGATGTCCAAGAAGATGGATCCAGCATTTGTTCAGACCTGGGATGAGTCTTCTTGCTGCATTTGTGATATGATGATGGATCACATGGTGATATTGGAGAGGGATGGGTCAGGAGGGGGATGCTTTATGAGCTCTTCTCCCCTCTCCCCCTTCCACCCCCCGCAACCCCCCTCCCCCCGACAAAGAAATATTTCCAGCAAGCCCGATTACATGTCTTAGATAAGTATTCACAACTTTTGAGAGTCCTGGAATGCAACGACCCTGCCATATCTAGAAGAAAGTATCCCACGACCTCTGTCTTCCTCTTTTAAAGCCACTAATGCTGCTGCCCTTTGACCTTACTTCATTGTCTTCTAAGAAATCTCACCCCAACCCCCAATTGCCGGCATCTGAATTTCAGGGAAACAGGGGTCTCCAGTGTGGCCCCGTTTCTTACTGTGTGTAGCCAAAGCCTGTAGCTGCTGATGTCTGACTGACCCATAGGATCAACTTCCATTTATCTCACTGTAGGGAAACTCAGAGTTGAATGTGACATCTTCAGACTGATTTCTGCCAATTCTGATTCCAATGCTATGAATACCCTGATGGTTTTCATTCCTCTGTCCAGGACAATGGATGAGAGCCTTCAGAGATAGGAAGTCTTGGTTTTTCTTGATTGTCTCTTAGTGCAGTTTCCCAATATAAGAAGTAGTCATCTCACAAAGGCAGGATTTTACCTGTTAGTCTTGTGAACAGAAAGCATCCATCTTTGTTGTCTCTGAATTATATAGATGCCAAAACAATGACATTATCATTTCCATTATCTTTATGCTAAAACTGATGTGTATGTTTCTCTGAGAACTCTTCTTTTTTTAAATTGGATATATTCTTTATTTACATTTCATTTCCCTTTTCCTGGTTCCCCGCCCCCCCAAAGGTCCCACATGCCCCTTTTCCTCCCCCTGTTCCCCCATCCACCCCTTCCCTCTTCCCTGTTCTGGTATTCCCTTATACTGATGCTTTGAGCCTTTCCAGAACCAGGGTCCACTCCTTCCTTCTTCTCGGACATCATTTGGTATGTGGATTGTGTCTTTTGTGTTCCAAGATTCTAGGCTAATATCAGTGCATACCATGGGTATTCTTTTGAGACTGGGTTACCTCACTTAGTATGATATTCTCCAGCTCCATCCATTTCTCTTCTCTGAGAACTCTTAAAAATTAGAATTCTGCTAGAAGAAAATCCAGTGTGATTATTAGGTATTCTGTGATAAATATAGGAGGTATTTATACCCCTTATTTATTTTTATGCTGTTTGCTCATGTACTTATATGACTTTATATGCAATGAACCATCAGGGCTGGATAAATTTAAAAGTTGCCTTCAGAGTTTCTTCTTAATAAATAGCACATTAGGCCAGGACTATCACCCAGTAAGAGGGCACCACTGATTTACCCTGTATGACTCTTGTTAACGGTGTAATTCTCTTCTATGTCTCCCTTTGAGTCACCTAATGAACTCTGCTGTGTCCAACTCTGCAGTCGGCCTTGCCCTCACCTTGTGGTCCCCGGCACACACTCAGCCTTATAATAAAATAATCACACCCTTGAACAAACAAACGGTATCACCAGGCGCCTGAGATAAGTTTGTTTTAATAGCCAAGCAATACATTTGCCAATTTCTTGGCAGCTAAGGCTCAAGGAAAAACCTACAGGTTGCAGACATCTCTTCTATCTACTAGGGGTATGCACCAGGAGAGGCAGTTCTCCTTGTGCTCAACCCCAAGAGGCAACAGTAGAAGTGACCAGAGCTGTGATTTTACAGAACCAAACATTGTCCAAATGAATTACTTTATGGACTTTCTCTAAAAGTTTAAGTGACATTTTCCCAAGAGGATGTCTTTGAAGATCATATAGTATCTGAATATGCTATAGCAATCAAGTGACTTAATGTGTATTTTGGCATCTAATTGCTTAAACCACTGTGAGGAAGAAATGGACTCCACCTTCTGCTGTTCCAGTTGCAGGCTTTGAGCTGGGCTTTTTACTCTGCCTGAACCTTGGCTTTCTGTAGCTATGAAATGTGATGGTTCTACTCTTTACTTGTAAACCTGTGTGAAAGAAACTTGATAATTTCTGAGATTCTCTAGATCAGTGGTTTTCAACTGTGGGTCAAGACCTCTTTGGGTTGCCTATCAGATAGCCTGCATATCGGATATTTACATTACGATTCATGACGGTAGCAAAATTAGTTACGAGGGTGTTGAGCCTACGTCCTTAACCTCCTGGCCTTAACGAAGCAACGGAGGTGCTCCTGCCGAGTTACCAGTGCGATGAAGCCGAATACAGGAATGATGCTGGAACGAGCGGGACCTCGGGACTTGTAGACTCCCCCTTCTGTAGGCAAAACCATTCACCACTCACTTTTGATAGGTCTTCTGGGATAGCAAAGCCCCACCTCTTAGGAAATGGTTTGAGTGTCTCAACTTTGAAAATCCCTTTGTAATTGTTTAACCCCACTACATGCTTCATTCATGTCCAGGATCAAGTTGGTCAGATCTCTGCCTTGTTCCCTTGATCTTGCCAAAGATGCCATAATCATCTGTGGCAGACATATTTCTCCTGGGTTCCTGTGACGTACGGAATACAAGCATGGTGATGTGTTATGAGGTGGGTGTGTGGGGGCTGACAGCACCCCAAAGTAGTCTATGACTTAGTACATGCCCATGGCCAGTAGGTGCCCTAAATATGGGAACTGAATACAGTTCTGCAAAAAGCAGCAAGTGCTCTTAACCCCTGTGCCATCTCTCCGGCCTCCGCAGCTGTTATTTCTTAGGATAGCTTTGCTATAAAAACTCAGAGGACCACCAGCATAGAGGAATGGTGCCCTTCCTGTTTCTTAAGGCATAGTAGCAATGATTCTGCTCATTAAATGAAGTGATTCTATAGCATTGATTTAATCCCCATCTGCAGTTTTAAAATGTTCCTAAACCTTGTCGATTGTAAAGATCTTGAACCACTGATCTACAAGGACAGACAGGAACAGATCACATGTAGATATTTTCTAGGCTAAGCCTACATGTCTCAGAATAAGTAGTGAAATAATTTTATTCCATGTCTAGAATTTGGAACAGGAACTAAAATCCTAATGCCTAGAGGGTTGTTTTTTTTTTTTTTAATTCAGATGCAATTAAATGATTGGCTCATTTAGGACTATTTCTGTTGCCTGTTGTGTGTCCACCAATCATAAATCCAAATTTATATTAAGTACAATTAATAAAATTAGAATTAGTTTCAGGTCTTGGATCATGTTAGTTACATTTCACACAGATAGTATAGAGGCTGGAGTACATGGGCATGTACTAAGTCATAGACTACTTTGGGGTGCTGTCAACCCACACACCCACTTCTTCTTCTTCTTTTTTTTTTTTTTTTTTTTTTTTTGGTTTTGGTTTTTGGAGACAGGGTTTCTCTTGTGTAGTCCTGGCTGTCCTGGAACTCACTCTGTAGACCAGGCTGGCCTCAAACTCAGAAATCTGCCTGCCTCTGCCTCCCAAGTGCTGGGATTACTACAGGGGTGCGCCACCACGCCCGGCTCCACACATCCACTTCTTAACACACAGCACCCTGCTTGTATTCTGAACATTACAGGAGCCCATGAGAAATATGTCTTTGTGTGGCTCTCTGGTGTTATTCTATTGGACAGTGTAAATAGGATACTTTTATTCTTGTGGGTAATTTTATTGCACAGTACCTTTCTAGAATGGTTAAAATGTCTGGCTGCCAAACCAGGGTGATTCCTAGTTAACAAAACACTAAGACTTCCTTAAGGTTATGGAGTCGATGGAAATGACCTGTCCAGCTCCCCTTAGACGTTCAGACTGTTTTAATTTCTCCCGAAAATGTCACGTCAAAGGTAATTTCGTTCTGACAGCTGAGAACAGTCCCTCGTTCCAAAAATAATATTGTGTTACCAAGGTTGTAAGTACTCTCAGCTTTTCTCATTAAATCTACACAAGAGTCCCATGAGAGAGGTATTATTTTCAAAATGCAAATGAGAAAAAAAAAAGAAGTTTGGAGTACTGATGACTCTTACCTGCCACAAAAGATTTGGCTTATAAGGAACAGACGTTTAAACTCTGAGCAATTCCAAATCTCTTGAAACTTTTTTTCCTCTGAGTCAAGGGGTCATTATTGTAGGCCTCTTTAGCATCAAACCTGTAATCCTCCTGCCGTGGCCTCTTAATGCTAAGACTATAGCTTGGCGTCTGTGTGTGTCTGTGTGCATGTTGCTGGCCTTGAACATACTAAGCGTATGCCACTGAACTCTATCCATAGCCTACACCCTATCAGAGAAGGTATTAATAACGCCTCTTATATATGAGCCACTTCCAATATCTTGAATCAGACTCACACTTAATAGCTATGTGACCTTGGGCAAACAATTTATTCTCAATTTCACCATCTACAAAATGGAGTGACGGCCAGAGTGGATCCCTGGCTCCCAGGGTTTAATAGGTAGGTGTGGCTTATGTGCAGATACATCACCCTGTGGGAGCTCAGCAGACGCCTGCTATTATCCTCTAACCCATGTTCCACAACGAGTGCAAGAAAACAGCTTTGAGTCTGAAAAACTGTTCCAAACTTTCATTTCTTTTTAAGATATAAAACAGAGAGACTGGATCATCACAATTTCCCCAGTCTGGCTAGTCAGTCTAGGAAGCAAGACGTCCAAGAGCTAATGATGCTACTGGCTTGGCAAAAGCTAGAGTCATACAAGAGAGGCCATCTTGGCCAGCAGCTGGGATACTGCCCGCTTAGTGGAAGGCAGGGATGACAGAGGGAGAGGGTCTCACGGTGGCAGGTAGGGATGACAGAGGGGGAGGGCGTCAAAGTAACTGGCCTCGCTTGCGCGCTAGCTCTCCTCTGCTATGGCCTCTTGCCAGGGTCTCCTTTGTAGAGGATGAGAAGAAGAAGCAAATGGAAGCCTGGTCAAAAAGCCTGCCTCCACCTCTGCATCGATCAGTCTGAGAGGAGGCTCAAGGGGTAAGGAAGGCCAGACCATCGCGAGGTGAGGGACCAATCACAGCCGCTGTCAAATGCAGACTTTCTTTGCTAGTTAATAATCTTACCATACATGGATTCAGAAGATTCTAGGCTATCCATCCCCACTGGCTCTTGAAGGGCAGGACATTCATAAACATCGTGGGACCCTTGATGTTTCTGGGACGATGTCTATCATGAACTGGAGTGCAAAGGCATTTTACCACGTAGGACAGAAGACTGGATTTCTGCTGGGGGAAAAGCTGGAGCGCACATAGTAATATCTACCTGTAATCTCGGCATGTAGGAAGAGGAGGCCGGAGGATCAGGAGTTCAGAGCTAAGCTTGACTATGGAGTGAAATCAAAGCCAGCGTCACACGGTTCTAGAGGCAGTGTGTACACACACACACACACACACACACATGCACGCACACACACAACATAACACAAAAACCTCCAGAAGGAAGGAGCCCTGAACCACTTACAAAGATACAGCGAACACCAAGTTCCAACAACAGAGAAGGAGCCACCCAAAAAAGTTCAAAATATTGCCAGTAAAAGAAGAATCAGCACTGGCCCTCTGATGCTTGGTCGCACGGTCCCGCTCTTACAACAGAACCCTGTGGGCACAGTGGAGAAGCAGAAGGGGACAGACCTCCCACAGTAGGCCGGAGGGGGAGGGGGGATCTCCCACAGTAGGCCGGAAGGGGAGGGGAATCTCCCACAGTAGGTCGAAAGGGGAGGGAGGATCTCCCACAGTAGGCCGGAAGGGGAGGGAGGATCTCCCACAGTAGGCCGGAAGGGGAGGGGAATCTCCCACAGTAGGCCTGAAGGGGAGGGGGATCTCCCACAGTAGGCCGGAAGGGGAGGGAGGCTCTCCCACAGTAGGCCTGAAGGGGAGGGGGATCTCTCACAGTAGGCCGGAAGGGAAGGGTGGCTCTCCCACAGTAAGCTGGAAGGGGAGGGGAAGTTAGGAAGGTAGAATCTTCTGGTGAAATAGGCCAAACTGCCAACACAACAGCTGTTGGCTTTAGAAATGCAGGCGTCTCAGAACTCAGACAGAATGGAATGGAGGGACCGGCGACAGGGGACTCCATAATCATCAATTATTCCACAGCCTCTTTAAATGTTTTTGTTAGATAAGGTTTAGGGACAAAACCCAAATTGTTCCTCCCTTGCTATTTCTTTTCTAATTGTCTACAAAACTACCCTAAGGGGAAAAAAACCTGTTTCTCCATTTTTACTCTAAATTGTTCTGCATTTTGCTTATGAAAGTAAACAAGCGGGGGAGGGGGATGGGGGAGGGATGGGTGGGTGGGCAGAGGGCTGGCAGCAATGCTCGCCTTTAATCCCTTTCCGGCCTACTGTGGGAGATCCTCCTCCCCTTCCGGCCTACTGTGGGCGATTCCCCTCCCCCTCCCCTTCCGGCCTACTGTGGGAGATCTGTCCCCTTCTGCTTCTCCACTGAGCCCACACGGTTCTGTTGTAAGAGCGCCTCTGGGAGGCAGAGACAGGCGGATTGCTGAGTTCAAGGCCAGCCTGGTCTACAGCGTAAGCTCTAGGACAGCCAGGGCTATACAAAGAAACCCTGTCTCGAAAAACCAAAAAAAAAAAAAAGAAGGAGGGGGAGGGGGAGGAGAAGGAGAAAAGAAAAAGGAAAGAAAGAAAGAGAAAAAGAAAGAAAGACATGCCTGGACTATTGACACAGATGGGCATTGAGGAAGCCACTTGGGAAGGTTCCACTTACCTTCCTGCCCCTCATCAGGACGGTTAGCGTGTGGGGTGTGGGCCTCCAATGTTTACATACCCAGGCGAGCCCTTCTGTGTAGTGTAGGGAGGGCAACTCCATGGGGAAGAATGCATTCCTTACTCCACAGGCCGCACCAGGGCCTCACACTACAGAGAAGAGAAAGTGCTTTCCTGCCTTTTCCCTTTGAACTTCTGTCAGCAGGGGGCCTTTCCTTTCATTCTCAGTTCAGTCAGGCCTTTCACTATGCACACACACACACACACCACAAACATAAACACACACCCATCATACACACACATACACACATAGATAGACACATACAGACACAAACACTTCACACACACACCACAAACAGATATACGCACACCACACACAGAGACACAGACATACAGATACCACAGACACACCACAAATGCCCAGAGAGAGGATGAGAGAGGGAGATTTTAATGTTGCTTTCCACCACAGGTCCTTGAGAAAAAGCAGCTACTTACCTCCATAATAAGGGCTTTAGAACCAGTCTTAACATTTTCTAATGTCTTGATTTTTTTTCCCCTATATCACGTTAAAACCAACACAATTTCAGGATTTATGTAAAGTTGACATCACTAAAAGAAATGTTAAAGTTTGAGGGGAAATAATTTTAAATCACATATTAAATGTAATTCTCAGGGCCTCAAAACCTAGAGATTGCAAAGACAAACACAGTGGTGCTTACCTTTAATCTCAGCACTTGAGAGGAAGAGGCAGGCGGATCTTTCTGCTCTCTGTCTGGGTCTACATAAAAAGTTTCAGGACAGGGCAAAAACCAAACAAAAACAACAAACTTACAAACTATTTCCTCCACAGCCTTTCTGCTTCTTCTGTAAACTCATTCTGTCACTGCTGGCCATCAGAATAGGGAAAACAGCCACAAACAAGCTGGAAGGAAATGCTTGTGGCACTGTCCTAATAAAACTTCATTTATAAAAATAGTCACTGGGGCCGTTGGCCCCAGTGGCAAGATGGCAGGATGGTTCAGTGGGTAAAAGTTCTTGCCTCCAAGCCTGACAGCCTAAGTGTCACCAGAACTGACATGGTGGAAGGAGACAGCCACCTTCTAAAAACTGCCTTCAGACCTCTGCATATATAACTTTGTACACACTCTTACACACACACACACACACAAACACATGATATACACACATACACACATATACATACACATACATATATACACACATACAGACATACATACATACATACATACACACATAAGTGCATACAGACACACATACACATTCATAGACATACACATATATACACACATCCACACAGAGAGATAGATTAATATTTTTGGGTTTTTTTCTTTTTTTTCTTTTCTTTTTTTTTTTTTTCTTTCTTTTGGTTTTTTCGAGACAGGGTTTTCTCTCTCACTCTGTAGACCAGGCTGGCCTTGAACTCAGAGATCTGCCTGCCTCTGCCTCCCAAGTGCTGGGATTAAAGGTATGCGCCACCACTGCCCGGCCAGATTAATATTTTTAAAAATACTCATTGGACTGAGTTTAGTCTGTGGTCTCTATCTTGCAGAATCCCCAGATCTGAACCTGGACTGTCTAATTTCAATCTTTTTTCCTTCCTTCCTTCCTTCCTTCCTTCCTTCCTTCCTTCCTTCTTTTCTTTTACTTTTTTTCTTTTTCTTTTTCTTTTTTGGATTTTCAAAATAGAGTTTCTTTGTATAGCTCTCTAGATGTCTTGAAACTCACTCTGTAGACCAGGCTGGCCTTGAACTCATAGAGCTATGCCTGCCTCTCCCTCCCAAGTGCTGGCATTAAAGGTGTGTGCTGCCGGCGGTGGTGGCGCACGCCTTTAATCCCAGCACTTGGGAGGCAGAGGCAGGCGGATCTCTGAGTTCGAAGCCAGCCTGGTCTACAGAGTGAGTTCCAGGACAGCCAGGGCTACACAGAGAAACCCTGTCTGGAAAAAACAAAAAACAAAAAACAAAAAAAAACAAAACAAAACAAAAAAGGCGTGTGCCGCCACCACCTGACAATATAAGTTTCTTAATCTCCATGTTTTCTTTAAAAGAAAAATAAACAGCAAAAGTTAAAATGCATCTTGCTTAATCCTAGGTATCTAAAATATCATTGTTTCAGTATATAACGAATGCAGTAATTTAATGATTTACCTTAAGTTCTTTGTGCTCTCTGCAGTCAGAATGGATTTTGCGTATTTCTCATGCTCGGATGTAGACCATGGCTCCCACCAAGGCCTTGCCGGTTCCTCTAGCTCATCATCCCCTCTCCCTAGGTCCTCCCATGTGCCCACTACCCACAGGGCCCACTGAAGGATTCTCATCCCTTCCCCAGCATCGAGGTTATTCAAGTCTAGGTTATCGGCTTTGGAGTTCCCAGTGGTGGCCTTGACCACCCCAGGTTCCATAGAGTCGTGTAAATGTTTGCGGGATGGGGACGGAATGGAGGTCACAGCCACACGCCTAGCAGCCCCGACTTCTGAAGTGCAGGCAGAGTAGGTGTCGACACAGCCATGTCACCAGAAACACAGCAGGACCAAGAAGATGCCGCTGGCAGTGCCGCACAACTTCATCCTCGAAGTAGCTCCTGTGGTTTCTGCTCACACTGTATTGGCAAGAACTTAAAATCAAATATCTTCCCGTATGGAGGGTGGGTAAGCAGGGTTTAGGAAGGTAACTTTGTTCCAAGGAGGGAGGGGAGAGTGAATTGTCTTGAGTTCTTGTCCATCCTCCCAGGCTGACTGGGCGGGGATCATAATCTTTCTTCTGATTTCCACCTTATCATCTTATTAGTGATTATCTCGATCGTATAGGAGGGAAATTGTGATTTCCATTTTATAGATGAGGAACTGGAGCTTTTGGCTAGTTTATGTGGAGGAACAGGGCTGCTCTGGCCCCGGATCACATGTCCGGCTGGAATGCAGACATGCCACACACCGTTAATCCCCCGGGCTGGAATGCACAGCCTTAATGCTTCTGGTTGTAATACAGATATGCCCTTAGCGCTCACCTGTAGTCCCAAACAATGATGTCTAATTGAGAGTCAGACAAAGTGATGAACCAGAAGAAAATTTGGCAGAAAGAGTCAGAGATCGGATATGCCCAGCTCTCATGAGAACAGACAAAAAGAGAGGTGACTTAAAGAGAAGCAAGGGACAGAGTCAGTTCAATTAAATTCAGTTCAGTTGTGTGCAGTTCAGTTGTGTGCAGCTCAGTTGTGTGCAGCTCAGTTGTGTGCAGTTCAGTTGTGTGCAGCTCAGTTGTGTGCAGTTCAGTTGTGTGCAGCTCAGTTGTGTGCAGCTCAGTTGTGTGCAGCTCAGTTGTGTGCAGCTCAGTTGTGTGCAGTTCAGTTGTGTGCAGTTCAGTTGTGTGCAGCTCAGTTGTGTGCAGCTCAGTTGTGTGCAGTTCAGTTGTGTGCAGTTCAGTTGTGTGCAGTTCGGTTGCGGCTGGGCTCAGTTCAGAGCAGAACAGTAAAGTTGGGAGCAATTCAGTTCATGGAGTTTAGAGACAGTCTTTCTAAGAAGAGCAATTCAGTCAGAAGCTGATAGAAGACTGGCTGAATCAGTCAGCGTGGAGAAGAGTTTGAGCCAGAACAGCTGACTTGAACCAGCCAGCCAGAGTTCAGAAAGAGCTAGAAAGAGTGAGTTTGTTCAGCAGGAAGTCTCAGAGGCTGACATATTCTAGCCCCAGGTTAGCAGATGAAGGCTGGGAGCTGAGGCCCTCAGTGTCTGGCTTGCAGAAGATGAGGTTGTACGGAGGACAGGAGCTTCCAGTCCTGGGATAGACACAAACACACTGGGCTCAGTCCAAGCCACGTATTCATGAATCCTGGGAACGGCTCTTATCTCATCCCTTCCTCCAAAGGAAAAAAAAAAGCAACATTTACAGTGACAACTTCACTTTCATAAACTGTTATTCCTTTTAAGAGTACATACTTCTTTTTATTATATTTTTAGGCTATGTCCTCAACTAGATTTTCCCATTGTGTCTTCAATATTACAAACCTCAGTGTTTAAATGTAGCAATTGCTCGATAAAATGTTGTCAAGTGATGACTGAATTAATTCGATGCACTTATATATTTATTTGCTAATGTTATGCATCAATCGAAACTGACTTCTTGCCACATTTAGATAAATTGTTCTAATAAGAACTAACTTTTTAAAATGTAGGTACTCAACGAAGATTTGCGATTTGTGAGAAGCAGGGAATCAAAGTGTTTCTTCTACTCTCTCGATCAGCAGTCTACACTTCCGACGTCAGGTATGTGGACATTTTCCCTATAGACTAAGAAGTTCTTCATTTGCCTAATAGCCTATAATTCGGTTTTATTCTAACAATATGTACTTGGGGTCAGAGTCATATCCCAGGTATTAAAGTCTTAGCCCCCACAAGATTGCCCAAATGGCACATACTGATCACAAATTATAAAGTGACAGTTCTAATTTTGACCTGGCATCAGGGGTCAGGGATTCCATTACCCCTGCCTTGGGGCCTAATGAAATAGAAATAGAGAGCCTCCTGGGGACAAGAGATAATAGGTCCCCTCTCCTTCACCCATGGCCTGTTCTCCCCCCACCCCCATCAATGTAAGGCTTGTGCCTGTCTGTTCTTGGATCTTAAGGAGGGGGGGGAGAATTAACAAATATAGAACAGAGCTTGATGTCTGAAAGGACAAACTGCCCACTGATCTGATTTTATATGGGGAAATAACCTTAAACTATGAAGAAGAGATTAAAAAAACACCATCTCGCCGGGCGGTGGTGGCGCACGCCTGTAATCCCAGCACTTGGGAGGCAGAGGCAGGCGGATTTCTGAGTTCGAGGCCAGCCTGGTCTACAGAGTGAGTTCCAGGACAGCCAGGACTACACAGAGAAACCCTGTCTCGGAAAAAAAAAAAAAAAAAAAAAAAAAAAAAAAAAAAAAAAAACCACCATCTCACAGGCAGATCTCTGTGAGTTCAAGGCCATCCTTGTCTAAGTAGCCACTTCCAGGACAGACAGACAGACACACACACACACACACACACACACACACATATATGTAGAGAGAGAGAGAGAGAGAGAGAGAGAGAGAGAGAGAGATCATGTCTCAACAAAACAGTAAAAGAAATGAAAACAAAACAAAACAAAAAGTCATCTTTAGGCATTGTGAGGCCGGGCAGTTGTGGCACACGCCTTTAATCCCAGCACTTGGAAGGCAGAGACAGGCAGATTTCTGAGTTCGAGGCCAGCCTGGTCTACAGAGTGAGTTCCAGGACAGCCAGGGCTACACAGAGAAACCCTGTCTCGAAAAAAACCAACCAACCAACCAAACAAACAAACAAAAGTACAGGCATGGTGGGGCACATGTTAAGTCGCAGCCGTCAGGTGACTCAGCAGAGGGATCTCAGTGAGTGTGAGGCCCGCCTATCCTCGATGGTAAAGTCCAGGCTAGCCAAGTCTACAGAGAGAGACCCTGCCTCAAAAAATAACTAAAAAACAAACTAAACTAAAAACCAGACATCAGTCCACTTCAACAACTTGATAAAATGTGTTTTATTTTCTCTCTTTCAGCGGGTAGCCTGCCTGTCCTGCAATCCATCTGAACTCAATCATGTTTTCCTTCTCCTTAAAAATTTTACCTCAGACAGAAAACACCAGAAAGTTTTGACTGAGAGTTTGTGTTATATATCTCAATTTTTATTTTTACAGTCATGGGGAGAGGGGAGCCCCTTTATGTCCAAATAACTGTGACAGTTATTTTTATGGTGGCTTATAGAACACAGGGAAATACTGGCTTATATTTACAGCTATACTGGGATTATCAAATGACATACAAACTAAAAGATAGATATGAAACCCAGACAAGGCCTGAGGAAGAGGAGGACCTTCCCTCTTTAGATGGCCATCTTCCTCTTACCTGTAAGCTATCCAGTCCCTGGGATGGTCTACAATACTGGTTCAAGGTATAATTGGAGGCTTCACAACACAGGCTTGATTAAATATCTAGTACCTCCTTAGTTTCAGGTTTTGTTTGTTTGTTTTAATCGTGGCTTAAACCAGATGTGTCCAACCCACCACCTTCAGCTCAGAAATACATTTGGCCCTACCCAAAGTTGCAGACTTAGTTAAAACATTGAGAGTTTCAGGGGTAAAATTAACTTGATAGAGGCAGTTACTGAGTGTGATATATGTAGATGACACGTTTCATGTCACAACGGCACATAAATGTCCCTCTCGTTATTTACGCAGATGTGCAGATTAAGTGTTACAGCAGTTGTGTGGCTTCCCATGCGTTGTCTTTCTGGGGCAGAAGCTGAAGCGCGCCATCGCATGTAAAGTGGTCATGGTGACGTTGACGTGATGGCGTGACAACGTATGACGTAACGACAAGTGATGTGCTGAGTGAAACAGTGATTATCAACAGCCTTTTGGTTTGTTTTTTTCTTTTGTTTGGTTTTTTGAGACAGGGTTTCTCTGTGTAGCCCTGGCTGTCCTGGAACTCACTCTAGTCCAGGCTGGCCTCGAACTCAGAAATCTGCTTGCCTTGAACTCAGAAATCCTCCTGCCTCTGCCTCCCAAGTGCTGGGATTAAAGGCGTGTGCCACCACCGCCCAGCTTATCAACAGCCCTTTAATTTACTATTTCAAAAGCAGATCTTTGGGCAGTGGTGGCACACACCTTTAATCCCAACACTTGGGAGGCAGAGGCAGGTAGATTTCTAAGTTTGAGGCCAGCCTGGTCTACAGAGTGAGTTCCAGGACAGCAGCCAGGGTTTTACACACACACACACACACACACACACACACACACACACACACAGAGAGAGAGAGAGAGAGAGAGAGAGAGAGAGAGAGAGACCTTTAATGTTATGTAGAAAGCAAGTCAATATTAGCATCCGATAATTAGGGTCGGCCCATACCTTAGCTGTGCCCCACACGGTGCCTGGTGCTTTAGAATTCGCCCTCTGAGTCTCTGCATTGGCAGCAGGAATGTGGGAGATGCAGAAAACACGGTTTTCTATTTTCTCGCCAATTAATTTTGATAATAAAAATAAATATAGTAACTTGTCTGTTGTTTTTAATCCAAATCTACAAAAAAATCCCAAAAGAAATAAAACCCTTCCAAAGGAATATTGCAGAGGAAGATTGTTCAGTGAAAAGTGTGTATATCTCAAGGCAAGACACCCTTCTCGAAATGTAGGGAATTTGTGCAAGTCATCTTCGTTGTTGTTGTCGTCGTCGTCTTCCTCCTCCTCCTCTTCTTCCTCCTCCTCTTCCCCTTTTTCCTCCTCCTCTTCTTTTTCTTTTCTTCTTCAACAGGTCTCTCTGTGTAGTCCTGGTTGTCCTGGAACCTGGTATGTCGACTAGACTGTCCTCCAACTTACAGACGACTGCCTTCCTTGGCCTCCCGCTAGGTCTTATCTGGTCTCCCTAGAACCCAGCTCCTCTCACTTCTCAAGGCAAGCCACACTTTTTGGAATAAAGGGAATTTGTGCAGGTCTTCCTCCTCCTCCTCTTCCTCCTCCTCTTCCTCTTCCTCCTCCTCCTCTTCTTCCTCCTTCTCCTCTTCCTCCTCCTCTTCCTCCTCCTCTTCTTCCTCCTTCTCCTCTTCCTCTTCATCCTCTTCTTCCTCTCCCTCCTCCTCCTCCTCCTAGAACCCACCAGGAAGCAACAGCATGAGAGACCCTCTGCCACAACACCTGACTTTTGTACACATTTTCAAAAACTATAATAGGCCAAAAAAAAAAAAGGGGGGGGGAGAGGGTATTCTGTTCTTCTTAAGGATTCCATCCTAAATATAAAACAGTGGGAAGATGTATGTCGAACGAGCTAGTTTTGTAGTAGTCTTTTTAATAACAAAAGTTTACAGAGAGCATGCACATATAATCTATACCATGAAAAAGGGAAGATATTTCTAAAATCAGTTTGTCTCACCAGAAGAGAGTCAAGCAAACTGAAGAGATTGTAATATCAAGGGCAGGCTTAGGTCTTCTCTTTACTCTCTGTTCTCCAGAAGAAGAAGCGAGGGGACCACCGTGAGTTCGAAACCTAAATCCTGCAACGATTCCCGATACTCTCCTGCAATGCCGTCTTCTCACCCTGGCTGGGGACCGCGGTGACACCTTCTGCAGCTTTTGCTTCCAAGTCAGGGTCATCCCTGATCTTTGTGAATAACCCTTCAACCATACTCCTGTTAGTAAACATAGGGAGAAATAACAACAACAACAACAACAACAAAACATTGCTTCACTAAATTGGACTTCGGAGCAATCATTGCCTTGGTTTGTTCTGAGTTTCCTTTCTGGAGTCAGTAGGTGATGATGGTGGTGGTGGTGGTGGTGGTGGTGGTGGTGGTGGTGGTGGTGGTGATGATGATGATGATGGTGATGATGATGGTGATGGTGATGGTGGTGGTGATGGTGATGGTGATGGTGATGGTGATGTCTGTCCCTGGGAAACATCCATCACAAGATTCCTCAGTTCACTTGTCCGACTGCACGGTATGTTTGTTTACCTAGTCTGTGGTTGGGCACACTCTAGTATTCCCACACACAACTCATAAAGTTATCCCCTTCCTCTCTCTCTCTCTTTTTTTTAACCTAAAATACTCATTTTTATTTTATGTTCATTGGTGTTTTGCCTGCATTCATGTCTGGTTGCCCAATCCTTTGGAACTGGCATTATTCAGACAGACACCCGTGAACATAAAATTAAAAAAGATAAATCTGTGGATCATAGTAGTACCGCAGCCTTCTCCTTCCAGCTGCATTTCTTTGATTCTTTCAGTGTTAATCCAGTTTTAACCCCCGGTCTCGCGCACACTACCTTCCCCCATTCCCAGGTTTAGTAACTAAAATCTTACAGATGTCCTGGCATCCTTGTGCATTTACTGAAGTCAAGGGGGCCACTGTTGTTAATTGGCTAGTGTGCTCTGCATATGGGCAGGTTAAGAAGCTAAGGTTGCTTCTCACTGTTTACATCCTACTCTTGAACGACTGTAGAAGCCCCACTGAGCGCCTTGAGTTCTTGTACTGAGTCCATCATTTCTGAACTGCACCGGTTAACTCTACTCCAGTCTAACCCCACTTGAACACTACATGTACTTCTGCCGAAAGAATATAGCTGATTTTTAAAAATCTGAGTAATGAAATAATTCCAGATGCATAAGTCTCAATGTAGGGATATGAGTAACATTAAAAGCCGAAGCAAGATAATGGCTCCAAAAGTTACTGATCCCACGGTGATCTCTTCAGTGGGTAAAAATCCCAGACAAAGAACTCTAAAGAGCAATCTTATACTAAAACAACAACAACAACAACAACAACAACAAAACCAAAAACCAAACAAAACAAAACAAAACAAAAAACAGCTGAGAGAAGGGAAGAAGTTGATCCAAAATGAGAAAAAGTAATTCAGTCCACAGAGTTGAAGAAAAACCAAACAGTGACCTGGAGACGAAAGCACAGTAAGCCAGGGATAGAAAGCGCCACGGAGAGCCTTACCACTCGGAGGATGGGAGAGACGACGGAATATCTAGGCTTGAAGAAGAGGCGGAAGAGTTGGAGCATTCTAACAAGGGCGATATAAGGAGGTTCATTGCAGTGAGTGCTTGCAGGTGCAGATGTGGGGACAGAGGGATAGACTGTGGGACACACCGTGACACACCACAGCTTCCAGGATGAGATGTATGCTTTGCTCTCTCTCTCTGTGTGTGTGTGTGTGTGTGTGTGTGTGTGTGTGTGTGTGTTATTCTGGGGGAGAGGTTGCAGGGGAGAGGGGACAGGGAGGTGAGTGGGACTGGGGTGCATGGTGTTAAACTCACAGAGGAAAAAAAAAACCCTTAAAAAACATAGACGGGAGGTATGAGAATGTCCAGACATTTGAGCTACTATGAAAAGAATCAAATCTAAAAAAGAAAATAATAAATGCTATGCACGTCATCATCATAACTGGAATGTCCTAAAGGCCAAGGGAGCAAATCCCCACCAATTCGGGGGAATTCTTTAAAAGAATTGATGCTGCACAGTAGAACTGATTGATTGCACACCTGTCTCTGTGGGGATGAAGTCCTAAAGCCCTAGTACTCCATCTTCTGCATTTGGCCGGAGAGACTGCGCTCAGGCTCTGATGCTCGCTCGGCTGCCTGCAGAGGCTCTGGCTTTGCCTCCGGTGAGCTGTGTCTCGAGACAGACCAGACAGGACTTGATCCGTGCGAACTTAACATTTGCTTGTCTACGTTCTAGACATCGGAAAAGAACACACCATTTTTCCATCCCAAACTACAGAAGACTCACATCTGAAGTACCCAAGCAAGTGAGCACACTGAGGTATAGCGATGGAGCTAGAACAATAGCCCAATTTTACTAAGGCTGGAGAGTACCAAAGGGAAAAAACCAAGCCCATGAGAAAGCTTGGTGGGTAGGTACTCAGCACCAGGCCTGATGCTCGGTCAGACGCCTGGGCCGACATGGCTGCAGAGAGCTGATGCCTGTAAGTTGTCTTCCGACCTGAACACTACTCAGTGGGCACTGGCCAGCATCCTCTCAAGGGTGCACCCGAACATGGAAATGAATGTGGGTTTTTTTGTTTTGTTTTGTTTTTTGTTTTTGTTTTGTTTTGTTTTTTTTCGAGACAGGGTTTCTCTGTATAGCCTTGGCTGTCCTGGAACTCACTTTGTATTCCAGGCTGGCCTCGAACTCAGAAATCCACCTGCCTCTGCCTCCTGAGTGCTGGGATTAAAGGCGTGCGCCACCACTGCCCGGCTGATAAATGACATTTAAAATGAAATGTTGGTTGCTATATTTGAGGACAACCAATAGGATTACAGGCATTTTGAAGTTTCAAGGAAATTAATATCTAGATGTCCCAGGATTTTTCCTTTAAAAACAAAACAAAACAAAACAAAACAAAACAAAACAAAACAAAACAAAACACCCTGAAGGCTTTGTTTAGCTTTTAGATAGGGTCTCGTTACATAGCCAGGCTGCCCTAGAATTCAAATCCTCCTGTCTTTATCTGCAGAGTTCTGGCTTAACTGGTGTGTGACACCACACTGCACTTTTCCCCAGAGAACTTTGTATGCATTCCAGATACTGATAGTTATCTTGTTGGAAATTAACAGTGATTCTTTTTTTTTTTTTTTTTTTTTTGCTTCAGGGCTTTGACTATTCCATGCTGGCCTGGACCTCTCTATGACCCTAAACTGCTTCATTCCTGTGCCGCCAGCTCTGCAGGGCTGCAAGTTGGGAGAATGACGTCATGCGTGGTTTATGTGAAGCCGTGGATTGAGCCTGGGGGCTTCATTTGTAGCAGGCGGGCACTCTTCCCAAATGAACTACCTCTAAAGGCCTCAGAGAGTAGTCATTCCTTCACTAAAATAATAATTGCACATAGCCTTTTGTATGCACATACTACTTTTTACCAAGTTCCTCCATGCCTGATTTCACAACAGATAACCAGATTCTCCTGTCTGTCTGTCTGTATTTCCACTGTTGCTCTATCTTGTGATGTGCAGTGTCTGGAAGACTCAGTGAAGGCTTGTGGGAGGATGGGAATGTAAAATGCAGACAGTGCCTTAGTATGACAGACAGATTAACCTCCACCGTAAAGACCACGCTTGGAGCACGGCTGTTTTATTTGTAGATCTCGCGTTGTGGCACATACTCACTCTCTGAAAAATTTAAAATTTGATACCTGCATGGGCTTCACAGTGTGGCGCTTCCTAAAAAAAACCAAACCCCCAAAGCACCAATAAAGAGCTAACAGAACAGGTGATTCGTAGTCAATTGAAAAATAGCTGCAATTTTTCATAAGCTCAAGGGTTGATTTTCTTTTTCGGGAAGATGAAAATTTGACGTGCTGACTATTTTCATTATAAAGCAGTTAAGAATACGCAAGATAGGCTCTTCGCTTCCATCAAAAGAACTAAAGCAGAAACGAAGGGTCGCATATCAGGTAAACATGATGTGGAACACCCTAAAAGGCGTAGGGACACCCTGAGTTAGAAGCAAAACCTGCCGAAGACGCCTTGTGGTCACACGGAAAGAGCTGTAGTTCTTAGCCAGGCTGGGAAAATGGTTTCAGAGGAGAGGAGGGGGAACGGAGTGCAGGGATTAGGCCTGGATGCGGCTGGGAATCCCAGCCAGGATACTGCAAGCCTGCCACTAGGCTGCTGTCCCTAACCCAGGGGCAAGGAGAACCAGGGCCGGAACGTATGGGTTGTCGCTGTGGGACTGGGATTTCCACTCCAGTGCAGAGGGGAGAAGAGACGGCGAGCAGAAGACCGCCACTGGCGGGAAGCCTAAGGTGCTGGGGCCGAAGGACGGCTCTGTAACCAGGCAACAAGGCCCGGGCCCGCCTCCCGCTCCCGTTGCTAGGCAACACCGAGGCCAGGGGGAGGGCGGCGGAGCAGCCCTACGTGCTGACGCTAATTGTATATGAGCGCGAGCGGCGGGCTCTCGGGTCTTTTTTAGCGCCATCTGCTCGCGGCGCCGCCTCCCGCTCCTCCCGCCGCCGCCGCCCTGAGTCACTGCCTGCGCAGCTCCGGCAGCCCGGCTCCGCGTCCGAGCCTCCTGGAACGGTAACGGCTGGGCTCGGGAGGGCCGAGTGGCGGGGCCTGTGAGGTGTGGGGCCGAGGCCGCGGGTAGGCGATCCCGAGGGGCCGTGCGGCCTGAGGGACCCCGGGGAGTGCCGGCGGCTTGCGGGGCGCGCGGGACGGCGAGGCCGCGGGTGAGCCGGAGGAGGAGGAGGCCACGCCGCGGGGCGCCCCGGGCCGCCCGGCCGCCTCTGCCTCGGCGGACCCCACCGCGAGGGGAACCCCCGCGAGGCAGGCCGCGGGGATAGGGGGCATGGAAGGAACGGTGGCCGCGCGAGTTCCGCCCGCAGGGAGGGGCTGCGCAGGCCGCGGCCTCCGCGCCGTGGAGCCGGGGCACGTGGGGACCGCGCCGCGGGCGACCGGAGACCCCCGCCGGGGCCCACCCGACCTCCGTCGGAGTTGAAGGAGGAGGGGGTCGCCCCGAGTAGCCGTCGCGCGACGGTCTCACAGGCTCCCCGGGTCTTCCCGGAGGAAACTGCTAGCGGATGGGAGGATGGAGTGGCGAGCAGCCTCCGCCGCCGCCGCCAGGGTTTTAAGGGGTTAACACGTGCAAAGCGTTCAGCTTAGTTTTTTTTTTTTTTTTTTTTTTTTTTTAAACAAAAGGTTTGTTTTGTGTCTCACAGGTACAGTTAGAACTTCGATGGGTACCGTGACCGGGGTATACTTGATCCTAGTCCCCTTAAACCTCCAGATGGTTCTGAGACCCAAAAACGGGCTGGCTTGGTGGTGGTGGTGGTGGTGGTGGCGGCGGTAGGGGCTTCGAGTTTAATAGACCAACGGCGTAGTTCTTCCCTTCAGGAAGCCTGCAGACTTCTCACTAGGGATGGAGTGGAAGGACGGTGAGGTGGAGCAAGGCGTTCAAATATACTGACCATGCTCAGTGCGCCACATTTCTGTAAAGATCTCAGGAGTGGCATGGGAGGGAGGGCGGAGACAGGTCCTGTCGGGAGGGCAGGGCTTCTCAGACTAAAAGGATGCACCAGACACACAGGCTGTCTTCCTGGACTGCCTACTTCAGACTCTCTGCTTACTGTCTCTAAATTCCAAAATGAAAAACGTTTTTAAAGACTTCTCAACACCTCTCATTTCAGGAGAGCCGGTACAAAGGGTGCTGTTTTTGGAAATAGATGCCATCAGTACATCTTTCTAAACTTAATATCCAAAGAAAACTTTGGGTTAGAGGAGTACCTAAAATTTAATTTATTTTAAAACTACAAGTAAGTTGGGGGGGGGTGCTCGGCGGTCTTGGAGATTCTCTCAAACTTGTCTATAGTATACATCGTAGATTTAAACTGTACAACTACTTTAAGTGTAAGTCTGGATTGGAGGGATTTAATTTAGCATTAGTAGGGTCTTAGACATGTTACAAAATCTTTACTTAATAGATCTTTTCAGGGTTCAGCCTTTAGATTATTAAATAGAAGTTAAAGACTCCTAACATACCAACAAGAAAAGTTTTGTCAGGTTTATCTGCTGCAAAAATACCTGTTCTTTTGTTTTTAATCTTTGGCTCAATAAGTGACAATTTAATACTGATTGTGGCACCTGACTTGTCCTTTCATGAGGTTAAAAATAACACTCTTAGCAGAGCCAATGTGACTTAAAATTCTATAGTTAATTTCCTTATGTGCTTGCTGTATGGCTTTAGGTGACCTAAGCCAATATAAGGAAGGGGCTAAAAAAGGATCTGACGTTGTCAAAATCCATTACTTAGTTTGTTCACTTAAAGTCCTCAAATGATTAAGGAATCTTAGAAATGTGAGTGAGCATTCTTAAATTCTAAAACTAAACCTATTCTGACCTGTATCATACAAAGAGCCAATAAGCGACTGATTTTATCTGAGTAATATGAAGTGTTGAGCTGTGAGGATTGGGAAGAAAGTTGGAAACGCTTAAGTTAATTATCTGCTTTGTAGAGAGGCGTCTGTTAGAATTGGTTAAACTTCGTTCAGCCTAGTTTCATTCAAGTAGCAAGTGCATGCTAGAGGTAAGGTCACAGAGCGGCTGCCTTTTAGATTGCGGGACCATGTCACTGGGTTGACAAGAACACCTTGGGTTAGCAACTCTCATTGGTAAAAATGTACAGTTTGGACCTTTACTTCAAAAGATTCACATTTTTATTTAATTGCTTTTAAAGTGGAAAAGGAGCTATAATTTTCTTAAAATACAGAAGCTGGAGAGCTGGCTTTTAAAGATTAAGGACACTTAATGGACTGCTCTTCCAGAGGACCTGGGTTCAATTCCCAGCACTCACATTGTCTCAAAACTGCAACTCTGGTCCTAGGTCACCCTAGATTCACATGGTATATGGACATAAATGTAAGCTAAACAGGTTTCAAAACATTTTTCTTAAGGGTGATACTACAGGGGAGCAAATGTTAAGTCACAGTGATTACTGTGGCTTTATTTATGACAGGTTCTTTGATGTAGCCCTACTGTACTGGAACTGTTGTGTAGACAAGGCTGTCCTTGCATTCAGAGATTGTCCTGTCTCTGAAATGCTGAGATTAAAAGCATGGCGTTGTTTAAATTCCACATGGACCATTTAATTAATGCCGTCAGATAGCATTAAGTTTTCTTTTGAAGCTGTCTCACTGTATATAGCTTAGGTAGTCGTACTAACATTTTAACTAGAAAACAGGTCTGTCCAGGTAATAAGCTTATTTCGGGTTACTCAGTTTTTCAGTGAAGACTTACAGGGTTTTATTTACATTTTAAAGCTTCATTTTGTATATGTGAGTGTGTTGACTACATGTCTACCATGTGCATGCTTGGCACCTGCACAGCTTAGGAGAGGTGTCAGTTCCTGGGACTGGAGTTTCAGACTGTGAGCGGTCAAGTGAGTGCAGGGAAACAGTGTTCTTGAACAGTAAGCTCTCTAACCCCTTTATGCTGAGTTTTAGTGGATGGTGTCTGACATCAGTGTGAAATTCAAAAGCCCTGCTCTGAGGAGAAGCTGCAGTGTAGTTAGCTGGTTTTGTTTCAGTATGGAATTTGCCTGCCTGTAATTAAACAGTGGCTGCCTCAGTTTTGCCTGTCTGAGCTCTGTATGTCACATGCTTGCATATGGAGAAATTGTCACTAGTGAGTGAGGGGTTTGGCCAAGTGCTAGTCCTTTGTAGGTGTACACTTACTGTTGAGTCGGGTAATACTCTGGGTGTGGAGATGTCAAGGGAGTGTCAAGCAGTCCATTTTGTTTGGGAGTTGAATACATGGCCAGTTGTGACTTGACTTATTATCACTAGAATGGAAAAGTTAGTGTTAAGCTGGGCGTGGTGGCGCACGCCTTTAATCCCAGCACGTGGGAGGCAGAGGCAGGCGGATTTCTGAGTTCGAGGCCAGCGTGATCTACAGAGTGAGTTCCAGGACAGCCAGGGCTACATAGAGAAACCCTGTCTCGGAAGGAAAAAAAAAAGTGAAAAAGAAAAAAGTGAGTGTTGGAAAAAATGGTGCTGTTTAAACAATTAAATTGGAGCCATATTTGGTGCTGAGCCCTGAGTTAATGAAACTGCTCCAAGGCTGGGTGTGGTGGCGCACGCCTGTAATCCCAGCACTTGGGAGGCAGAGGCAGAGGCAGGCGGATTTCTGAGTTCGAGGCCAGCCTGGTGTACAGAGTGAGTTCCAGGACAGCCAGGGCTACATAGAGAAACCCTGTCTCAAAAAACCGAAAAAAAAAAAAAAAAAAAAGAAAAAGAAAAAGAAACTGCTCCAAAAGAACAGGCACGTCTGAAATCCTTGGGACGGAACGAGGTCTGGGAGAAGGCCGGGCCCACGCCACGAGCTTACTGCTTTATTATAAAACGATTGCCTGCTTCCCCACGCAGTCACTTTTCTAAAGAGGGAAAATTTGTTTGCTGATTGATATCTCAGGGAAGTTTTCCAGAAACTGATGTGTCAGAAGGTAAGCTGGGGGATGCTTGCGAATCTGGCTACTCGAAGACCATGAACTGATCAGAGTGTCGTGTAGTCAGGTGTTTGTGACGTCCTTTCTGCTTTTGTGGAAGATTTTACTTAATTCAGATTAATTGATTTAAGGAAAAATAATTAGAAACCAGCATCCTTTCCTATTGAGATGGTCTGTATACACTTGGGTTCCACACTGAGCCTTTTCTATCTCAAATGGTCTAGATTCCCCCTCATGGCAATATGGTATATGGTTTGTTTGGGGTTTTATTTTACCTCTAATGATGGTGGAATTATTTAGCTGGATAGGGTGATAGACACCTGTAGTTCAGCACTAGGGTATCTGAGGCAGGAGGATCACTTAAGCTCCGCAGTTTGAGTACATCCTGAGCAATGGTGAGCGGTACCACGTGTAAAAAAATTAGATACACACCAACTCTGTCACTAGTGTTCCTTAGATTATTAACCAGTTTGTAAGAATATTTCTCATGAGATTGCTTGGAGGTATTTGCTCCTAATTGTCTGCTTTACCTTCATGTAATTTTCTACATTTCTAGGGGCTCTTTTGGTTGCAGATGGTCATAACCCAGAGGCTGCCCCCTCACCTGGCCGCATCAAGCGCGTGCACCACTGCCTGTGGCCGTGCTTCGCCCTCATGGCTGCCTCTCTCAGTTGTTGATCTTCATTAGGAGAGTGGATTTATTGGCTTCCTTTGAACTGTGGATTGATGTCTTATTACTTCTAGAAATTCTTAATGTTCTATCCTTTGGACTTCTAGAATTTGTGTTCAGTCTCAGATTTTGTTATTTTCTGAATCTCCTCAGTATATTCTCAGGCCTGCCTTGCTCGCAGCAGCTTCCTTTGAACTGAAGCCATTCCTCAGCTAACCCTAATTCATTGTTAAGCCAACCTATTTAGCTTGCTGTTATTATTTTTACTCTGGAAGTTTGATTTAGTTATTCCCTAATTTGATAGATGGCTGTCTTGTTGTAGAGATGCTTTCTTCTTCCTCAGCCCCCTTTACCGTCTTCCTCCCTGAGGTCAAACTAAGGCCTTTTGAATGCTGTGGGACGTCTGTGAATTAGATAGTTAAGCTTTTGTAGTATAAGGCTAGTTTTTTGTTTTTATGAATTTGAGGCTTAGGAAGAAGATATCTTTCACTTATTTTGGATCTGCAAGTGCCTGTGAATACTTTATTAGTCCACCAAGCTATAGGGGACAGCATAGTAGATGAATTTGGGCTATTAGTCCAGGAGGCGTGGTTTATTTTTCTGGGTATAACATTTGGGGTTTCTGCTTAGTTTGAGAGGGTTGCTGTAAAGGTTTTCTGGAGCTGGGAATTGAACCCAGGGCATTGCAGGGAAACTGAGTTGCTTCTCCTAGTGTGCCAGGATTTGATAGCTCAGGGCTATTAAAACTGAGGTTCCTCTTGGCTGGGTGGCGCACACACATGTAATCTCATTTAAGGAGGAATTATAAAACATTCAAGACCATTGACTCTGAACTGAGTTTCTAGGGCAGTCCGAGTCAGTGCCGTGTGAGGTGCTGTCTCAGCACAGGGAGCTATTGATGGGACCACTGGTCTGTGACCTCCATGCTCCTGCAGTGTCAACTCCTCTCCAAATAAGTGAGGTGCTGTTTTGTTTTGTTTTGTTTTAAGTTTGATAATGGCAGTTGACCTTTGGGCAAAAGTAGCTTCCAAAGACATTTGCTTTGGACTAAGGATTTCTTAACTGTTTTGCTAGGGCTTCTGTGCTGTCACAGTTTTAAAACAAATTTTATTCTGTGTTGATCTGCTTAGTGCTGTCCCTAAACTAATGTGGATGGAAGTTTTTCTCACAAGAGATGAAAGAATACTGTTTTTCCATGTGTCTCTGTGCAAGCTCTCTCCCTTGGAACTGAGGCTGACTGACTCCTTTAAGATGAATGGCCTGTGGCCCCAGGACCTGCCTCTCTCAGCTCCTCCCCTAGTGCTAGAATTGATTGCAGTCCTGTCTGCATAGAGTAGGAATTCCTTTATCAGTGATGAGGGGCAGAGCTCAGATCCCTAGCACCTGAGGATAGCTCTTAATCCAGAGGCCCTCTTTTGCTTTCCTGCACACTCAAACACTCACATTATACGCAATACGACAAACTGTGTGTGTCTTAGTTCTTGCCAGTACTGAGGGAGCAAAAATCAAATGCTGCTTTTAGGCTTCAGTTCTAAGGCCTTCCCATACTCTCACTGGTTTTCTGGTGATGTGCATAGTTGTTTTGGTGACTGGGCTGTCTTCAGCATTACAGGGAAGACCTGTTCCAAAGGCTTGAGAGTATACCATAATGGAAGGCTGACGTCACCCAGAGCAAGGTTGCCTGCTGATTTGAACCACCTTTATGATGGTCACATGACTGAGAACAACACATGCTGAAGCTGTTATATTGTTGTTGGGTTGCAGTTGTAGCTCTCCTCATCCAAACCCTGATTCAATGGTCTTTAGAAGCTTCCAGATGCTAAGAGGGAGGCTGTAAGAAGTAGGCTTTTAGACAAAGTCTTCTGTTTAGCTTAGGCTGGCTTCCATATCTGTTCCAGTTTTCATAAAATAGCTGGAAGCACTAAGTTACATAATACTGCGCTATTAAAGACCCCAAGAGGCATAGAAAGAACAGTAAACAAAGTTTTGCTTTTTGAAATGAATTTGAGTTAAATTAATGGTTTGGGCTGGCAAGATGGCCTAGTGGGTGAAGTTGCCTGCTACCATGCCTGATGACGTCACATTTATCCCGGGACCCATATGGAAAGTGAAGACCCGCTTCTGTAAATCCTCCTGAAGTCTCTCAATACACAGTAAATAAACAGAGGTCATTATAACATACAGAGTATTTAAAAACGTGGGTTGTCTGGGTGTGGTAGCACACTCCTCTAGTCCCAGCCTGGGGAAGCAGGGACAGACTCCGGGTTGAGGCCAGCCCAGGCCATGTAGTTTCAAACTGGACAGGGCTACAATGAAGAAAACCTGTCTTAAAATAATATTCTGAGGGACCTTTCACTATTATTAAAGGTATTTGAATAAAGATCACTGATCTATAAATTCTATTAAACGTAGTTTCTTTTGTCTATGTGGAATTATAAAACCTAGCCTCTAAAATTTTTGTTTGTTTTCGAGACAGGGTTTCTCTGTGTAGCCCTGGCTGTCCTGGAACTCACTCTGTAGACCAGGCTGGCCTCGAACTCAGAAATCCGCCTGCCTCTGCCTCCCAAGTGCTGGGATTAAAGGTGTGCACCACCACTGCCCAGCCTTAAATTTTTAATAGACTTATGTGATTTTTTTCCTTTTCATTTTTTTTTTAATTTTTAATTTTTTTTTCAAGACAGGGTTTCTCTGTGTAGCTCTGGCTGTCCTGGAACTCACTCTGTAGACCAGGCTGGCCTCGAACTTAGAAATCTGCCTGCCTCTGCCTCCCAAGGACTAAAGGCGTGTGTCACCACTACTTGGCGATTTTTTTTTCTTAGCACATGTGATTTTTAAAGCGAATATAAAATGACTAGATTTAGTGTTTGATTCATAGGGTTTCACTTCAAATGTTTTTCTTACCTTTAAGCAACTCATGCTTATTTTTAACACTGTTCTTTTATTCTTGTAGATTTTTGGAGTTCTTACAAGATGGCAGACATTGACAAGTAAGTTGGGGACCCTGGTCCCTTTTCACATACTTCTATGGTGATGTAGTTAATAGGGACAGATTGTAGATTATGGAAATAGATGGTATTACGGCCTTTGCTACCTATTATACTATTGGAAGTTGGGTAGAATATCTACTCTAAAATACATGATATAACTCTTTAAATAGAGTAAACCACCCCCTGGCAATGGGCAAAGAGACACCTCGTTAGTGGTGTTGGTCTTCAATCAGTCAGGGGCAGAGCAGGGCGATGGCCGTCCTTTGTTCATCCTGGCTTGATGCCTGGCTTAGTGGCCAAAGCTGTTTCATGCCTAGGGCACAGTACCCTCCCAAGCAGCCAGCTGTGTGGCACATGCTTTTAACCCCAGTACTTGAAAAGCAGAGACGGGTAGATTTGTGGGAATAGGGAACACAGGGAGTGAGTTCCAAGACATCCAGAGCTACATAGTGAGAGAGACCCTAGGTCCGAGAATACCAAAAGGGAAAAAAACAGTAAACCATTTGTCAGTGTGTATTAGAAAAGTGCTGAGCATGGTAATGGATCTTAAATGCTTGGGAGAATTTTACATGTATATAATTCTGAAAATATTCTCTTGTGTGCAAACTGATGTGTGTGTAAACATGTAGAATTGAAACAGCCACAATGTACGTGCAAGTCAAGGGTGGGAGATGACCCTCCTCAGTTGTAATCTATTTTAATTCACGACTTTGCTTTTCTTTAGAATATCACTGGTTGGGGGAGGAGGGTAAGGCAGAAGATGCTAGCTAAGTTCTCTCCAGCTGAGTCAGATTTTGAAGAACTGAATAGGAAGCACTAACTTAAAGCGGTGGCTTAAACTTGAGGTTCTACAAGGGTTTATTCTGGTGGCTTGGAACACAGTTGTGAGCAAGTTTTCACATAGTGTGCTTCAAGTTCTTACAGGAATACAGTCAGTGTGTTGTCACACTTGACAGTCTTACTATTAAAATACAACACATTAAGCTCTTCAGTGGCCTTTTAGATATCAAAGGCATGGAGTTGGTAGAGGGATGGGAACTTTACCGGAAAGTCAACATATACAAAGTGTGCATGGCAGTTTTGGCCCCATGTTTTTATACATTCTTGTTTTCTTTGGAATAGAACAAGAAAGTCATGCTTGACATAGCATGACTGAAAGCTGTTATTGCTTTTGCTTGATAGTTAAGGTATAGAATGCTAATGAACATTTTTATTGATGAATTTGAAGGCACTTTTACCACTTTGCCTCTAGTGTGATACTGAAGTTCAAAGCCACAGTTCTCTGATGACTTACATTCTATTTCTTCTGATAATTTTCAGTTATTTGGCTTTAATTTTTAAAATGTCTAGTTGTTTTGTCTAACTTATCACTTGATAATAGCCTTATAGTAGTGGGCCCTCTGGCTCAGCTGAATTGAGTGGCTTTCAGCTCCACTCGTCCGTCAGTGGTGACTTCTTCTGCAGCGCTCCTTAGACGCTGTGCCCCTCTGTAATCTCCTAGCCAGGTCTGCATCTTTGTCTCTCTGCTCTTCTGTCTGGACAGATATGTAAAAACTTTTCTCTGTTCTCAAATCTATTGCTTTAGTTCTCTTGCTCTTCTGTCTCTCGTCCAGTTTCATTGGTTGTCCTGTCTCTGAGTGTTTCTTTCCTAGTTAGACTTAATTATTAAGTTTTCTTTTCTCCTTTTGGTTTAGACTTAATTTCTAATAGGTTTCCTAATGAGGTAGGCTTATCTGCTTGTTAAGATTGCTGTTGAGGGATCTGGATGAGAGCATTGAGAGACATTAGCAGTAGTTGATGAGAAAATAAGACTTGGTAGGGTCTCCTTACTGTGGGACTCAGTAGGCTCAGGAGTGCTTGCTGTAAGAACTCCCCACTGTCAGAGTGGTTTTCCTTGGTGAGCAGTAGAGCTAGCTGCCTTTCAGTGCTGTAGGAATCAGCTTAGAAGGCTGCTAGGAAGGCCTTGGGCATTACACACATACACACACACACACACACACACACACAAATAAATAAACTAGTCATAGTGGGCACTCAGTATCTGCTTCCTCAGGCCAAGTTCTTTCCAGAGTAGAAGGGGCTAGCTGACTCAGTATTCCACCCAGTCTTGGCCAGGTTCTTAGACCCTGTGTAGGCAGAAGTGTCCTGGGGACTGTTAGCTCTGATACAGTCTGTCATGCTTATCCTTCACATTCCTACTCCGATTTTAGTTCTTTTGATAAAATTGATTGTTGCTTATGTTTTCTGGCTTCAAATTTTGCTGTTCTCCTTTCCTTGACATTTAATCTTAATTCTTTTACTTTAAATAACACTTAAATACTTTTCCTGTTTTTGTTTTGTTTTTAAATGTATTTGAGAAGTATTTTATGTGTGAGTGCTCTATCTGCATGGACACCTGCATGCCAGAAGAGGGCATCAACCCCACTATGAATGGTTGTTGTGAGCTGTGGTTGCTATGAATTGAACTCTTGACCTTTGGATGGGCTGAGCCGGCTCTCTAGCTCCCTGATTTTGGAAGTATTAAATTAGATACTATTATGCCATCTTAGCTTAGTGTCCATCATTTTGTAAACAATTAGAAAAACTGCAATTGATTGCACTGTAGCAGTTGGTCCCCCCTCCCCCACTGTTTAATTTTCTATGGCAGTTAGACCTGGGGAGGGAGAAGTGACTCTTCAGACTCGCAACAGAAAAGCTGAGGAGTGAGCGGTTCAGGCATTTTAAGCCTTAAGACTACTCAAGTAGTTACTTCGGCTGTTCTGTCTGTTACTGTGTCTTAGGTTGTAAGACTAAGTTTGTATATTCATAGAAACAGAAGTAGGCTAGATTTGACCGTATAACAGCTTGTGAAATTTTCTAAAGACCTAAGATACAGATGTTAAGTATTTGAAGATACTAAAGGAGCAGCTGATGCAAGCAACCCCTGGCTCTGTGCATGCACAGAAGAGCGATCATGCCAGGCGGTGGTGGTGCACGCCTGTAATCCCAGCACTTGGGAGGCAGAGGCAGGCGGATTTCTGAGTTCGAGGCCAGCCTGGTCTACAGAGTGAGTTCCAGGACAGCCAGGGCTACACAGAGAAACCCTGTCTTGAAAAACCAAACAAACAAACAAAACAAAACAAAAGCGATCATATGGAGTCAAAGAATCTGAGTTTCTAGGACCATAGATTCCTATTATCTTAGTCTTTAATCCAGATGTTTAATGAGGCCCATGTCTATCTATAGTCCTAGTAATTACTCTGGAGATTGAGGCTGGACGCTAGTTGGCCTTGTAGGGTTATACATGGCAAAACTTTGTCAAACAAACAAACAAAACCCAAAGGAAAATTGTCCTTAATCTCACCCCTTCTAGTGCTAGATGGAATGTCATGTAGACACAATAGATTTTGGTGATTCTCCAAGATGATGAGAAAGGTCATCAGGCAAGGTGTTGGGTCAGAGATGTCAACATTTATGAATGTTTATTCCATCCGTCTTTATTATGAAGTTAAAAAAAATGTCTAGGTGGTCATAACCATCAGCAGTCACGGGGTGTCTTGGATTTTGTTGGTTTGTTCGGTGTTTTGAGACATGGTTTCTCTGTAGCCCTGCTTGCCCTGCCCTGTAGACTAGACGGGCCTTAAACTCAGAGGTCCCCTTGCCTCTGCCTCCTGACGACCAGCTTGGATCCTCTGTTTTACAGTTAACACCTTCACTCTTAGATCTAGCTACTTAATATTTGCTGGGACATCTTTTCATGGTCTAGTGTGGCTGCTGAAGCTATGGTATCATTTTACAAGGATTCTTAGAGTTTAAATTATTTGTGTTGTATCCGAGCTCACTGCTGCATTTGCAGCCAGGGCTGCATGCCAACTTGTCTTGTTAGAACCAAACAGGACAAAAGAACTCAATAGCTCCCTGCAGGACACTGGGCCAGGTGGGGTGGGCCTGTAAACCCAGCACTCAGGAAGGTGGAGGCAGGAGAGTCAGAACGTTGAAACCCATGTTCAGCTATATAGGATGGACTATGTGAAACAAATGTACAAAACCAGCAGCAAGTAAATACCATTGTCAACCTTTAGTCCTAGTTACAAAAGAGACTAGTATTGCTGCACTATTGAAATGAAGGTTCTTCATTACAGTGACTCAAGAATGTAGTCTTTGGATATGGGTGAAAAGGTCACAAGCTTACCAAATACAGCGTGAAGTATGCACTGTTGTTGGCTAGATGGTTTTAAGGAGAGAGGTTAACTCTTCGTTAATGCAGAGCTAGACCGAGTCACTGAGTTTCTGTCCTGAGAGAAGCATACTTATTGAAACAGTCAATACTAGTTTCTCTAATCTTGTTTTGTAATCCATACATTTAAACTATGGTGTGATGCTATGACATTGTAGCAAAGAACAGTCTGAACTTGACCAAGATTTGGAAGATGTTGAAGAAGTAGAAGAAGAAGAAACGGGTGAAGAAACAAAAATCAAAGGTATTCTTTTAAATTACTTGAGGAGCCAGCAGTTGCTGGCATTTGTGTTCTAGAGGAGATTAGTGGGACCTGCTTCCCCCTCTCCTGGAGTTGGTCCATTGTCCTCCATCTCCTGATCCACTCTGGGAGTTCCCTAATTGTGTGTCTAGGACAGAGAAAGGCGGTGAGCAAGGAAGATGGGCATGTGGTCACTAATGTCCCCACTGCTGCTGGAGTTGCGCATCTAGTGGTGTCAGTAACAGTTTCATCTAAAGGGACGACTACTGCATGGGTCAGAAGGAGGCGTCACTAGGCCATGCTTCTGAGCTGTGTTTACTGCTTAATTGTATAGCAAGCAGTGTGTGTGTGTCCTTACAAGTGCACCCTCTCACACTCCAGAAAGGCACTTGACAGTGTGCATGCAATGATGTGTACAAGGAGCGTGCTGAGGGGATGTGGTCCATGAGGGCGAGGTGACAGGCAGGTGACTCACTTTCAGTTTTAGCCAGATGGATTTTAACTGCAAGCAGTTCCTAATTGATGTTGCCAGTGCCTATTGTTAGAACTGTGTATCATTTAGTTACTAAACTGTAATTAAAAATTAATTAATTGGTCTTCAAGAATATAACTGGACAAATTTATAAATTTAGTTTATTTAAATTAAATATCATAAAAAGTCAATTTTTTGGCCTTTGACTATTTTTTTAGTTACCTTTGACTATTTTTGATACTAAGTTAATATGCAGAAAAAGGAGAAATTTAATTTTTTTATGTTATAATCTCAGTTATACATGTACATAAAATAAAGGCACATTTTATTAAGCATTAAACAATAGCCATATAACCCCTTTATTTCTGGCCTAAAGTTGTTGGTGTTTTCTGGTAAGTGTTGACTGCCTTTTTATTCAGATTACTATCAAGAGTTTTAGATACCTGGATGAAGCTCTGCACTTCCCCAAGGTGAAAGGTAGATGAAAGTCAAGATACTAGAGACAGAAAAGATTGTGTTCATTGAGCTTGTGGAAAGGCCTAGAGAGCCTGTGCATTAGGGATCTCAGGAGCCCGGAAAGTCTGTATAGTTCTCATCAGACCAGCATTTATGGACCTGTTAGGAAGACTTCATGATTGGATTTTCAGTGGAAATGAAACAAAGCGGAAACAATCTCATGAATCCCTCTTTCAATGCCCCTTTCTTTTTAAAAGCACGTCAGCTAACTGTTCAGATGATGCAAAATCCTCAGATTCTTGCAGCTCTTCAGGAAAGACTTGATGGTCTGGTAGACACACCAACAGGATACATTGAAAGGTACAAGATTTTTTTTTTAATCTTTATTTATCTTTCTAAGTCTATCTGTGATCCTAGAAAGCTGATGTCTGTTAGTATCTACTGTAATAAGATTTGGGGGAGTTACAATGGAAACATCTCCTTAGATTGGGTCTTGACTTGCTTGGTTCAGGTCTGTAGTAAGTATATTGATCTTAGCCATTTCTGTGATTTGTTTAGAGTCATAGGAATTTGTTAGGAATGTGCAGAATTAGAAATACAGATTTCAGTTTTTAAATACAGATTACCTCTTGTGATTTAAGGCTTAAAATTCCCCAGCTTTCTAGTTTTAAGGTCCTTGTGTACTACCTTTCTAGGCTCACTGGATATGGTTCCTGGTCTGGGTCTCCTGTCCGTTTACCCCCTTTTCTATCTTGGCACAGGTTGTACTGGGTGGAAGCACATCATTTTGTCTAAACTCATAAGGAACTGGAATGGGATGGTTTCTTTGAGTTGTCTGTTACTTTGGTAGAGTTGCTAATTAGAATCCAGCAGTCTTTCCCTGTACCAGTCTTGTAGCAAGGCTCCTGCCAGTGCTGCCATCCAGCTTTCAGAGTCTTGTAAGCCCGTCTGGAAGGGACGATCTTGTTGTACTTGTACTCTCTGGCAGCTGCTTTTCAGACACTGTGAGCCTTGTGGTCCCTCTGGACCCCTCGCTCTATTGCCTTACTAACATTACTTTCCTTTCGTTAGACTATTTTATGGAAATCTTTGCATACTCATATTCTCATCTTAGCATTCTAAGAATATTTTATCTATGGAGTCTTTCAGTAAACAAATCCTTAAGTTTTATTAGCAAAGTAGCTGGCCTGTTTTTCATCTTATGTTTGTGGATTCAAATTGCTTAGGAAGTCTTAGCCTCTGCATTCTCGTTGGCTGGTTTTAACTTTTAAATGTAGGTCTTCCCTTCCTTCAGAGTCCAACTTAGTACGTGGTACAGGCTATTCCTTTTTTTTTCTCAAACATTCCGAGGCTGCGACTTCGTAGTACGTGCTAACATCTCAGGGAGAGTCGCTTCCACTCTCAACGTGAAGCAGTTTTCTGGCCATCAAGACACGATTCTTTTGTTCTTGTCACATTTGACCTGTCAGTGGATCAGGGGATAAGATGCTTCCGTTCACACTGTCACATCCTGGAACTTTATGCTTGACAGGGTTCTCAAGCTCTTTAATTCCAAGGTTTGCTGTTGGTTACATTCAGGGTCTTGGATTAGCAGTGTGTCTCACCGTCGTCTGTCTCTACTTGTACTTAACAGCACACACTATCTCAGGGTTGTGGTTTCTTCATGGAGTTTTGGTTCCATTCATTTCTGTATATTTTACATGTGATATTCCTGTTGTGAATAGTGTTCTTTTATATTGTATTCCTGCTATACAGAAAATTACTGTTTTTTTTTTTTTAAACAAAAAACTTAGTATATCCAGTAGCATTGCTAAAATCATTGGATAATTTATAGACCTGGCTGGCCTGGAACTTTCCTGCTTTGTACACCAAGCTGACTTAGAATTCTCAGAAATGTTGCCTGCCCTTTGTCTCCCAAGTACTGGGAATAAAGGAGTGTACTGTGATCATGCCTCGCTAACATTTTATTTTAAAATCTAATTTGGTTTGTCAAAGTTTCCTTTTGTTGGTCTGCTATATTCTAAACATGTATGTAGGTTAGGTTTAAAATATGTACTTGTCTTGATCTTACAATGTTTCTGAGCACCTTCGTTCACCGCCCCTCAGAAAGGGGCCATCCTGTGACAACTCTGTAGCCCAGGCTGGCCTCAAACTCAGAGATCTGCCTGCCTCTCCTCCCAAGGGCTGGGATTAAAGGCGTGCTCAAGGCCCAGGCTCTAAACTTTACCTTGGACTTCTTTGCATTTCCTGCTGCTCTCTCCATATTTCTGGCCAGTTGTGTACTTACTTAGCTTGGTCTTTAGTTCACTCTGTCCTTCACGGCCTTCGAGTTCTTAGTGTGTCTGTGCACTGGTGTACTTGCCCAGGGAGGCTGCGGAAGGACGGTAGGCCTAGGAGGTACAGGTGCTGGCGAGTAGCCCGCCGTGGGTGCCGGCACTGCGAGAGCAGCAGACACGCTCAGTCGCCGAGCCATGCTTCAGCCCAGTCTTGGTTTTGTAGCCTTTGTAAATATGACTAGGGCTGGGTAGCTTAAAGAGCTAAACTATTTGGTGATCTCGTGATCCAAGCCTGATACCTACACTGAATGCCTGGAACCCATACAAAAGTGGAAGGAGAGAGCAGAGCACCTTCTCACATCGCCGTGTGGTCCTTTGACCTTTGCACAGCTCCCCCGACTGGGCAGTCATAATCACTGAAGTGCAGAGGGGCACTGCATCCTGATGGGAATATCCCAGTGTGATCGTGCTGTGTGAGCTATCTGTTTTTCTGTGTAATAACTTGGCTTGATCTGGAAGTTTCTAGGAAGAATATGTTAAAAACATGGGTTCCAGTCCAGTTTTCACTCTTTGGTTAAATTTTAAATTTATGGTGTATATTCATGCCTTTATATTAAAGGCATGATTCCTTGGCTATATTTTATTCTAACTTTAAAATGCATATTCAAACTTTGTTTTTATTTGGTATTATAAGTTAAAGCATTAGGTTACTTTATTTTAAGATTTTTTTTTTCCTGTATAAGCATGTTGCACCTCCATGAACATAGCGTGCATATAAGAGGGCTTTGGATTCCCTGGGTCTGGAGTTACAGGTGGTTTGCAAGCTCCTTGTGGGTGCTGGGAATTGAACTGGGGTCTTTTGCAAAAGCAGTGAGTGCTTTTAACTATTGAGCCAACTTCCCGGCCCAAGTTACTTTCGTCATGAAGTTCGTTGGCTTGTTTTGAGATGTGTACCCAGTTTGATCTGCCTCAGGTTCACTGTGTAGCTTTCTGGCGTTCCTTCCTGTCTCTATAGATTCTGGGGAATCCAACTTAATCAGTCAGGCTTGTGTAGGAAATAGAAAAAAACTGATCTGAGAGAGAACTGATAACAGTTGTATTCCTTAATTTTAACTAATTCAGTGGTTAGGTAAGAATTATTTTATAAAAATTTGGAAGGAAAATTCAACCTGCATTTTAGTTATCGTTGTTTTTGTCTTACTGATTTATTCTGCCTGTTTTTTATAATGAAAGGGTCTGTATGTCTATTTTGAATTTTAGTTACTTTAAATTTCTTGTTTCAACTCAAACTTTTACTCACTTGAATATTCCAGTTTTAATGTATGGAAAGTGTGACTTGCGTTTTCCTATGACTTTATTGTACCTTTTCAGCTTGCCTAAGGTCGTCAAAAGACGAGTGAATGCCCTCAGGAATCTTCAGGTTAAATGTGCACAGATAGAAGCCAAATTCTATGAGGAAGTCCATGACCTCGAGAGGAAGTATGCTGTTCTCTACCAGCCTTTATTTGATAAGGTAACTCGGGGAACAAACCTGCAGTAAGCTTGATATTTCAATACCACAATGGAATGGGTTATTAAAGGTACATCGAAAGCACCAATAGCAACTATTAAAAGTTGTAGTATTCACTAATTAAATCAGAAACCAGTAGTTTCAAGTTTTGGGTGCTAATGTTTTTTCATAAGCTCTCTTTTTTTATATTTAGAGATTCGAGATCATTAATGCAATTTATGAACCTACAGAAGAAGAATGTGAATGGAAACCAGATGAGGAGGATGAGGTTTCGGTTAGTACCTTGTACTTTCCTGTAGTTTAGATGATAGGCCCATAAGCAGTTTTTAGAAGCAGCATTTGTAAGCAACTTGGTAAGTGCTGGGGACCAGCAGTGTTCCTGTAATAAGATGAGCTGTTCTTCAGCCCGGCAGGCCCTGGCATCTCAAGTGAGAGCATACAGTTTGCAAGTGAGCGCTCTCCTGTGAGCTGCCTGCAGGGAGTAGTGACAGCCGTGTGGGAGGGGAGGCCGGTGCTGTGCTCGGCGGCCAGGCTTCTTAATTCAGCAGCACTACTTTTGCATGGCATAGATCAGTGTGTTATCTTAATTAAGGATTCCAGAGGCTAAGCATTGGACAGGTTTCTGTTTGCTGTGGTGAAAAATCTTGTTATTGACCCTTCTGCTTTTTAAAATGTTCCTAAAGTTCTGGATTTGGGTGGTGGTCTTTCTAAGGGGGTTATCAGAGCATTGATTGCTATGGGATTGTGGTCTTCCAATGAGCGACAACAGAATTTGCACAATTAAACAGAACACTGTTGAGTGAAGGCTGATGGGAAGACCTGTTACTGTTACAGTCATTCTGTTGTTGCTGTCTTCTTAAAGGAGGAGCTAAAAGAAAAGGCCAAGATTGAAGATGAGAAAAAGGATGAAGAAAAAGAAGACCCTAAAGGAATTCCTGAATTTTGGTTGACAGTTTTTAAGAATGTTGATTTGCTCAGTGATATGGTTCAGGTAATTCACAAAAGCACACATTAACCTAAAAGAAGTTTTTGATTAATGATAATTTAAATATCTGTGGTTTCCTCATGGCTTACTTTTTTTGTTGTTGGGCGGGGGGGGGGGGTTGTTTGTTTTTCTCTGTGTAGCCCTGGCTGTCCTGGAACTCACTCTGTAGACCAGGCTGGCCTCCAACTCAGAAATACGCCTGTCTCTGCTTCCCAAGTGCTGGGATTACAGGCATGGGCCACCACTGCCTGGCTCCTCATGGCCTACTTATGGTTTTATATAAAGAAAATTCAGTTTTGGTTAATCAAAATATTTTAGATTGGTATCTTTTATTATTAGTTGGTGCTTCCTCATTATTTACATTACCTTCTTGTTTTTATGTACTTAGTATCAACTAAGGGTTGGTGAGAAAATATTGGTGTTTAATTTGTATTGCACTAAAATTCATTTTAGCTTGAATTTGCATCTTAAGATATAAAGCTATTAAACTCACTTATAAACCAATACAGATGTTCATGTCTTTGGGAAACTGCCTCTCTTGTGTACTGGTGGCCTAGTTTGTGACTACTGGGGTTAGCAGTGGCAAAGGACTGATCTTCAGTGATGATTTTGAATGCATCTCTGCTTTGCCAAAGTTGAGAAGGAACAAAGAGCTTGAAACCACAACACATAATCAGGAAATATTTAAAAATAAACACAGCCTTTTTAGATGTATTTTTCTTACTGGTCAGGCAGTGTGCAGAGGAACCGTAGTATGAGGTAGCACCAGTGTTTTTAGAGCTCATAGTTACCCTATAAAACTTCTTATGGTCAATAGTTTCTATGTGGTAACAGAACACTGACCCTAAAATGTAACATACACCGCCTGTAGTCAGTAGTTTTTGTGTGGTTACAGAACATTGGCCTTAAAAAGCCAAATTAAATGCTAATTGTTATTTTAATTTGAAGGAACATGATGAACCTATTCTGAAGCACTTGAAAGATATTAAAGTGAAGTTTTCGGATGCTGGCCAGCCTATGGTAAAAGAAGTTTCAATTACTTAGTTTTGTAGTGTTATTACAGATAAGTTTTAAAGCATGATTTAAGAGTTAGAGTATGTGATAAGTATTTAAGAGTTTAAGGGTTAGAGTATGTGATAAAGCGAACACTAGGTACTCTTAGGCATGTGCATGTTTGGTTTTGGTGCTTGTGATCCTGTACTTCATCCTATTGCTGTGGAATGTAAGTTTATTAAAAGTAAAGATTGTGATCTTAGATTGAGGTAGATTTAATAGGGAAACTATTAAAGGTGTCTGCCTGGGAATGACTTCAGGCAAATGGTGCTTGCGGGCCTGCATGAGGAGAGAGATCAGCTAATAACTCTATTCTAATATAGGCAGTGTTGTTAATAAAGGGTCATGGTCTTAAAGTCAAGTCTTTTCAAAGTGGAGTTGAGGGTGTAGAGCTAAGAACTGTCTGTGGGGAGATGGAAAGAAGGGACACTTGGTCATTTATTTAGATTTAACTGATCTAACTGGTTAAGGTTAAAACCATAGTTTATCTTGTGCCTTTATTTTTGCCTGTATCAGAACTAAGTTTCCCCTACATCCATTATCATTGTATTTCAGAATGAGGGAAAAAGCATTAGACTTTGTGCTTATCAAAAACCACAGGTCAAACTTTAATGATGCATTGACATTTATGGTTTAAGAACCTAACTCACTTTTGTTTTCTTTTAAAGAGTTTTGTCTTAGAATTTCACTTTGAGCCCAATGAATATTTCACAAATGAAGTGTTAACAAAGACTTACAGGATGAGGTCAGAACCAGATGATTCTGATCCCTTTTCTTTTGATGGACCAGAAATTATGGGTTGTACAGGGTGAGTTGATTGTTGTACTAATGTGTTTGTGTGTAATTGTAGGTAGAGCTTGTAGTATTCCGTCCCTTGTGTATCCTGCCTGTTGAGGTTGTACGTAGTCAGACGATTAGTCTCCTGTTTTCCTCTGGGTCTGACAGTAATGTACAGAAGGAATACACTAATTACTCTCTTTATGTTGTGTTAATGCTATTGTAAGTCAATAGATTTTAAAGTTTTGTTTAGAAACTATTCTAAAATTTTAATTTGACATGTAAACACTTATAAAAACCAACCTATCATGTGCTAAAATATCATAAAAATATATATTTTGTTCCCTAAGGTGCCAGATAGACTGGAAAAAAGGAAAGAATGTTACTTTGAAAACCATTAAGAAGAAGCAGAAACACAAGGGACGTGGGACAGTTCGCACTGTGACTAAAACAGTTTCCAATGATTCTTTCTTTAATTTTTTTGCTCCTCCTGAAGGTAAGTAGTGAGTAGTCTCTCAGTTTAGGTTGGGTATTGATATGTGTTGTACTGTAAGCTGTGCTTAATTTTTTTCCTGATTTGGATTTCTTTTAATTTTGCAGTTCCTGAGAATGGAGATCTGGTAAGTTGAGTTACTAAAAGACAGATTCACTGTGACATTGGTTGGTCTTGACATTAGATCCACCTCCCTCTCCTTCTCCGGGCACTGGGATTAATAAAGAAAGGCATGTCCTACCGTGCCTGCTAAGGATTCAGTATTACTTTATGTGTACTAGCATTTGCCAGCACATGTATGTGTTCCATTTGTGTGACTGATGCCTGCACAAGTCAGAAGAGGACAGAGAATCTTCTCCAATGGAGTTAACATACAGTTGGTTCTCTGGTTTCGTGGATGCTGGGAGCTGAATCCTGGCTCTTGTGCAGGCGCAGACATGCTGCTAAATCACCGAGCCGTATTTAACCTGCTGAGCCAGCTTCCCAGCCGTATTTCTGTTATTTCCAAAGGAATGCCCTCGTGTAGCAAGGTTTCTTTTATGTTTTGCTCTTTAATCACAAAGTCCTTTATGATAAACAGTCCTAACTTCTGTCTAGTACGATTTTTCATGGTGTATATGCTGGCCTGCTAACTTATTTTTAGGTATTAATACCATGCAAATCCACTTGTCGATGACTTACTTGATAAGTGGCAGGTAGGCGGGGTTGGAACTTTTGTCACACACACGGCAACTGACGGATGATTTTTGCTAATAGGATGACGATGCTGAGGCGATACTGGCTGCAGACTTTGAAATTGGTCACTTTTTACGTGAACGTATAATCCCCAGATCAGTGTTGTACTTCACTGGAGAAGCTATTGAGGACGATGACGATGATGTGAGTACTTAAGCCCTGCTGTGGTGTGGTTTGGGGGTGCTGTAGTCAGAACTGGTAGGAGGGAGGACGTGAAGGATTCACGGTGAGGCTAATCCTTCGGATAGCTCTTCTCAATCCTGAAGAAGTCTCTCTAGGATATTTGGATTCATTTATGATAGGATTTTGTTTTTCTGTTAGAAAAACTGAATTGCTGAAATGTGGTTACCTTTACATTTACTTTATTTTGATGTCATTGTCATGAAACAACTAGACCTTGAATGTTCATGGCAACATTTATGTAGGTGATACGGAGTCTGCAAAGAAATCGTAGGGAAATATTGTAGCCTGTAGCTCACTGAGCTTGGTAACTCACAGCCTTTTAGTGTTTATATTTGCGTTTCTTCCTAATGCATTTTAGTGTTCCAGATTATGATGTTACTAGCCTATGCGGACTGACGTGTTACTCACTCCTGCTTTGTCTTCTTTTCAGTATGATGAAGAAGGCGAAGAAGCTGATGAGGTAATGTTTACCAAATGAGCAGATAATTCACTGTGTGACACACTGAGCAGCAAATTGAGTGATTAATGTATTCCTTTGCTTATAATCATTCTGTGATTTGGGATAAATTTTGGAAACTGATTTTAGAATTCTACAGCCAAACAATGTATGTATAAGGTTTCAATAAATAAATTGCAAAACTCAGCAACATTTTTTTTTTTATTTCAAATAATTTTGTTCTGCTGCAGGGTTCTCAGCTCTTTGAAGAAGTCAAAAGCTGCAGTAAACTCTTTCAGCGTTGGCTGCACTAAACTTTTCAATAAAAGCTGTCTGGATGGCTCAAGTTGTGTTGGGAAATTTTTCATATTAGAAGCTTTCAAATTAAATTGTATTATCACCAAACTCTGTAATCATGAAAATCTGTTGACCCATAGAGTAACTTGTATAAAATTTCCATACATTATGAGCCAATTTTCTTTAGTATGTACCTACTTCATGGATGCATTTTGAACTTTAATATAGGAAGGGGAAGAAGAAGGAGATGAGGAAAACGATCCAGACTATGACCCAAAGGTGAGCAAAACTGGGCTAGCCTCTTCCCTCCCCTCATGCTGAAGTAGGAAGAGACGAGATCCTCTCTTTACTTGCTATTATTTATTTGATTCCTAAAGGTCCCAGTTTATAATTCTTGGAATTTGAGGGTTAGTAAAACATTTTCTCCTTCAAAGTATGTAAAAATAATTTCCAGGGTTCATTTGAAACCTGCCGTTCCCTTTATTTTGTTCATCTACCATATGCTGTGAAACCCTGGGAAGAGCTTGCAGCATGGAGAAGGGAAGTGAGGAGTTAGACAGTTTGGTAGGGATGAATTTGTTTTAGTAACAGTGGTTAGTTTGCGGTTTTAGATTTTCTCAGGAAATACTGCTTCGTTAATGTATACTTGAGTGACTTTGAACATTAGTTTGTCACTATTCCCTATTTTCTGTCGTCCCTGTAATTTTTTACAACATGAGATTGTGATAATTAAAGTAATTATTGTTTGAAAAATGCATCAAAATCGGTAGGAGATAGATTGACGTGTTGTTTTCCTTTAACAGAAGGATCAAAACCCAGCCGAGTGCAAGCAGCAGTGAGCGTTGTCGGCCTTGAGGACGGCCTCCCTGTGATAGCCTAAACATGACTCCTACTTACAGCCTTATGGTTTTGTATTTTCTTGGTAGATTCAGTAAGTTTTTAAGGGAAAGGAAATTGATATTTTAAAGACCAATTTGTTCTACCTAGCATCCTAACTCTAGCTCTGTCAGACAGGTTAATGCATACCTCCTCTCTAATGCATGTCCATTCATTGCTGCAGTTGGTTCTTCTGGAATATTTTCATCATGTAGCTATTGGAATACAGTTTCGAAAAACCAACTGTTGAACATACTTGGAGTAGCGGTTTCTTTCCTAAAGAACCAAAGTTGTTTTCAGCCGGTAGAGCAGGTGGAAGTCTGCCTGCATTAGCTGTGCTTTCTGTTCTGACAGAGGGATGCCCAGGCACGGCGACATCATTTGAGGAAGGAAAACTGTGGTTAAGAATTTCCAGTAAGATCAAACTCAATAACTGAGATTATTAAGGCATTTTTATGTTTTCGATGATAACAAAAGTCAACTCATTTACTGCAAGGTGGACAAACCCTAGGTTCTCTTGAAGTTAATTGAAAATTAACCTCCATTAATGAAGTCTTTTCTTTGTGGTAGGGCCCACCTTCTGCTTTCCTGGAAAAGATGAATATACATCATTTGAACCTATTTTGAGTTTTTCTGTTGTTTGTTTGCCTAATTTTGTTTTTATAGCCTAAAATAAAAATATGACACAGTTTTAGCTCTCACAGGATGCTGTCTCGGTTTGTACTGATTGAGGCTCTTGCAGAGGGTTAGTTGGAGTTCAGGGGTGCCTAGTTTTCTATATTGAACAGCGCTGGAGGAGCTCCAATACACATGTGCTTTTAAAAAAGTGATGTGGTCTAGTTGTTTGAACACAAAGGTTGAAATTGCCCTTGTTGGAACTGGACACCTTTATCTGGACTTTGTCTTTATTCCGTCCTCAGCATGAGGACGAGGAGTGCCAGAGCCCTGCTGTTTACTGTGCATCACTAAGGATGGGCGGGACTGTCGATTCAACTACCTCAGCTCTGTTAAGGCATATTGGGGTACTCGCACACTCTCTCAGTCTTGCAAAATGCTCAAACCAATTGGACCTCTAGACCATATGTGTGATACTTAGCATATTTACACCAGGCTTTGATGATTGAACTGGAGAATGAAGTTTAAGCACTTCTATTCTAGATCTGAGCATGTGGCTCCGATTTTGGTGGGAATGAATGAAAGTAGTGTATGATTTCAAGAGATTGAAGGGTTTTGGGATTTTTGAGTTAGCTTTTTTTTTTTTAACCCTTTCAGATATTTCAAGTGACCACATTGTAATACATCCTAAGGTGGTAATGAGGCAGGGGAGGGTGGCATGACGTTTCAGACCACTGAGAGCCACATTTAAAATACCTCAGGCTAATTACTGTTCACTTTGGGGGAGGAAGAGTTTTGACAGGGTATATTAATCGGATTTTACTCCGAGGAAAGTTCCTGCTGTTAATAAAATTTACATTGAGGAAAAGAAATTTTTTTTTCTGGTGATAGTTCTTTTCGTGAGATTTTAGTATTTAAGCTCTTAGAATGTGAGCACATTCTATAGCTGACATCTTCCTGAGATTTTTAACTACTGGAAATCCTTAACCAATTATATTTTATTTTGAAAATGATTTGGTTGCTTTTTCTTAGATGGTTTCTGCTATTTTCTGTAATCATAGTTCATCTAAACAGCCTATTTTCTTGAACATTAAAGTTTGTAAGCTAAAGCTAGGATCTCTTTTCAGTGACCTTACAAACTAGTGCAGTCTTCCCCTCTGTAGGAAGTAGCTGTTGCCACAGCGGCGAGGCAGCTGGCTCTGGTTGTATAATGGGAAAGTGTGTGTGGAGCTTCAGGGTTCAGTGTTTATTATGACATCTGTCAGTCCCCAAATGGTTTTATTCTCCTCTAGAAGTCTGAAATATGTAATCTGAAATCCTTAATAAAATTGGATCTAATTTTATAAAATACACTGGTGATATTTGAAATTTTTACAACTATACATAACTCTGAAGATGGAAGAGCCGCTAATTCTGTGCTTAGCCACTCCGCCCTGTTGATCTGGAGAGTCTTAGCGTGTTAAGTCTGCGACACGACGAGGAGGAGGAGGAGGAGGAGGAGGGCCCTGTGCTGCGCAGCATTGCCCTGCCTGCAGACGCTACAGCCCTGGGTTTACACGGCCATTGTCTAAACCATGATATCCGTGTGCTGTCAAGTTTCTTTTTCCTCTATGAAACCATGGAAAGCCTGTTTTTAAAAGTGTGATGGTGTCACATCCTTTAGAACTGGAGTTACAGTTGTGATCTTCTATGTGGATGCTGGGAATTGAGCCTGGGTCCTTTGGAAGGACACACAGTGCTCTTAACCACTGAGCCATCTCTCACATGCACACAGTTCCATCATGAACACAGACTCTTGAGGAAGTAATTTTGCAGACCCTGGTCTGTTTTGGTAGGTGACCGGAGTGTTGTCACACAGCTGGCTGTTTCGTGGGTTCCTTTATGCATCATTAAAGCAGTACTGGCACCAAGTGGTCCTTAAAGGATGTCTCCATTGTTTGGATACAATGGCAAACAGAAAAATGGTATTACTTTGTTTAGTGCTCATTGACAAAAATCACATAAGAAAGACATTAGCTTTGATCCTCATTTAATGACTGTGGTTGGTGTGTATGATAAAAGTCTAGAGGTAACTGATTTTTATATCCATGTTTGTAACTCCAGACATAATTTATGGGTTTATCTGAGTTTCAGGCTATTCCCATTACAGCTTAAAAAATAGGTGCTGTTAAATATTATCTTATATGTAGAAGTTATGAAGTCTAATAACCACATACTTGGTTTCAGGGCTTGGATTAAGAATATAGTCTTTTAAAGAAAGTGTTAGGTAATTTAAACCATGAAGTCCCCTAGTAAATGTATGTATATGGCAGTGGCGAAGACAGTACTGAGGTGAAGAGATGTGGTTATTTGTGCCTGCTGGTTTAACAACTCAGACTTAAAACTAACTGCCTTGCATTAAAAACAAGTTCTTGGACTAATCGTGGTCTATAACATGACTTTAGAGAAATGCAAACATTGTTGGAACAGAAATTTTCATTTAAAGGCTTTATTCAAGATTTTTACAAGCCAGGTGGTGGTGGCACACACCTGTAATCCCAGCACTCTGGGAGGCAGAAGCAGGTGGATTTCTGAGTTTGAGGCCAGCCTGGTCTACAAAGCGAGTTCCAGGACAGCCAGGACTACACAGAGAAACCCTGTCTTGAAAAAAAAACAAAATTTTTTTTTACAGATGTTTTAATGTCAAAGGAGAAATTGGGCACATCAAAATTACTGTCAGGAATTTATATAGAGCTCATGTTTACCTTGCTTAGAGTAAGGTAATATTTTGAAATTTTAAGTTAAATATTAATTAATACAAAGTTGGTGTATGGATAAGTGGGGAGTCTGGCTAAAGGGTCCAAACTCAGTCCTGTAGCTGAGGAAGGTCCTCTGCTCAGGAGATGAGGACAGGGATGAGAGGGCGAGGGAGCGAGCCGGCGGGCAGCTGGGAGGCTAACAGCCTGATGTGACCTCTCACGATAGCATGCAGGGATGTCAGGGCGTAGCCCAGCCTGTGCTGCACTTAATACATTTAAAGATGTTAAAGTGAAATTTCAACTTATTTTTTTAATGATTTATTTTATTTATACAAGTACACTGTAGCTGTCTTAAGACACACCAGAAGAGGGCATCGGATCCCCATTACAGATGGTTGTGAGCCACCATGTAGTTGCTGGGATTTGAACTCAGGACCTCTGGAAGAGCAGTCAGTGCTCTTAACCACTGAGCCGTTTCTCCAGCCCCTCAACTTATTTTTCTAATTATATGATCTTAGGCTTGATGGGCAGCACTTTTGGCTTTGTGTATAGTAGACTACATTAAGGAGGCTTCAAGTTTTCCAGGCTCATAGTTCTCATTTCTTAAAAGTGCTGGCTGAGTATTGTTTAAAAACTTCATTTCTTAGAGGGGGAAAATGTAGCCTGGACGGGCCTGGAGGGATGGCTCAGTAGAAAGCATTTGCTGCTCTTGCAGAGGCCCTGGTTCCTTTTCCAGCAGCTACACCGCATCTTCACATAACTCCTGTCCAAGGGGTGGCAAATGCCCCTCATAGGCTTACACTGAATCCTTAACAGCAAAAACAGGCAGCCTGTGTGGGAGGTTGGGCGGTCTCTTAAGGTATAGGATAGTACATCACAAATACAGACTGACTGCTGGGCCCTCTCCACCTCCCTTCCCCCCCCCCCAAAGGTATTTGTTGACATTTAAGAAGTTCCCCTGTTAGAATAATGGGGAAAAGTTTGCAGACCTGAATAATCCGTACCATAGTGCTTTTAAGGGCTAGGCATAAGAATATACCATAAGTGGGTAACACGATAAACCTGGGCTTCAGAGTCTGCCTCCTGCTTTTTAGGAAGAGTCAATACTTAATACATGAGCATTAATAACATATCTAGAGCCTGATGTAGCCATAGACTTGACTTTTTGTCAACATAAGTATACTTGTTTTAATACAAGTAAACTTGGTTGTTTTACTTTGAGCATACTTTGGAAGAACTTAGGTGGTTTTAAAGTTCGTGGCTTCAAAGGCTAAAGTCTTGCTAGGTAACAGGTGCCTAAGTGCACATCTCTAGTAGACTGGGTAATGGCATGGAAGCCTTGGACCTATTGAGAGCTCGTCATGTTTGCTAGCTTTAATTTTAAGGTGAGCTCAATTTAGACTGGTTTCTTTGGTCTTTGGTAGTATCCTGGGAAGACAGAAGGAAAATCAAGTCAATTCCACTGTCCTATCTTCAGCCTGACACTGATGTTGTCTCCTGGCCTGTTACGCTATCTTCTGAGGTGCCTACTCTGTGTGTATCAGTCCTGTGTGATTTTGGACTTGGTATTTCATGTTTCCAGTATTATGGGGTGGTTGGTTGTTTAGATGGGAGACACACATTTAGAGTAAAATCTGATATGGATTGGGAAAGTAGAATTTACAATGACAGTAATAGCTGCTGCCATCGAGATTGAAGAAAGCTCCAACAGTTACTTGGGTGTTTGGTGAAGTGCAAGTGATTGCTAACTTGCTTTTTATTTAGAGAAAGTTCCCATCTGACTAGCTGGGACTACGGAGACCTGGCTGGTCAACTCACAGGTCTGCCTCCAGGAGTGCTGCAGATACAGGCTTGCACGTGCACCAGGTCTGCTTCTGGCCAAAATTGGATAGGAAATAAAGTGAGGTGGGAAATAGCTCCAGCCTAAGGTGAAGTTTAAACTGCTTTGGGTGACAAAAGTTGCAGGATTTGGGAGAGTGGATGTTACTTAGAGGCGTTTGAATGCTGTGCTTCCCAGCATTCAAGTCGGCTACCCACAACTCCAGTTTGAGGATATCTGATGGTGATCTGGTGTGCAGATGCACTGGCCCGCCCCCTCTGAAGGATTGCCTGCAAGGAGTGAAAACTAGAGGCCAGTTTGCAGGGGCTGGGGGTAGGAATTGGAGTCTTATGGGGGTAGGGAGAGAAGGTAAGTAAAAGTGTTCCTAGTACCTGGGGCTGGGCAGGTGTTGGGCTGGAGATGCCAGCTACCTAGTGGAGTGCTTGCGGAGTATCTACAAGGGCCAGCATAAGAAAATAGGGAAAGAAAAGATGGTAAAGGCACTGCTTGTCCCATAAACAGTGCTGGCTGGGTGGGTGTTGCCAGAGACAAACCTCAATGTAGGTGTTGTGAGGTGATCTTGAATCTAACAGCCCTGTAGTACCTAAGTTGAACGCCTTGAGGGGTTCAGGTGTGCTACACAAACTGGCCACTAGGGGGCATCAGCTCACCAGTTTGTACTGCAAAAAGTTATAGACCAGAGAAGTTTATTAAAAAGTAACTTCTAGAAGTTAGAAATTAAGATCTTTTTGAGCCCCCCTCCCCCAGAAAACTAGAAAATGGCTGAGAAATCTTGGGTTTTATTAATGTGAGTGGGACTATTTGTGTTTTAAACACTGACAATACCTGATATTTTCGTGGTGTAGCTTTTTAACTTTTCTGTGCATACAGTGGGATGGTAACAATGCCATGACCTTCAAGGCCAGCAACTTTAACCTGAGCTGTTTTATCAGTCCTTGTTGCTTACTCTTGCAGGCGTTCGGATGCTGGTATAGGGATTCCTCACACTATTGCTAAAAACAGAAAATCCCAAACCCCATGGGATTCAATGTAAGTGCACTTAGGGAATAGTGTGAGTCAGGTTTAGCACGTGTTCTTCATTTTAAAGATACACCAAGTGCATGTGGGGTTTGATAGCCAGCTATTGATAGAGGAAAGAATGGTGAAAGGCACGTGTGCTTAACACATTTGTAATCTTTATGACCCATGTGTTGAAGTAGTTAATCTTGATGACTTAGGAAATTAGGAAGCAAGGTCTGGGATCATGTCGGAAAACTGCTTGTGCACGGAGCTGGTCTGCGGCCACAGCCCACCCTGGCTCCCCCTCAACTCTTTGGTATAAGAAGCTGCCTGAGACCTTGTCCATCACAGGGAGCTGGCGATGCAGTCATTCCCTGCCTGCCCTGCAGCTGGGGTGTTTAGAGTTCTCAGTGGGAGTGCCCTGAGTAGGTATTTTCATTGACATTCTGTCCGAGGGCTCAGGGCTCCAGGCCAGAGCTGCTGGGCCCCTAGCCCTTACTAAACCAGCTCCGTCCAAGAAGTCATTTTGTATGTTCAGTGATTTTTCCATTATAACTAGAATGGGTTTTTGTTTGTTTGTTTGTTTGTTTGTTTGTTTGTTTTAGGGTCCTGTTAATCAAAATATCCTCTCCCATTTTCTGTGACTCAATTCTTAATATCAAAGGCATGCCTTTATAAGAGTTACTGAGTATTTAACTTGAGTAATTGTTTTGTTCTTGGGCGACAAGTACTTGTATGTAGTAGACAGATGGAAAACAGAGCAGTGTCCTTAAAGGCAAGTTGAATGAACCAGTAATTACGTAAAGGAAAACATTTTTAATGATTGTTTCCTGGATTTTCCGACGATTTATCTTTGAGGGATTTTTGTTTGTTTGTTTTTTCCTTTAGGAAAAAAAAAAGGGGGGGGGCCTCTATAGCCAGTTAGGAGAAGTGGCTGTTGAAATAAACTGAGCAGAGTTCCAATCATAAGTTTCCAATACTCAAAACTCACTGTGGTCAATGTTCACGTGGCTTACCATAAAAATACTAATTGTGAAACAGCCAGAGGGAAATATGGAATTTTAAAGTCTTTAGTCAGAATGAAATCTGTGATGGCTGAGCATTTGCTTTTTTTGTTTTGTTTTGTTTTTTGTTTTTTGTTTTTCGAGACAGGATTTCTCTGTGTAGCCCTGGCTGTCCTGGAACTCACTCTGTAGACCAGGCTGGCCTCGAACTCAGAAATCCACCTGCCTCTGCCTCCCAAGTGCTGGGATTAAAGGCGTGCGCCGCCACTGCCCAGCATTTGCAAATATTTTAGGAAAAATCGTTCCTTATTTTTCTGGTAAGCTGGGCAACAGTTCAGCTTTCCCACATGGAATACCTTTGTCAACTATGCCTGTATGTATCAGCTGCACAGCTATACCTGGCTTTAGGGACTCTGAATACTGAAAATGTACTTTCCAGATAACCAGAGAATGCCGTAATGCTGAAAAAAGACTCTGGGCCCCTTCTACAGAGGTAGGGGGAAGAAACTAAGATGGTTAATAATCAGGATTGCAAATCTATTCTTGGTATGCACAAAGATATTGCTCCTACATAATTCTAATCTTTAGAGTTTTTTTTTTTTTTTTTTTTTTTAAAATAGCATCAGGCCCTGAAATGAAGCCAAATTAAAGACTCAATTATTTTTTTTAAACTGGTCAATTTGGTCAGAACCTTAGGTGAAGAACTTTGTTTTTAAAAAGACGTTTCTGTTAGCTCTCAGATTAAGTTCGAATTTCATAGCATGACACACAAAAGTATTTGAATAGTTCATCCTCTATTCAAATAGACATTGCCTTCGCCTGGATTCTTGGTTCCTCCTTGTGGTGTCACAGCACCCCTTGTCTATTTTCTGCTATCTCCTTATGGAGAGAGGAGGCTTAGAGGTTGTTTTCCCAAACTGGAGACTGGATCTGTGCTTTTTATTATATCTTATCAGAGAGCTGCGTCCCTGAGAGGTTTAAATGCAAGACTGGGACTGGGGCCTTCTAGAGTCAGATTCCCATAGGTGTTTGTAGGACATTCGCCAAGGCCTGTATGTGTGACCACCCAATGCTGGACATGTGCCTGCCCTGCTGCTGCGGTGGACTGCAGGGTCTGGTCTAGAAGGAAACCTGAGGAGAGAGATGGCTCCCCACGCAGAGGACGGAAAGTTCAGTTCTCAGAACCTGTTCCGGGGAACTGATGATTTCTGACTGAGTTTATATACAATATGTACTACGTAATGCATACACACAAACAAAACATAAACAACAAACCGAGAGCTTGGGGAGTCTGGCTATTTTGCCTGTGCCCTGTGGTGGAAAAGGAAGCTAAGAATACATACCTGGAGCTCGTCCTCCCTTTCCCTGCCACTACATCAAACCGGTAGCTTTATTGTTTTGCCTTAGCTAGCTCCTCCAGGAAGAACTAGTTAATGGCTGAACAAAAACAAAAAACCCCACGATGCACACTTGGGTTTTGTTCCCTGAGATGTTTACATGGGTATCTGGGAAATGCACGCCACGGAACTTCGTCCCTTAAGTCTTCCCCCCTAGTCTGGAGCCGGCTCCGCGCTCACCGGAGGGGTGGCTCTCCAGGCCTGCCTGAATCTGCTACCCGCCCCCGCAGCGGAGAGCCCACCCGCCAGGGAAGGGTGGGGCCGTGGGGATGGCCTTTCGGCGCCCTCTGGGCGTCGGCCGTCGCCGCCCGGCAGCCGCGGCGACCTCAGCGACCGCGTGGAGCCACCAGGAGTTTCCGGAGCCCGGCTTCCAGGCGGCGCGGGCGGCCGTGGGCGGCGGGGCGGGGCGGGGCGGAGCCAGCGGCGGGGGCGTGTCCTCGGCGGGCTCTGGGAAGGCCCCAAGTTAATGAGGCGTACGCCGGCCGCCGAGCGCCTCTCGGAGCTGGGTTTTCCCCCGCGGCGCGGGCGCCAGGAGCCGCCTTTTCCGCTGGGTGTCACTCGGGGGTGGGGAGGGCGGTCCATTGAAAAGCGCCGCGAGGGGCCCCGGCCAGTGCCCTTCAGTGAGCGCTCGCCGGAGGACGGCAGAGAGCAGTCCGCCCGCGGCTCCGGGATCTTGTGGCGAGTCAGGACGCGCCTGTCCCTCTGCCGGGACCCCGAGCCACCGCCGCCGCCGCCACCGCTCTGTCTCCTGCGAGTCAGCCTCCTCTGCGCGCTCCGGGCGGGCGGCCGCGGAAGCCGCTGGGGCGAGGACGGCGCAGGGCTGCTACTGCTACCCCCAGCCGGAGCGTCTGGAAGCTTGAAGGCCGAGCGGAGCAGCGGGACCCCTTATGCCGGAAGGATGCTGGAGAACAGCGGCTGTAAGGCGCTGAAGGAAGGAGTGCTGGAAAAGCGAAGCGACGGGCTGCTGCAGCTCTGGAAGAAAAAGTGCTGCATCCTCACCGAGGAAGGGCTACTGCTCATACCGCCCAAGCAGCTACAGCAGCAGCAGCAGCAGCAACAGCAACAGCCCGGGCAGGGGACAGCCGAACCGTCCCAGCCTAGTGGCCCTGCGGTCGCCAGCCTTGAGCCACCAGTCAAGCTGAAGGAACTGCACTTTTCCAATATGAAGACTGTAGACTGCGTGGAGCGCAAGGGCAAGTATATGTACTTCACTGTGGTGATGGCGGAGGGCAAAGAGATCGACTTTCGGTGCCCCCAGGACCAGGGCTGGAACGCCGAGATCACGTTGCAGATGGTGCAGTACAAAAATCGTCAGGCCATACTGGCGGTCAAGTCTACCAGGCAGAAGCAGCAGCACCTGGTCCAGCAGCAGCCTCCGCAGACGCAGCAGATCCAACCCCAGCCCCAGCCGCAGATCCAACCCCAGCCCCAGCCGCAGATCCAACCCCAGCCCCAGCCGCAGATCCAGCCTCAACCCCAGCCGCAGATCCAGCCTCAACCCCAGCCCCAACCCCAGCCACAGCCACAGCCACAGCCACAGGCCCAGCCACAGGCCCAGCCACAGCCACAGCCACAGCCACAGCCACAGCCCCTACAGCTCCATTCCTACCCGCATTCGTATCCACATCCTCATCCTCATCCTTACCCTTACCCGCACCAGCACCAGCACCCGCATCCGCACCCGCACCCGCACCCGCATCCACACCAACTCCAGCACGTGCACCAGCCTCTTCACCGGCTTCTCCGCAGCACTTCCAACTCTGCCTGAAGAGGGCGGCACCCGGGCCCCTCAAGGTAAGTTCCTGGCAACTTGGGACACCTAGAAAGAAACGTGCCTTCACGGCTGTTGAGTTGACCCGTTGCGCTCCCCAAGCCAAAGTAAAAAACCGTTTCAAGTTTCTGGAGAGGTGGCAAGAAGATGGGCAAACTGGAGCTTGTAGAGACAGGGCGGGGAGAGAAGAACTGGAGGAATTCGGCCAGGGGGGAGGGCACGAGGGATAGCCCACCTCCCTTCCCACCGCAGTGGGTGATCACTCTTGTTCAGTGCCGCCCTCCCCAGTGCTACTTTATTGTGTGCCTCCGCACCAATGTAACGACCTGGTGTCCTTCTGGGCACTCTGTCCTTTGTACTGGCCGGGAGGGGACAGGGTCCTGACTTCTGAGTCATCCCTTTCATTCCGTGTCCTTTCTTTGCAGGTTTTGAGGACTTCGGGAAGTGGGAAGAGTGCATTGCTATTAAATTAACTTGGATCAAAACCAACAGTCTCCCGACCCCGTGCCAGATCAAGTAGTTTGGACTTCACCCGGCGGATAAGGCGCTTGCAGTTCCTCGTAGATTTCTGCGTAATCTTCATCACAGTGCAGGAAGCGATTTTGAGTCAAGATGACTTTATTTATGAACCTTTGAAAGGATCACTAAAGTAATGGACTTTGTAGGAGCAATTTATGTACTGTAATTTTATTTTAATGTTATTTTGGTTTATGATTATTTATTAGTTTTTTTATGCCTATTCTAAGACATTTCTGAATGTAGGCCACCTCCTCCCCCTCCTCGCCAAAAAAAAAAAAAAAGAAAAGAAAAAAAAAAAAAGAAACTTTATTTTCAGAAACCTATTTCCTAGTAAGCCCTGATCTTGGAAAAGAAAAAGGGAAAGGGTGGTGGAGTGGGGCAAACATGACAAATGGATTCATTATCCCCCAGAACATTCTCATAAAGTCGACTCTTTCATTGTATTTGAAGAAGTTGAAATTAAATTCTGATATTACTTTCACTTTTTAATGTCTCTTTCATAGGCGCGTAGCGTGTACAGAAGTTTCTTTAAAAAAAAAAGGCTAATGGGTCAGCATGTGTAATTATGAAAACCTGGTGGTCAAGATCATGATTTTTCTAGGAAGAAATCAGTAAGAATGACGCTGGATTTGAAAACATTTAATGATGTCTGGCCTAGGATGTGGTGAACGGGAGGGAGTCTGATGTGAGGGGAACTTGCAGCGGCGAGCCTGTAGGAAAGCTTACTGGGTCCTTCTGGAGCCGAGAGCTGGGCTCAAGTGCTCCTGGGGTTCAATCCTAGCCCCCCCCCCCAAAACGGTCATTTTGATTGTGAGTATTAATGCTTCAATTTTAAAATTCGGTGAGGGGGGGGGTGCTCCACTTGACTTGAGAGTATTTTTACCCCTGTTCAGAATGCCACACCCTTCACCTCCGATCTCTGCACACTCAGTATTTTCTTAGCCTTTAACTTTGTCCTAGATGCACTCTGCAAGTAATTTATGAATATTTCAAAGGACTGGGAACCATAACATTTTAAATCTTTTACTGAAAATAAGACCGGGCAGAGAAATCAACACTTTTTTTGCTCTGGGGGTGGGGGTGGGGTGTTTAAATTCACCGTTAGGAAGGAGAGAGAGCAGAGCAGAGGCTGAGGTCAGGGGTTCTCAACCTGTGGGCCCCGGCCCTGTTGAAGGTCAACACAGAGGTCGCATATCCAATGTTAACATGATTCAGAACAGCAAAATCAGTTAGGAAATAGCAGTGATTGGGGGCTCCCCAAAGGTAGAGAACCGTGGCTCCAGATTGTCAGTAAGAAAACAAACTCTTGTTCAACAGTCAGGATGTGGTGGGGGTGGAGGGAGAGGATGTGCTTTTAAAGGTAGAACAAACCCTCCACTGTGTACAATCAAAGGGACAGTCAAGATTCCCAAAGGCAGATGCTGCTTCAGTGGAGAAGGAGCCCCAGATAAAACCAGAGTCTCTAGGGTTGAAAGCTGTTTCTTGCTGCCTGCCTGCTTCCTGTTTGCCCTGACACTTTCCCAGCATCTTGGTTGGCCGTTCTCCTGCATCCAAACTGGGATGCTAGTTTTAAGAAATGAGATGTCTTTTTCTTACCTTTTGAACAGAAAGGAGAATCAGCGAGACAAATGCTGTAATTTTGAAGGCATAATTTAGTTGAAAGGTTGCGGAGGTTGGGGGTGGAGGGGCTTGTAACTCGATCAGGAAAACCTCAGTGAATTCTCACCTTCGGGGCTGCCTGATTTGTAGTTGTGAAAATATTCTGCCAAAGGTTTAAAACAGCATGTATGCCGGACAGCCCCAAGAGCCGTGTTGACACATTTCCCACGTTTGATGTGGCTTCCTTGGAGACATTTCTCTACTGTCTGATAGGACGCAAGCACGCAGGACCATAGTTTGTATGTGTAGATCCTACAGTCCGTTAACTCCCAGCTCCTTCCAGCTCCTTTCCCTCTAAATTTATGGGTTATCAGGATAGTAAATGCCATACCAAATGACTTGAAAATTAAGATTTAGTTGAAAAATTGTGGGGGTGAAGGGTGGGGGGTAGAGGGTGGGGAGTTGGAACTCGAAACAGGAAAACCTGAGGTGTGAGGACTGGTTGGATGATGTGGTGAACTGAGTCTGCTGGGAGGAAATTTTATATATATATATATATATATTAAAGACAGGTCTGTTGTTGGCTTACATATAGAACTAGGTCATCACATTGCTAAAAAAAAAAAAAAGAAAAAGAAAAGAAAAGAAAAAAGAAAAAAAACCAACAAAACAAAACAACAACAACAACAACAACAAAAACCCAACAACACCAAAACCAAGAAAACATGCTCAGGCTCTTAGTTGTTAGAATTTTCACAACCCTGTATCTGCAATGATATGTTAAACTGACCCTCTCCAAAGCTTTCTCTTGACATTAAGCTGTGAAATCTCAGCGATTGGAAAAATAAGCACGCACAACAAAACAAAATGCAGGTGCACTTGATGGCATTATTCTATCCGTACGAAAATGACAGAAACCATCCAAAGCACTGGGAGATAAGGAGGTTTCATCATTAAAAAAAGTCTGAAAATACTCAACTACTTTTACCCCAAGAAAGAGACCAAAGGGGAGGGTCTGTTTTTTCTTTTTGAAGTATTCACTCTCGAAACAAACATGAAATATAAAAAAATTGACAAATGCAAAGGCACGCCTCACCTGGAACCCGAACTTTTGTCGCTGAGTTCCTGTTGGCAGCCCCGCCTCCACACGGCCAGCTCACTAACTCGGTAAAGGGAGGGAGGAGAGATGCAGAGCTCCTTAGCACTTAGAACTCTCTTGCTTCCGTGTTTCCTTCCTGAGACGGTCAGGTCAGGGGCAGGCTGAGTCCCACCACCTTCCTTAGCGGTACTTTCTCAGCACATACCCGCTTGGATCTGCCTCGTCCCGAGGTCAGAGAACAAATGTGCCCGCGCGGTCCTCTCAGAACACATGTCTTCATCAAACAAGCAAAGCTTCTCTGATTCTGGAAGAAGAATCGCCATTTTTTTTTTTGTTTGTTTGTTTGTTTGTTTTCGAGACAGGGTTTCTCTGTGTAGCCCTGACTGTCCTGGAACTCACTCTGTAGACCAGGCTGGCCTCGAACTCAGAAATCTGCCTGCCTCTGCCTCCCAAGTGCTGGGATAAAGGCGTGCGCCTCCACGCCCGGCTTCCTTTGGGACTGTCATCGAATTCTTTTAAAAAGTCCTACCTTTAAATCTGATATGGAACAAGTCCTATCGGCTCCTGAGTTCAACTATGCCATCTGTTTCTGTCCACACGGAAAGCAGGATGCTTTATCTTGGCTGCAGGTGTTAACCGTCATAGGTAGGGCAGGGTTAGTGGAGGAGTCTGGGGTTTCAGGGGACATGGCACAGTACCATGGATGATCAGCTGTGTGGGTTAAAGAGAAGTCTGTGAACATGTGTTTAATTCTTTCTGTCTATCAGTCTATCTGGGTTCTATTCAACGAGTAAATACCCTTCGCAGAACATTAAGTTAGGAAATTATGGACCTAGATCAGCAGTTCTCAACCTGTGGATGGAGACCCCTTTGGGGGTTGAACAACCCTTTCATCCGGGTCACCTAAGACCACGGGAAAACACAGATTATTTACATTACGATTCATGACAGTAGGAAAATTGCAGTTACAAAGTAGCAACGAAATAATTTTATGGTTGGGGGAGGTCACCAAAACATGACTAAGTGTATTGAAGTGTTTCAGCATTAGGAAGATTGAGAACCTCTGATATAGATACTGAGACAGAGTCTCGCATAGCCCAGGCTGACCCCACACTTGATATGTACCTGGGGATGATCCTTTTGCCTCTACTTCCGGGGTGCTGGGATCGCAGGTGTGCAGCACCACATCTATTCCTGGAGAGCTATCGCATGGCCCTGGGCATGCTAAGCAAGCAAAGCAAGCACTTTCTCAACTGAAACACATCCACAGTTCTAATTTTTAAGTTCTTGACCTAGTTTTTGAATGTGACTTTCCTTTTACATCTGCAGTTTGAATAAACAACCAGTGGATAAGATTGGGTGCCAGAGATATCTGCGTCTTTGTCAGCGAGTAATTGACCAAAGGGAACAGAAGGCATTCTTAGCCTGGAAGTCCAAGTGGAGTGGTAGACCGGTGTGTATAAAGCTCTGGGTTCCATCACTCTGAAAAGGTCTCTTGTGTTTAGACAGCCCCCCTTAGTGCTCAGAAGTTGACCCTCTAGTGAGTGACTAGGCAGTGGGGAAGTAGAGTTTTTGTTCATTACTCTTAGTTCCGCATTTCCCACCTGCCCTAAACTTTAGTGGCTAGTCCCAATTAACCCCCTGCTAAACACCTCTGACCACCCGTCTGTAGGAGCAGCCTGTGTGGACACTCCGTTTTGAGATCTCACATGGCTCTTCAACCCTTCTCCATCAGAAGCATGGTGAAACTCTTGTCTCTCCTCCCCTGTGTCCCTCTCCTTGCCTCCAGGGACTCAGAAGTCCCGCCTATCCCTTCCATCGCCCAGCAATTGGCTCATGGCTTACTTTATTGACAGATCAAGAACCAATCTGGGAACAGGACCTTAGTGTCAGAACCTCCTCTACACTACGTGGTTGTGTCCCTAAAAGCAGGGTCAGACTTTGTATGAATAGGTAGAGAAGAGTTATTTTTTATACTTTGAAAATGCATTCCATCCCCAGTTAAGTTTCTTTTAAGACGACTTTCTTGTGCATCTTGGAAGGCCTTAATGCCCAACATGTACACAGAGTTTCTGAAGAGCTTGGCTTACAAAGACCATTGCCGTTCTCTAATCAAAGAGAACATTTTTTTTTGAGGTTAAGACTAGACTTTTTTTTTTTAAGACTGAGAACCTTGAATCTAGACATTTGTTTTTCTTTTGGTGAAATAATTGTCTTTCCAAATGCTAATTATGTTTCCGGGCTTTACCCTGGCCTCACTAGCCCACTCCCGTAGTCGGGACTGTGTTCTTTCTCAATAAACTGTATTTCTGCTTCTAAAAAGGAAGAGGAATGGAGAGAAATGCTAAAGACTTTCAGCTGAATTATCTTTCCTCCCCGGAAGATGAGAAACAGTCCCTAGGGAATGAGCTTGAAAGTAAATTTTGTCTTAAGTGTCTAGGAAGCGTAAAGCTTTGACTAGCGAGATACCTTCAAACAGGTATCTACAAAGCCGCCTGTTTGGAGTTGAAAGTTGTATGCCTCCAATCTGCCTTGGCATCTAAATGCTTTTAAATATTAAAAGTCTTTAAAGTGGGTCTTTGAGGGTTTTGGGTTTTTTTTTCCTCTAGCACAATCTTAATATTGGCAGCTTTTTCTATTATGTGTTTCTTAAGAACTTGAATTAGAAGGTAAATTTCAGATGTAGAGGGGGAGCTTCAAGGCTACTTGAAATACATGGATATAGGTTATCAAACGGAGTCTGTAAGAAAGAACCAGGATTGGAGAGTCATGGATTTGAGCTTCAGGCCTACCACTTTCCTGCTGTGTAGATCTCAAATCACTTAACCAAATTTTCAGTGAAATAGAATTAATAAAATGCTTATCTCAGAGTTACAGACGTCTTCTGTGTTTCAAGGGTTTAAATGGTGCCTAGCATTTGTACAAAAAGAACGTTCCTATATTTCGGGACAGATAACAGTTTTGGAACTCACTTCAGCCCTGTGGGGATATGCTACACGGTATTTTGAAGCCACGAATTACACTTCCTGAGGTGGTCCCACTTTTCATGTGATGGTAGCAGTGATAAAAAACGTCCAAAATGCCGGGTGGTGGTGGTGCACAACTGTAATCCCAGCACTCTGGGAGGCAGAGGCAGGCAGATTTCTGAGTTTGAGGCCAGCCTGGTCTACAGAGTGAGTTCCAGGACAGCCAGGGCTGCACAGAGAAACCCTGTCTCGGGAAAAAAAAAAAAAAAAAAGGAGTCTGAAACGTCTCACTGTGGTTGAGACCAGAGCTCACCCTGTAGCCCAGACTGGCCTTGAACTAGCAATCCGCCCTTTCTCCTACATGCTGCCATTTGAAAACAAGCAGAAAACGAGTTATTTATAGTACTAATTTTGAAAAAACATCATTACATTTATTTACTTATTTACTTATTTATTTATTATGCAAAGGAAGTGGGCACGGCATGCATTGAATTGAAGGTCAAAGGGCCATTTGCAGGCGTCAGCTTCCTTCTTCCACCCTGTGAGGCCCTGGGATCCAACTTATGCCCTCAGGCTTATCAGCGGGGATCTTTAACTACCCCGGCACTAACAATTTAATGACTGTTTTGGAATTATTTTCCATCCTTCATCTAGGTACTTATGCATTGTGCAGTGTGTGATTATATAATCAATAACATTCATTTCTATGACTTTTAGACTCCACCCAGATGGCCAGCTAGAGGGCAAACACTGGGCTGTTGTGGTTATCATGTTCCCCAGAATTACCCTCATGGAATGTCACCTTGCCGGAGAACATAACCCTTTGGGTGTTGCCCATATCTAGGAAGCATAGTATGGGAAAGGAAATAGAGGAAGGCCCTGCTGTGTCCAACCAACCCAACTCTAAGGGACCGGCTAGCTCCAGATCTCCCTGCAGCGAGCTGGCCCTGCCATTCGACTCTGCCCAATCCGGCTTCCCTCGTCTCTTTAACGGTGACATTTCTCAAAAATTCTGTGCCTCACCCCCTTACCTCTTATACAGAAATGCTAGTCTCTGTTGTCCCTGCTTAGTGGCACATTAGTCTCAGAGCCTGTTTCTCAAGGACTCCCATGCATGGCTGTATCTGTCACACCCACAGATACCTTGCTGTAGGAAGGCTGCTGCGGGTGTTGGGAAAAGAGCCCGTGACTTTGCTTTAAGGCTGGGCTTTAGGGGGTCGTCTTAACTTGGAATGGCTTGGTTCTGCAGGGAACAGCTGGCAAGGCCTGGAAGCGTTTCTGCTTCTCACAGCCTGCAGACGCCCAGTATGCTGACAGCTGCCCTGTGATGCTCGCGTGCGCCCTCCACAGCGACACATCTGCCACCTCCACCCCTCTTCTTTTGGGCTTTGCTTCCTACTTGGCGTGTGAGCCGGCGTCTTCTACCAGCTGTTAGCACTTCGTTACAAGTCCTAAAGCAGCGAGGCCGGGCTCCTGTGGAGTGAGACCCCTAACGCACAAGCCAAATCGCCTTCCTCCTTTTCTGTGGGTCAGGTCAGCGCTAGGGGTATTAGACACTGGCAGTCCGTGTGTCTTGAGCAGAGTCTTCTTGCTGGTTTCACAGAGGACAGAGGAGGACCACAGTGAAGTTAGTATCCTAGCACTGAGTGTCCTAGAATCTAGCCTCACCTACAAAGAGAGCTGGGACCTGAGGACAAAAATTCCATTTTGCTGTCCCTAGATAGCGTCAGATTCAGGGCTTCTGAGACAGCAAGTGTGAGACCGGCTTGCCCCCTGCCAGACCATTCACCTGAAACATTTCATGTTTACTTAAGACTCCGGAAATGGAAACTTGGAGGAAAAAAAAGTCAGTGCGATCCTGTCGCGTGCCAGTGTCACGGACAATAGAGTGAGCCAACTCGGTCCTTAAAGACTGCAAGTCCGCATCCTGTGCTTCTGAGGCCTCTGAGCGGTTCTTCAGCTAGTGCATAGAAAGAGGCAGGAAATGAGTCTCCGAGTTTCAAAGTTTTCATGATGTCACCGTCCTCTGCGTGCTTCCTCCTGACGCCGGGGGTTCATTCAGGTCAGCTCTGCAGAGGCTGATCATTCCCTGGCGTGGAAGTCGTCTGAGCTTGGCAACTTCCAGCCAGTGAGCCAGGATGGGGCTCTGTCAGGGCTGACTCATCTGCCTCCGAAGGGCAGACGGCCTTCTTGATTCACTCATGGCAAAGAAGCTTCTCTCTGAGTCTCAGCATGGCTTTGTCTCTCTCTGTGTCTCTGTCTGTGTCTGTCACTCTCTGTTCTATAAATTTTGGCTACAGGTAGTAAATACTTACTATTAATGACTCCTCCAAGTGGCCCTAAATCTATACATTTGTGTGTGTGTGTGTATGTGTGTTTGTGCTGTGTATTGTGTGTGTTGTATTTGTGTGTGTGTTTGTGGTGTTGGTGTTGTGTGTTATGTGTGTTGTGTTTGTGTGTATATTGTGTGTGTGTTGTGTTTGTGTGTGTGTTTGTGTATGTGTGTGTGGTGTGTGTGTGTATGTGTGTTGTATTGAATGTGTGTTGTGTTTGTGTGTGTGTTTGTGTATGTGGTGTGTGTGTGTGTGTGTGTGTGTGTGTGTTGGGTGAGATGTTGTTCCATCTTTTCTTCCCCCCAGTAATTTTCATGGCTCAGCAAAACAGGCAGGCCAGCATTATGGTATGCAGTTTACATCTGAGAACTTGGGACAGCACCAAGATGAGAGCTGGCTTCTTCGGGGTTTGAGCAGCCCGCTCCTAGCCCTCTAAGCATTTGTTACAAAACACGGACCTGGTTTGTAGCAGAGAGAGGCGCAGGTCCTGTGTAATTTCCTGTGGTGGAAAATTTGCTAGAGGGAATGGCTCTTCTCCACAACAATTCCGTGACTCACGCTTAGATACCGACAGCGAAGGAGACTCTCGAGGTGGATGTCGCTATCCGAGCTGTATTCGCACCCACGAGAGTGAAGCCGCGTCTTCTTGCGGCAAAGGAGCTTAGAATGGAGACACTGTCACTATCACCAGAGGTTTACATGAACTCCTAGGGGCCTGTGACTAGTGCCAGGCAGCTCCTGGGTGGCCCGAGTTTCAGGATCCCACAGCTGGACCTCAGTTTGTATTTCTGACTTTCCTTGACCAGCATAAAGGGTGAATTTGAAGCCAGAACCGTAATAAAATTCTGGAACTTGAGACAAAGCATTGTGCGGTCCACTTCCCTTTACGGAGGAGGACAGGAAGCTCAGAGGTACCAGTTCTCCATCCAGGGCCGCAGGTAAAGTCAGAGGCAGGGGAGGAGCTTGAATGACGGTCTGGGCTTTCCACTGCTCTATTCTGCAAGGCCAGAGGGGCGGTGGATGTAAATTGAAGGTGAGATTAAAAAAAATAATAATGTGGGGTTGGGGACAGAGAACCACTTCCCGGGGTTGGGTCTCTTCCTCCACCTTTATAGGTATTTTAGGGACTCAGCTCTGGTCAACAGGCTTGCGAGGTTAGAGCATCTGTCGAGCAGGCCTCTGGCCCGAAGGTCAGCGTTCTTACACACAATCACTCGAGCATTCAGACCCGCTTGAGGTCTTATCAGCACCCAGATAAAGACTGGTCACACTTTGTTTCTCCAGAGCATAGATTTTTATTTTAATTTCATGAGGTCTTTAAGGCCTTTACAGAGCTTGTAAACAATCTATTTAATTTTACAGTTTTTGCAGGGATTCAGCCCTTCCCAATGTTATCTGCCGGGGTGAACAAAGACCTTAAACAGCAATGGGACCAATTCACACAAGAAACCTGAAGCATATTTCTTTAAATAGACACATCTTATCTGCTTAACTAGTTTATTGTTTTTGATTTTTTTTCTCTGTGTAGCTGTAGCTGTCCTAGAACTCACTCTGTAGACCAGGCTGGCCTTGAACTTGGAGATTCATCTGCCTCTGCCTCCCAGTTGGTTAGATGGAGCATGCTCCCCTGTGACCAGGCAAGTAGATATATTTTAAATGTGATTTTTTTATACTACGTTCTTTAAATTCTTTTCATTAATGACAGTTAATTTGGAAACTGTACTTTAAAAGCCATTTGGAATTTATCTTAGGACTTGTAAAATATTTATGGACTATTCTGGTGTTGTTGGTCACCCTGAGGTCTTGAAATTCTCTGTGGAGTTGGAAAATGGTCATGCACACACTTTGACTGTTCTGTTACTTGAGGAAGGAGCTGGTCAGCTTCCCTGGGGGTCAGGGGGAAATGGTGCCTGAAAAAAGTCTTTCTTGGTGTTTGCGTTTGATTTGGGAGATGGGGATTTAACTCAGAGTCCCTCACAAAGTTAGAAAACCTCTCTCCCGTCCAGCTCCATCTTCAGGCCAAACTGGGATGCTAAGTCTAGAAGCTCTCGGGGCAACTGGAAGATCCCCGTGGGGGCAACTGGAAGGTCCCCGTGCAGTACTTGCCGCTCTCTGGAGAAGGGAGGAAAGGCATCTATCTGCATAGCACCAGGTTCCATCGATGGCAACACTTTCTTTAGCTGAGTTGTCTAGCATATGACCCCAGGAGCCAGACAATCCCTGTGAGTTGGAGGCTAGCTGGGGCTACAAAGTGAGACCCTGCCATTAATTGAAAGGAAGAAAGGAAGGAAGGAAGGAAGGAAGGAAGGAAGGAAGGAAGGAAGGAAGTAGGGAGGTAGGGGAAAAGTTAAAAAACAAATGTTCCATCTAGGACATCAATAACCCCAAATGACACATTTCCTCTAGCTTGTTCAAGCTAGAGAAGAGTTCAAAACTCAGAGATTACACAAAGGAGATGGAACTGGGTGTGGTGTGATGTGGTGGCACACACCTTTAGTCCCAGTACATGGGAAGCAGAGGCAGGCAGATTTCTGTGGGTTCGAGGCCAGCCTGGTCTACAAATCGAGTTCCAGGACAGCCAGGTCACAGAGTACACAGAGAAACCCTGTCTTGAACACCCAACCTCAACACACATACACATACACACACACACACACACACACACACACACACACACACACACACAAAGACGAAGAAGGAAAAAAAGGAAAGAAAAAGAAGAAAAGAAAAGAAAAAAGAAAGAGAGAAAAAGAAGAAGAAAAGGAAAAAGAGAAAAATTAGAGAAAAACAACCCCATACGGTTTGTCGGTAACTGTCCTTGGGTTTGCAGTTAACCCACGTTTTAATTCAAAATTATGACCGTGCTGCAGGCGACGCCATATTTCCTCTGGCATAAAACGGCCTTCCCCGGGGCTCCATTCCCCGCTCTTGGCTCTGTTTCTGAGTCACAGTGCTTGTCACAAGGCAGCAGGTCGCCCGCTTGTTCTTATTGGAGTGACAACTGGGCCGTGTGACAGGGGCAATGCTGACAGGCTGTCTCTCTGACAGCAGATTGCCGGCGTTCTTGACCCGGGCACTCCAAGAGCCTGGGAAAACGCTTTGATTTCAACGCGGCTTTCAAACAGAATATTCCAGCTCGATCAAGGACTGCAAAATAGGTCTGCGGGTCAGCTTTTGTGAAATTAGCTGAGTCTCAGCGTCCTCGACCAACTGGGGGCGACGCCAGTGGCATAATCAGGGGACATTCTTCTCCAGACGCGTTTAACCTTGATGCGTAAAACCAGTGTTTTAATTTTGAATTTACCAGCTAGAAATAAACGTATGGGATTGGGCGAGAGACAACGGGGGCTGTGAATTAAGAAGAGGGCCACAGAAGATACACAATTGTCAGCGTGTGAGTCGCAAGGCGGGTGGAGGACCCTCTGGATAAAGCCGAAGGGCAAGGGCTGTCCCCCCCCACCCCCCACCCCTCACCCCCCACTCCCGGCCTGGGAAGGAGCCGGAGAGGAAGCAACGATTCCAGTTCCTCCGCTCAGGCTTTCCGAAGCACCCGCGACACTGCCCTTTTGTCAGAGGGAAAGAAATCTTTTCCTAGGACGTAAACTAAAGGCTTTGCTTGGTTTCTGACAACCGATTATGACAATTATTGTTTAGCGAGGGAGGGAGATGAAGAGATGAGGCCCCCCTCCATTGCCCCCACCCCACCCCACCCCCCGTAACCCCCACAACAATTATCCAATTGTAAGCATGGGACACGTACGGATGTTAAGGCACTCGTTTGACCTCAATAATGCCATTAAAAAGAGGTCAACATTTCTCCCCAACAAGAGTCACTAGAAGAGGAAATAAAACATCAAGTTCAGGGGATCTGTGTGTGTGTGTGTGTGTGTGTGTGTGTGTGTGTGGCGCTTCTACAGGCACAAATCCCGTAAGAAACATTTGTTGTGCTTTGCTTTGAGTTGGAAAAGCTGCCATTCACTACACGGTTGCCACCTGGATCCTAAACCTCTAGTAAGAGACCAGACAATCAGCTCTCCCCGGTAGCAGCCAGCTGGCTTGGAAGTTATTTCCAACAGAGCAACAAAACGCCCAGCCCTCTCACGGTGCTCCCAGTGAGTGCTCCACAAAGGAAGGTGACAGTAATTATGAGGCTGCTAGAGACGTTCAACAGGTGCCGCCACTGGCTTTCCCAGCCTATTTTCCCAGACCCACATGATTTTATCCTATATGTTAAACTTTCTGCAAAAGGTTATATTTTATTAAAAAAAAAAAACACACAAAACCACAGCAACAAAAATGGGGTTGTCAATTCTCTTATAAACAGAAAGCAAACTGTCAAACAGAACCCAGGGAATAGAGAGCTCTAAATATTGGAAGTTATCTCTCCCTCCTTTCGTTCTTACTATCAATGCTCGATTAGGTTTGGCCTCATGCTGCATATTCAACCGAAAAAATAAATCAAAGGTGCTTTTGTTTTAGAGCTCTGTAGGACAGACACAGCGGGTGTGAGGTCACGGATATTGCTTCACTACAATAGCCGTATATTCACTTTTCCCGTTAAGAATTAAAGTATTAGTTACTATTCTCATTACTGTGATACAATAACCTACAAAAGCAACTTAAGGAAGGGCGGGCAGGCAGGCAGGCAGGCGGGCGGGCCGGCAGGGCTCAGGGTTTGAGGTTACAGTCCACCCCAGAAGGACGGTACAGACACAGGAGCCTGAGGCAGGGGACCACAGTGCAGCCACAGCCAGGAAACAGCAGGACCCCAGCGCTGCTGCTCCATTCACTCAGGCTGGACCACCGCCTTCCGGATTGTGCCGCCCACGCACAAGGCTGGTCTTCCCTCCTCAGCCAAGTCTCCCTGGAAACACCCTCACAAACACACCTGGAGGGGTATCTCCATGGTGACTTCAAATCCAGTGAAGTCCGGCTGCCCGTGAAGACGGACCTGCATCAACACATGCGATCAGCTTGAATACCTAGACTATACACTAAATGTGTTTAAATAACGTGTTGTGGGAAGAATCCTGGATTTCATATGACCCTGTATGGGATCACCCCTCTGGACTCTAGATTTGTTGTCTTTAAAGATATGTCACTACTCTCCCCCACCCCCACCCCTTAACTATAATAGTTCACATTTATTGGTCATTTCTCTACATGTTTACTTTTCTTTTTCTTTTTCTTCTTCTTCTTCTTCTTCTTCTTCTTCTTCTTCTTCTTCTTCTCCTCCTCCTCCTCCTCCTCCTCCTCCTCCTCCTCCTCCTCCTCCTCCTCCTCCTTCTCCTCCTCCTCTTCCTCCTCCTTCTTCTTTTTGTTTTTTTAAGACAGGGTTTCTCTGTGTAGACCTGGCTGTCCTGGAACTCACTCTGTAGACCAGGCTGGCCTCGAACTCAGAAATCCTCCTGCCTCTGCCTTCCAAGTGCTGGGATTAAAGGCATGCGCCACCACTAGCTGGCCACATTCACTTTTCTTTAGAAAGGTCCACAACTTGGAGGATCTGGGTTTGAATCTTAACAAGGTCTTCCATAGGTTTGTGGGACTTCATACAAAGGAATGTCGTTCAGTTTCTTTACCAGTAGTAGATGGAGGTAATAAAGTCTGTCCTAGGTAGGTAATTTGAGGCCAAAGTAGATACTCTATGTGAAAGTGCTTTGTGCTGTAGTAAATGACACAGGAGGGGGTGTGACCTATAGGTGGGCTGACAAACCACTGTCGAAGAAAAAGCTCAAGAAAAACATACAGAGGCAGAGACACATCCATTGGCACACACAAGAATCCATGAAAACAAATCCTGAAGCCATAATATATATGCAAAGGACCTATAAGGTTATAATAAAAATGCCCAGACTTAACATTGTTGCATAAAATGACAACATGTCCTCTCCAAAGCGTGGTTAAGGGGAAGAATTTTATTATAGGTGCGAGAGGAGTGTGTGTGTGTGTGTGTGTGTGTGTGTGTGTGTGTGAGAGAGAGAGAGAGAGAGAGAGAGAGAGAGAGAGAGAGAGCAGGGTTATAAGGAGAATGAGTAGCTGCAGGGAGGGGGACAGTGAGCTGGGGAAGTTTAGGGTTGGTGGAGGAGGTGAGAAGGGCGGACAGGCTAGGTAGGGTACCAGCATGGACTCTATAATGTGTAGCAGGGGCTTGCGATCCTGAGGGAACCTGGGGGCCAGCAGGAGGTTTGGTATGTATGATGATAGACACGGGATCCATTGGTCCCTTCTTCCCGGGGAAATCTTGAGGAAATGGAGTTTCCTTTGGATCTGACAATTATAAGACAAAGAACCCGCCAAGGTGCTGGGTTCCTTTGGTTTGACCATCTACTGCTGAACATGGCGCCTACTCTTAAGAGTGGCTTGTTTCCCTTAGTTCGACTCCCATGGAGAACACTAATTTGAACACTGAGTTTTCATTTGCAAGTGCCTACCAGATGGAAGTAGTTCCTGGCCGTCCTCTAGCCTCAGGAGCCGATCTGACGTTGATTCAGGCGGGCCCTGCACATGCTGTGACCCTATGTGAGTTGACATCTGGCCCAGCCCTGTTGTGACTAGAAGGCCCTGACTCTCTGGTGGCCTCCATCTCTCCGGCTCCTCCACGCGTTCCACCTCCTCTTCTGCAGAGTCCCCTGAGGCCTGCAGGGGCGGTTGGGTGGAAACCTCCCTCTTTGGGCTGAGCGTTCCAACTGTGGGTCTCGGTATGTGTTCCCATCTGGTGCAGGAGGGAGTGTCTCTCATGATGGCTGGGCAAGGCCCTTATGTACCCAAATAACAGAATCTTGTGAGCAGGACAATGGTGGCTGTTCTTTCCCTGGTCCCTGGACTATCTAGTCTCGGGCTCTTAGCCACCCAAGAAGCACTGGTCAAGGCTTCCAGCTTGTGGAAACCAGATATCGGTTGGTTTCTCCCACAGGTTTGCACCATTACTGCACCAGCGTATCTTGCAAGCAGGCAACCATTGTGGCTCTAAGAGTTTGTAGCTGCGCTGGTGTTTCTCTTTCTCTCCCTCGTAGAGTGCAGAGCACCGTCCGGTGCCTTGATCACTGGCCTGTTAGGGGTGAAGGCTTCGGGCGGTCACCAGCTCTAACTGTCCATTTCCAGGGAGCTGTGCAGGCCCTGTCTTCAGCCATGGGACCATGCCATCAGTTTGTGGAGAGCCACCAATGGCCTTGGTAAGGGCCTGGGTTGTTTGAAGGTTCCCATGGAACCCCCTTGGCAAAATAAATAAATAAATAAATAAATAAATAAAATAAAATTAATTATATGAAACCTATTCTCCTTACTGGAAGTTTCATTTGGTAATGAGAGATGTCCACCATTATATGGTGATTTCTTTCAGTCGCCTTCTTATATGTATATTTTAAGAAGCTTCAGGGTCCCATATGACTCCTCAAATGTTACCCCTTCCCCTATGCTCTTCTCCTACCTTTTCTTCTCTCCTCTTCCCTGTTTGATACTCCTGTCTTTTTAATCGAAACTTTTAATCAGCCTCGACTGCTACTTTGTCCTGGATAGAGCAGTCTACCTGGCCAGCCCCCCCACATAGCCCCAGGGCACTTTTGAGGTGATCTACAGAGGTGAATTTGACTTTTAAAGTTTGCAGTGTTGAACCTGTCTTAACGTGTCCTCCAGTGTGGACTCCTACATGGGATCTGCTCAGCTGCTTTGGCTTGCTTCGGGTGTGGCTTGCTTCGGGTGTCTACCTCCTGCTCTGAGGAGACAGGGCCTCCCCTTGGTTAAGTGGTCACAATCCTAGTCTCTCTCATGTCTGCCAGGACTCAAACTTTCACTATTTCTCTTCAGATAAAGGAATCTTGCTGCCCTACCCCATTTCCCAGTTTCCAAAATAAACACAAGATTAGTTGTGTACACTGACATATAGTTTGAAAAGTAAGAAGCAAAATAAATCTTCATGAGTAACTGTTAGAGACCAGGCCAGACTTATGTTTTTTAAGCAAAATCAGGGACTATTTCAGTGAGGTCTTGTTAAGCTCTGGTTTATGTTTGAGGTTGGTTGCTGGGAATCCTTTGGAAGATAAAGACGAAGTCCCTTTGGGCACATCAGACCACCCCCAGAGATACAAAGTGAGGCTCAGAGGCATTCCAGAGGGGCTGGGAAAAACCTGACAGGAAGTATTCCCAGAACATGCTACTCCCAAAGTCCCTGCTGGCTAAGGACTAGGGCACAATTGTAAATAAAGCGGATCAACTTCAAAGAGAAGTCATCTACATACACGAGCATCAGCCTGAGCAAATAGGAAAATGCCCTCCTGGCTTTTGGCAACTCGTAGCATCTCTTCTGCCAAGGGCTTTGCAAGTCGAACCAAGAAAACGCGCATGTTCTGTCTACCCAGGGCCATGTTCTAAACCTCAGCAGGAGCCCGAGTCCCAGGACTCCTCCTTACGAGTGTTCTTCATTTCTCTACTAGTTTACCTGGGGTTGGAAAGTTAGGGATGGAAGAAAAAGGGGCAAAGGAGTGGAGCGGTCAAGATAACCAGGGTACAGGTCTCCTTTAATACTCTCGGAAGGCAGATCCCTGGTGGTCGGGGCAAACTTGTGCATTTCTCTGTTAATCCAGTTCAGTGTAGGCTGCCCTCCCGGGGCAAAGCAAGTGTGAACTTTGGTTCCAAATACTCCGCTCTCTGGACTGATACAATGGACTTGATACCATTGTATGTTTGCTTCACTATAAAATGTAAACAAAAAATCCTGGTCAGTAGCTAACCCTTATTCTGACATTATAAATGCACTGGAATTGCTTTATGTTTAGTGTCTGGCACACAGCGGACATGGCTACCACTTCTCATGCTTCTGAAACCCATAACTGGCTCCTGGCTACTGAGTTGGGATTGCCATATGGTTGGTATTGGGTTAACATTTTGTGTTTAAGACCTCTCGTATGAGGCCAATTTGTGTTTTAAAGTCACAACTTGTGACACAGTGGAGCATCACACCATTCCAATTGAGTTAAATAAGAATCTCACCTTGGAAGGAAGTTTAAACAGACTGACGGTTGTGTTTGCACTTGCTTACCTGAAATTCTCTTGTTATATTTCACAAGCAATCTAGTCTCGCGCCAGGCCACAATATCGAATTTCAGCAGGTGTTATCCTGAGTTGTCTAGGGTTCTAAAGGGTTATTAAGGATTGAGACAGTTGACTCTATAGGCTAGATTAAACATTGCTTTAAGGTTGTTGTCAAGTATTTGAAGTCTAACAATAGGAACTGTTTCAATTGGTTTGCTATCTGACACAATCATTTCTTGACTGATTTTACACACACACACACACACACACACACACACATTCACTCACACTCACACTCACACTCACACACTGCAACCTTCCCCTTTCCTTTGTTTCACTGTTGGAATTAAATTCAAGGTCTCAGGCAAGCATTCTACCAGTATGTTGTACATTCCCTATCTAGCCTTAGATGCAATTTTTTACATGTTTTTTTGAGACAGAATTTCACTGTTATAGCCTTGGATAGCCTGAACCTCACTATGTAAAGCAGGATTACCTGGAACTCATAGAGATCAGCCTGCCTCTGTCTCTCCAGTGAGTCTTGAGATTAAAGGCATGTGCCCCTGTATTTGTCTATATACAACATTTTAATACTGTTTTTGTTGTCGTCTTATTTTATTTTTTGTTTTTCAAGACAGGGTTTCTCTGTGGCACTCTGACTATCCTGGAACTTGCTTTGTAGACCAGACTAGCCTCTAACTCACAGAGATCTGCCTGCCTCTGTCTCCCAAGTACAGGAATTAAAGGCATGTGCCACCACTGCTTAGCCTAATACTGTTTTAAAGTAATACTACATGTAATCATGTAATATTTCTCTGTGATTTTGTTGGTTTATTTTTGTTTTTGTTTTTCGAGACAAGGTTTCTCTGTGTAGTTCTGGCTGTCCTGGAACTCACCCTGTAGACCAGGCTGGCCTTGAACTCAGAAATCCGCCTGCCTCTGCCTCCCAAGTGCTGGGATTAAAGGCGTGCGCCACCACGTGCTTTTTTTTTTTTTTTTTAAAGGCAGGGTATTATTGCATATCTGGCCAACCTTGAACTTTTTCAATAGCTCAAGCTGGTTTTGATCTTTCAGACTCAGCCTTGTGGGTATAGAGGTTACAGACATGGGCCACAAGGCCCAACTTAGAATTTTGTGCTGTATTGAGCAGGAAGGAAACAGTTATTGCTCTGGACCATGTCTTTAAGAAGCCAGGAACCATGCATGAGCCTTCCACATAGCATGAGACAATTATGTTCTGTGTAGCATGTCTCCAGTCTAAGCCCAGGGGTGGAGGGAGGGGGGTGCTGACTAGCTGAGCCTGTTGGTGAGATAGATGCCTCTGGGCCACGTGGAGGGAGCAGTCTGGGCAGACACAGCCTGTGTTTCGGTCCAGGGTTTCTGTAGTGGTCAGCTGACGGTGTCCGAGACCGTATGTCTCTGGGATGGAAATATCCCGCTTTGGTTTTAAACAGAACAATTTGGTCAGCCGGCTGAGTCTCCTTTTCTCAGGAATTCACAATGTGAATTTAATGCATTCTTCCCTGACATCTCACTCATGGAGAAAGGCTTCAGCAGTGCGGGAGACATTATCGACATCTTGGTGTTGCTAGGCACTCTGATAGTCGGGAAGTTCATATATCTTACTATTGGAATCCCTAGGATGGTTCTGCAAAATTAGTCACTGTTATCTGAATTTTAAAGACGGCGATGATAGGGTGAGTACCTTTCCTGACATGGTTTGTGCTAAAAATCAGGCTTCACGTGGCCTTTGGAATCCAATCGTCCACTCTATCAGATAATAGCGCATCCAGGAGAGCTGGTGCATTGGTGGTAAATACATTGGCTTTCAGACTTCATAGATTTTTAGTCCCAGCTTCCCCATTGTGCGACTGTGAGTAATTTAATGTCCCCAGACAGTTTGTCATCTATAACAAAGGCACCATAATAACAATGCCTTCCCTAATGAATTGCTGCAAAGATAGTCTCGACACCTGGTAAGGACCCAGTATGCCACCTGTTACTGCTCTGTTTCTACTGACTTGGGCACGCTGGTTTTATCGTGATGGATGCTGCCCTACCCAGTTAATTATGGCGGCCTTGCACATCCTCACAGAGACCCCTCCACTGGAGGAGAAGATAGACAGGGTAATGGCATTTTATCTAGGATGAAGGGCTAGTGTACCCAGTGGGGACAGGAGGGACCCAAAGAGCTGTAGAGACAAAGTGTGTGTGTGTGTGTGTGTGTGTGTGTGTGTGTGTGTGTCTAGAGCAGAATGAGGGTAGGAGACATCTAGGAAGGAGACCTGTCAGTGAGGAGTGCTGTGTAGGGAGAACTCAGGGCCAGGGCTAGAAGCTTGCCACCCACCGCTTGGCTTGTCACAAGATATGCCTGAGCTGGCCCCTAGTACGCTATGGAGTGTGTGTGTGTGTGTGTGTGTGTGTGTGTGTGTGCTGTCTGTGAGGATGCATGCACTTATATTTGTGTTTGTGTGGTGATGGATGTATGTGATCTGTACGCATGGCTTCTGTGTTATGCATGTATGCACTTGTATGGCGGTGGCTATACAAGTTTACTTTTTAAAAATCTGTACACACATATATATGAGTATGTGGTGTCTGCATTGGAATATCCATGCACTGTGTGTGCATTTGTGGAGGCACATATACATGTAGGGACAGTTTCTGTGTGGATGCATAGAGTCGTATAGTGTGCATATGAATGTGTGAGTGCAGCTGGGTGGTGGTGGCGGCGGCAGGCAGATTTCTGAGTTCGAGGCCAGCCTGGTCTACAGAGTGAGTTCCAGGACAGCCAGGGCTACACAGAAAAACCCTGTCTTGAAAAACCAAAAAGAAAAAAAAATTTAAAAAAAGGAAAAAAAGAATGTGTGAGTGCTTGAGACAAGAAATCACTGTTGTGTGTTCTAGACTGTCACCTTTCACCTCTTTCCTTTATGCATTTCATCCAACAGACATTTATTGAGTAATCTCTACTTTCCATGAATTTTGATAAGACCCATGATTAAAAAACTCGAGTAAGCCAGCCAGCGCCCTGATGAATAAATAATAAGCTAATAACCACGACTGAGGATGTCTTGCAGAGGCTTTTTCAATTATTAGCTTCCAACCTGTCAGGGGAACCACACGGAATTCAATTACTAGGATTTTGCTCCCAAATCAGACACGATTAAAGCTGTAAAAGACAAATCATGCAGGGGCGCATTGAACTGCATTCATGTTGTGGTGTGATCAGCCAGCGGCTCAGTTTCGTCTAATTCAGACAGAAGACACCGGGAGCATGGCGGTGGGGAGAGGCAGCTGCTGCTGACGACGCTGATGGGGTGAAGATGGCCTAGAAAACAGTTCCGGGGATGCTCTGATAATCCTCTGCAGATGGCGGCTGCTGGAGGGATGCCTCAATGTCTCTTTGTGACTCTAATGCTTTTTTGTTTTTTCGAGACAGGGTTTCTCTGTATAGCCCTGGCTGTCCTGGAACTCACTCTGTAGACCAGGCTGGCCTCGAACTCAGAAATATGCCTGCCTCTGCCTCCCAAGTGCTGGGATTACAGGCGTGTGCCACCACGCCCAGCAAAATGTGTAGCCCAGGCTGGCCTCGAACTCGTGATCCTCCTGCCTCTGCCTCCCTCAGCAAATCCTACCGGCTTGCGCCACCACAACTGGCACATTTTTTTTTTTAAATAGAAAAGAAGGACAATTGATTAAAACGGCTTAAGAAGTCCCTCCCCCAAGTCCTCAGTGTTAATTCATCACAGGGAGAAGACCTCAGTCTTGACAAAGGCCATTCTCCGGGCAGAAAGCTAAAGGCAGCCTTGGGTACCCTCAGGAAGCAAAGCATCATGGATTCTCACAGACCGGCGAAGTCAAGACAGTATTGATTCAGTTGAAGACTACCAATTCAAAAATGAGAATTGGCGATGTGGACTAACCCACTTCCTTGTGAACTCTGACAATAACTTTGTAGAGAGATCCCATTCTTGACCTAGTAGCTTCGCTCCACACCTGGTGAGGAAGAAAGCCACGTGCCGATAAAATCGAGGTGGATGGTGTGTCAAATGGAGCAGTGAAAACGGCACACTAAGGACCGGAACAGGGGCATGGGGGGCATCAGGACTGTGGGTCACAGGTCATCTTCTCTGAGGTCACATCCCCTCCTCCACACGAGAGTGCACTTCCCCGGTTATGGTGGGGTTTGTTGAAGTATCTGGCATGTGGGTTCCATCGGGATTAGCTTGCCATTAGGATCCACTTCTCCCTCCTGTCAGTCAGGGCCGTTGCTCGCCAGGCTGGACCGGAGGAAGGAAACTCAGCCAGGCCGGTGGGTGCAGACAGTACATGGAGAGTGCACGGACCAAGGACACACACCAGGGAAAAGCTGTGAAATCAAATATTAGAACATGATACTTTATATTTTTGTAGTCGGGTAGTGGTGCGCACATCTTTAATCCCAGGGCTTGGGAGGGAGAAGCAGGTGGATCTCTGTGGGTTCAAGGCCAGCCTGCTCTATAGAAAGAGTTCCATGTTTGTCTGCATGTCTGTCTGTTTGCCACATCCAAGGACATGAGAAGAAGGTATCAGATTCCCTGGAACTGGACTCAAGCTACCGTGTGAGTGCTGGAGACTGAACCTGAGTTTTCTGTTCTCTGCAAGAATGGCAAGTCCTCTTAACCACCGAGCCATCTCTCTAACCCAGAACGGCGGCACTTTTGTTGGGTAAGAAGAGCAGACCAATAAGGAACAAAAAACTTGCATTGTAACTTCCCATGCTTGGGGTGAGATATCTGAACTGGAAATGCCAGCCCCGTGGCTGCTGAAAGGGTCTCAGCTGCCTTCCCTTGGGGACCCTGAAGTTTCCGAGAGACTCCATATTTTCAGAGCCCAAGAATCAAAGTGGAAAAACAATTAGATCGCTTATGACCATGGCCCCAAGTGTCAGTGACTGGGGGATTGTATTGCTTTTGGTGTCTCTCCCTGCAGACGTTTACAGTACGATGATTTACTATATTTATGATAAAATAAATGGTTACAAATGTTGCCTGGCTCCCTCACAGCTTGGAGGGCTGCCTCCTTTTAATTAATTTAAAGGCAACCAGGTTTGCACATACAGCTGTATGCACCGTTTATCTAGAACAGTTGTGGCCACAGGCACCAGAACAATTAGGACCAAGAAAAAAAGATTGAGGGAATCTTTTTTCAAATTCCTGTGTTCCTTGTATCATTAAAAAGAACAGAGCTAATAATTTTTGAGCACCTACCATGTGTTGGTTGCTTTGTTCGAGTATTATTGCATGTACATGCATATACAATGTTTCTCTGTCTCTCTTTGAATGGTTCTAACAGTATTAATGTAGAGACAGGCTGAGGGTGAAGTTCTTCAGTCAGAGGCAGTGACGATGATGTCAGACACAGGGGAAGACCCTGCGTGGGAAGGGGGTTGCTGAGGGAAAGTTCACAGATGTGGCTAGCTCGATGCCGCTCCATTTCCCCAGCTTCTGTTAGAACAGTCTGGAATATCCTATAGTATCTGATTTCTGATGTGACACCCCAAACCATCTCTACTTTTCATATGATCTCATGGGATTTGGTAGGCTACAGATTTCTTTGATGTAGATTTTGGCTGGGTTACAGTTTGCAGATGGTGACTCTGGAGTGAGGCTTTCCTAGGTGAAGACCTGAAGTGTGGGACACTCTTAGGATGTCTGATGCTCCTGGTTCTTTCTCCCTTTAACACCACCCAGCCATTTTCTTGCACTACGTATTCTTGCACAATTTTCAAACTTTACTTGATGGCACAGGGCATGCTACCCCACACACGAATTCTCAGCTCTTGGAGTATGGAGGCAGGGGGATTGGGAATTCAAGGTCATTCTTGGCTCCATAATAAATCCGAGGTCAGCTTGAGACACTGTCTTATAGACAACAACAACAAAACCTCCGGAATTCTTATTTAAAGATTTGCTTAGCTAGAGAGTGAGTTGGGTTTATCTGGGAAATGAGCACGCTCGCTCTGTAGAGCCTTCTGTTGCATGTTAGCGTCCCCTTCTTTCCGAGCAGTAAGGAACACGCCCACACTGCTAATAGACGGTCCGCCCGTGGGACTGGCACACAGCGGTCCTGGCTCGAGCCCGCCCACAACCTGCCCGTCCGTTCTCTTGTCTGGCTATTTCTGTACCGTAGTGGCAGAGCCAGCCAGGTGAAGCCAGCGGACTGGCTACCCAGTGTGATCTGTACAGGTCTACAGATTCAGCGTTTCAAAGGTCCATGCTTGGTACAATGCTCTCCTCTCTTCAAATATTTTAGTAAGTTTTGGATAAAGATTTCCATCTCTTCTTTCTTCCTTCAATTCATTCATTCATTCATTCATTCTGCATTGGATCCTTCAAATTATATAACTTCTCTTGGCAATAGAGTCTACAGAGCCAAATTATTAAAATTAAATTAAAAACTAAAATATTAGGCCCTTAACACAAGTGGCCCAGTTCCTGACTCCCCGGACCATCTGTTTTCTTACGTTTGTAGTTATATCAACATCCCATGTCCACATCAATTGGTTCAAGTAGTTGTAGCTTGAGAATATTTGGAATAAATTCATGTTATGACCATGTATACATTTTTTCCTTGTCATTGTTTCTCACTGGTCCAGTAGAACACAGGGTTTACACTGTGCTGTGAGTTATAAGGAGAGCAGAGTTGATCTCAAGGGTGTTAGAAGTTATGGGTGTGGTATGTGCAGATGTTATGAACTCTTACATAAGGAACTAGAGTGCTTGACCTGAGACCTCACACTGCATCCTCACAGACACCAAGACCTGATTACACTTAATTAACGTGCTGAGTGAGACAGGGAATGCATTCAAAATATAAATATTTGAACCTGATTGCAGAGACTCTGGGTCATTGGAGGCCTGGTGTAACCCAAATATCTTATTTTCAACAAAACAAAACAAAACAAAAAACTAATGTGTTTAATGTGCTGGGAGGTGGTGGCGCATGCTTTTAATCCTAGCACGTGGGAGATAGAGGCAGGCAGATCTCTGAGTTCAAGGCCAACCTGGTCTACAGAGTGAGTTTCAGGATTGCCAGGACTACAAAGAGAAATCCCATCTTTAAAAAATAAAAAAAAAGAAAACAAAGCAAAACAAAACCCCCAAAGCAACACACACACACACACACACACACACACACACACACACAGAGAGAGAGAGAGAGAGAGACAGACAGACAGACAGACACACACACACACACACACACACAGAGACAGACAGACACACACACACACACACACACACACACACACACACACACCCCTAATGTTGGTTTCTTTCCATGTGGCTGCTCCCTTGGCCACACCTGGAGCAAAGCTGGCCCCATTATCTCATATTTACTCTGTCTCATTAGAGTCTGACTGGTTTCCTCTACGCCAGCCCTTCCCTTTTCCAGCCCATTTTTAAATTGGTGGCCAGGTTAATCACCTCCAAACATTGCTTTTGAATTCTTAATCCCTGGCTCTAGATCTTTTAAATAATTACTCGATTCCCACAGACTAGAGCCCCAACTTGTCTGCCTGACATTGCGTGGCCTCCCACGCTGGGTGCCACAAAATGCCTTTCTAAGTGCTTTCCTGTCCTGCTCCAGTGCAAAGCAGTGAAAGGCAGAGACAGAGAGGCTAGCTTGGTGGCTCATGCAAATGCGGCTGCTGCTCGCCGTGGAGCCTCTGAGGAACGGAGAGTCTTGATCTTGAACCTAGAACTTCCAGGCGGTGGTGGCACATGCCAGGCGGGCTCACACAGAGAAACCTTGTTTCAACACTACTCTCTCCCCGCCCTCCCCCCCCAGAAAAAGAAAGGAAGAAGAAAATGGAGCCAGTGTAACACAAAGAAGTGTGTACCTCTGCTGTGTGTCTCCCCCAACATACGCTAGTTCTAGTCATGGGGAGACAGTCAAACCTAACCTGGGGAACAGCTGATAATAACTTAACAGTACTAGTCAAGCGTTGAGCAGTGACACTTTAAGGACACGTACACAGGAGGAGACTAGGGGTCATACAAATGCACTATGGGATCCTGGGTTGGACAGAGGATGTCTGTAGAAAATCGTGACTTCTGAAGACTGCTTTGTAGTTCATGGTGATGGGCTGATATTAATTCCCTGTCTCTGAAGGCTGTGCTGAGCTTTGTACCTTAGGGGAAACAAGGAGAGAGATAGAGAAGGACATTAGAATTTTTTTTTTTTGTGACTCACCTAAGTCTAAAGTTAGCTCAATATAAAAGGTTCAATTGATATGACTCTGTCTACCTTACAAGAGAAATGATACGCTATCGTCCTGAGGACGGTTACTGGGTACCAGATACAGGAAGGTTGATTCCATGCACTTAGCCATTGGAGCGAGACTGATGGTCTGGGAAAAGCTTCCTCACATGCAACATCTCAGACTTAGTGACAGTCTGTGGATTCCAACAAGCTTTAGGTTGGTTTTTGCCTTGGCCTTCTCTGTTGCTATAGTAAGGATTCCAGATCCTACTCTGTAGTGGCGGGGCACGCCTAGCAAATGGCTCTGGAAGGCACTGACCAGTCAAGCCATAGCTCGACTATTCTTAAATAATTCGATTATCCGGAGTCTCCATGAAGCTTAGCCACCTCGCCCTTCAGGAAATCCCGTCCTCTCCCCAGCGCTTCTGTCTCACTGGCCATGGTTCCTCCTCTCTGCCTTACCATCCCAGTCAGGACTAAACTCCGTGAAGCTGAGACCAGCGTTGTTTCACAGACAGCTGAATCTCTCTTGTTTTGTACCAAGACTGGCTGTGGCCCAGGGCTTGTCCTTGTCTCTCCTACACATCCCATCCTATAGTACTTTGTGGCAACAATCTTGATTATCTCATCATATTCATCACCAAGAGTTTCACAGGTGCCTCCTTGTCCCCGAGAGTAACTTACGTTGGCCTGCTGGGGACCGGTTATCTGCCCTTACCAGAGATGGAGATGTTTGTCTCGTGTATGCAGGGAAATGCTAGGAGCTGGCTTCTCTGATGATTTCCTGGAAAAGGACAAATCGCAGCAGTCTGACTAGCAAATTTCAACACGTCAAATGCCTTGTAAAAACCGCGGCTGAAAGCCTTACAACATATATGTCACAACATAGAATGTCTATTTGGAAGAAACAAATAGATATGCATGAATAGAAAAGAAGAAAAAGAAATTTAAACCAAATAAAATTACCATCCTGTTTTTACAAGTGTGCAGTTCAGTTGTACTAAGTATGACTCCATTGTTGTGAAACAAATCACAGACATACATTTTTTTTTTTAACCTCAGGAAAATAGATTAGGAGTGGTAAACCGGATCAGGAATAAAAGTGCTTGCTGTGCGAGCCTGGTCACCTGAGCTTGAACCCTGAAACCCATGTGAAAGTAAACAGAGAGAACTAACTTGACAAAGTTGTCCCCTGACCTCCGCTTATGCACCATGGCATGTGCAACCACACATACGTTACACAACATACTTCCCACATGAGTACACTATAAGAGGACAGAGACTAAAACACTCAATAACACATAGGTTAAAGCCTTGAACTAACATTTACTTAGGAAGAGTTATAGACATCAGATAAATATCCAAAGAGACAGGCAACCTAACTCGCCATTATGCATAAGAAAGCTGAAGCAGCCAGATGCCCAGCACACCAAGTTTAAATGCTTGTAAGAACCCAGAGCCCTGGAGCAGTGACATTTTGTTACTTGCTTGTGCGAATGCAAGAAAGGACAGGCACATACTTTGAAATCCCGGTATAAGGTAGTTTCTTATAAACCAGCCATTCCATGTAACCCAGGGCTTTCTAATGTCCACCCTTGGAAGGAAGAGAACTGATAAGATTTGCTTACACAAAACCCTGCATGTGTCTGCTCACACTTATTCCCAATCACTGGGAAGTGGAGCGGCGCGGAGTTTATCATGGGTGAAGAGATAACCACAGAACAGGTGGTCTGTACTGCTGAAATTGCTTCTTAGTTAAAAAACAGTGGCCTGCTGCTCCATGCGGTGGGATAGATGAATCTAGACTGTGCTAGCGGACAGAAAACCTGATTCAAACCCCACAAATTTGATTCCTGTTGTGGAACATTTGGGAGAAGTAAAACAATCGGGACGGACCCAGGTCTGGACCAAGATTAACAAGAGTAGCAAGAGAATAGCTTCCCCCCAACCCATGATTGCAAAATATTCTATATCTTGATTTTATTGGAGGAAACACAACTCTTTGCAATCATTCAAATTTGTAGGACTGTGTATCTAAAGTTAACCTTTTAGTATCTGTCAATTGTAACTCAACTGGTATAGCTTTAATGAACAGTTGTTGTAAACAATAGAAACCTGATTAATAAGTAATGCGGTTATGTTCCAGTTGGGTTGTATTTATGGTGCTTTGTATGGACTGTTGGGATCCAGTAAGTAGAGGCTTTTGGGGATGAACTGGCTCTCAGCTTTCCCCATGACTTAGGTAGGCTTGCCATTGTTGCAAGAACACATGTTGCACTCCCCATGATCATTGGGGAGGAGAGGGTTATTTGGCTTACACTTCTGTAGGTCATCATAAAGGAAATCGGGATAGAAACTCACACAGGGCAGGAACCTGGAGGCAGGAGGCGATGCAGAGGCCATGGAAGGGTGCTGCTTACTGGCTTGCTCTTCATGGCTTGCTCAGCCTGCTTTCTTATAGTGCCCAGAGATAGCACCACCCACAATGAGCTGGGTACTTCCCCATCAATCACTAATTAAGAAAATGCCCTAGAGCACTGGTACTCAACCTGTGGGTCACCACCTCTGTGAGGGATACATATCAAATATCCTGCCTATCAGATATTTAAATGACAATTCGTGACTAGAAAAATTACAGTTAAGTAGCAATGGAATGATTTTATGGCTGGGGGGTGGGGTCACTACATTGTGAGGAGCTGTTAAAGAGTCCCGGCATTAGGAAGGTTGAGAAGCTCTTCTTCTGTGGTTTGATCCACGGGTCTTCTGAAGTCCATTCTGCATACCAACGGGGATGTCATTAGCATCTTCCTCCTTGTGCACCAAAGCTGAGCTGGACACAGTCAGTGTGCAAGGATTTGAAACTGCATCGAATTAATTGTGGGCCAATGAGGGATTGATCAGAGTGACAGATAGCTGGGGGAGGGGAAGAGGATATTGCTCGATGTTTAAAAAGGCCCATTCATGAGCCTTCAATGGCAAGCTGCTATGGAAACTCCTGAACGTTCTTTTTTTGTTGTCGTTTTAATAAATGATGGGAATTCTATCTGACTCCCAGGGAGATGGGAAGCAGAGGGTTATTGAGATGAAACTTCAAAGGGCACATGATTTCCTCTTTTTGATGATTGGCCTCAAAGATGTTTTCTTAAAATAGAAAGGAAGAGAGAGAGAGAGAGAGAGAGAGAGAGAGAGAGAGAGAGAGAGAGAGATGGAAAATGAAGGCCAAAGGCGTACAGAGCTGTTTAAAGCACACAGGCCCTGCATTCTTTCAACCCAACCAAAGTCTGAAGTTCTGAGGCCAGTGCAGAATTCTTGGCAAGGTTTTGCTTTTCCCATCTTTTGGGAATATATGAGTGAAATTAATCATTGCTTTAAAAAAGTATAGTATCACCAGGCAATAGAGACACACTCATCTTCAACCCTGGTACTCTGAAGGTAGAAGTAGGCTGATCTGAGTTTGAGGCTAGCCTGGTCTACAGAGCCAGTTCCAGGACACTGAGGGCTACACAGAGAAACCCTGTCTCGAACAACCAAGACCACTCCACCAGCACCACCACCAGCACCACCACCAGCACCACCAACAACCCCAAAACCAAAAATATAAATAAATAAAAAGTAAATAAAAATGAGTCAAGTTTCAATGAGTCAGAGCCCATGTTTTTTTAATTTCTTTATGTCTTTTCACAATCTAAAAGTGTACGTGTTAGTAGAAATGTGACATACATAGTTCAGCCACTGTGAAAAGAAAAAAAACAACAACATGCAAATCTCTTTAAAAATTAAACACACAGTTACCATAGGATGCATCCATCCCTTAGACTCGGAGGCAGGGGCTGGAATGGCTGTTCCCCCACCAAAGTCCCCTGTGGTGTCATTCACAGCAGGCAGAAGGCCGGAGCCACTTAACTGCGAGGGAAACTTGAGGGCCCAGCATATGGCACTCATGTGCACTCCGGTATTACTCAGGAATGAAGCAAAATTCTGACTTATGTTACATTACGGAGAAACCTTGAAGACATCTTAAGTGAACTCAGTCAAGACCTAAGGACAAAAATTATATGGATTCTTTTATATGATGTTCCCAGGGTACTCAAACCTACAGTGCTAAGGGGGGGTGCGGGGAGACAGTGGGGCCCGGGTGGTGCGGGGGAGACAGTGGGGCCCAGGGGGGTGCGGGGTAGACAGTAGGGCCCAGGGGGGTGCGGGGGAGACAGTGGGGCCCAGGGGGGTGCGGGGGAGACAGTGGGGCCCAGAGGGGTGTGAAGGAGACAGTGGGGCCCAGGGGGGTGTGGGGGAGACAGTGGGGCCCAGGGGGGTGTAGGGGAGACAGTGGGGCCCAGGGGGGTGTAGGGGAGACAGTGGGGCCCAGGGGGCTGTGGGGGAGACAGTGGGACCCAGGAGCTGGGAGGAGTGTGGACGACTACTTGATGGATACAAATTTTAGTGCGAAAGCAAAGTTCTAGAGATAGATGCTGTGATAGTTGCCCAGCAGTGCGATTATATTTAAGGCTACTGAAGTGCATGTTCAGAAATGGCCAAAATAGGTATATAATCACAATATAAAAAAGCCAGACATTTATATTAAAAATATGCTGGTGAAATTATTTGTCTCTTGGAGTAAAGAGCTTCCTTACTGATAAAGCATGATGATGATGATGATGATGATGATGATGATGATGTGATGATGATGATGATGATGATGAAGGAGAAGTGGAGGGAGGAGGAGAAGAAGAAGAAACATTACTTCTAATTTAGTCAAGCTTTCATTCTGTAATTCTAGTGAATTACATTTTGGTGTCAACTGAGGTATTGGTTTCTATGGCAGTGGATAACGGAACACTGGGAAGCCACGTGACAAACCCAAAAGCTAGGAATGCTGAGGTCACAATGGAGCCCTTCCACGCGTATTTGTTGATGGATTCATGGGGGTTCGAAGGACTCTGGGTGGGCAGAAAACAATGGGTAAAGACATCCAGGCAGGGGTGTGTGCTGAGGGTGGGGTGGGGGAGGGGCAGAGTAGTTGAGGAATCCCTGATGGGCGTGGTGCTGATAAGCCGTGGGATACATGGAGCCTGTGTGAGATCAGACTGTGGAGGGTTTAAGCTATGTAAACGGATCAGAAATCCATAAAGACTCTTATTCTAGTTTCCTGTGCATTGGAGATTTCAAAACAGAATCCCAGCATCCCCCAGCGAAGATTGCCTTTTTTGGGGAAGAGAAGTCCTTTAACCTTCAAACCCTTCCTGCCGTTTTATCAGAGGTCTGCTAAGTGAAGAATTTCTTCAAAATGCAAAGCATACAGGGTCAAGAATGGAGTCGTTGCACAGAAGGAAAGTCTGTATTTGCACAAGATTACACTCCAGTGAGTTCAGTCAATGACAGGACTGAGACCTGGGTCCTTGGAATCCATTCTGTGAGGAGGAATGTGACACCATTTCTGGTTATTTGGTTTGCTTTCTTGGAAGCCGAGGTGAGGGTCACCGTGTACCTCCTTGTGGCATGAACACATTGTTTCCTTCACGTATCTCTTATTCACTACGTGGAGAACATGGAGATTTCTGTTTGATTTGGAGAAAGCAGTGTATTTACCAATGACTGAAGGTGATTAAGAAATAATGTAACTTCAAAGAGTCTGTGGAGAGGGGTGTAGATAAAGATTGCCTGAATTGCCTCTTGCTATTATGGGAAGTTGACTTAGGTTTAGTTTGAACACGTCCTATTGAATAGGTCGTCAAAAGAAGACAACCAGCTCAAGTACTGCTGTTGTAATGTCAGTGCCTGCAATGGTGTCCTTTGCATAGCATAAGAAGGTCCACTATTGTTGCACAGGTGTCAGGTATCCCAAGTATCCTAAGTATAAGGTCTAAGCCTTCCTTTAGGTGTGTGTGAAGCAGTGGTTCTCATTTTTCAAATACTGCATGCAATTAACAAAAGTCAAGTTACTCTTGGAAGGATGGCCAACAAATATCACTGCTAATAGCAAAGTGTTTCTATAGGCGCAGGCTATGTCAGACCGCACTGCTGTTAACCTCCAGCACAGTCTGAGAAGACCACAGAATCAAAGTCTTTCTTTTTGGCTCATGATAAGGACTATGAATTATGATAACAGAGCAAAAGACCACACCATAGTTTCCCTTTCCAGCTGAGGCACAGAAAGCCCTCAGTGTGCGCCATCTGTTAGGAAGTACAGTCTCTGGGTAGCACAGCTGTAAAATCCTTGGCAGAAAATAAAGAAGCCTTCAGGACTACACTTCTTGAGTGTCCAGACACTGTTGGCCTTGTGTACCTGGGGGTGCCACCCCACCCGTGTGTGACTGTCCAGAATTTGCAATCAGACTGCGCAGTGAGTCTAAACTATGTACCAGATTTTGAAGACTTTGAACCCAAAAAATAAAAAGGATGTTCGAAGCAGCACATGCCTTGGGCCCCAGCACACAGGAGGCCGAGGTAATGTGATCTTGAGCTTGAGGCTGACTAGCCTAAGCTACGTAGTGAGATCCCATCTCAGCAAAACAAAATAAAACAACATGGCCAGTGAGATGGCTCTGCAGGGAAAGGTGCTTCCTGTAAAATCCTGACACCTAAATTCAGTCCTGGAAACCACAATGGAAGGAGACAGTTGATTCCTAAAAGTTGTCCTCTGACCTCCACAGGCATGACATGGAACGCCCACGCTTGCCTGCCACACAACACACACACACACACACACACACACACACACACAGAGACACACAGACACACAGACACACACACACACACAGAGAGACACACGCAGACACACACATATACACACACAAACACACATACAACACACAGACACACACACAACAGACACACACATAGACACACATACACACACACAAACACACATACAAACATACACACAGATACACACACACAACACGGACACACACATAGACAGACACACACAGACACACAGACAAACACATAGACACACACAAACACACACAGACACACACACAACACACACACAGACACACATAGACACACACAAACAAACACATAGACAGACACAAACACATACAGATACACACGCAAACACACACACACACACACACACACACACACAAACTAATTTTTAAAGAAGAAATAGAAATTGGCCCTTTTAACCCCTCAATTACTATCTTTAAAATCAATTGTTTTTATCTTCACACTGGTTTTGAAAAATGTCCAAAGCAATTATCCTGTATATAATTTCCCCAGGATTTGTTTAATTATTTTAGTTCAACGTTGCTGTCATAATGATAACTTTCTATTGTTTGAGAAAAAATTACATCAAATGATTAAATCCCCCTCCAAGCTTGTGGTGGTGGTGGTGGAGTTGGGGGGAGTCAGAGAAAGCTGATTTGAATACAGAGAACAAATAGTAATTAAACTGTAAATGTTGATTTTTTTCCTTTGAAGTCTACTGGTGTGTTTGCTGTGAATAATGCCCGCACTGTCGCTTATTATTTCTGCCGCAGCAACGGTTCGTGAGAAACACTTCAAGGCTGCGTTATATCGAGGAGTTTCCCAGGGCCGCTGGACTGAAGCATCCTTTGTTTATATTAAAGCCTGGATTATTTTTTCCCCTCTTAAACAGTGGTTAGACTCATCTGGGGGAGCTTTAAATGTAATCCTGGGGTCTGGATACTCCACCCGCCCAGTCGATTGTATTGGGAGCTGAGCTACACATGAATCAGAATCCCCACTCAGGTGACTGCAGTGCGAGGAGGCCGAGGCTGAGAAGCAGTGCTGTGTCAGGTCGGAGGCACGGTTCGCCAGTTTTTCCCAGGAGCACTCACACACTCTGGTTTACGGAATGTGGATGACTTAAGAGGCTAAACACCCCCTGCCCCCATGACCGGAGATAAGGTCTGTCGGCTCTTGTTCTGAACACTCTCCTGTGCTTTGGTATACATGCGTAAGAGAAACACACACTTTCCTCAGGCTTTAATACATGCACCGAAGTGTCCAATGATCATAGTCAGTTCCGTAGTCACTTGGGTTTGCTTTTATCCAGGATGTGGTGCCGGGAATTTGTCTCTTAAAACCACGTGTACCCGATAGACGGCGGTGTACGTATATGACGTCAAGGTATTACCCTCTACAGATCGATTTCACAGGTCGTTTATCACAATATTAACCATCTAAGCGGGATTCTAAAGAGAACATTTTGAGCAAAGTGGATATATTATGGACTTTGCTTAATTGTTTAGAGTTGGACGCTATTGTCTTCACAAATATAATTATCATCACAGGACTCACGTTTTTCATTGTGAAATTAGTTGTTCCCCTTGGATCTGATTCTATGAAATGCAAGGCCTTCACACAGATTCATGCAGGGAAGTATTTTGTATATAGTAAGGCATTAAAGTAGGTTAGTTTTAGGACTTTTATGAAGTTTGGGGTTTAAAATATTTAAAGTTAGTATCAGATGAGACAATTCTTATTGTCAGTAACCAAAAATGATGATGTCTCTAGAGCTACTCTGCTGTGAAATAATTGGAGAATGGTTGGAGAATGCAGATTAATATTATTGAATCAGGCCTATTTGTTATTAGAGATTTAACCAAAAGCTCCAGGAGGCTTGCTCACACATTCATTCATTCATTCATTCATTCATTCAACAAACATTCATTGGTGGTTTGCTAGTACCACATAATTCTCTCGGTGCTGAGTTTATAGGAACATGCCAAGCGACTGCCCTTGTAGAGTTTATTTCCACTCCTGGCCAACTCCAGAACGCATATGTAATTTATGTTTAGAAAAACATGATTGGGGGCAGGGGAGGACCTGATTTTAGTTTTTTTCGCCACAAAAGTGATATCTGAGCAGGTGATTTAAGTGGGTGAGAGAACAGACCACAATCAATAACTGTATTGATAAGGTATTGATGCAAAAAAGTCAGGGGTGGGGAAAGGCTGGGGCTTGCCAGATAAAATGCAGAATGCCCAGTAAAAGAGGAATTTCACATAGACGATATAGAATTGTTAATGTAATATATAGAACACTCTTATCCTAGAGAACTGCAGAGTGTCTTGTAGTCTTATCTCATAAATCTGGCCAAGCTAGATATATCCAGCAGAGTTAGAGCAGAGGCAGGAAGCAGGAGTTGGGAAGAGTTAGTCAGGAGAGGTCCAGAGGGGCTGGGTGAACGTGGAGGGTGTGTGAACCACCGTAAGAACCTGAGGGCCAGTGGTACAACTCAGTAGTTAAAGATGCTTGCCGCCAAGTCCAGTGACCTGGGTTCGATCCTTACAACCCATGTGAAGGAAAGAAAGAGCTCATTCCGGCAAGTTATCCTATGACCTCTCCATGCATGCCAGAGCACATGCACAAACATCCAGAGTAACTAGGTTCTGGAGAGTTTGATCTGACATTTTTTTTGAAGTTTGGAAGCACCAGTAAGTCTGCTGTTTTATATGCAGGACAACAGGAACTGAAGCAGGAAGGCCAAGTGGGACGCTATCGCAACCATTCACATGAGAGACGGGTGGTGGGGTGCTAAGACATGATGGTCAAGGCATGGTCTAAATGAACACCCAGGGTGTTTTCTAGTGGGCTGGGTGTGCGCCATTTAGCAGAGTTGAGTTTGGAGAAGGTAGAATTGCCATTCAGTGAAGTGGGGAGTGGGGTGTTGCTGCCTATTTGTGGTGGGAGAGTACAGGAGGGATTCGTGTTACATTTGACGTACGTCAGAGGTATTTGATAGCTAACTGGAAACATTAAGTTGGAATTTGTGTGTGTGTGTGTGTGTGTGTGTGTGTGTGTGTTTTCCAAGTAGAAAAGCCAAGAATGATGTCATTGTATCTGTGTCACAGAGGAAAAGGAGGTAAGGACTGAGGGACGGCAGTTAGGCTGTAGAAAGTAAGGTTCTTTATCCAGCACTGGGAGGCCGAGGGCTGGGGCCATTCTGGGCGACAATGACAATGATCTCTTGTTTGAAGGCAGACAGGTTCCCCCTGAGCTCTCAGTGTGTGGCAGAGCTGAGCTGGGTGTTACTCTCCAGGCTTTCAAGGGTCCAGGCTGGCTGAGTCACTCCACACCGCCTCTGCCAATTCCCCTTTGTTAGTCTAGTGTGGTGTGGCCAGGTTAAGGTGGACTTGCTACTTCTCCTCATAAAACGAGACCAGGTGGGAGCTACATGTGCTATAGATTACCTCAGAAGAAAACACGGCCTTCCCACGGAGGACTGAAATAAATACTTACCGTTGTGTTACCGTGCACAATTGCCACCATTGGCTTGGGATTGTGATGTCAGTGAAGATGGTCCTGTCAGAGGCTGCTTGGCACAGCCTGCCTGGCCCAGAATCCTTTCCTTTCCTCAGGGTTTGAACAGAGTCTTGTTTCTTCCACTCAAGAGTTCAGCTGGCAGGGTGTTAGCATCTGGGCCGCCCACTGAAGCCTGGCTTCTTCTCCTCAAGGCACTTTCGAATTCTCCCACAGTTTCCTTCTTGAATTCATTTCCTGTCAGCTTCTGTGTCCTCACTCCCGGTCCTCTGGTTCCACGTGGGCTGTTCGCTCCTCCGTCTTCTCGTGCTGGGTTACTTCCCTTACTGCTCCACTCATTTCAATTCTCAGGACTTGTTCTATGATGAAATTTGTTCTGCAGTTTAGTCTGACTCTTATTGCTAAAGCTTTATTGCTAAAGCTCATGGGTTGTTGTTCAACACTCACTAAATGCTTGGTGGGTTTTTGATTTCGTGCAGGAAGTGATTGTATACATTCCTAATAATGAGTCCTAGTTTGGACAAGTTGTGGTGCCTTTCTCCGCTGTCTATGACTTCCTGTGGAGTGAGACGCCATTAGTGTTTTGGTCCAGATTACCAAATGCTCCTCAGGACTCTCCCATTGGTTTGGAACGAGATCACGTGATCCAGCGATTGGCTGTAGGAGGCCAATAAGGTTCAAGTCGCTTGGTTCAGGTTCTGCAATAATTCTGGGTCAGACAGTAGCCTCCTCTTCATGCCTGTCCCTACGGATTTCCTTAGCGTGTTCCCCCACCCCCACCCCCTGAGTGCCCGGTGAAGGGCCAGCTCTGCACTTTATTTCCTGGTATCTCAGTGATTTGCCCTTTTCTGGCGTGTGATATGGGTAAACGTCCTTGCAAAGATGTGCCGAGCCCAGCCAGCCCTGGCTGCTCAGGTATGAATACACCGCCGACGGTTCCGCACGGCGTCACACTCTAAGGAACGTGTGCTGAGGCGTGGGGATGCTATGGTGACTGTCATAATCCTAATGCTTTTAAGGGTCACTCTGAATATTGTTCGCTAAAATACTGGCGGAAGATGGGATGATTGTCTTGACAACAGAAGGTCAGAAGATGAATTGTAAGTGAGAACCAGAATTCAATCGGCCCCTTTCACTGTGTGCCTGAGGAGGTGTTTTGGTGGGAGCCTTTATTGGTCAAGCTTGAAAAGTCAATCTGCTCTCAAGGGTCACATTTCCCATATTGGGGAACAAGGACACAGGCTAGAAGCTGCTAGAAGGTTTGCTGCTGTGCCATCCCTTCTTTCTTCTACGACAGAAGGAAATAAGAGTGAATCGATGACTGGGAGCGAGTCTTCTGTATTCCCTATCTGCGTTCTACTATGGTTATTATGCACTCAGATGCGAGGAAGAGGGACGGAAATTGATGGAACAGCAAGTAGACACGCCCACTGCGGCCACGTCTGCTCCACGTGCCCGGGGCCCACCGTGTGTAGTTAAGAGCTTGGAATCTGACGGTGAATAGCCCTGGGCTTCAGTTCTGGTTTCTTCACTAATTGGCCTGATTTGTGGCAAGTTATATAAGTTAACTCACGATTGCTCATAAAAATAAAAATATTATTACTCTAATATGATTACTGTGAGATTAGAAGAACGGATGCTTATTTAAAAAAAAAAGCAGAAAACCTGGTGTCTGAGAAGTAATAAGTAAGTAATAGTTACTTAAAAACCATTTTTTTTTTGAGCCAGGGTCTCATGTACCCCAGTTTTTCCGAAACTCAATTTGTAGCACAGAGTGACCCTGGACTTCTAATCCTCCAGCCTCTACCTCCTGAGTACTTGGATTGGGATGTGTGCCACCATGCCCAGTTTATGCGGTGTTGAGGATGAGCTCAGGGCTTTGTGCTTATTAGGCAAGCACTAGGTGTAGAGGAATTCTAACCCAACAGCATGGCTACTCTGGCTGGAATACAGACACACCCTTAGCACACACTTTTAATTCCGAATAATGAAGGTAAAGTTAGTTTGAGGAAGGAAGCAGCCATGTTTGAAAGTGATATCTGATTGAGTGGCAGACAGCGTGATGACTCAGAGAAAGATTTGACAGATAGGAGATGCCCAACTCTCACAAGGACAGCGAAGAGAGGTGACTTAAGAGAGCAGCACAGAGGAGCTAGAACGAGGAGCTACAAGATTAGAACAGATTGCCAAGGTCAGTATGAGGTCAAGCAGAGCAATTCATTCAGAAGCCGAGAGAAGCCAATTTGAATCGTTTAGCTTGGACAGGAGTTTGGAGCCAGAACAAATGAATCAACCAGCCAGCCAGAGTTCAGAAAGAACAAGAAAGGAGAGCTTATTCAGCAGAAAGTCTCAGAGGTTGAAAACATCCTAGGCCTAGATTAGACTGGATAGAGGCTAGAAGCTTCTAGAACTAGGCCTGGGCTAGCAGACCGTGGTAGTTAGTAAGCCTCAGAGACAACAATTACATCAGGATAATAAAAGTGACTTTTAAATTGCAGCCTCTAAAAATGGCTACATTGTAGTTCATTGTTTGAGAATACTGATAGAAATGGGGTAGACGGTCATAAGGAGGTAGAGGGACATTCCTGGTCTTCCTGAATACCGACTGCGTAGACATCACTGACTTGTAAGACCAGGACTGAAGCAGGATAGAAAGTCTGGGTAACTTTATCAGGCTGATGTGAGGGGTGGGAGCCCCTCACCTTGGAGTCAACATAGAAATAATAGTTGCTTCATATACAGACATTTTAAAGTAGAAATAAATAAAATATAAAGCTTGAATGTATACGACCTTGGGTAGACCTTCCTATCTCTTCCCTAGACATTTCCGGGGAATTGCAAATAAAACTTTGTTTAGAGTGAAGATAGCCTGCTCTCTCTCATTCCCACGATCTGGACTGCTTACATTATCAATTGTCATCCTGAGCGGCACCCACCAGGAACCTGTGAGTGTGTGAGTGACCTCTCAGGCTTCTTGGCAACCTTTTAAAGATACTAACTTAAAACCCCACCCACATCCTAGTATGACTATGATTAAGAAAATATAAGTTCCTCTCTTGTCCTAGTATTTGATGTCTGTGTTATCTTTGTCAAACCTCGGTTCTGCCTCACACGGCCTAGTTCCGGGTTCTTTTCTGCACTAAAGTCATGGGTCTTGGGTTTGCCCGAGTTGAGTCTCTGAGAAGTTGGGAGCTCCTGGGGCTCCCTGGTTGCTGGAATTCTGTACTGTGGCAGGAGGCTGAGGAATTTCTGTTACCAGTGATAAATGCTGAAGGCGGAGAAGAAATAGACATTGCCTGCCTGCCTGAAACAAACTTTCTCCTCTTTGTCGCTTAAGCAAGCAGACTGCTGTTGGGGGAGTGAGAAGAAGAACCGTGGAGGTATTCAGTGGGCAGTGCGGATGGGGGAGAGGGACGCACCTAGGGTCAGTCCAGGCTTCCCTTTTGAGAAATGGCCAGAGAATCATCCAGTATCTGTACCAAGCAAAGAAAAAGGCTGTGAACTGGGTTCATGAACAACCCCAACTCCCATTTCTGTAATTATGAGTATTTCCCACCCCCCCCCCCAGGGATGTGCGCTGCTTTGAAAGACAGTGTCTTCTTTTTATAAGGAGTTTAGCAAGCTGAGCTACCATCTGTAGACCCAGAAGAGGAGAGAAATTACATTAAAAAAACCTACCTTGGCCTGAGGAAGTACTTTTGAACTCAAACACATAGTTAAACATTCTCTAAGGCGAAGTGTGAACAGAGAAGGCGCACACTCTCACCTCTGCACACCGTCCTCAAACAGACGCAGACCCAGGCAGCGAGAAGCGCACAGTAAGGTGGTGATTTGAAGCTCAGGCTTCTGGTCTTCACTACCTGTCTACTCTAGGCTCTGTCTGTGCTCTTTGAGAGAACTGTATTTTGCTTTCCTATTAGCATCAGGAAGGAACCCCCCCATCTGCTTTTATGTCAAATTTCAATCACCCCCTACACACGTTAGATTCCTCTTGAGATGACATTAATGTCCCGGCCCGGTTACTGGAAGCTCTCTGCCTTTCCAAGGAAGGGCTGTGGGATTCCGCCTTTCGAATCTGTGAATCACAGATGCCTGCCCACTTGCACGCTTGGCGTGAGCTTGGTGGACTTCCTCCAGGCAAGCCAAGCAAATTCTCTAAATGCCAGATGTGAGATGGGAATGCAAAGGTCACGGATCTCCTCTGCGCTGCCCCCCACCCCGCACCCCGTTCCCACCCCAGCTACAAGTGTGAGAAGTTCACATTACTGCACAAGACACCGCTGAGCACTGCCAGCGGTCGTCCGTGCCAGTGCACGGGCTCTGCTTTCTGTATCATAAAATGACTGTTTGTACTTGCAGCCACTGGGCTCGTCTCTCCTGACCCGAGTCTCCTCCGGCTCTCCCGGCCAATGAATTTACATCATTTCTGTGTGTGCCTTGTTTGACTGCCTCTTCTCCAGCACTGTGAGACAGTCTGTGGGTGGCTCCCCCTCCCAGCCCCCAGTCCCCAGCCCCCGGGGAAGAATGACAAGGGCAAAGGTCAGAAACTTCTATGATTCATTTCCTCTTTGCTGCACGCAGTGGATAGCTTTCTGGATGAGTCACTGGCGTGCCAAGTGTGGGGGTGGGGTGGGGTGGGGGCTCCTTTCCCTGAGCCCCAAGGCGCTGCTGTGCCCTCCGTTAGAAGAACAGAGCTCTTAAGAGCCCCTTACAATTTTTGTATTTTCCTCCTGTGGTTTCCTAAGCCCATCTGTGCCCTCTTTCTTGGCCCAATTGCAGCCTGCTTGCTTGGGGAACTTTATAATCGGATGTGCTCTCCTTCAATTCCGACTCCAGAACTGTCAGATGTACCTCAAATTCACTCTCGTATTAGAATGTTTTCCAGGGGCTAGAGGAACAGCTCGGTGAGTCAAGGGCATGTTGCACACGGCTGGAGACTTTGAGTTCAATCCCTAGAACCTACGGGAAAAAGCCAGATGTGGTTTGGGTGACTGTGGTGGCGCGCGCCTTTAATCCCAGTTCTCAGGAGGCAGAGACGGTGGATCTCTGAGTTCAAGGCCAGCCTGGTCTCCAATGTGAGTTCTAGGACAGTCAGGGCTATACAGAGAAACCTTGTCTCTAAAGACAAAAACAAACAAACAAAAAGCTAGATGCCCTGGCTGGCTGATGCTTGTAATCTCAGTACCAAGAGATGAGAAGATCCCGGGCTTGCCGGTTAACCAGCCTGCTCTAATCTGTAAGCTACAGGCCAAGGAAGAACGTTGTCGCATAAAACAGGATGGGGCTGGAAAGACGGCTCAGTGGTTATGAGCAAGCGCTTCCCTTGCAGAGGATGTGAGTTTTGCTCCCAGCACTGACTTGGGATGGATCATAATTGACTGTAACTTCAGTTAGAGATTACCCGACACCCTATTCTGGTCTCTCTAGGTACCTACTTACATATGAACATATATATGCACACAGAGATACACCCTCACATAACTAAAAACCACTGGGCATTGGAGGTGTATGCTTTTTATCCCAGCACTTGGGGTAGGGAACAGAGGCAGAGGCAGGTGGATCTCGAGTTCAAGGCTTACATGGTCTACAGATCAAGTTTCAGGACAGCCAGCATTATACAGAGAAACCTGTCTCAAAAACAAAACAAACAAAACAAGACAAAAAATCCATAAAAATAAAATAAAATAAATCTTAGAAAACAGCAACAATATGGTGGAAGGCATCTGAGGAATGACTCATGAAGATGAATTGACTTTGACACACACACACACACACACACACACACACACACACACGGACACATATGAACATGGACACACATACATATAGACACACAAAATATGTTCTAACATCATTTATACTACACTATTCGGAGAAGTGTCATCACGGCTCCTCAAAAAGTCTGCCTTCCAGAATGACAGCATATGGGGACAGCATATGTCCGCTAAGGTACAATGACAATTGTACCTTGTGCTGAGGTCTCTATCAAGGTGTTGTTTCTCCAATGAAGGGAGGTCACTGTTTTGTTTTCATCTTTAAAAGCTATGAAGTCAAATATACAAACAGAAAACATAAGTGCACAGTGTAAGAAATAATTATCAACCGAACACCCTCCATCACGAAATGAAACAGGTCCAGCCCAGAAGCCCCTCCTCTGTTTGCCTTCCAGACCACACCCCTGCCACTCCTTGGGGTACCCCTATTTGTGGTAGCCACTTCCTTGCTTTTGTGATTATGTCTGTGTGCTAGGTAATTATTTTTAGGGCAGTATCACCTTTATCTCCTGCACATGGGCACCGTGTCATTCATTTGTGTTAAGTAATAACCACAGGAGACATGGGGCTAGCCCTGTGTGCATGTAGTGTTTTTTCTTCACCTCAGAATTGCACAGAACAGCTAGCCCCTGTCTCCAGTTGTGAACTAATAGCACTTCTGCTAAGACATACGTTTAGAATGATAACACTGCGGAGGTGAAGTAAGCAAGACACTTGCAGTGGTCCAGCCTGACACTGCAGGGTTCCAAGCATGACTCTGCACTGGTCCAGCCTGACACTGCACTGGTCCAAGCCTGACACTGCACTGGTCCAGCCTGACACTGCACTGGTCCAGCCTGACACTGCAGGGTTCCAAGCATGACTCTGCACTGGTCCAGCCTGACACTGCAGGGTTCCAAGCATGACTCTGCACTGGTCCAGCCTGACACTGCACTGGTCCAGCCTGACACTGCACTGGTCCAGCCTGACACTGCACTGGTCCAAGCCTGACACTGCACTGGTCCAAGCCTGACACTGCACTGGTCCAAGCCTGACACTGCACTGGTCCGAGCCTGACACTGCACTGGTCCAAGCCTGACACTGCACTGGTCCAGCCTGACACTGCACTGGTCCAAGCCTGACACTGCAGCGGTCTGAGCATGACTCTGCAGAGGTCCAAGCATGACTCTGCATGACAGTTGCAGTGGTCCTCCTGTGCTGCAGTTTCTAGGCTACAAGTAAATAGCTACGGGTGGGGGGTGGGGGGCGACTGAGCCACTCCTTATTCTAGGCTCTTCTCTCTAACTTCAGTGGGAAATAGCCCAGCAATTTCTAAAATCTACAGAATTCGCTTGTGACAAGGACTTGTTACTAGTTCCAAGCTCCCCCACCCCCACCCTCTTTCTTGCCTTTCAGATCTTCCTTGATCTGGAGCGTTCTCTGCTGAACTAGGGGAAGAGGGTCAGTGGGATGGGACATAAAGTCTCGATTACTTCCACGTTTGCTTTATTTCACGGCAACACAGCAGTGCTCAGGGGCACACAGCTAACTATTTTAGAGACACCAACAGTACTTGGACATGGTGGCTTACTGTCCTTAGCCACTGCCACCAAAAAGCTTCACAAACTATCAAAGGCTTACCAAAGCAGACACTAGGAAGTCAAAGGCTGAGCTCAAAACCTAAGTTCTTTTTTTGTTTGTTTTCGTGTTTTTGAGACGGGGTAGCCCTGACTGTCCTGGAAACTTACTCTGCAGACCGGACTGGCCTCGAACTCTGGGATCTGCCTACTTCTGCCTCCCAAGTACTGGGATTAAAGGTGCACATGCCCTCCCCCTCCTTGACAGCCAAGTTCTTCTTAGGTAAGTCCCCTCTGTGATCATTTGGCTGAGGACCCTGGAGTTCTTTCATATCCATCTTTTTCTCTCTCTCTCTCTCTTTCTTTCTCTCTCTCTCTCTCTCTCTCTCTCTCTCTCTCTTTCCTTCCTCCCTCCCTCCTTCTCTCCCTCCCTCTCTCCCTCTTCCCCTTCCTTCCTTCCTTCCTTCCTTCCTTCCTTCCTTCCTTCCTTTCTTTCTTTCTTTCTTTCTTTCTTTCATTCAGAGTTCTTACTTCTGTTAGATAGAAAATATGCTCTCGGGTTTGTTGGTAGAGATGGGCCCTAGGACCCACATATTTTTGTAGTTAAAATCCTGGCTTTGACCTGGGAATCTCTAGGGTGAAGGGCCTCAGGCTATGGCCGTTCCCCCCCCCCCCACAGGAGGCGGTTGGACCATCACTCTTTGAAGCTCCCCTTTGATCGCAGGCCAGTTTCTGTGTTTCCTGACAGGTCTGGCTGCCTCCGACCTGGCACCCACAGTCTGTAGTCCTGCATTTTGAGCAGAATGTAAGAAAATCTAATTAGAAAAGGAGGAAGGCAATTTGAAGGGAGATCACCGTGGTAACAACCGTAGCGATGGGATGCGGTTCACCGTGGAGTTCAAGTTGGTGAAGCACCTGTCTACCTCGGACCTTGTCCAAGTGGGTACCATAAGGCTGTGGTGGTCTTGCCTGTGGGGCAGTTGGGTCTGTGTCCGTTTCATCCCCACCCCTACCCCCCACACGTGGTCCCTGTGGCCAGCGTTTCTTCAGGAGAGGAGAGCACGGAAAGGCTTTGTGCAGCAGTTGCTGAGCCGAGGAGCAGGTGTTCACAAGACAAATGAGGCGGGATTTAATTTTGGAGCGTGTCTGGAGGTGGTATTTATGCAGCGCGTAGAAGATATTTTCAGAGGTGATTATGAATTGTCCCAATCTGTGTCCTGAAGTTTCGGAGAGGAACATCTGCGTCACACTAAATGTGGAACCTGGATGAGACTCGGAGCCTGTCACAGGAGCCAGGATCCCGGGCCAGCAGTTTTTATTCATCAAGGGAAAGGGGTGGGTCAGTGCAGAAGGACAGACATCTCCAGAGGAGGAAGCCAGGGAGAGGGGTGGGCAGGCGCCCTGCCACCAGCCTCAGGGGCGGAGTCCACAGAGACAAGGACGATTTTCTGTCTCCAGCCTGGACCACTTAGCTCCTCTGAAGTGAGGAAGTGACTGTGTTATTGTTGTCTTCACAGGAATACTCCTTCAGCCTGCCTTCTTAGTAGTTTTATTTAGCAAACATTTCTTAAAGCTCACATTGTCAGACAGTGTCTTAGACCCTGACAATAGGTAACAATACAGATAAACAGTGCAATTTATTTTATTTATGAAGAGGTTCTTTTTTTTTTTTTGTTTTGTTTTGTTTTTTCGAGACAGGGTTTCTCTGTGTAGCCCTGGCTGTCCTGGAACTCACTTTGTAGACCAGGCTAGCCTCGAACTCAGAAATCCACCTGCCTCTGCCTCCCAAGTGCTGGGAATGAAGAGGTTCTTTTTAAAAAATGTTTTATTTATTTATTTACTTATCTCTCTCTCTCTCTCTCTCTCTCTCTCTCTCTCTCTCTCTCTCTCTCTCCATGCATACCATAGTGAACATTTGGAGGTCAGAGGACCACTCTGGGAAGTCAACTCTCTCTCTCTCTCTCTCTTTCTCTCTCTCTCTCTCTCTCTCTCTCTCTCTCTCTCTCTCTCCCACGTCGGTTCCAGGGATTGAACTCGGGTCATCAGGCTTGGTGGCAAGCACCCTTATCTGCTGAGCCATATTGCCAGCCCTTCATTTTTATTTTCCACGAGCTTTTAAGATACATTATATTTTATATGATATATCATAAATTATATGACTGTACGTGCTCTGGATAGTGGCCTGTATTGATCATCAGTAGAAATAATAATGATAGAGAATATATATAGCCTGACAGTAAGGAGATACTGTGGATTTTACAAAGTGATGGAGCCCAATAGAGATTGCTATCCTCTTTGTTCTTACAGCTGTATCGACACTGGAAGCACATTCTTGAATTAGCTTTCTGAGGTGCTAGTTTTGCATCCAAGTCACTGGGAAAACATTGTGGATTTGGTTTTTTTGACTCTGCGTGAGCTATGAGTTGTTTTTTTTTCTGAAGATCTAAAATAGCATTCGATCCTCCGTTAGAATCGGAAGCAACCGTCAGTGTCCACCTCAGTGGAGAGAATGCTCTAGCCGAGGAGGTGATGTATCTGATGCCAGAGCCTGGTTACCAGCAGAATGAGCCTTGCTCTTTTTATTACAAAATGTAATTCCTGACTGGTCTGTCTTCCCAGCTGTGTCGGGGAATGGCCACTCTTCGTTGTGTCATATCCCATCTTGGGATCTGACACCTGTATTTCCGTCATAGTGTTAATGGCAATACAACAGTGTATGTTGAGACTCTGTAATAAGCCATGGGTTGAGGCTTATTAAATAGGATATGTAATGAGGTTAAAAACAATAAAAAAGTAACTGTACTTTAGTATTTTGTTCTTTTAAAATATTTAGATATGTAGACTTAGGGACTGAATTGAGCCCCACACTAAATTCTTGTTTCTGACTGTATTTTCCAAATCTACCTTCTCTCTACTTATTTTAAATAGGTGGTGTCATTACCCCAGCCAACACCCTGGATTCCAGTGTAAAGGCGATGCTACAGAGAAACCTGTACCGTACAATTGCAGAGGTGGCTACCGTAAAATAAAAGAACGTCTCAAGAATCGCATAATAAACAAACCCAGGGCTCAGTAAAAGGAGCGAAATCGCATTCTCTTATCCAGCCATGGTAGAAAGGCCAGGTCTATTTAGAGCCTTCTTTCTCACTTGGCAGAGTCCAGCTCTTAGATTGCCTCAGGGTCTGGCGGTGCGCTCGCAACAGGCTAGAAATACCCACACTTGGGGGGGATTGCTTGCCAAAGGTGTGGCTAGGCAGGCTGTCAAAAGGCTCGGTGCCTGAGCCCTCTTTCTTCTCAGAGACTTTTGTGCCAGGCGGTAAACCAATGCCTAGCTGGAAGGCTGGGCCTGGTACCCATCCCTGGCGTGAGGAGCCCCCTGGTTTAATCTGAGCAGAGGTCTTGTGTGTGGTTCCAAGTTGGAGGCTGGCCCAAATGGAAAAGCAGGCCAGATTGCTGTGGCAACAGTAACTCAGTGCTCTCCCGGCATACCAGATAACAGGATTTACCCAGGTGTGACAGGCACTTTGATTTAGAGTGGGTTAAACAAAGTTCTCTTTGGTGACTAATGGGTTTCTTCTTTCCCATGGCGAGAGCTGTAGACTGAAGGGGGGAAATAATGCTTTCTGCTCTCAACAATCACGAACCAGGATCGGGACCCTCCAAAGGGATCAGAACCGAGGAGGAGTGTGGGGGCTGAAGACAGCCTGTGGTACCCCAAGGCAGGCACCTTTTCCAACGTTTCTCTGCATTTGTCAGGTTAAGGAGAGCCTCAGACGGCAGATACTCTACCCCAAGTGGAGCTGAAGAATTATAATGTGACCCAATAGAGTGGTGCAATCTCTAGAGCTGGGACCCCAGAGATGGGGCCGAGAGGGGGCTTGGAGAGATGAGAGTCACAGCCTGTATCACGCTGTCAGCTCTCCGCTTCTTAGAACTCCAACATCTCCAGGCAAGCATTTCACGTGTGTCAGGTCAGTCTTCCTAAGCAGAAGAATGAACTCATTCCTCTGCCATCATTAGATAATGAGAAGGAGCCAAAGAATTCTCTTATTTGGGGGGAATATTTAACATAGGATTTGAGGCCAGATGCAAAAGACTGGTCCACGGAGAATCTCATTGTGGCCAGCCCCCAACTTGCCACCCACAAAGCGATGGAAAGCTATGAGTTACTCAAGGTCCTTGCATGGCCGAGAGCACTGACCTTTCGGGCCGGTTAACCGCATCAGCGGCTCAGGCACCGCCCCTGCCTGTGCTTTAGCCTGCGTCATGGGCGGAGCCTCAGGTAGCCCCCCTGCACAAGAGGTGATGGCCTCTGACGGTGGCGTCCATCCATAAGAGGGCACATTGCAGTCGCCCAGTGAAGGGACCAGTAACTCTACAGACAGGAGGGCTCAGAGAGCCAGGGGAGGGGGCGTCACCAAAGGCCACCCTGGCATGGGCGACGGCTCTGTTTCTGCTTTAGGGAGGTCCCCTAAGCGTGGAACAGGAAGCTTCAATTGCAGAGGAAACTAGTACATTACAATTTTTTAAAGGATCATTTGAGATCGCCCGGATCAAGCACGATATGGGCTCGGGTCTTGCTTCTTGCTACCTGGCTACAGAGAACAGCAGCTGGGTGGGCAGTTGTCATCACCGTGGTACCTAGTCACGAGCCACCAGAAGACTTCTCTCCTCATCTTTTTCATCCTGACCTGTTCCTTGCTGGCCACGAGCCCTTGAACCAGTCATAACTCGAAAGGCTTCGGTGGCCTCGCTTACACAATGGTGGTCATCACTGTCCCTCTAGGAGGCTGCAGTCTGGATTAAGCGTCCGGTCATATCCAGACAAACTGGAAAATCTTAGCTACCATCATTTATTTGTTAAGACGGGGTCTCAGGTAGCCCAGAATGGCATTGAGCTCACTAGGGTATTGACTATGACCTTGAATCTCTTCTGATCCTCCCCCTCCCGCCCCCTCCCGCCCCGTCCCCGCCCCCGTCCCCGCCCCTGTCCCCGCCCCTGCTCGACCCCCAGTGCTGGGATTACAGTTGTAGGTTACCACATCGGGTTCATGCTGAGGACTGAACTCGCGACTTGGTGTGTGCTCGGCCCATTCTACCGCCCGAGCTCCTCCTCATTCTCCTTTTTACTATTTCCCCAAGTTAAAAGAGAAACTCTGGCTGGACAGGGAAGGCATTTATTCCCTGTCCAGACCGGCTCGGCTTTACGCTGATACCTGGACTCTTCTGACTCTTGATGCGTGATAGAAACTTGATTTGCTTGGTCACTCGGCCACATAGACTGTTACAGGTCCCAAACCTCTCACATGGACAAGACAGAACATGGGCTATGCATGCTGAGAGAGACTCTCTTCATTAAAAGCAGCCATTCTCTTCCTCCGAAACTTCTTCGCACGTGCTCTGAGCAATTCAAGTTTCCTTAGTCTCTCGTGAGTTTCTGATGTTCGCACTGGTCTCTTTAAAAAGGACAGAGAGTAGAGCTGCAGACATGCGCGTCTGTCTTTAAGGCCCCACAGCTCTTTTGAGCCTGCCCGCCACCAAGGCTCTGACTTTCTGTCTGCCAGGCTGGTATCCGTCCTTTTTCATCCCGTGTTCATTTCTGCACACTGTCCTACTTCACCAAGGGGTGAAAAAGAACACCTGCTGTGCATCTTTTGAGATTGCGTTCCGTGTTTTCTCGTAAATCCAAACCCGAAACCCCACCACCGGCAAAGCCAGCTGTGCCTCCTATTTAAACACAAACTATAGAATGTCAAGGGACAGGAGGGAAGGCGAGCTGGCCAATGAAAAACATTTCACGTGGGGGCAGGAATCTGTTTTCGAGATGTATGAGCTGAGAGTATGTCACACTTTAATGACTAGGTAGTGAAATCTGTCACATCTGTGGAAATCAGACTGAAATTTCTTCACAGAACTTCCATGGAATGCGTGTCTTCTGAAACTTGAGTTGTCTCTTAAAAAACAAAACAGAAAACCGCAGGTCAGCATGTTACAGTAAATTTGAGAACTAGAAAATAGAAGATAGCTCAAGACTATGGAAATCACAGGTCCCCTCTCCTTCCCTTAAAAACATGTCTGAATTTATTTATGGGGCTATAGTGCCATATAGAACAAGGTAAGAAGACAGTATTTTTGGTTTCAACTTACGTTATCTTCAAAGCAGGGCGTTTATTCAAGCGTTGTGAAAGCCATGTGTCTCCCTGCCGTTCCCAGCATTTCCCCCACATCCTCCGCCAATCTGGCCTGCCACGGTGAGTCCTTTACGACTAACTCCACCCCCAAGGATCACCAAAGACTTGACTCTTGGCGTATTCTTTAGTAAGAATCTCTTCATTCAAAGCATTCTTACCAAGTACAGAAGGAAGGCTTGGCACCCCTGGGGGCACAGGCGAGAAACCAAGTGTCCTTTGGGAGAGAGAGACAGTCTTCCACACCACGGGTACTTCTGTACCCTCTCCTCTGTGCCCCTAGGATGTGCAGTGCGGGGAAAACCCAAGCAAAGAGATGGAGGCATTCATCTCTCAGAGTTTCTAAAACCATCCAAAGACTTTCAACAGGAACCTGCCCATCTGGTCTGGTGTGTGTGAGAGATAGATATAGAAATGTAAGGGCGAGGCAAACCAGCCTGACCAGGCAGTAGATGGAGCCATCAGTAGACAAGCTGCCCCAGGCACCTAACCGCTGTCCTTTAGAGGGGATGTGACACTGTTGGACAGACACCGACTCCCCTGCTAGCGCCAAATTCAAACTGAGCAGAACTTGAATGAAGAGGTCTTTTACTTTGTTTGTTTGTTTGTTTTTGTTTCTGAGAGTCTCTCTGCATAGCCTCCTGGCTGGCTGTGCTGGAACGGTGCAGAGCAGACTGGCCCCAAACTCACAGAATGACGTAAACTTCCCAGTTAGGTAGGTGCTTCTTCAGTTTGGTTTGGGTTTTGGGGTGGAGGTGTTTAAGGTTTCCTTTTTTGTTTGCACAGAGGGAAGCCAAGGGCCATCAGGCCATAGTGTCTGGTTCTGGGTGAGTCAGGTTGCTATACCACACTGGACAACAATTTGGCCTCTAATTTGGGAGTAGTAATTATAAAACAGGATGTACAGGTGGATGGAAACAGGAACCACTTCCAGCTAGTTTGCTGACAATGAAGACCTAGCTGGTTCTGGAATAGAGAACATACCTGATAATGATGAATGAATATGTTGTGTTCATGAATGAATGAACGAATGAATGAATTTGTTCTGTGAATGAATGAATGAATGAATGAATCTTTTCACAGCTTCATAGCTTCTTATTTTACTTCCGTGTCTTTGGACTGATGATCCACACTCCCCGAGACTCAGTTTTCTTATTTGTAACATCTTACAGAGTTGTTGGAGGACATAAAATGATCTATAATGTACCCAGACCCTTAGCACAGTCCTCCCTCGAGGCATGGAGGCAGAGGGCAGTATCACTCAGACTTCCTGCTCGGGGAGATGAGGGGACTAAAGTGTCTCATGTCGACCCTTGTGGCAGCCCCTGAGAGGATCAACAGAGAACTGTGTCGGAGACGCCCGCGAGCAGGGACGAAGATTGTGGGAGAGCCTGTACCTGCCTTGGTCCTGGCCAGGGAGGTAGACATGACTGGGGTAGAGTCTTAGCAAAACTGTGTTCAGTAGGAGTTTGGTCTTAGGGAGACCACGGGTGTATCTCCTCCATATAAACCTTCCTACCTAGGAAGAGGTTGCTTGTAGATGGTGCTAATTGGACTCAGCAAGTTATTAAAAAATAAATAGGAGGACATGAGTGTGAAGGGGGAGGGGCTAGGAGTCTGGAGGGAAGGAGAGGGAGAGGGGGGAGTGTCTGAATCTAGGATCCCTTATCCACACAGGATGAAATTGTCAAAAACAAAATTTAAAAGTTTCTCAGCTAGCAAAACTATGATTTAGCTAGTTTCTCAACTAGCTAAATCCATGAATCAGGCGTATGTGTGTGAGCATACCTTTGCATATGAATATGTACCTATGAGTTATCGGCCCCCAAGACATCACCTGGGTAATAATAACAACAAAGAAGGAATAAGGAAGTATTGGGAGAAAGGGAGCTGTGCTGGTTTGAATGGCCCCGTAGGCTCATATATTTGAATGCTTGGTCACAGGGAGTGGTACTAGTAGGAGGTGTGGCCTTGTTAGTGGGTGTGGCCTTGCTAGAGTGGGTGTGGCCCTCTTAGAAGAGGCGTGGTTTGAGGGGAGGAAGTATGTCACTGGGGGGTGATCTTTGCGGTTTCAAGGGCCCAAGCCAGGCCCAGTGGACTAAACTGTAAGCCAGGAGCAATGAAATGCTTTCTTTCCTGAGTTGCTACGGTCGCCGCGTCGCTCCACATCAATAGGAGCACTGACTGAGACAGGAAAGATGGATATTGAAGTGAATTCCTACTTTCTCCACGCTGACTGGGCCAGCCAGATCTGTAGTTAGTGTCACCCGCCGGAAGCACTGTGCGGGTACACTGACGACCGGATACACTGCCCCGGTATGTTGTCTTAGTGTCCTATTGCTGTGAGGAGACACCATGGCTGTCACAACTCTTATAAAAGAAAGCATTTCGATGAGGCTGGCTTACAGTCTGAGGGTCAGTCTGTCAATCTCCATGGCAAGACACATAGCAGCCCCAGGCAAAATGGCAGGTGAGTTCTGTAGGAAGGATGGTGATGGAGAGGCAGCTGGATCTGCAGGCAGCGGGAAGAGAGAGACAGTGAGCCTGGCTTGGGCCCTTGAAATATCAAAGCCCACCCCACACACTCCACCCCCCACACTCCACCCCCCCATGACATATTACTTCCAAAAAGGCCACGCCTCCAAATCGTTCAAATAGTGCCATTCCCCGAGCCCTCCCTCATACGAGTCTATGGTGGCCATTCTTATTCAACCACCACACAGGCTGCTGTTTCCTAGGTGGGATTCCTCTTTCTGAGAAAGATGCCCATGTTCATTGTTTATAAAAACAACGAATATGTAAGAAAGGAGAACCCATAGGTAAAGTTGGTATCACAAATGTCTCATTGATAACGGTAAACCAGGCATTGAACTAGGTACGGCCCAGCAGTCAAGAACACTCGCTGCTCTTTCAGAGGATCTGAGTTTGGTTCCCAAGACTCACATCGGCTCCTAACTGTCTGTGACTCTACCTCCAGCGCATCAGATACCTCTGGCTTCCATGTCACTCTCACAGACACACCCCCACAGGAATACATATACATACGTCTTAAAATAGTAAATATAAATATCTATGAAATAAGTGCAATATGTTATTTTCTCAATCCCCTTTTTACCTTTTTTTAAAAAATGGTTTATTTATTATTATCTTGCGTGCATTGGTGTTTTGCCTGCACACATATCTGTGTGAAGGTGTCAGATCACTTGGAGCTGGATTACAGACGGTTGTGAGCTGCCATGTAGGTGCTGGAAATTGAACTTGGGTCCTCTGGAAGAGCAGCCAGTGCTCTTAAGCACCGAGCCACCTCTCCAGCCCCCTTCCTTCTTTCTAGAGATGAAGTCTCAGTGGTCCCTGAGACTTACAGGGGTTAAGTGACGTAGTAAGTAGCAAAGTCTTTATTAAAACCCAGGCCAGTCTCTGTGTTCTTCCTAATACTGTGAAGTGCATGTGAAGCTCGAGGCTGTGTGCTAGAGTTATCCTGCCCCGTGTAGAAGAGCCAGCTTGGTGCTAGGAATGGTCACGCCCACGGTAAATAGTCCTGCGCCGGTCCGGTCCAGACAACGGTTCCACCGGAGCACAGTAAGAGCCGCCATGTTGGCGCCCAAGTCTGTGTCTCATGTAATCCATGCAGGAAGCTCAGTAGCTGAGCACTCTGAAGGGCAGGCAGGCTATTGGGAGGAGGTGGTCAGTTCCGTCGAGGACTTTCCTGTTTACTGCCGAGCGTCACGAAGCCGGGTGAGCTCTGATGAGCTGTCTTCTACTCCAGATGCATTGTGGGGAAAAAATAAACATATGTGGACTGCAAGCATCTGGCCCTGGACCTTTCTTCCTCCAGAAACTAATTAAGAATGCAGACACAATGCATTGACAGGCAATGCGGTCCTTGGGGCTGGGTGGAACTGTGGTTTTCTTGCAGGCCTATTTCTTTGCAACAGGCAGAGGATTGGTTAATATTTGTTGAGCTGTTGCTAAGCGCTGGCCACTAGCCCAGTGCCTGTGCGTGCGTTCACTTACTTAAGGTACAAAACTCCTTTTAGCGGGTGGAACTGAAGCAGAAACAGTATATCTATTTGCTCAATGTCTCACAGCTAGCAGAGTTCTATTCAAACCAAGGGATGGCTCCCCACTCCCACCCCTACCCCCCCCCAACAACCCCCAAGAGGTGAATGCTGGGTAACGAGGAGGGCCGCAGCTGTCTGTATCACACCATAAATTTTCATAGTGTTCTGTTTACGCCCTGACACCCACACAGATATAGTAAGGGCTGAGTAATTCTCGGTACTCCGCAGACCCTCCCAAAGGTGACTTATTTAAGGCTACTTGGCAATGTCTTCATCTCATCATAAGGTATGGCCCGAATGTTGTCTAGCTGACTTGGAAGGAGGCTGGGACTCCTCCTGTTCTGTGTCGGACCTCTGTGTGGTCCCTGTGGTTTGCTCGTAGTATCTATTCTTATGGCGGTTCCCCTTTCCACTTACAAGAGAACATACCCCCCCCCCCAACTTTCTACTGACAGATTGCTTTTAACCAAGCCTGTGTTAACAGCCGGCTCCTGCCTCTTGCTCGTGTGAATAAGACAGGGAAGGCACTTGCCAGTCAAAGTGCCCCCCCCCACACAATGTATCTGTGCAATGATGAGCCTTAGCAGAGAAGACAGGTTTCTTTTTCCCCTTCAAAAAGAACATATGTTGACACACTTAATCCATCTCTGAGTGCACCCTGTCTCCTCGAAGGGATGTCAGATGGTCGGTCACACTTCCCGGAAGGGCCCCTTGGCACAGACCAGCGGGTCTCAACCCGTGGGTCGCAACCCCTTTGCCAAACCTCTTTCTCCTCAAATATTGACATTACAGTTCAGAATAGTAACAGAAGTACAGTTATGAAGTAGCGATGACATGGTTTTAGGGCTGAGGGTCACCACACCGATGAGGAACTGCGTGAGAGGGTGGCGGCCTTAGGAAGGCTGAGAACCGCTGGCTTAGCCGATCCCTGCCTCCCATCTGTGACTGTGTGTGCTTGGCAGGTACCAGGTGTGTCCCCCGCAAACAGACCTGCCTCGGAGGCCTGTGCCCTCTGAAGTGCCGCCCCAGAATGCACTTCAAAGAAACCACAGGGCAGCTGTCCCCTGGCTATCTAGAGGAGGAGAGAGAGTTAATAGGCAACCATGAAACCCCCCTCACTCCCCCTTCCCCTCCCCCACCCTCCCACCTCCAACGGACACCTGGGACTTGGGGAACCTTTCTCTCCGGTGCAGGGGTGCAGGTTCAGCTCAGTATTGTTTCTAATTTGCCCCAGCAGGAGGTCTGTGCCTCATGTCTTTAGATAAGGAACAGTGTACATATCTCTCCAACAACAAAAGGAATAAAAGTACAGAGGCTTTCTTCTTTGAATAAGAATTATTGAGTATTTGCAACTACTCCTAGCAGGAGTTTAATTACAGGACTAATTTTTTTTATTACTTTTTTAAGTAGAGAGTCTTTTTAACGCGTGACACCTTTTCCTGAGAATTAGAATGGTTCACATGCAAATTAGCCCGTTCTCCTCCTGGCCTGTTTGGTGTGCACTCAATTACTGTTTTACATCTGGGCATCTGGCACTCTGGTTACGGGTGGGAAATTAAGGTTTATTTACAATTTGCTGCCCTATGGATGCAGATTAGATCTCAGAGAGGACTTCCTGATTATGATGTTATTAAGGGAGTTGCTGGAGGAGTTATTCTGAAGACTTCCTGCCGGTTTGAGTGTACCCTTGTCTGTATGGAAACCAAGCCACCGTCCCCTTCTCATAGAGCAAGCTGTGTGCCCAGCTTTGCCGGAGATAATAAAACATCAGAGAAAAGAAAAAGAAGTTTGAAGTGAGTGCCTAGGGAAACCCAGGTTCTGAGAGATTCTGCTTGGGAGCCCTGGACTCTTTGAAGCTCAGGGCAGCAGGGCAGTGAGCCTCCGCTCACAGATAGGACATGAGTTTTGTCTGGAGTAGCATTCACTGCTCTCCTGTTCTTTTCAATTTTGCTTCACTTATTGGTGTGTGTGTGTGTGTGTGTGTGTGTGTGTGTACAGGTGCGTGCATTCGTGTTCATGTGTGTCTTTCTTCAGGTTTCTCTTAGTTTTTCTTTAGGTAGGATCTTTCATTGGTCTGGGGTTTACCTAGTAGGCTAGACTGACTGCAGAGATCTGCATACCTCTGTCACCTCTGTCTTCCCAGTACAAGTACGGGCCATCATGAAGGCTCTAAAGACGGAACTCAGAACCGTGTGCTTTCAGGGAAAGGGATTTTACTAAGGAAGCACTATCCGCAGCCCAGGGTGTGAAGATCTCTTAGCGTCCCAGGCTGGGTTTTCGTAACTGTCAAATGAGAATAACAATTTCCTTCTACTTGATTCTCTTTTTAAGGGTTTTTAAGTTTATTTTTATGTGTATTGGCGTTTTGCCTGCATGTATGTCTGTAAGAAGGTGCCAGATGCCCTGGAACTGGAGTTACAGACTGTTGTGAGCTGCCATGTGGGTGCTGGGCATCGAACCCAAGTCCTCTGGAAGAACAGCCACTGAGTCATCTCTCCAGCCCCAACCACTTAGTCTTGAATACCGACATCCTGGAGACTTCTAGGGCGAAGGTGTGGACTAATGTCTGTTTTCTGGATTCTCAGCATTTTTAATTAAATTATTATGATGTTTCTTCAGCTGTGGATTAGGTCTTATAAATGATTTGTGGACACAATTTAGTTGTTATCAACTAGCCTAAGAAGAAAAAAGGTAGGTATTAAGGAGAGTACTGTTAGCTGGGCAGTGGTGGCGCACGCCTTTGATCCCAGCACTTGGGAGGCAGAGGCAGGCGGATTTCTGAGTTCGAGGCCAGCCTGGTCTACAGAGTGAGTTCCAGGACAGCCAAGGCTACACAGAGGAAGCATGTCTTGAAAACAAAACAAAACAAAACAAAAAGGAGTGTATTGTTCTATAAAACAAATACTTCATTTATACACATGAAGGGTTATTTACTATGTATACATATATAACCCCATTCGAATGTACTGGATGATGGTATGATGTATTTTGTCTTGAGCATAGCCTAAAGAATAATAAAGAGGGTTTGGATGTGTGGTCCCGTGGCAGAGCAGAGACTCTAGGCTTGGCCCTCAGCATTTTCAGTCTGTGTGAGGTGAGTTGGGTTGGTGACTAACGTCTGTAACTGCCATGCCTAAGGGACCATCTTTCAAAGTAATCTAGCCCTTTAAAAATGTGATAGAGAATGTGGTAAATGCAACCAGCAGGAAGGGGAGGAGCCGTGTGTATGACTTACAGAGTGTGTAAGATGGAGACCATTAGGAATACCACGTAAGTTATAAAGGCTCATTCTGCGCTTGGAGGTTAAATGCCTCTTTTGCAGAAGACCCGAGTTTAGTTCCCAGCACACACATTAAGGGGCTCTTAACTACCTGTAGCTCCATCTCCAGAGAATCTGATACCCTTTTCTTACTCCAAGGGCACCTACATTCAAGTGCACATACCTTCATATAGAGACAGACTCAGAAACAGACACATACATACATACATACACACACACATATACATACATACATACATACATACATAGACATACACACACTCAAATTTTTTAAAAAGCTCATTCTTTGCAAAATATGTACATATGGAATGTGAATTGCTGTATAAAGAACACTTACAAACTATATGAACCAATTCACATAAGAAAGTATATAGCAAACAGAATCTATGGCCTCAACGGCTACAAAGAAATACATAGAAAGAAGCAGCTTATTTATTCGTCAATCATATTAGCAATTTTGTTTTATTGCAGTATTCAACAAAGAGACAATTATAGGGGAATAAGTACTTCCACAGAAGACTAGTGGGAACAAAAATAGCTCCTTCTCTGAGGGAGCAATTTGATTTCAAAAGCCATAAAAATGTATCTCTCCTTTGAGTTGAAATTCACCTCGGATGTTTACCCTAAGGCCATGAGAAAGCAGGTGTACAAACATTTAGTAACCACGAGCTGTTCACTGCAGGGCTGTAAGAGTGGGGGAAATGGGTAATAGTGTGTGTGTGTGTGTGTGTGTGTGTGTTTCCTAGAGTGTTAAAAAAAAAAAAAAGCAACCGATAAAATTTGGTGAATGTAAGCAAATGGATATGAGACCGTCCATAGGAATTATTCTGCAATGAGGTTTCTAAGATTCCCCACTGGGGGGGGGGGGGCTCAGGTTTGGCTTGTCAGGACGCTTGCCTTCTTAGGCGCCAGACTCCTCTAATGTGATCTGAAGACTAGGATCCTAAGTGTTCCGCCATTGCCGAAGTGCAATAGATTGAATTTAAGTAAATGTGCTGATGAGGCTTGGAGTAATGTAAGCTCCTGAAGAAATGATAGGTTGTTTTTGCAGGAACTGGGTCTCCTCACACCTGCCCTGCTGTTCTCAGCAAGAGCCCAAACCACACCCAGCTAGCTTTGGGCTCCCTCTCAAGCAGCTGGCCTGGTGGTCAAGCACACCAGACTGTGTTGTTACACCCACTGAGGAAATGCCCCTCCCTGCCTGACCCAGGTGTACCCAGGGCTGTAAACAGATCCCATCAGGACATGGCACACTCGTAGCCCATAGGCAGCTGGGAGCTGTGGTACCATTTTCTCTATCCCTGTCTCACAATCCACAGGGTACATGGGGCTTTGGGGCCTTAGGGTCCATTTAACCCTAACACCCCCCCACACACACACACACACAACTAGTCCACTAGTCGGGTTCACTGGTTAGAAGTGAATACAAGCTCCTTTGGACCTAGGAAACTCATCTTTAGCCTGTCTTCAACTTGCTGAACTGAACACAGCAAGTGAGTAAATCAGCCACAACACAGTACATACACACCCCAGGAGAAGACACCACAACACAGTACACACACACCCCAGGAGAAGACACCACAACACAGTACACACACACCCCAGGAGAAGACACCACAACACAGTACACACACACCCCAGGAGAAGACACCACAACACAGTACACACACACCCCAGGAGAAGACACCACAACACAGTACATATACATCCCAGGAGAAGACACCACAACACAGTACATACACACCCCAGGAGAAGACACCACAACACAGTACATACACATCCCAGGAGAAGACACCACAACACAGTACACACACACCCCAGGAGAAGACACCACAACACAGTGCATACACACCCCAGGAGAAGACACCACAACACAGTGCATACACACCCCAGGAGAAGACACCACAACACAGTGCATACACACCCCAGGAGAAGACACCACAACACAGTACATACACACCCCAGGAGAAGACACCACAACACAGTACATACACACCCCAGGAGAAGACACCACAACACAGTATATACACACCCCAGGAGAAGACACCACAACACAGTATATACACACCCCAGGAGAAGACACCACAACACAGTACATACACACCCCAGGAGAAGACAACGTGAGCTGTGGTTTGGATAGTTGTCCTGAGTTCATGTGCGGAAGTCTTTAATGTAGTGCCAAGAGAGAGGGGGACCTTGAAAGGATGGCCTTAGGCAATACCGAGTTCCCGTGGGACTCCAGTATTTCCAGAGAATGAGTCGTGAGAGTGAGCTCCACACGTCCCCAGTCCCTGCCTTACCAGTCCATCTCTCTCTATAATATCGAGACCAGGCCTCATGTAGCCCAGGCTGGCCTCATACTCACTATGAAGAACGTGAACTTCTGACAGCTCCACCTCTACCTCGTCAATGTTGTGGTTTCAGGCTTTTGCCCCCGCCACTGCCCAGTTTATGCTGTGTTGGGGTTAAACCAGGGTTGTGTGCTCTCTCCCAGCCCTTTTGTTTTGTTTTGTTTTGCTTTGTTTGGTCAGTGTCTCATTCCACAGCCTTGGATGGTCTCACACTTTGAGCCCTTCTCCTGCCTCAGCTTCCCGGGGCCGACATGCCGTGTGCACCATCGGGCCTGACATCTCTTTGCTTCATTTTGTTCCTTTGTTCCATGATGTCCTTGGTTATGATCCTCTTCTGCGTGAGCACCATGTCGGTTACGCAATCAGCTTCCAAAACAGAGGCTAAACAAACCTCTTTATAAAATGCTGGGTGTGGTGGCTTGTATCTGCGTACTCTGGACACTGAGACAGAAGGATTCGGGAAAGTTCTGTTTGGCCTAGCCAGCAAGTTCTAGGCCATCCTAGGCCACAGTGTGAGACTATCTTCAAAAGTACCCAAAACCAGCCAACTAAACATCCAACCCCCAAGCCACATTCAACCAGCCTATTGTAGTGGGGAAAACAATTGATTCATATACATCGAAAAGAAAACTGTATATTGCATACGTTAATTATAAAAACTGATGACAAGACTGATCCAAGGTACGGTTGAGAGAACTTTCCCCCCCATAGACGTGAGGGAGAGAACAGCGAGAAGCATCTGGAAGAGTCCAGAGCAGGGAGAGGAAGCAGTAGACAACATGGCCAGCAGATTGGACTTGGCCATGGAAGGGGGTGGGGCAAGAGAGGAAGAGAAAGATGAACAAGAGGAGGGGAGGGGCAAGAGAGCGCATTGCCAGAAAGGCGGGTTCCAAGGTAGTTAGAAGCTGAGGGGGGACGCTCGGAGCTGGGGGAGTTTAGGGTCGGAGCCAGGTGAGGAGAGCTAGGAGCCAGCGTGGATTGTAAAACGCATAAGTAGTGCTTGTGATACTGAAGAAGTCTGGAGACCAGCACGAGGCCCGCATGTTAAAAGGTGCCACAAGCCTGGCAGTGGTGGTGCACACCTTTAATCCCAGCACTTGGGAGGCAGAGGCAGGCGGATTTCTGAGTTCGAGGCCAGCCTGGTCTACAGAGTGAGTTCCAGGACAGCCAGGGCTACATAGAGAAACCATGTTTCGAAAAAAAAAAAAAAACCCAAAAACCAAAAACCAAAAAACAAAAAACAACAACAACAACAAAAAAGATGTGTCACAGACAGCCACTTGTCCCTTCTGCCAGTAATAAGGATATGGCTGGCTGCTTTAGTAGGGGAATTGGCTTTGGCTTTCTGAGAAATGCTGGCTTTTGTCTAAGTGCCAGCATTTGGACCTGATATTAAGAATGTAACATATTTCCTGGTTCAAACTCCGCTGTTTTCTTTCTGGTTTATCTCAATTTTTTTAACTATTTCTCAAGCAAGCCACATTTACACCGTTGACAGAAGATTATATTTGCTGTCGTTGTCCGGCCCCCAGGACGGCCTCTAGAGTGTGGCACCCTTTGTGATCCTTGCTGGGCGTGCACCTGAAGGAATGAGTGTGGAAGGCCATTGCTTCTGTTGAGAACGGGACACGGTTAGAGGAGGCGATGCTCACACCTTGTCAATATCCTCAGCTTCCTGGGGTCACAGGTCAGCACGGTTAGCTTGTGTTGAAAGACTCTGAATCTCCCTCCCTCCCTCTTCCCTCCCTCCCTCTCCCTTCTGTCTCTCCTTCCCTCCCTCCTTCCTTTCCCTTCCCCTCCTTCCTTCCTTCCTTCCTTCCTTCCTTCCTTCCTTCCTTCCTTCCATTTTTTCTTTTGTTTTTAAATAAAATTACTTATGACTTTGGCTGTCTCTCTGTATGCAGGCTCATTTTCTTCCAGCACAGATGGTTTCCTTAAGGACATTTCAGTTTATTCTTTGTCCTATGACAATTTAATAGTTTAGTTTGAAATCGTCTGGCAACAGACAGATTGACAAGAGAGAAGGGAATAAAAACCGAATTTATCAATGTGCTCACCCATAGGACACACACACACACACACACACACACACACACACACGCAGAAGCTTGAGTCTCTGAGGACAGCAGCCTGGAGGGAGCTAGGAAAGGCAGTTGGGAGAGGAGCACAGTGAACCAGGGCCATTTCCTCACACAGAGAAACAGCCACCCGTGGGAATCTGAGCCAGCTGTCAAAGCTCCCGATCCTCTCTGTGCGCGGACCCCTCCTGGGCGGAAGGGCGATTTCAGGTGCAAGTGTCCCCCCACACCTGGTAGCCATTCATTCACTAATGTGAATGATGAGAGTCGCTTCTAAAAGTGAGCGGCTTTTAACAGTGGAATTTGTCCTAATCTGTCAGAAAAGCTTACTCTGAGTCTCAATTGTGAAAATGCCTCCGTAAGATTGGGCTGCAGGCAAGCCCGTGGGACATTTTCTTAGTTAGTGATTGATGCGGAGGGACCAGCCATGTACAGGTGGGGCCATCCCTGGGCTGATGGTCCTGGGTCTTATAAGAAAAAAGACTGAGCAAGCCATGAGGAGCAAGCCAGTAAGCAGCATCCCTCCATGGCCTTTGCACCAGCTCCTGCCTCTGGGCCCCTGCCCTGTTGAAGTTTCTGTTCTGATTTCCTTCACTGATGAACAGCGATATGAAAGTGTAAACCAAATAAACTCTTTGTTCCCCAACTTGTTTTGGTCATTGTGTTTCGTCATAGCGATAGTAGCTATCAGAAGCCCGGCCTTTGATGTTTACCCTAAGTCTGAAACTTTGGAGATCAAGGAGTCCCTCCATGAGCTAGCCATATCTGTCTTAAGTAACTGGGGGGTGGGGGTGAGGGGGGGGACCCTGTTACTCATCCTCCAGAATGCCAACCGATTTTGGTATAAACTTTTGTCCTTGCCAATGAGTCAGAAACGGGAGCTATGTGCAAAGGCAGTAAGTACCCAGTACGGCTTTCCTCAAGTCACACACATACTGACTTCTGTCACTCTTGTTAGCTTCCCTGGGCTTGCACCTAACCAAGCTTTGTCCAGTCAGTTAGGGCGAGGCTACGGCTCCTTTCCTGTCATTTCTCACCGAATTTTCTGAAGGATTTTCTGAAGGATAAGTCAGCTGACCACTGGTGTAGGATTGGGAACGCATCAGTGATCAGTGAATGGCCCCCCCTGTCTACACTCTCTGTCCGCCTGTGGCTTGCTCTGCTGGAGGCTTTCCCTTGGAGACTGGCTAATTATCTCAAGCTGGTGTGGGAATTTAGCTCCAGAGATGGGTTGATCAGCCCTGGATTGTTCTGACAAAGGGGGTGGAGCCGTGCTCCTCATTATGTGTCTTTGTCTTTCTCCTTCCTTCTGGCTACTCCCCTTACACCTCTGTTAGACACCACCACTGTTCAACCTGCCCTTTTCACAACACCCCGGTGTTTGTAGGAACGGAATAAACCGCTTCCAGATCTAACAAAAATAAGTTCTGGCCTCAAGCCTGAAAAGAGGTCACTGGGAACGCAATCTGGGTTGGGCAGGAAGCCCAGTATAGGCTAATGAGACATTTACAAGCTAGGCCTAGTTTTTTTCTGTTTGGTCCTCAAGGGTTCATTCTTGAGTGGGTTGAATATGTATTGCAGGTGGTGCCTGGCATCACAATACTGAAAACCCAGCAATCCTACCAGTTGCAGCCGCAGCAATAGGCTCGTTCTTGTCATTATTGAGTTTTCTCTTTAGAAGGTAAACAATTTTGTATGATCTGAGAGAGACCAGGGTATTATTTATTTTTTGTTTTTTAAAAAATACATTTATTGTGTGTGTGTGTGTGTGTGTGTGTGTGTGTGCTTTCACTCACATTGTACAGAGTGTGTTCAGCATCACACGGGTGGGGGCCCAGAGGACAGCTGTGGGAGTTGTAGGTTGAGGCCGTTGTTGGGAGCATATATAGTGTTGGCTTTCCAATGATAAGGAGTAGTTATGAAGCAGGGGTGTTGGTTGGAAGAGAACGAGAAGCAAGATCTTGTATATGCGGAAATGGACATGCTTTGCTCCATGAGGCCTCCTGGGTGTTGGAATGGTGGAGTGTGGTGTGTCCTATACAAATAGGAAAACAATCTGTGTGATTAGTTATGACGGAAAGCAAAGAACAGGTAGCTGTAGCATGGGGGAACAGGAGAGAGGAGAGGTTCGTGGCCCGCTGATGGAGACACAGGGTTTCAAGCCAGCCATGAGAAGACCTAAGTTAAGCATTGCTGCTATATTCCCAGGTTCCCCTGTGCTGTCAGTAACTGCTCCTCGGATATATATGTAACAGCAAACTCTCATTTAAAATGAATTAGTTAATTTTCTCAACATAGGCTTTCTCTGTGTAACCAACAGTCCTGGCTATTGCTGTGTAGACCAGGCTGGCCTTGAACTCACGTCGATCCACCTACCTCTGCCTCCCAAGTACTGAGATTAAAAAACATGTCCTAGCCTGTCTCCCCCCTTAAAGAAAAATATTATGAGATTTCTTGACAGCAGTCAAAGATTTTTGTGTAAATGAGAAAATCAATATCTGCCAACAAATAGATCATGTGTATATAGAATTTTTTTCTGGTTTTAAAAGGTTTTTTTTCCCTGTTCATATAAACAATTTGAGGGAAAAAAAGAGACTGGATTGGTTTGAAAGAAAACTATCTGTTTAAATAAATATTAACAACAACAACAATAAACCTCTGAATTAGAAATAGATGAATTCAATCCGGAGTTGTTTCTTGCCTGAGCGAATTTGACCTCTTGTCTGAAGGGACAGGCCACTTCAGTTCCGCTGCTTTTTGGTATGATGCGGTTTGCGTCTTGAAAAGTTTGGACAGCAGCAAGGATTCGAATAGCCTTAATTGCCTATTCAAAAGCAAAAGCACAAAATGACGCAAGAACAGGCATGAGAACTATAAATGCAAAAGACAAGCGTCTAGGACCCTGGAAATTCTGTTGCTGTCTCTCCTACCAGAGAGGGAAGGGCTGCCGCCCCGCCCACCGAGGGGAGACAGAGCACTAATATGCAAGGAGCTGCCTCCCTCCCCTCCTCCTCCCTCCCTCTCTCCCTCCCTCCCTCCTCATCTCTTTCTCTCTCCACCTCCATTTCTCTTCCTGTTTTGTCTCTACTCTCTGTCTCTTTCTTGATCTTTGAATATTTTTAAGATAAATTTATTTTTATGTAGTGTGCACACGTGCGTGCATGTGTGTCAGGTCTGTTTCTGTCTCCTCTCCCCTCCCCTTCTTACCCTTCCCCTCCCCTTCTCACCCCTCCTTTCCCCTCCCCTTGTTGCCCCTCCCCTCCCCTCCTCTTCTCTCTTCTCCCTTTTCCTTTTCTCTGTCTCTTGAGTTTTAAGCAGGCCTTGTGACTTATAATCCGAGCACATACTTGCTTTTCTTCTATTATTCCTATCAGGAAGCTGCAAATAAAAATCCCGACAGAAGATCTCCAAATGATGATCTCAGTGTTCTCATATCTCAAACCAGAGTATTTAAAGTCAGAACCACAGTGCAAACGATCTTTATAACCGTAGATATATTTAATCTCTTTAGAAAACTGTCTAACAATTTAATCATGCCTTCGGCGGCGATTGGCAGGCATTTTCCTTTCTTGTTGTTGTAGAGGGAAGTGGACAGGGATGAAAGAAAGGACCAGTGGGCTCTGCCTCTGGAGGTGGAGCTCCTCCCCTCCTCCTCTCTGCAGTTATCCATCCACCAAGGTAACATCATCTTTATTTCAAAGCTTTCTCCCCGGCTGTCCTGATTCCATTAGCAGCCTGTTTCTAAGGCAGAACATTGACCTGAGCATAGCAGAAAAAGAAAACCCTTGAAGTTCTAAGTTCATATATTTAGAATCCAAGATCAGGCCGGCAAGATGCTCAGTGCGTAGAAAGAACGCCATGCAAGCTTGATGGCCTCGGTCTGGTCCTGGAAACAGCATAAAGTTGGGAGAGAAGTGACTGCACAAAGCTGCCCTCTGAGGTCTACTCAAGTGCCACAGCACACTTGCCACCCTCCCAATCGTGCACACACGCATCGGTGTTAATAAAATAATAATAATAAAATAAAAATCCAAAACTAGGGCTAGAGAGTCCTTCCTGATTTTTTTCGGAGGACCCACGTTCAATTCCTAACACTCAGGCTAGATGGCTCATGACGTACTGTAACTTCAGATCCGGGGAATCTGACACCTTCTGGGTTCTGCAGGTACTGGCATACGTGGCACACACATGCATGTTCGAGTGCACACCACATTTAAAAAACATCTGTTTAAAAAATTCAAAGATCGGGCTACAGAGATAGCTCAGAGGTTAAGAGCACTGACTGCTCTTCCAGAGGTCCTGAGTTCAATTCCCAGCAACCACATGGTGGCTCACAACCATCTGTAATGGGATCCGATGCCCTCTTCTGGTGTGTCTGAAGAGAGTGACAGAATACACACATACATAAAATAAATAAATCTTTAAAAAAAAAAAAACAAAAAATCAAGAGGACATGCTATTTGCACATTTTGTTAGTCAACTTTCTGTTACTATAACACCTGAGGTAAATAAACAAAAGACACCTTGTTTCATTATTGTTTTGGTCCATCATGGTTTTGGTCCATTACTGGCTGGCTTTGCTGCCCTTTGGACACTTGGTTGAGGTAACACTTCAGGATGGTGGAGGAAGCTGCTTGCTTGGTGGTGTTACCTGAAAAGTTTGAGGAGTTCCAGTGGAGTTGTCATATGATACTGGGGAAATCGGGGTCCCCTGTTAGGGTCCTTAGTCTCAGTAATAAAAGAATTTAAGGACAGACTCAAAGTTAAAAACAACAAAACAAAACACCTAGGGCAGGCCAACTGCCAATCTTGGCGGCCTCCCTGGGGAGGAGGAGGGGGAGGAGGAGGGGGAGGAGGAGGGGGAGGAGGAGGGGGAGGAGGAGGGGGAGGAGGAGGGGGAGGAGGAGGGGGAGGAGTTAAGCTGGCACGGAGGACCAGCCACGTGACAGAAAGAGGAGCTCCAGACAAAGACTAAGGAAGCCCAAATAACAGGAAGAAAGCATCCTAAAGAAAGAGACAGAAGAGAAAAAGAAGCTACGTCTTTCTGAATCAGGGCTTCAAGGGAGCCTGCCGGACTGTGCGAGGCGGGCATTCTGGGAAGGGAAGGGCCATTATCTCATCAAAGAGCCAGTCGTCCCCCCCATCTCCTTAGCGTGGCTCAAGGCAAGCCTGGCGTTTGGGGGTGATACCCTCCTTCTTGAAGGGTGGCCCCTTAGTCACATCACTGACCTGTCCAACTGGAATGTCTCCACCCAAACCAGTGACTTCATTCTTGTGACAAGAAGGAAACGGTGTCCCTAATAGGCCTTTCATCACTGGGACCATGGCAGAGAGAAGGCAAAGCGCTTCTCCTTCTCTATCTCCTTCTACAGCGCTCCTCCAAAGACCTAGATATCTGTTAGACCCACCTTCTCGGAGCTCACACTACCATCTAAAGTGCCAGACTGATGACTAAGCCTTTAGCACAGTGATCTCTGGGAAAGTTACCCAGACATTAGAGCCGCTTAAAGAACAGTGACTTAGAGTTAAGGTCAAAAATTAAAAACTCGATTTTCCTGATCAGTGTGGAAGTGACTGGTATCTTTAATGTTAGTATTTCTCATATTGAATGATATATATATTCACCTATGTATGTATATAGTCACCTATGTGTGTATGTGTGTGTGTGTATATATATATATATATATATATATAATACCTATGTCTGTGTATGTATGTATGTGTGTATATATGTATATATATGTGTATATACATATATATGGTCACCTATGTATATATATATATAGCTGTCTGAATTATAATTCATAGCAATCTAAAATAGCCAAACATATTAGACAGATTTACAAAATTATCTAAAAAAAAAAGCCTAAAAGAGAAACATTAATTCTTTTGTGTGTGTGTGTGTGTGTGTGTGTGTGTGTGAACACACAGGTCTCAGGGCTACAGTAAAGAAGTGGGAGGCTGACTTTTGGAAGTTGGTTCTTTCTTTACGCCTTGTGAGTCCTGAGGATCCAGTTGAGGTCTTCAGGCTTGGCAGCAGGCATCCTTACCTGATGACCCATCTCACCAGCCCCAGCCAAACTATCTATGTCTGTGTCTGTGTCTGTGTCCGTGTCCAAGTCCCTGTCTGTGCCTGTTTCTATTCTATGTCTATTCTATGATTACGTCTAGTCTATGTCTATGACTATATCTATGTCTAGTCTATGTTTATGTCTAGTCTATGTCTAGTCTATGTCTATGTCTATCCTATGTCTATGTCTAGTCTATGTCTATGTCTATTCTATGTCTATGTCTATGACTATATCTATGTCTAGTCTATGTCTATGTCTATTCTATGTCTATATCTATTCTATTTCTATGTCTATTCTATGTCTATGTCTATTCTATGTCTATGTCTATGATTATGTCTGTCTATTCTATGTCTATTCTATGTCTATGTCTAGTCTATGTCTGTCTATTCTATGTTTATGTCTATGTCTGTCTGTATGTCTGTCTCTATGTCTATCTCTATCTATGTGTCTGGTGCCCTTGAAGTCCAGATGAGGATATTAGATACCCTAGAACTAGTGCTACAAGCAGTTGCATTCTGTCATATGGTTGTTGGAATTTAACCAGGGTCCTGTGGAAGAGCAGCCAGTGCTCTTAACCACTGAGCCATCTCTCCAGCCCTCCCCACAAAAATGTCTTTAATGTTTGTCAAAAGTTCCTTAAAGATATTTTTTTCCTCTGTAGACTACTTCATGTTTATAAACAATGATGTGAAAAACCTTTGCTCTTAATAAAATATCTTCAAGCCAAAAGCAAGCGTGGGTGTGAAATCACGGAAGCTAGTTTCCACACCGACCACAGGCCTCAGCACTTCGCTGGTCTTTGGAGCTCACGGCCTTATTGACAATGGGTAATTGTCCAACTTCTCCCCTGGCTTTCGCAGCTGCTTATCTGGATGCGAGGATGCTGTTCAGTGTTACGGGCGGGCGAGGCTTGATCCTTTTAAACAAGCGGTGTTTACATAGTCCTTTCTCTCATGTTGCTTTGATCTATTCAGGAGATGGTGAAAACTCTGAGAACAAGAAAACTGGTGGGGTATTAATTTTTTTTTTTTACAACTGTCAGTTGGAAAAAAATATAGCAGCAATATGTGTTTGTCGCTGGATAAATGGTATAAGAGGTCCATAAAAACGCCCTCCTGAGGCTAGGCGCGTCTCTTACCCAGAAACCACCTGTTCTCTGCTTTCCAGCGTTCTGCCGAGGGCAGGTCAGCCGCGGAATCAGCTGACCTAGAGCACTGTCTTAGTTAAGGTTTCTATTGCTTCGACAAAGCCACCGTGACTAAAAAGCGAGGTGGAGAGAGACGGGTCCGTTAGGCTTACACTTCCATATTGCTATTTAACACAGAAGGAAGTCAGGGCAGAAACGCAAACAGGGCAGGAACCTGGAGGCAGGGGCTGAGGTAGAGGCCATGGGGGAGTGCTGCTCCCTGACCTGTTCCACAAGACTTGCTCAGCCTGTTTTCCTATAGAACCCAGGGCTGCCAGCCCAGGCATGGCACCGCCCACAATGGGCTGGGCTCTTCCCCCATCAATCACTAATGAAGAAAATGCCTTACGGAGGCATTTTCTCAATTGCGATTTCCTCTTTCAGATGACTATAGCTTGTGTGTCAGGTTGACATAAGACCAGCCAGCACAAGTGCCTAAAGAACTAGAAAAAAAAAAAAATCACTGGTGCAGTATTCGCCTTCGATAGGCACGGCTGTTACTGTTCAAAAGTCCTTCCTTGTGTTCCAGGGCTCATTTTTTATATTTCCTTCAGTAGTTCCTGTGCATTTAAGTCGATGTCTTCTGCACGCAATAATCACACACAGTCTTTAGTACACTTACAAGACTGTGAGCGGATGGAGCAGACTTTTAGGAAAGGGTCTGGGGGTTCTTCCCAATACTCGGAACCTTGTCACAAAATGCTGTCTACTGTAGGCTCACAAATGTCCTGAAAAGCAAAGGGAAGATTCCTGTTTAGAGAATAGTCGTCCTCACAACACACATGGAACGTTGATATAGTTCAAGAAACGATAAAAAATAAAACAATACCCCGTTCTTCAGACGGGGCATTCCTTCTCTGTCCTGGGTCCTTTGGTTCCCACCAGGTGGTATTGACCCTGGACTTTTAGGTCCTCGGGAAGACTGACCCTCCCACCCCTTCTATTTGGAATAACAACCAATTGCTGACTCTCACCCTTCAGTTCCAGCATTAGCCCTTTGCTGGAATCCCGTGTAGCCTCCTCTGCTGGACCAGAGCTCCTGGAGGACGGATAAAGCACTGACTTTGTTCCTGTAAGCTTTCTGCATAGCACCTGCTGAGCAAGGCACTGCAGGACGCTCAGCCCTCTGAAAGACAGTGTACTCTTCCCTCGCTTCCTCTTTCCTCCTTCCCTCCATCTTTCTTTCTTGTTCCGTGTCCCCTGCACCCAACCCTCCCTTTGTAGCTCAGGTTGGCCTCCCACTCCTTAGGTAGTTGGGGATGACCCTGAACTTCTGACCGCTCTGTTTTTATCTGGGGAGAGCTGTCGGTTACAGGCCCTGCCAGCACTGGTGCCTTTATGTACCTTTGTTGTGCAAACCATGCCTTTGGGCACATTAGGGAAAGACTATCAACTGCGGCCCATGTCCAGCACTAAAGTTTTCCTTTTATTTAAGTAAAGGCTCGTTGGAAAAACTTGACAAGAAACCTTTAGCCTCAAGTCACCTTTCCCGCAGTTACCTTAGCTGACCTATAGAAGAAAACTTTGCTCCTTGTGCTGAAATAAATCTCTGTCTGGGGTTGTTTGTACCAACCATCTTTTTTGGGGGGAGGGGCAACACAGAGGGGGGGCATATGGTTATGACCCTAAATTGGTTTTGCTCAGGAGTGTTCCCACTTCAAATGTGATAACTCTTAGATGAAAAGTGGCGTGTTCCTGGACTGATCACACCATGGCAGTACAGTTCTCATGGGGGGGGGTGGTGGTGGTGGTGGTGGTGGTGGTGGTGTCTTTATTGAAAGAGGAGCCCCTGAAGGGGGCTGAGCGAAAGGAGAGAGAGAGACAGAGAGACAGAGAGACAGAGAGAGAGAGAGAGAGAGAGAGAGAGAGAGAGAGAGAGAGAGAGAGAGAGCGCTATGGGCCGGGGTCCGTGTCTTTTATCGGGGCTCTGACTTAGGTAATGCAGGTGGTGTTGTGCAGGTGATACAGGTAACACAGGTAACACATGCGCAGGAGGGTCTTGTCCTCTAGGGATGACGTCATCTCTGGGTTCAGAGACTGGCTGTAAACAGCTTCTGCTGTCTGTGGACAGTTCTGATGCTAACAATGACGAATCCTTCTGTATATTCGCGTGTATGTATTTCCCCAATGAAAGCTCCTTCTTCGTTCAAGGGACTGCAAGCTGGATGTAGTGGCACACGGTGATATTTGCAGATTTTTTTTAGGAGGTCGAAGCCCTGGGATCTTGAGTTCAAGTACAACCTGGGCGATATAATGAGGTCCTGCCTCAATGCATGGGATGACGGAGTGTGTCAGAGGGAAATCAACTCCGGTGCTCTCCCCCCATCCCCCCTTGCTGCAAGCAGTAAAGCTGGTTTCACTGCTTTTTAAACCTTGGTGATGCAAACTCTCATTCCTTGGACATACGGTCATCTGTAATATGGGAGGATGGATGGATGCAACGGGACAGCGGAGGCTCCCAGGGGAAAGCGGATGCTTCCGTTTCTGCTTACCTGCTTTCCTCCTCGCTCAAGTTACTCTAAACATTTAATCTTTAACTCCTGAAAAGCGAATCGAGCCTTGTGAGCATGTGTGTGTGTGTGTGGGGGGGGACAGGCAAGATATCCAAAAGATATATTGGGAGGAAGAACTGGTTACTTTGCTGGTGTGCATGTGTGTGTGTGTGTGTGTGTGTGTGTGTGTGTGTGTGTACACGTACACGGGCACCCCATCCCAGAATATTACAGCGTTGTTGTTGAGTCTGAAAGGTCAAGCCCCTGGGTGAAGGCCCCATCTGTAGAAGAGCCTGCGGCTTGTTGCTTTTTCTGTTTCCCGGTCTCTGGAAACCGCCTTTCTCTAAAGGTTTCTAGTTTCTTGTTGCTTCTCAGACCGTGGGGTTCAGGTTCCTTAGGGAGATATAAACCCGACCTGAGTTTTTTAAAAGAAGTTCTTGCTATTCACCTATCTCTATGGCTCACACCGACTGTCCCCGAAACGTCCTTTCAATCTCTTGTTCTTAACCTGCCTGTGAATCTCCGCGCAGTCCCCCCCCCCCCCCCCCCCGCTGAGACCCGGCAAAGCTGTGCGGCCTCGCTCGCTGGCTATGGGCTGACCGGGGAGGAAGGTATGTGCTGTGTAATGATTATGGGACTTGTTCTCTTTTAATTCTTGCTTTAGAGAGGAAATGACTCACACTGTAGATAAACTGGACTTGAAAGAATGTCTGGCACCAGCCTCTCATTCACAAGGAAATAGTTACTCAAGGACTTTGACTGGGACGCCTTCCCTTTTCTTCCAGGTCTTTGATAAAACCTTGGCCTAACTGATCCCTGGGAGAAATTTCTGTAATGGAAGCCTCTCGTACCCCAGCTCCTTCTCACCACCGAACACTGAAGTTCTGTGACCAATAATGGAGATACCTACCCACCCAGCTGTCCATGTCAAACTCCTCAAGTCTCAGAGCCACTGGAGTGCTGGCTGTACCTACAGAGTTCAGGCGTGTCTGGGTGGGGCTGGTTCACACACTACGGTTTCCCTTATGGGGTGTAGTAAAGCATTATGGAGCAGAGGTTAGGGGAAGGTGACCCAGTGTCAACCAGCCCTGGCTACTTTTCTTATCAGCAACATGGTCTCTATGTTAGCCTCTTAGCCTGCTTCCTTTACCTACCAAGGAATCAAGAGACCAGCACCTCCAACAGGACACCCTCGGCTGCCCATTATTTTGAGCTAAAGGAACTGAGAAGCAGGTGTTGCTGAAGCTTTCTGTGCACCAAGTCCCACCCTCTAAGGAAGAAAGCAATTCCCACTAGACCCTCCCTGAGCTTTTAACACAAATCGCAGGAAGAGAGGCGGTCTGTCAACACACCTGCATAGACTTTGACACACACAATTGTCTTCTATTTTTAGTCTTGCTCAATATGCAGGCCCAGTCTCATTGCAACACGTTCCAACAAACTCCCTGAGGTCACCTACAAACCATTTCCTAGTCACCGAAAGTGTCTACAGTTTCTGTTCTTCCCCGATAAAACAGAGGTATCATATTGGAATTTAAGTCCTATTGGGCCGGGGGTTTATTCTATTACATGTGTGTCTCCTCTCCAGCTAACTGATCTTTGTCAGTGTGTTCCAGCCAATCCTCGAATGGCAGAGGGGAAATTCACTTCACTATTCCACATGTAATGGGAGTCTCAGGGCTGCTGGATGGTGACAAGATAATTTACGAAATGTAAATGGTGTGAGGTACTCACCGGAGAAGGCTGCTCAGACAGTGGGTTTAAGCTAATAGAAAGTATTAGCTGGTCCATGTCTACACTGGCTGTTCCGGGTCCCAGGGTAGCATCGAGCCTTCTTGAGGTGAGCTTTTAAGCATGACAACCATGTCCTGGATTGACCACTTCAGTCAGCCACCAGTGGAACTGCAGAAGCTAAAAGACAAGGTTAGTCCATTCAGAGATGCTCCCAGAGCTATAGACTTTGGTAAATTAGGTCTTTGTTTTCAATTTTGGCAGGAGGTGCTGTCTACAAGCTGACTTTTGTGGCCTGAGTGGTACCTCCATCATGGAGTCAGTTGTGCTAAGTCTGAGGACCTACTGAGGTCTGGGGCCCTTTTCCAGTGATAAACTCTCTTGATATCTGAGATGATCATTAATCAAATGTTTGCGTTCATTGTGATTTAGTCCGTTTTCTTTGTTTTTTAGAGTTCCCTTTCTGACCTTTCTAAATTTGTTTCTTCAACTTAAATTTTTGTCCCCGATAACTTTTTTAAGTCGGAAAAACTCATGTAGGCAGATGGGGGCACACCATTTGTTTAATGGTGGAATATTTGTCCAGTAAACGGAACGACAAAGAACAACAGTGATTTATGTTTCCAGCGTTAGGATCCCACTCCATGCTCTGAGATTCAGTTTCGCTCCGGAGACTTCTGAGCAGCCCGTGTACGTGCGTGCCTTCCTGCCTGCCTGTGTGTGTTCGTGTGTGCCTGTGTGTGATGTTTGTGGGTGCTCATGGAGTCTAGAGGTGTTGCATCCCCAGTGGCTGCAGTTACAGGCAGCTCAGCCGCCCGGCGTGGGTGCTGGGATTTGAACCGAGGTTCTCTGGAAGGGCGACGTGCGCCCCTGACTGCTGAGCCACCCTGTCTCCAGCCTCCATCATTTTAACTCTATTTGACACATGGGCAACAGTCACCAGCAGTCACTCTGGCAACCGTACACAAGTCTACCCGATCTTGCCATTGTGCGGAACTGAAATCTTCAGCTCCGGAGACGGGCTTGCGAACCCCAGCTTCTCTTCTTTACAGATTTCTCCTTCTTACTTTCTGGTCATGTATTTTCTCTGAGACTTCCGTTTTCTTTTCCCTGTGCCTATTGGTAACTTGGGTGGCTCCCCTGACCCTGGCTTTTCTGTCTAGTGTAGGCAGGGAAATGATCTAAAGTTTCAGTTTTTCTCCAGCTTACACCCTGATCCTCTCACCTCGTCTGTCATAGCCTTCCAGATCCTCACCTTTGCTCCAGTGTAACTTTTATACTGCCACATCAAAGCTTCTCTCCCAGTGCTGCTAGATAAAAGCTCAGCCAACTTTGTTACAACTTTAATGTCTTTGATGTTAGCTAGACTTTCAGTTCTACCTAGCTCTCTATATTTTTTCAATATAAAACTTTTTCACTTTCTACCATCACCTTTTCTGGAGGGTAAGGGGCTTAATTTTTAATTTTAATTTTCTTTTTAGTATGACAAAATTCCAATACACACAAACCCATGGGGAACAGATTAATAAACTTCCTTGTCTAGCCCTTAGTTTTGTCCAGGCTTGTTTCATCTACAGTTCTGCTTCACACCAATTATTTTAAAAATAAACCCAGTATATTATTTTTATCTGTAAAGGTTATATGCCACCTGAATGTAATGATACTTAAAAGTCAACCACGATAGCATTATATGAGCAAAGAGTTGATAATCATCTCCCATTCCCATCAGACAGACATGTAGCTTTTATCTGTCCCTGATTGCCTTTTGGCTTTTTGGGTTGAATCAGATTCATGCATTGTGATTGGCTAACACAGTTGGTAAACCTCTTTGTGTGTAAATATCCCCTGTCCTAGTATGATCAGCTTCTCTGAATCCTGTCAATCAGGATTTGGGGGAGGAGTCCTGAGTCTCTGCCCTCTTGTCTCTAAAGCTATTAGTGTCTGTAACCATCACCCCCAAGCCCCTCCTACCTTCTGGTCTCCTAGCAACACTGTCTTCTCCCTCCTAAGGTAATTCATCCGCCCCTCCTTGGTTGCCTCCTCAGTGAATGCGCTCCTGTTCTCAGCCTTTCCCCAGTGTCCTTAGCTTCTCCCTGTTTTCAGCTCAGAATATAAACATGTTCAAGGCTCTGTCAACTGTAAAAACAAACCAACCAGCCAAATAACACACACTGACTCCCAAATTTCTTTCAGGCCAGTGTTTTGCTTTCATCTCTCCTGTTCCTTTCAAAGGCTTAGCTTCTGAAAGCTTCTCTATGATCCCCACCTCCCCCACACTCGGTTCAACCCGCTGCTGGCTCCGGTTTCCCTCATCCTCAGTTAGGATTCTGTTTTCTAAGGTCAAAACCCCCCTCTGACTAAATGCCATGGATGTTGTTGAAGTCTTTATCTCACTTCCTATCTCTCCAGCATGAGATGGTGATGGAGCCCAGGGCCAGGGGCAGGGGCAGGAGGCAGGGGCAGGGGGCAGGGGCAGGGGCAGGGGCCAGGGGACAGGAGGCAGGGGCAGGGGCAGGGGGCAGGGGCGGGGGCAGGGGCAGGGGCAGGGGACAGGAGGCTGGAGGCAGGGTCTGGAGGCAGGAGGTGAGCCCTCTGCCACTGTAATACATTTTCAGGGCTCCTGCTCCTTTGGGACTATCTCCAACTTTCAAAAGGAACTTCACCCTTTTGAATAAAAAATTTATTTTTTAAAATATCTTATTATTTTATGTATATGGATGTTTGCATGGATGTATGCTAATGCCGAATGTTCTCAGAAGCCGGAAGCCGGTGTTGGCTTCCCTGGCACTGGAACCCCAGGCGGCAGTGAGCTGCCATGGCGGGGATGGGAAGCAAACCCAGGTCTTCTTCAGGAGGAGCACAAGGGCCTGCGCCGAGCTTCCCTCCCGCCTTTGCGAGTCCTGCAGGCTTTCCCTGGGCCATCGATCATCTTTCTCTACCGACCTCTGTCTCTGAGATCTCTCTTCTGAGATCTGGGCCTGCCTTAACTGAATTCCTATCGGACAGGCACTTTGCTCTTCAGGTAATGCACCTGATGGATATCTGCGTGTAAACTTCCTGTGCCTTCGGCGTCTCCTGTCTCCACGACTGGTTGAAGCTTACTTGGTACCTTCCTTTCCTTCCCTGGTCTCTTTCCGTCTAACAAATCACCAAGTGGTACTAATCTCACTACCCCAAGCTTGTCGTGTGTTTTTCGTGGGGTAGCTACAATGCCGTTAGGGCAGAGCGAGGCAGGGCAGAGGTTTTCCCCATCTTGTGTTCTTTCTGAGGCCATTCGAGGTTTAACTAGAATCTCGTCTCTTTGATGGAGAATCCCATGAAAAATCTACCCAACTCTATTCTAGGAATCAGAGGTCCGGGCGTCCTGGCTAACTTATCTCAGCCTTTGCTAAAATCGCTTGTTTGTGCGGAATCGCCCCCAGCTCACCATTTATCTCGGCTGCCGGTTTGTGCAGTGACCCCGGCCCCCTTTGGCCGGCTGGCTAACCACTTATCTTAGCTTCTGCTAAAACTGTTTGCTTCCAACTACTTAATCTGTAAAGCACCCTCCACCTCAACCTCCAGTGATGCCTGTGTGAGGTCTGGAGACGGAGTCACAACCAGGTCCCCAAATACTTGGGTGTGGCCCCAGCTACTGGACTAAAGACTTTGAGTTGGCTTAAGACTGTGTCTGAGTGGTCGCCTCTGGCGAGCGCCCTGTAACTCCGCCGTAGCCACACGGGCCACTCTGCCTCCTGTCTGGTACCCACTGATTCCTTCCCACACTGCCAAGCACAGGGCCATGCCACTGTAACCTGTCAGCCTTGCACAACTCTGTTCCTCCAGGAAAACCAAGGAACTTGGCGCCAACGGATGACTCCGTGTTGGCGAGGGTCGCTGCCCTCCCAGGCTCGCCCTATCATCCTTCACCCCACACTCTATCCTCTAACTCCCATATTAAATTTCTTTTTTAAAAGAAATATTTTGCCGGGCGGTGGTGGCGCACGACTTTAATCCCAGCACTTGGGAGGCAGAGGCAGGCGGATTTCTGAGTTCGAGGCCAGCCTGGTCTACAGAGTGAGTTCCAGGACAGCCGGAACTACACAGAGAAACCCTGTCTCAAAAAACCAAAAAAAAAAAAAAAAAAAAAAAAGAAAAAAAAGAAATATTTTTTTAAGCCTCTAAATGTGTGGATGCCGCTCTTTCCCTCTTTTCAAAGAGGATGTCATTCCTTCTCTCTCTTTACGGCAATCGATGAGCCTCGAGTCAGGGTCGCCTCTTCTAGAAAGTCTTCTCACCTCCAGGCAACGCCCACTCCCACAATAGCCCTCAATAAACAGACAGACAGACAGACAGACATATTCCGCACTATGGGCCACACTCACCATTTTACCAACTGCCGGCTAACCTGAGATAACCTGTCATGACACCCCCTAACCCCCCACCCGCCCCCCCGCCCCTGCCAGGCCATGCACCTTCTGACAGACACCACCTTTTCATTTTGCAGATGAAGTTTTGCAAAACATGGTTTACCACAGACCCGTGACCAAGATACTCTTCAGGTGAAAATGGAGAAACCCATCCCCATGTCAACTACTGAGGTAGGCTGGATCAGTAAACATAACTAAGAAACAGTCAACAAAGAGATAAACAGCATGGAGAGGCAGGGGGTAAACGCTGTGAGACTTCAGACAAGAGCTTGATTGGCCGCCTTGGCTTCATCGATGGAGTCAAGGAATGTCCCATGTATGACTAATAACGTGTGAGTTCAGCCTTGGGCTTAGGTGGGCCATGAATAAAGATGGAGCTAGGGTGTTGGGGCAGAGAGGCCAGAGCGAAGGAGGCAAAGACCAATTTGCATTGCCCTCCCTGGGGGTAATTACTTGATGGTTAGCAGGCCCTTTCTGAGGCAGTTAGTAAATTCTAGAAATTTCACAAGAGCAGCTCACAGATGTTCCGCTAAAGAAAAAGGCACTACTGTGGCGTAGATCTATTACCCCGAGTCGTCACATTGCCTCTACGATCTGCTATCTCCTACCACTCAGAGAATCAGAAAATTGGTAACGCGTCTGTCTTTGCTCGGCACACAGCCTGATGGAGTCTCTGGGCTGTGTGTGTGCAAGGGCATGATGAATGAATGAAGATCAATCAGATAATTCATTGCTTCTGAGAAATCAGTGTTGCAGGTGTGGCAAGAGGGGGAAAGGTCATGAAGATAGTGAAAGAACGGGTAATAAATACCTTTCAGCTGAAGAACCGGAAGTGCTGTAGAAGCCATGGCCCCCGGAAGCCCTCCTGCCTTTGGCTTGCTGTGGAGGGGACCAGCAAAGAAAGTATGACAACCTCGGAGTGACCTCGGGCACGTGGTGTCCTGGAGATGGCTTCTGTATGTGTGTGGCAGGTGACATGATGGAGCCAGGGTGACTTTTTGTAATTTTGCTGACTCACAACCGGGCACTGGGGACATTTTGCCCATGGATTCTCAGAACCAGGTCAAGGAAGACGAGAAGTAGAAGAAAGGGAGGAAAGGAGCCGGCCTGGCTCCCTGGACCAGCGCTGCAGTTTGTACACCCTGAAACTGAGGATGTTATTCAGTGTCTCTGGGTGGCCGCCAGTTTGGGCAAGAGCCAGGTGACATTTAAAGCCTCTGATAGCTTGAATGACCTGAGATCCTGTTTGCTCCACGACTATGAAAGCATGGGTGTTAGTCCAAGATCTTCCCTCAGCCTTTGCCAAGAGTCAGTGAAACTCATTTTTAGACATGCCCCACCCTGGCCGAGTGGAGTTAGGTTTTCGTCCGTTGACAGTGGCCATTATGTGCTATTTTCTTTAGAGGCGGGAAGCATTGCATTTTTTACTTTTTTGTAGTGTCCTGACACCTTTGCTTGCCTCGGTATCAGCGCTGCCGCTCACGAAGCACACAATGCCTTGCGTGATAAGACCTGAAATTACTCATTGACATTATCACGGGGCTATTTTGAAAACATTATCTCATTTCATTTCCTAGAACATCATCAAGTCTCTGCAGCATCAGAGTCTTTAAAGAGAAGGGCTATTTTTGTTCCAACGGAAGCCAAAATATTTGAGCGAATTTTGCCCCCAGTTCCGCTAGCTTCCTTCCTCTACACAGCGGCCCACACTGGCACTCTCAGCAAGCTCTCTTGAGGCAGAATCAGCGTAGTAGTGCAAGGATTTGAAGTCATCCGCCATCCTGATTCTTTATGCAGATAACAGTGCACTGCCTATTGCCATCAGCAAATTTCAGATCCTGAATGGAATTTCCTTCATCCTTATCTGTGGATTCTGACCTTTCTTCAATTCCAACCCCACCCTACTCACGCAGTGCTAGATAAAGCCATGTGTCACCGCGAAGGCTTTCATATTATCCCAGAGTTTGGCTGGGTTTCTAAACATGTTTTTTTCATCTCCTTTTTTGCATCTCCGTGAACCAATTATTTGACAAGTTCCAGGTTCTTTTTTTTTCTTCCCAATCTACTGACAGTTCATGATTCACTTTCCCACCTTTATATTGTTGACTAAACTGCCATGTAGAGAGCTAATTGCAGGCACCGCCCTCCCACACACTAACAGCGATTAATTCTGTTGGAGGGGAGGCGGGCACAGTATTTTATGATGAATAGCAGAGAGACTTTGGGGCTCCTGGGAGAGCCAGGGTCCATGGCTCACGTTTCCTAAGAAGCTGACTCACCAAGAGTTGCCTCTATCAGATGAGTCGGCAGCCCTGAGCTAGGCAATGGTCTTAGTCAGATGCGGTAGAAAAGAGTTTGTCAACACGGAAACTTTGAGATGGCCGCTTTACATACGTCAGTATGACTCCTAGGCCTGAGTCTTCTAGCCTTCTAATGCCTTTGAGTGAATTAGTGTATATATGACTAAACCCATGTTAGACGGTTCAGACTTTTACTAGCTCAGGAACAAAATTCCTGCAAGACATTGAGACATACCAGCTAGTGAGTGGATTTACTTAAAGGATTATGTCGAAGGTTATATCCTTGTACTTAGAAAGAAACAATTCTTTTGTGTCATTTGTTTTTCTGAGACAGAGTTTGGCTACATTGTAGCCAGGCCTGGTCTAGCGCTTCCAATGTAGCCCCAGTAGGTCAAAAACTTGAAGCAATCCTCTTGCTTCTACATCCTGAGTGCTGGGATTACCAGCGCGTGTCACCACACCCAATTAGCAATACAAAACTCTGTCCTTTTAAAACTGTTCTCAGGTGTAGCTTTTTCTTCTTGTGTTTCTTTGAAATAATACCCAATTAGCTTTAACACTGCGTTTTGTTTTGTTTTGTTTTTCCAGACAGGGTTTCTCTGTGTAGCCTTGACTATACTAGAACTCACTCTGTAGATCAAACCTTCAACTCACGGAGATCCACCTGCTTCTGCCTCCCCAGTGCTGGGATCAACAGCAAGTGTCTTTGCATAAAAGCTATGCTTTTTCAAACTTCTGCATGCATTATATTTTGGACCCTAAACTTCTCTGAATTTCGAAATCATCCCCCTGGGTAGAGGAGACTGAGAAGTACAGAGACCTTTAGTGAATGTTGTTTTAAAGCTAGGACTGGTGGTATCCAGCTGTAATTGCAGGACCTGGGTGCAGAGGCCACAGGAGCAGTGGATATTTGAGAACAGTCTATTCAGCACAGCATGTTCCAGGCCAGTCAGACCTACTTAGCAAAAGTACTCTCATATCCAAATGTACCCAAATATATATACATATATATATATATGTGTGTGTGTGTGTATACACATATATATATACACATATATACATATATACACACATACACACATATACATATATACACACATATATATACATACACACATATATATGTATACACACATATATTTCGTTATTGCAGACAGGGTTTTTTGTTTTTTTTAATCTGGCTCTCCTGGAAATGGCTGTGTAAATCAGGTTGGTCTTAAACTCAGAGATCCTCTCGCCTTTGCCTGAGTTCTGGGATTAAAGTGATGTATTTAGTTGCTACCACTAACTGGCAATATTGTATATCTTATATTTTGAGAGAAGCAGCCATTCTATGAATTTCTCTTTTCTACTCTAGCTTCTGTTTTCTGGGTCTAGGGGTTCCTGTCTGATAAATGGGCAATGAAGGTAGGGATGGGAAAATATTTTGGGGTACCTGAAGAGAAAAACTCTGAGATGCCCGAATAAGTGGAATAGAGTCTTTATTAACCAGCAGTAGGACTGTCCCAAGTGTATTAGTGTGGCAAACAGCCACGACCTCCAGTTGGCTCCAGTTTTTAAGGGTAAGAAATGCAATCGTGACATATACAGATAGGCAGCTCTGGACACCCAAGCAAGCAAGAGGTGTACAGAAGCAGAGAAATGGTAGTTAATGGTCAGAGAGTTGACATTTAGCTCAGGGTCACCATTGTATAGGAAATTAGGGCTGGTCTAAGTGACCAGAGACCAGGTTTACCCAAGATAGGTTTAACACCTAAAACACCCTTAGAATACTATCACGGGACGCCAGAACTATAGTTAAATAGCCTACTACAAAAAGAGGGACTTGATGACGTCTCTAATAGGCTGAACTCAGTACGCTTGAGTTCGGTTTCACAGGAATCTGACAGGCCCGTCCTGTGTCAGCTTTAGATCAGTGGTTCTCGACCTGTGGGTCTCGGCGGCCCCTGTTGGGGGGCGGGGTTGAACAACCCTTTCACAGGGATCGCCTGAGATCATCATCTGCTGGTCAGATAGTCTGCACATCAAATCTCTACAGCACGATTCAAAGCAGTAGCAAAACTGCAGTTATGATGTACCAATGAAGATAACTTTACACTTTGGGGAGGTCGCCATATACAAGGAACTGCATTAGAGGCCACAGCACTAGGAAGGTTGAGAACCACTCTTTTAGATAACCCCGCTTTTTATCGGAGCACTGGCTTCGGCACTGAAGACAGGGGAGGAATCCTCTCATCTAGATAAGGAAAGGAGGTTCTGAGAGGGAGTCAGAGGTGAGTATTACCAACTGACTCCAGTAGAAAGCTGGTCATGAACTAGGGGTTAAGGTCCTGGGAGAGCAAAGACTAGAGAGGTAACAGGTGGCCAGGTGCCAGCTGCGTGGTGTGGGAGGCTATAATACTGTGTGTGTGTGTGTGTGTGTGTGTGTGTGTGTGTGTGCAGTAGGTGGGGGAAGGGGACATGTGTGTACAGGATGATGAAGGCTGAAGCAGTTTGTGTGTGGAGTATGTTGGAGTGTGTGTATGTACGTGTGTGTGTGTGTGTGTGTGTGTGTGTGAGTGTGTGTGTATGTGTGAGTGTGTGTGTGTGTGAGTGTTTGTGTATGTGTGTAAGTGTGTGTGTATGTATGTGTGAGTGTGTGTGTATGTGTGTGTGTATGTGTGTGAGTGTGTGTGTGTGTGTGTGTGTGTGTGTGTGTGTAGGGTTCTGGAGGCTTAATCAGGTCAAGAGAGGCCATGCTCGATCTCATCAAGGTTCAGAAGGAATAGCGAACTTGATGCTTTACAGAGAATATGTCAGGTTTTAAGGGTAGCACTGCATTAAGGTATCGTGTGATCCAAACCCAGGGTGTCTATGCGGCGCCCCTTGGGTTATCAGTTGACTGCCTCTATTCAAAGCATGGCCGCGCTGGCTGCTTATTGTGCTACTTACTATCTGGGTGTTAGGTCCAAAGGAAACGCCACTCCTGATTCTGGCCTGCCAGTGAGGCTTTACTAGAGGAGCTGTTTCCTCATTTCTGTCAGAAGGGAAAAGTGGAGATCTGTGGGGCCTGCTAGCGTCCAGGACCACTCGGTAGCTGTGGCTTTCAGCTCTTCTCACCCCACCCCCACCCGAGACTTCTCCAGCTCAGGGGTTCCCCTCCCCCAGCTTCTTACTCCTGTATATATAACCCTGCCACTCTGGCCATGAGCTTCTTGGTCCTCTGTCTTCTACCTCTTTGCCTTGGTCCCCTCTCTTGGTCTTCTCTTTGTCCCCCTCTCTCTCCTCTCCTCAGGTGCAGTCTGCTGGCCATGTTCAATGTCCTCGTCTTTCTCCCTGCTCTGGACTCTTCCTGATGCCTCTGGCTGTACTCTTTCTCATATCTACAATAAAGACCATACTGTGGAACAGTCATGTCCTCCCTTCAGACTGGGCAACTGTAAACTCTGCACTTAGATGACCGCTCTAAGAAGATTTAGTATGGAGGAATTGTTGAGAATTAAGAGATGGTCTAGTTTGAAGGGCATGTTGAAAGTTAAGGTAAGTTCTAGTTTGTTTCTCTGTTGCTGTGGAAGAAAAAACAGTATCATTATCGCCATCACAACAATAACCAAAACAACAACAACAACAACTCTGACCAAAAATAGCATGGAGAGGACAGAGTCTATTAGGTTTACACTTCCAGACAGAACCTATTATCGAGGGACATTGAGGCGGGAAACTGAAGGGAGGGGCCTGGTATGGAAAGCAGGGAGGAATGCTGATTTCTGGCTTGCTGTCTGGCCAATTTGCTCAAGCTTAAACTAGCATTCGTATGCATTCCAGGATCTCCTCTACAGGATGGTGCCAATCCCAGTGGGCTGGGCTATCCATCCCCTACCAACTAATAATTAAAACAATCCCCCCCCACACACACATGCTCTCACCAATGTGGTCTGGGTAACTCCTCCAACAAGGCTCTCCTCTCAGGCGACTTTAGCCTGTGTCCCCGTAGCATAGCATAAACCAGGAGCAGCAGGGCACATTCCTAACTCCAGCTCTCAAGAGGTAGAAGTAGGAGGATCAGAACAGTCCAACGTCACTCTTCACACCACTGTGAACGACCTATATGAGACCCTGTCTCAGACCAACCACCAAAACTCAGAGCCAGAGCCTAGAGCTAAGATCATTTCTGTAAAAGCCTCTGCAAGGCAGATAATATGACACTGTCCATGTTGGTTGACTGAATCAGAAATCTGGTCTAGCCCAGAGCTCTAACATGGTCCTTTCCCAGCCTTCCCGGCATGCTTCGGGGAACAAATGGCTACGTGTGCTAAATGGTGCCAGAGTGTCTACCTCCCCAAGTCCCTTCAGCTTTGGGAAGGCAGACATTTGAGGTAAACCTCTGAAGCTGTACACAGGTCTCTACTAAGTATTAAAACTGCTCCACCCTTAGGGGCAAGCAGACAGAGAGATGGTGTATAGACACTGACCTTCCTTCTTCTGCTTCCTGCCTCTGCCCCTCCACCCCATTTTTAATATTTAATTCTATTTATTGTGCATGCTATAGCATATGTGGGAAGCCCCTCCCCCCTGTGACATACTTCCTCCTACAAGGCCACACCCACTCCAACAAGGCCACACCTTCTAATGCTTTCAAATAGTGCCACTCTCTGGTGACCAACCAAGCGTTTAAATTTATGAGACTATGTGAGTCATTCTCATTCAAACCACCACAGTGCTGATAGGCAAATAGCAAGCATACCTTAAAATCATTTTATTTAGGTCAGTTTTGGGTCGACAGAAAAATTAAATGAGAAATGCAGAGATTTTGCACACACTCCCAGCCTGCCCCGAAATGCGGCCCTCACCCAGAATTTGCTTGAGGGCCGTATGCGTGTTGCTCGTGTTAGAGCTTCAGAGACTGGCCATCTGAAAGTCTCACACTAGTAATTACAACTTACAAAGTCCCCTTTAATCCTCAGGATACGTCTCGAACCACTTCACACACCCTAGTCTCAAAGCTCCATCCTTAACCAACCATATAGGCTGGAAAGATCCTTTGTCACGCTGCAGGGAGAATGCACTGAGTTTAAGTGAATTGAAATCCGATCGGTTCCTAGTGTTAGCCCATACCTCTTTTCCTCATGGTTTTCTTTTCACATTCTCTTGCCTTCATTCATGCTCCTCCATCCTTCCTTCCCACCTTTCTTCCCCCCACCCCCTTTCCCTTTCTTTCTTGGAAGGTTCTGGTGTGTGCTAGCAAGAACTCTATTGTTAGTCTATACTCTAAACTTGTACTATACATTTCTGATACATCGTGTTTATGCTCTAGGGAGAGCCATTATTAGATACTAGAGAAAGAATGTTATAGGTTTTCTTTTAAGTTTTGTTTCATGCATCCTAAGTGTTTTCTTGCACACATGTATGTGCGCCACATGCATGTTTGGTGCCTGTGTAGGCCAGAGAAGGGATTTGGATATCCTAGAACTGGAGTTACAGACAGTTGTGAGCTGCTATGCCGGTGCCGGGAACTGAATCCAAGTTCTCTGTAAGAGCAGCCAGTGCTCTTAATATCTGAGCCATCTTTCCAACCTTAGGTTTGTGGTTTTATTTTGTCTTTCCTTTTAAAAAAAAATAGATGTAATTTAAAGTGGGATTTTGAAACCAAACAACCTTGAATTCTCTACTCCCAAGTGGATAATCAAGTCAATATAGTTAAGTTTCAATTTGTAGAAGCATTTTAAATAAAGAGAACACGTGTAGAGAAAATAGTAAAGGTGATTATGTTTCATAAGGAATTCGAGCTGCACAGTCATGTGCATGTCTGCTTGGGTGTGATGTGAAATACATTTCTTACTAGGCTACGAAGATCTGGAAGCATTTGGTGTCCACTTTCTTAGTTCAATTTTTTACTTTCTTACTTTCTTAGTTCAATTTAAGCATCAGATGCCGTCTTTACAGAGCCATACTCACTTAGTTATTCTTTAGATTAGTCTCCATTTTCATGGAGACTCTTGTACTGGAATAGAAATTAGAATTTTAAATAAATGTTTCCCCTGCACGTATTGATACTGAGGAGGCAGCTTACACAATTGACTCTCCACTTCCACGAACTATCTTTCAGTCCGTTGCTTTTTGAAGCTGCCAACAGATTATTTTGAATTATTTTGATTATTAGGAGTGCATCAGAAAGGTTTGAGGACGTTCTAAAATTGTTGATGGAGATAGAAGGTAATTTTACGGACCCAGGCTATCCTTAGAATTGGGTTGCATAGATGGACAGAGTCTGTGATACCCCTGAGAGACGGGGTGTCAGATAAATGTACAGAGATGTCCTGGTGTCAGTGGGAGCACCCGGGGCACAGGCAACACATGGCAAGGCTTCCTCGGATTTTCTCTTCTTTTTAAAATTCCCTTACCCAGACATCCCGCCTACCGGAAGTGATTGAAGCACGTGACAGGAAGGAGATTAGAGTTAGCATTACAGCCAGAGGCCAGATAAAAGTTTGTCCCAGCCTCATTGGGGTGTTTTTTTTGGGGGGGGGTATTTATCTACTCTGAAAATAACTTGCTTATTCTCTAAAATTGTATCTTCATTGCCTCTAAATCTCACCAGACAGTTACCTGATAGTGAATGAGTGATGCCCTCACGGATGGTAAATATGTGCGTCTCCCGCTGATGCGTACATCACCAGTTCCTTCCTGAGCATTACCGTGGCAGAGGGAGGGATTTCTTGCGTCTACACAGAATACCCTTTAAGGCCCCGTGTGGGCTTGCTGGCTTGTCCCCTGCTCCCTTCACAGCCACTCAGCGGGCGTGACACAGGGCACTGGCTGGGTAATTACCCGACAAGCTTATCTGGAGCCCGGGTATCTCACTGGGGTCCCTCTGGAGCTCCTAGAATTTGCCGAGAGGGGTTGTGTCATGGGGAAGGCGCGCTTGGCTTGGCTGCTGCTCAGAGCCAGGGGCCATCTCAGCCTGCTGCCTGGGACACGAGGCTAGTGCCAAGATGGCAAGGTGCCATCGTCCCTTCCTGCTTTTAGGCACGCTCCGATCCGATCCGAGCGGCTGGGTCGTCTAAGATGAAAAGCCAGGGGAGTTAATGATTTCTAGACTCCTCTTCAAGAGCTCAAAGTAAACCCCTAAGACACGTAGGATCCCCGCACCTCCCATCGGAAGCTGATTTTGCTGGGAAGTGTTATTTGTGTGGAGTCTGAGATGTGGAAATTTCCACTCTAACCCAGGGACCTGTCTTCAGCTCCACAGGTAAAGCTTTATACCCTTTCCTCTCTGGCAGGGCGATGGTTCCCAGAACCGGAAGTCAGCAAATGGTTTAGGAGGATGCGAGCATGTCCCGTTTGGCAGCTGACCTTTCTTGGTTTTCTCCCTATCTCTTCCTTTCCCCTCCTCCCAATTTGTTATTTGATGTGACAGGGACAAAGACGGGAAGGAAGGTCCCAGCTCACTGTCACTCCCCACTTCCAGCAGGCCTCAGGACACCTCTCTGCCTATTTATTTGAGACCCCTTGGACTCTAGGACCAGTCCTCGAGCCTCCTCTGTAAGTGCAGCTCTATGAAGGAACAGAAGCTGACACCTCACAGTGGGAGGGATCTACCTCAGGCTGGACATCAGAGAGAGGGCACACACTTCCTGTCTGCTCTCTCTGGTGTCTCAGGGATATCTCAAGACCTCTGATCTCCCAGTGTTGCGGACTGAGATAGTGAGTGGGAGAGGAAAACAGAGGCGCTCTAACGAGGTGCATGGGCTCAGGGCTCTTTTTCTGTTTTTCCCCAGAGGCAGGAGCTGGTGAGGGAGGGGTAGGGGTAGGGGGAGGGGGAGGGGCTGCCTCCCGCGTCTCAGCTGTTAATCTGATGGAATGTCCCAACCTCTTCATTTCCTGTCATCTTTCCATTTAATCATTAACCTCAGCTGCCCAGGAGCTGGCAGGGCCAGGAGACAAGACGGAAACGAGCAAGCGCATCCCCGAGAGAGCGCACGGGCCTGGTTTGACAGGATAATGCCCTCACTTGATAAGAGGGGGGACTCCCTGTCAGCTGCAGCCCCCGCCCGCCCTCAGCCTCCCTGCACCTCTGGAGTCTGACTTCCCGGGAGCGTTTGAGCAGCTAAGCTTTCCCTGACTGTCTCCCCACCCCCACCCCACCCCACCCCCAGTTGCTGAGCGTAATTGAGAGTTAATTGCATGTCTGCTTATTATTTTGCTCACGTAACTTGGTCTAAAAGTTGTTCACACTCCAGACTTAAGGGCCTGGTAGTGGCAGTCTTCGGGTATGAGTTTAGATGTTAGGGAAGTCCCTAGTCACCTGCTTGGTCACTGTCCAATCACCCATTTTGTCTAAAACTAACTTAACTTTTTCCAGAGCAAATTTTCTAAGTTTTTTCCCCCTCTTTCTTTATAGTATATATACTGTTGGGGTTTTGTTGTTGTTGTTGTTGTTGTTGTTTTTCATTTATGTTAGGTCTCAAACCTGGGGCAAATGGCTGACTGAGGTGCCTGTTAACCTATCAGAGCACACACTGTCTGCGGGTTTCTTAGCATCTCCAGTTCCTGGAATACTCTGACCTCTACCCTAACCATCTCCAGCTGGGAACTGGGCTAGGCTGTCCTTTCTGAGACTGCTCTTCCCTCTATAACCCAGACTTTTGGGGACTAAAGTCCCTTTGACCCTTTTTGGGCCTCTCGCCCTCTGGGCCTCTGCTCCTCCCCCCCCTCCCATCTTGCCTTCTCCACATGGCCCTGTTCAGTTGGCTTGTCATGTTCAGCCTGGAATCTTCCAGATACCTCTGGCTATGTTTTCCCTCATAGTGACAATAAACTTTCTCCTTGGCCACACCTGGGAAGAGTCATGTCCTTCCTCTTCCTTCCTTCCTTCCTTCCTTCCTTCCTTCCTTCCTTCCTTTTCTTTCTTCCTTCCTTCCTCTCTTTCTTTCTTTCTTTCCCTGCTTCCTTCTTTCTTTTTGTAAAAAATATTTATTTATTTATTTATTTATTTATTTATGTGCATACACTGTAGCTGTCTTCAGACACACCAGAAGAGGACATCAGATCCCATTACAGATGGTTGTGAGCCACCACATGGTTGCTGGGAATTGAACTCAGGGCCTCGGGAAGAGCAGTCAGTGCTCTTAACCACTGAGCCTCCTCTCCAGCCCCTTCTTTGTTTTTGTTTTTCATTCAATTTATAAGGGATTTCAGGGGACTGTGGGATAGATGGTACATAAACTGTTAGCTAATTATACCTCAGCATAAAGTATTTTAGGATTTTTTTCCCTAAAGAACTAAAGAACTTTAAAAAGAATGTATACAATTTGGAATGCTGGAAATATAAAATAACATTAGAAAAAAAAATCTGGAGGTCCAGTGAGTTGTTTGGGAAGGAAAATGTTATTGTTTTAAGTTCAGGCAATTGGGGCCGTGAATTAAACTAACAGAAGACCGTTAATGGGTTAACAGTGGGGGGGGGGAGAAGGCATGTGAGTCACTAACACTAATTTGCATGGTAGTTCATAGAGCAGTGAACTTCAAAGAACCGTGGGAGGTTATTGTCTATTATGAAGGAAGGAAAGGGGTTTGAGGGTAAAGGACGAACAAATTTGGGAAAAGAGAAATTGTGGGCGGGGGCCAGAGAAGAAGAATGGCTGCTCACTGAGGTCTACACACACACACACACACACACACACACACACACACCACAACACACACACACATGCCCCCCCACACCACACACACATAGACACACACACACACATAGACACACACACACACATAGACACACACACACACACACACACACACATACATGCACACACACATGCCCCCCCATGCACACACACAACACATACACACAACACACACACACACACACACACATACATGCACACACACATGCCCCCCCATGCACACACACAACACATACACACAACACACACACACACACACACACACACACACACACACACGCACACGCACACACACATAGATACACACAACACACATGCACACATATGCGCACACATATGCACACACACACATGCACACACATACATTCCCATACACATGCACACACTCACATGCACACATCTGGTGTCATCTCCTATCTTCAACACGATATTCAGAGAGGTGAGGAGGATACTAAGACTTTGTCCCAAATATTTCCTTCCCTCTTTCCTACATCCTTTGATTCTATGTTATTATCATCTCAAAATAACCCCTTTGCCAAAATGATACCTTGAAGCAGCTGTTGAGGGTCAAGTGTGTTTTGCACTGCAGTTCTGAGTAAGAACTTCCGTGAAAGGCTAGACAAGCCTGATTCTCCAGGTGATGTCCTCGCGTGCTCAAAGGAGGCCACCGCGTTAGCTGCCCTCTCTTCCAGCAACCCTCCTTTAATCAGTAAGCTGCCTTTTTGGGGGGAGGGAGATTGTACCATCACGGCTGGGCCATCGTGCAGCACAATTCCCCGTCAGGGCTGTCAACACTGGCTGAGTCAAGGCAGGTTCCTTAGACCCTTCCCTGAGAGGCCAGCTACTCTGTCCCCTGTCCCCTGCCCCCCACGCAGCATGTGGTCCTAGGGGTGAAGCTAGAGTATTTAGGAGGTGGAAGGTGACTCGGGGTTGGACCTCTGGTGGTCCAGCTCTCACGTCTTGTCACTCAGCTCTGTGGGACTCTGACGAAGCTGCTTGTGAGACACCCCTTTCTGTAACTTTATGTTCTCCAGAAGAAAGTTATTGGCATCTAAACAGGGACTCATCCAAAACGGGCCCTACTGTGGGTGACAATGAAGACAACCGAGGCCAAGCTCTTTCAGGGTGAGGCAGAAGCCCCGTGGCTCTGTTTCCCCATGCTTCACGGGATGAACAGCGTCCTTGCGTGCGGGGGGGGGGGGGGGCGGGGGAGGCAGTTGCATGCCCACTGGTTCGGGAGATGTGTCCTCTGTCTAACCTTTGATTCAACCGGAAAAGCGAGGGCGAGGGAGGGTGCGGTGGAGCTGGCCATTTCTTGTGGCCACTGGAGGAGCATAAGGAAAAGACAATTACAAATTACCACTGCACTAACATGCTCATCAGAGCCGAGGGAGCAGAGCCGGGTATGGGGGAGGGGAAGAACAAGGCACGGTGGATAATGAGTAAGTTGGGGTATGGAACAGGCTAGCTTGATCCGCACAGCTCAGGCCAGATTCTGCTCACTACGAGTTAAGGTAAAGGGTCCTTGGCCAGGGACCATTCCTGAGCTCAGCAGACCTGCTCACTACAAGTCAGGAGCTCCGGGGGATCTGAGCTAGAGTGCTGCATACATCGGGTTTGTAAACCGCCAAAACAGTCAAGAGGTCATCGGAGCTGGTGGTACAAAGCCCAGAGGACTGACAGAGCTTGGTGGCTTTTCTGGGTCACTCGCTTTGGGAATGGGGGCGCTGGGTTTCAAGCCACCTCTGTGAAATCACAGTTGGGAGCGGCGAGGCAAGTTCTGTGCATTCAACCCGAGCCACAGTTGTTGTCTGGACTGACGCTTGCAGTCCTGGAGTCCTGGAGCAGAGCCAACACACCTGCAGTGGGAGGGTCCCCACAGGGTCCCCACCCCGCCCTGCCAGGGACCGCCAGGGACTTCAGAGGAAGCATTTGTTCTAATCCTTTCTGGAAATGGCCTTTGATATTCTCTCTCTCTCTCTCTCTCTCTCTCTCTCTCTCTCTCTGTGTGTGTGTGTGTGTGTGTGTGTGTGTGATGATCACCCTAGAACCAACCTTTTTTTTTTTTTTTTTTTTTTAAATAAGGATTCTCTCTCTTGCCTGCTGAATGAACTAATAGCTTAGGTGGGGAAGTGACTCTTGCCAAATAATAGAAATATTTTCTCTTTCAGTTTAACTGTTGACCCAGCTTGCCGGAAGAATGGCCTTTCAAAAGATAAATCTATGAAATTCTGGGGGCAAGATCCTGGATCTGCAGAGAGCATTGTTGTAAATGTCAGTTGCTGGGTTCCCACTGCCGCCGGCTTGAATGGCCACTGCTGTCCCTAGCCTGCGGCACTGACCAGTGCACACGTGGGCATTGGCATTCTGCTTTCTTCTTCTTCTTTTCTTTTCTTTTCTTTTCTTTTCTTTTCTTTTCTTTTCTTTTCTTTTCTTTTCTTTTCTTTTCTTTTCTTTTCTTTTCTCTTTTCTTTTCTTTCTTCTTCTTCTTCTTCTTTCTTTCTTTCTTTCTTTCTTCCTTCCTTTCTTTCTTTCTTTCTTTCTTTCTTTCTTTCGTGAATTAAAGTCATGCCCCTCTTCTCTTTCTTTTTCTGCTGTAAACAGAGTCCCAGTTTTCACGGTTGTGGTGAACTGCAGACTCCTCCTCTGTTCCCCACCCTCCCTAGGCTGCTCTGAGCCAGCATTTCCATGCCTGATCCTTGGAGGGACTGAGAAGGTGGGAGGTGGGAAAGGGGACTGGACGGAGCAAGAAACATCCAGAAGGTTCTTCTCCGTACCACTGGGAACTGACCCAAAGAACCACAGAAGCAAAATAGTTCCCAGGAAAAACTAGCATCATGGACTCTAACTACTGAGTCCCCCGGACCTAAGTTACAATGGTGTTAAGTAGATTTGTACCGGAGGACACTTACAGCAAGAGGTTACCTTGCCTGGCTTTCTGACCCTCTTAGGTCTGGAGCACTGCTGGGTTTTTCTCTTGAGGAAGGGGTGAAGAGGGCAAAGGAGGGGGGGGCAAGCTTGGGCTCCATTGACTGTGGCCAGTGAGCTTTTCTTCCAGCTGCAGAGAGCTTTCTGAGTGATGAATGATACAGAAACATGCCTCCCGTAGCCAGCTGGCCCTGCACCAGGTCTTTGGAAATCCCAGCCAGAGGCAGCGTTGGTCTCCTGCCAGGATCCAGGCTGCAGGATCAAGTCTCAGGTTCTCAGCCCTCACATGGGGCTCTCCCCAGCTCCCAGCTGCAGCAGCCCAGCCCAGGGTCCATGGAGGCTTTGTGAGCCTCCTTCGGAGGGGCTTTGCAGGCGGGTCTGCTCTGGTCCCTCTGCCTGATGTGTTTGCTTTGGCCGGGGCTCTAGGCACTCCCCTCCCCTCTCATGTCTTTGATCCTAAGTCCCCTCCTGCTGCTTCCTTCTTGTCCCTGGAGGTGCAGAACACATGCTTTCTTTGGAAGAAACATCTAGAGGATGTGTTAGGTCATTTAATGTGGGGAGAGGGGGGCGTTTAGATTAGCTGAGCAGTGCGTCTTAAAATCTCTTGTACCCGTCACTTCGCAGGCTGTGTTTTACTAAATCAGTCTGGAAAGACAACTGGCAGGCATGAGAGACTTCGCACAGCAACACAGAGTTGGGTCATTGCGTTTCCTGTTTTGAGATGCCTGTGTTTTCACAGTTTAATGTTACACACTGATAGGCCCTTTTTTCCTTTCCTTTCCTTTCCTTTCCTTTCCTTTCCTTTCCTTTCCTTTCCTTTCCTTTTCTTTTTCTTTTTTCTTTTTGAGACATTTTGTCATGTAACTATGGTTGGCCTCAAACTCAGGGTCCTTCCCAAGCCTCCTAAGTACTGGGATTATATGTATGTTATCACACCCATCTAATTGCCGGTGGTTTTTCTATTCATTCTCATTCTTTCTCAGAAGTATTTCATGTGGCTCAGGGTGGCTTCAGACTCACTCACTAGTTAAAGATGAGCTGAATGCCCAGTTGACAATGTAGAACTGAAGGATCCAACCCAGAACCTCATGCAAGTTAAACATGCTCTAACCACTGAGCCACACCCTTAGCCTCAATTTCCTTTCTTTCTCCTTTCTTTCTTTCTTTCTTTCTTTCTTTCTTTCTTTCTCTCTCTCTCTTTCTCTCCCTCCCTTTCTTCCTTCCTTCCTTCCTTCCTTCTTTCCTTCCCTCTTTCTATCTAATTTTGGTAGTGTGCAAAATAATGTTTCTTACAGTAGATAAAATATTAGGTATGATGAAATACAGCAAATAATTCTGGCCAGAAAAATGTCTCCACTTATTTCCCCAGGGCTTTGGTATTGGTATTTTTGTGGGGTGGAGTTTGTGGGGGGCCTAGGATGCATTTGGGCTTGGTACATACAGATGAGTCTATGAGAACTTTTTTAAATTTCAATTTTGCGCATGTAGGGGGAGGTGTGCATGTGTAGACATCATAGGCCAACTTATAGAAGTCTGTTCTCTCCTTCCACCATGTGAAACCCCACCCAGGGATTGAATTTGGGTCTTCAGACATGAAGACAGATGTCTTTACATGCTGAACTATTTCCCCAGCCTGGGAAAAATATTTTTTATAATCAACTTAGTTTGAAAGGTATTTCTAATCATCATAACAGAGATGTCATAGGTGAGGAGTAGATTTCCACAAAGGCTTCTGGTCCTGCTGTGGCCCTAAGTGACCAGAAGACCTTGGGTACATAGCCTCTTTGTGACTTCCCCTTTCTCCCTCTAAAATGACGGGGAGGAGTGGGCCACTGGACAGGGCTCTGGTCTATGCTTCTGAACTGTGTAACTCAGTGTCAAGGCTGGGGTCCTGGGATCAAGGCTGGCTAGTCTCCTTTAGAGAGTGGTTATATCACGAGGATCGATCCGAATTCGCCATGGTTCCCTGTGAGCAGATGGTCTCAGAAGATGAGTGAGCAGGAGAGTCACTGAGTAGCCCTGCACTTCCTGGAGCTGTGATTCTTCCCAAAAGCTCAAAGTCCCCACTGTGAGCACCTGTGAGCTTATTGAAAAATAAGGACTTTCAAGCTGGGCGCACACCCTTTATCTAAGCACAGAAGGAGGCAGATCTCTGAGCTGGAGGGCAACCTGGTTACAGAGAAAGTCCCAGGACAGCTAGGGCTACACAGAGAGGCCTGTCTCAACAACAAACAAAGGAAAGAAAGAAAAAGAAGAGAAAGAAAGGGCATGATTGAGTAAAAATGAGGCCATTAGGGTAGGCCGCAATCCATTACTATTGCATTGTAGAAAAGTGGAAAGTCTGGGCGCAGAGACACACAAGTGTGCATAGAAACGGGCTATGTGAGCCTGAGATCTGGTGACACAGCTACAAGCCGAGGAACACCAAGGATGGCCAGGAAGCCGAGGAACACCAAGGATGGCCAGGAAACCACAGAAACCGGATGATCAGCCGTAGATTCTCCCTCTCAGCCTTTGGAAGGAACCGCTTACAGTCTGGTTATATCTTAGATCCCCAGGACCGTGGGATAGAACATTTCTATGTTTAAGCCACTCCATTGATGGAACTTTGTCCTGGCAGCCTTGGGAGACTGTGGACTCAGCTGAGGGCACATTGGTTTATTTGATTCCTCACTGTCCTATTGGTTGTTTCCTGAGGGGCCAGAGTGATACAGTAATGGGGTGGAAAAGACCTACCTTTGCTTTGCTAGGGAAGGCTAAGATTAACAATCAACAAACAAGTATGTCCTGTGCCATGGTAAAACATGGTAAAACATGGTAAAACATGGGACAGGGGAACAATGAGGGTTGGTGGGCAACATGAAGTTGCTACATTATATAGATGTGACAGTTAATACTGGTTTCCCTTCTAGTTTCATCCTGTTGCTGTGATAAAACACTCTAATTTGGGGACAAAATGGCTTATTAGGCTTATACTTCTGGGTTTCAGTTTATTATTGAGGGAAGTCAGAGGTGGACGCTTGATGCAGAAGCTGTGAGGGAATTCTGTTTGCTGGTCTCTTTTCCTGCACACATCTAGGTTATCCTTATCTAGCTTTCTCGTGCAACTCAAGACTGCTTGCCTAGGGACTGTTGCCGCCCACAGTGGGCTGGGTCCTCCTACATCAATTAACAATTAAGACAACAGATAACTAACTTCCATACACATGCTGACAGGCTATTCTGATCATGGAACTCCTCCTCAGCTGGAGTTCCCTCTTCCGCTGTGAAGGTAGGTTGTTTCAAGTTGACAGTAAAAGCTAAGGAACATTATTGTCAACTTCACAGGATCTAGAATCACTCAAGAAATAACACTCTGGGGCATGCTTGTGAGAGAGTTCTTAGGTTGAGTTAAGGGTAAATTCACCATAAGTGTTGTGAATTTTGTGACTCTTGTAATCATTGACATACTTTGTCTTGAGACAGGGTCTCATACTATAGCTCAGGATGGCCTCAAACTCATGGCAATCCTCCTGCCTTAACCTCCCTAGTTCTGGGACCACCAAGGTGAACCACCAGAACTATCAGTGATTGACATCTTGACAGAAACCTCTGATCTGTGACCCATGGGCCACATGCATCCCAGGATAGTTATAAATGCATATTTGTATACTTTTATAGACTGCAGCCTGTCACAATGTCAAAAGGGCTGGAGACTGCTGTAGCTACTCGATGCCCTATCAAGGGAGCCAGCATGATACTATTGAATAGGAAGCTCAATTCTAGACTAAGAGTGAGAGTAAGAACTAGGGAAATCACCACCATTAAAATCATTATACAGACGTCTGGCTAACACCATCAGTGTGTACAGAAGCCTGGGAGCAAGGGGGTCACTATGTCATGCAACAATACTATATCTTAGTGCAAAATAAAGCCCAACATATCCAGGTGTGTGTAATTCAATTATTTTTTATTCTTTGACCATACTTCTCCGTGTTACAAATGGTATTTTTCCTTGAACATAAAAAGGAAAAGGTCCAAATTTTGGTCAATAAAATTGAAAAAGCTTAAAAATAATTCCATCCACATGGGTTTGAAGGGAGCAGCAAGGTCATACTCTGAGGAGACCTTGAATGATGTCACCTTCCTACAGGATAATTTGACAACACCAATTAAAAGCCTCCAACTTGAGAAAATCCATGGAGTGATTTTAATTTCAGGATGTTCCCCTCTAAAGTAATTATTGATCATAGGTTCAAAGTTTTATCTCCAAACGTGTTTATTGCAATATAATTGATAATAGCAAGATTGGCTAATATGGTGGCCTATTGTCTGGCCAGTGAAAGGAATGGAGCTATATGAGAGTTTTCAAGTGTTTTCAGTCTGTGTAGTTTAGTGTGTAGACTCTGATGGAAGCAGTGATCTCCACTTTCGACAAGAAAGGACAGCTGCCATTTGCACCAGGGCCAGGGAGACTCCACAGCCTTCTGTGCATAGCCTACCAAGAGGGAGTGATCTCCCAGCAGGCTTTCACTTTTGAGAGCAGAGGTGAGATCTCCACCTTCTCTCTGGAGGGGACCAGCTAGGAGCACACAGGGCCTAAGTTCAGTGGAGCAGCTGGGACAGAAGTCTTCCTGCCCGTAGCCATTTGTACCCGGGAGCCAGGAAACTCCACCAGGAGAGATCTTCCAGCAGTGCTTTCACTTTTGAGCTCAGAGGAGTAAAAACACAAGCTTACAGGCCCACAGGAGGAATAAACTCCAGCCAGAGACAAGAATACCAACTAGCACCAGATGGCGAAAGGCGAGCACAAGAACCCTGCCAACAGAATCCAAGGCCACATAGCAACATCAGAACCTAGTTCTCCCACCACAGCAAGTCCTAGATACCCCAACACACCCGAAAAGCAAGAGTTGGATTTAAAATCGTGTCTCATGATGCTGATAGAGGGCTTCAAGAAAGACTCAAATAACTCCCTTAAAGAAATAAAGGAGAGCACCAGTCAACAGGCAGAAGCTCTTAAAGAAGAAACACAAAAATCCCTTAAAGAATTACAGGAAAACACAAACAAGGAAGGAATTGAACAAAACCATCCAGGATCTAAAAGTGAAAGTAGAAACAATAAAGAAATCACAAAGTGAGACATCTCTGGATATAGAAAACCTTGGAAAGAATTCAGGAGTCATAGATGCAAGCATCAACAGCAGAATACAAGAGATAGAAGAATGAACCTCAGGTGCTGAAGATATCATAGAAAACATTGACTCAACAGTCAAAGAAAATGCAAAATGCATAAAGCTGGTAACTCAAACATCCAGGAACTCCAGGACACAATGAGAAGTCCAAACCTAAGGATTATAGGTATAGACGAGAGCAAGGATTTTACATCTTAAAGGCCCAGTAAATATCTTCAACAAAATTGTAGAAGAAAACTTACCTAACCTAGAGAAAGAGATGCCCACGAACATACAAGAAACCTTCAGAACTCCAAACAGACTGGACCAGAACAGAAAATCCTCCCGGCACATAATAATCAAAACACCAAATTCACTAAACAAAGAAAGAATATTAAAAGCAGTAAAGGAAAAAGGGCAAGTAACTTTTAAAGGCAGACCTATCAGAATCACACCAGACTTCTCACCAGAGACAATGAAAGCTAGAAGATACTGGGCAGACCTCATACAGACCCTAAGAGAACACAAATGCCAGCCTAGGCTACTATACCCAGCAAAACTCTCAATCATCATAGATGGAGAAACCAAGATATTCCATTTTATAACCAAATTTGCACAATATCTGTCCACAAATCCAGCCCTACAAAGGATAATTGATGGAAAATGCCAACCTAAAGAGGGAAACTGCACCCTAGAAAAAGCAAGAAAGTAATCTTCTTCCAACAAACCCAAAAGAAGATACCCACACAAACATAAAAATAACATCAAAAATAACAGGAAGCAACAATCACTATTCCTTAATATCTCTTAACAACAATGGACACAACTCCCCAATAAAAAGACATAGACTAACAAAATATTTCTCATGTAAATCTTCAGTTTTATCAAAATATGTTTGTAATTCCCTTTTTAATTAATTTAGTAATTTCTTTTATGTTTGCCATTTTATCTGCATTATTTTTCATGATAATCTTCAATTTTAATTTCTTTCTATATACTTCCTCTATTTTATCAGAAATGTTTCCAATATATATCTTTGATTTTATCACAAATGTTTCTAATTCCACATTCAGTTAATTTAGAAAGAATTTTTACATCAACCATTTTTTATGTAAAATTTTCCATGAAATAGTCAATTTTAACGTGTTTGTCTATTTATTTCTTGAATTTTACCAGAAATATTTTCCATGTAAGTCTTCAATGTTATCTGAAAATGTTTATAATTCTACCTTCAATCAGCTTAGAATTATCTTTATGTCTATTATTTTATCTAATAATTTCCATAATAATCTTTAATTTTAACATGTTTTTCTATATATTTCTACAATTTTATCAGAAATATTTTCCATGTAAATCTTCAAGTTTATCAGAAAATGTTTATAATTCCACTTTTAATCAACTTAGGAACACTTTTATGCCTACCATGATTATATCTATATAAAATTTTCCATGATAATCTTCCATTCTAACATTTTTTCTACAATTTTATCAGAAATATTTTCCACGTAAATCTTCAATTCTATCATAAAATGATTCTATCCAATATTTTAATTAATTTAGCAATATTTTACATGCCTACCACTTTACTCCTTAATTTTCCATGAAAATTGTCGATTTAAACGTGTTTATCTGAAATATTTTCCATGTAAACCTTTAATCTTATCATAAAGTGTTTTTATTTCCCTTTACTTCCCTTTTTAATAAATAAAAATATTTAAAAGAAAAGAAAAAAAAGAAAGGACATATGTGATTATATAAAATTCTTTTTATAATTTCAGAGAAATCATAACTACTAAGAGCATTCACACAGTTGGGTTGAATACTCCAAGCCCTAGGTACAGAGCATAGGTACAGAGCAGTAATTGGTGATATGGAGAAAAGGTCACCAAAGCACATTGCTACACTGGCATCGGGATGGAAAGAGACTCAAGGAAGTTCTTCCCTCTGAGAAAGAGAATCAGAGATTGGATTTTTTTCTTCTTCTTGGAGCTTTCCAGTATTTCTCAATTTCCCATTATGAAAATGTTTTATTTCCATTTTGTTCTTGCTGGACATGATGGCAGGAGCTTTTAGTTCCAGCACTGAGGAGGCAGAGGCAGGTGGATCTCTATGAGTTATAAGCCAACCTGATCTACAAATCAAGTTCTAGGCTAGCCAAGGGTACATAGTGAGACCCTATTTAAACAAATAAAGAACAATGGCAAGAAGCAAGTATAGTTTTTATATGTTTTTTTTTAAAAACATGAAGAGTGTTGTGATCATAAAAAGAAATAGGTGTAAGAATATGTTCTATGGCAGTGTGGGGGAAGGGGGTGCCTCAGTGGGCCCATGCCGAGGCATCCTTTCCTCCTGAAGAGCCACACACTATGAGATGACAATATAGTATAGAATAGAGTTTATTTAGGGCATGGGGAGGGGAGTTAACCAGGTAGTAGAGGCAGAGAAAGGCAGAGAGAAGGAGAGAGAAGAGAAGTAGAGGCCAGCCATGACCATGTGGAGAGAGGGGTAAAGGGAAGAGCCCAAGAGGGCAAGAGAGAAGCTAAGAGAGGTGTGTGTGTGTGTGTGTGTGTGTGTGTGTGTGTGTGTGTGTGAGAGAGAGAGAGAGAGAGAGAGAGAGAGAGAGAGAGAGAGAGAGAGAGAGAGAAAGGAGCATTTATATTGGGTCAGGACTACCTGTGCTGTTGTCAAGTAACTGTGGGGTGGAGCTTAGAATCCTAACAAAGAGAATAAAAGAAGGCTTGGAGAAGTTTCCCCAAACAAATACAAAACACAAATGATACACGACTGAAAAGGGCAAAGAAACAATGTAACTTTGCCCGCAGTGAAAATTCCTCCTGAGAGAGGATGCTCCCGACAGTTAGTGGTCTGCATCATTCAGGGGATTGTTGTCTCTGGAGAGGCGAGGTTCTGCAGCAAGAGGCTGTCAGTCTTGCTGGTATAAGCATCCGTCTTTTGAAGGGGCGGGGCAGCATCAGCCAGTGGGTCTCAGGCCGGTAAGACAAGCTGCAGTCCCCACAGCCCTCAGGTGGTTCACCCTGTCTGCTTCTCCCCATCAGCGTCAGGGTCAGCGTCAGGATCTTTACCCGCTGAACCATCTTGCTGGCCCTGGCCATCTTTTTTTTTTTTTTTTTAAATGACCCCCAAATTATCTACAGTTCAGTTTCTGTGACAAAATACATGGAGTGAACCTCTCTCTGCCGCCCCCTTCACCCCAGCCTCTACGGATACAGAGTGGTTAAAAGCATGACAGGGTGGCATTATACCGGTTGACTTTGTGTGGTTGGGCCTCTTGGTCCTCCACAGCTTGGTGAATTCAGATTTATTTGATGTTGGCTTATGTCATTTCCCTCGTTTGTAAAATGGATATCCTAAAAGTTCCCTCTCTCACTGGGTAACTACTGAAAGGCTTAACTCGGGAACTTTGGAAAGGTCGTGGAACACCGGCCCCTCCCAGAAGGGAGAGGCTAAATTACATCCCCCAGACCATGGGGAGGTTCCTGCTGCTAGGAAAGGCCCAGCCTCTGTTGGCCAGCTACCTCATCCCCTTACAACCAATCAGTTTAAAGCTCACCCTGTTCTGCCAATCACATTGTGCCTAATGGCGGCTGCCCTGAGCTCTGTATACAAGGCCCGCGCAGCCCGGAGTGCGCACTGTTCTGTCTCTATGTGCAGGGCGGCCCTAGCATGCTGGATATTAAATAAAAGTCCTCTTGCATTTTGCATCGATTCCCATCTCTTTGTGGTCCACTCAGAGGGCTCTCCAGTAGGCTAAGACTAGCCAAGTCTTATACTAGGATGACTGAATGACCCAATAGCACACTGGTTTAACCCTGTGTGAACTCGCACGCGTATTTGCGGGGCTTATCACCTTTTAGAGGTTTCTGAGTTATTCTCTGACGCATTGTCCCTCCCAGACCCAGGATGTGAAGCTTGCTCTCACCCCTCTTCCTCCTCCCTGTCCCCTTCCTCCCCTCCTCCTCTGCTTCCTCCTCAATTTCCTCTGGCTCTTCCTCCTCTGCCCTCCTTCTTCCTTCTCTCCCCCCTCCCCGCCCCTTTTTGTTTTTGTTTTTGAGACAGGGTTTCTCTCTATAGTCCTGGCTATCCCGGAACTCACTCCATAGACCAGGCTGGCCTCAACCTTGGAGATCCACCTGCCTCTGCCTCCTGAGTGCTGGGACTAAAGGCGTGCACCGCCACCACCTGACCTTCTCCTGCGTTTTCGGAGTGCTGGCTTCTTTAAGGCCGACACTCCCCTGACTGTAGACCGCATGGGCTCAAGGTCATCATGTGTGCTGTGTTAGCAGAGGGGTTGATGACGTTGTGGGGGCTGTCACAGCATATCAGGGGCCTGGGAAGGACAAGTCCTGCCAGGTGTCCCCATGCTAATCCTGTTCTTGAAGCTTGGTTAGGAAGAGGCCCCACATCAGTTCCTGAGTCTTTGATTCTTAAATGCTGAACAGCACAGGTGCTCTTGGGGGTATAGTAATCCTCTTCTTACATAGCTCCAGAGTCTGTTCTTATTTATTTATTTATTTATTTATTTATTTGAGACAGGGTTTCCTGGAACCCACTCTGTAGACCAGGCTGGCCTCGAACTCAGAAATCCGCCTGCCTCTGCCTCCCAAGTACTGGGATTACAGGCATGTGCCACCACTGCCCGGCTTATTTATGCTTTTTTTTTGTATCCTATCTTTTATAGCAAGGGACTTGGAGTACTCTCCTTTAAGATCCAAGAATTCTCATCTTTCCTGTGTGAACTGAATTATACTAACATGTCAGCAAAGGACATTTCAGAGAATCATTGGTGGGCATATCTCCCTGGACGCAGAGGGAAAATTCTGAAGTCACTTAAACGTGTTGGAATAATTTGTTCTCTCTCTGGTAAAGATTCCGCCATTTTCTAAAACCTCACAACAAATGAACACATATAGCAATATTCTCTAGTACTCCTGGAGGAAAAAATCTTGTAAGAAAATTGTCAGAGGAGCAGAAATTCTATTTATCTCCACTGAATTTTACTTTCTAATGGAGGAGTCCGGGGAAAATAAAAATATGGTTTTCAATATATTTGGGAGGGATTTTGATTGTGCTGTAGTTTTGGGGAACAGAAAGTCTTTATTGAATGTCACTGAGATCTGTAATGCTTTTACCATTTCCTGGGACAGCATCTGACACATTTTATTTTATTTTGAAGGACAGAAGCATGCTAGCAAACCTCTTACCAGAACACCTTCACTATAGGTTTTTGTGTGACTAAAACACAAACCAGCATGGAACATTAGACAGGACCTTTGCTATTTGGTGTTGGAAAAACGGCCTCTTGAATCCAGAGCTTAGGAGTAAGGGCTTCCTGAAAAGAACTATCCAGAAAAAGAAGACAGAATTACCCCGGTGCCTGAGCATCTTTGATGAGGTAAGGAAAGCACTTTACTCTCTGCTGCTTGCGACCTCTGAGTCACCAATTGTTTGCTGGCTAGGTTTCCCCATTTGCCAGGGAGGATCAATAATGCAATTTGAATGACCCTGTAGTCAACTGTCCCTGCCTTCTGGTGCCCTCCTCCCATCTCTGATCAGATGGCCTCCTCACCAGGGACACTTTGAAAACTGAATAGTCCAGAGACAGAGCCAGGCATCACAGTGGAAGACCCTGGAAAGCCTTTCCTCTATTTTGTTTTTATTCAAGGCGTCTGGAGAGGGTGCTGAAGACGTGCATGGTGCTCCTCACCCAGGTGACATCTCGATGGAGAAGCGGAGAGCTTTCTTGTTGTCCATCTCCTTTGTGATTTGAACTTGTGGTTCTTCATCTAGTTCTGTCCTTCATCTAGAAAATTCAGTGTTACATACCAAGCCCAAAAGAATTTTCCTAGCCACCACGTGGCAGTATGTATAATAACTTTAATGTCCTGCAGAAAAGGCATCCCCCACGAGGGTGAGAGGAAGGGTGGGCGCATCAAGCCACTCGGGCTTTGCAGATTAGAGCTCAGTTTCATGAAACCTCCCACGGTTCATACATGGAATCAGCTCCAAGACATTTTCGAAATTGGAACACCAAGCGTTCTCTGTGGACTTGCAGTCATTCCAGAATAATATCCCTTCATTATGTGTCATGGATTGTTTGATGAGTATCTGTTGGGTTTGGCATATGTCATTACCCGTGAACAATTGTACTTGGCCATTTTTAATGATACCAGCTTTATGCTTACAGTAGCCATTGGAAGGAAACAAAAGATTTTGCTGAGCAGGAGCAGTTTGCTTTTTAAAAATATTTATTTTGTTTTTGCTGCTCCTGCACCAGTCTCTTGCTATGCAATTCACTATTTAGTCCAGTTTGGCCTTGAATTCATGTCCTCCTACCTTAGACTTTTGGGTACTAACGTTACACATATCTCCCTTTAAAGTTCTATCTATTATCTATCTATCTATCTATCTATCTATCTATCTATCTATCTAGTATATCTATCACCTATCCAATCATATCTATTTATGTCTATCTATTATTTCTATCATCTATTATCTCTATTGTATCTATCATATTTATCTATTATCTACCTACCTACCTATTATCTATTTACCTACTTTTACTTACCTGTTATCTATCTATCTATCTATCTATCTATCTATCTATCTATCTACATATCATCTATATATTATGTTTATTTATTATATTTATCTATTATCTATCTACCTACCTATTATCTATTTCCTTTTTTGGGTTTTTTTTTTTTTTTTGAGACAGGGTTTCTCTGTATAGCCCTGGCTGTCCTGGAACTCACTCTGTAGACCAGGCTGGCCTCGAACTCAGAAATCCGCCTGCCTCTGCCTCCCAGAGTGCTGGGATTACAGGCATGCGCCACCACCACCCGGCTTATTATCTATTTCCTATTATCTATTTATCTATTATCTATCTATCTATCTATCTATCTATCTATCTATCTATCTATCATATTTATCTATTGGCTACCTACCTACCTATTAACTATCTATTTACTTATTATCTACCTATTATCTATCCACCTATTATCTATCTACCATCTACCTACATATTATTTCTGTCTGTCTGTCTGTCTGTCTGTCTGTCTGTCTATCTATCTATCTAAGACAGATTTTTTTCTCTACAGCAGACTATGCTGCTCAGTCTAATCCCCTGCTCCTACATTTCCCCACCCCTGGCTGCCATCTCTTTCTCCATGAAAAGCTGTGAAAGGTCTAAGCCAATTAAGATCATCTGATTTCCACCCAATGAGCTGTAAAGAAGCTTGCCTGGCGTGTGTCTGGAAATGGCTTCCTTGCTGATGAAACTAGGTCCTTAGAAAAATTGTCTCTCAGCCAGATGGTGATGGGGCAGTCCTCTAATCTGAGAGAGACAGAGAGAGAGGGGGGGGGAGGGGGAGGGGGAGGGAGAGGGAGAGGGGGAGGGAGGAGGGAGAGGGAGAGGGAGAGGGGGAGGGAGAGGGAGAGGGAGAGGGAGAGGGAGAGGGAGAGGGAGAGAGAGAGGGAGAGGGAGAGGGAGAGGGAGAGGGAGAGGGAGAGGGAGAGGGAGAGAGAGAGAGAGAGAGAGAGAGACCAGGTTTATGACATATCGTTAGCTTCCGAGAGGGACTAGTTGGTGACCACAGAGGGCACAGCTGAAAGAAGGACAAACCAGTGTCTGGTAATCCTCAGGCCCAGACATGACCGCCTAAAGCCAGTCTGTGTCAGAACTTCTTGTTACCTGAGATCTGCATCGTTCATGGGTTTAGCCATTTGGAGTCAGGATTTTTTTGATACTCGGAGCTGGAAATAGCCAAGTTTATCCGCCGAGAATAACATCTGGATCACGCACCCTGGAGATGTGACCACTGTCATTTTGTGTCCCTGGACTATATTAAGCTCTGCTGCATGGCTTCCAACTCGAGAGGCTTGTGAGTCAGCAGGTTCTATTTCATCCTCCTCTAGATCGTTTGCTGCATAGTGGCAGGGCTAAATTAAAATGTATAGATTTTATTATGCTAAATTAAGGTATATTATTTTTATATAGTAAATATATATTAAATTATATTTCTACTGTAATATAAGTTATATTATATATTAAAAATATTATTATTTGTTTTAGCCTAACTGAGACCAGTCATTTTCTACAGAGGTTGCCTGTACAGGTGTATGAGGAAAAGAAAACATTATTTATAAATGGAGTGTAGTGATACACCCCTTCAATCCCAGTACTGAAGGCAGAGGCGGGTGGTCTGAGTTGGAGGATAGCTCGGTATAGAGAGCTAGTTCCAGGGCTACACAAGGAGACTCTGTCTTGAAAAATGAAACAGCAAAATAAAACAAGCAGCAGAAAAGAAACTTCTATTTTTATAAAATAAAAATAATTTTACTGAGTGTGTATTTGTGCTTGCATCTGTGGGAGAGTATGCTGTGTTTGTGTGTGTGTGTGTTTGTAGGATGTGTGTGTGTGTGTGTGTGTGTGTGTGTGTGTAGGGTGTTTCATGCATGACACAGTCAGGATGTGGAGGTCTAAGGACAGCGTGAGGTCCTTGGCTCTCTCCTTCTGTCTTGTGTACCCAGGTGATCTAAGTCAGATTGCCAGGCACGGCAGTGGGCACTTTTACCTGTTGATCCATCTGTCCAGCCCTAGTTTATTTTAACTAAGTTTGTAATGTTATCTCAGCACATCCTCTGAGGAGAGTTATCTGTGGACCTGGCAGTGCATTGGTCATCCAGATAGTGATAACTGTCATTTCTCCAGTAGTTGCTTAAAGTGTAGCATTGTAATTGTTATTTAGTTGAGACAAAGGAAGGTCTCATGTAATCCAAACTGGTCTTAAACTTTCTCTGTAGCGGAGGAAGGTCTCATGTAATCCAAACTGGTCTTAAACTTTCTCTGTAGCGGAGGAAGGTCTCATGTAATCCAAACTGGTCTTAAACTTCCTCTGTAGCGGAGGATGCTTGCAAACTTCTTTTTCTCTTGCCTCTATGTCCTGAGTGTTGGGACAACAGTACACCACTGTGTCTGGTTCACACAATACTGGAGGAACGACTTCTGGACTGTTTTAGCAAGGGACCCACCAGTGAGGGCTTGGTGACTATTTCTGTGCTTGCTATAGATCTTCCAGAAACTATGGGGCTGGAGAGATGGCTCAGTTGTTAAGAGCACTGGCTGCTCTTCTTGAGGACCCAGGTTCTAATCCTAGCACCCGCATGGTGGCTCACAACTGTCTGTAACTCTAATCCCAGGGGATGGGATGTACTTTTCTGGCCTTTGGGGCCATCCAGCACATATATGGTGCATAGACATAAATGCAGTCATAACACCATACACATAAAACAAATTATACCCTGAAATTACCGATTGTAGGATGACAAAATTCTGAGTTATATATACATCATGTTATTTCATTCAATATTTATCCTTCCTGGGGTTCGGGTAGGCATGCCACACTCTCCAAGATGTGATTCTTGCTGTGTCCTTCAGCTGTGCTGGTATATCATGTTGTTGTTGTTGTTGTTGTTGTTGTTGTTGTGAGACAGTATCTCATTCTGTTGCCCAGTATGGGTCAAGTTCACTATGTAGTCAGGCTCAATTTGAATTTGTAACAATGTTTCTGCTTTGGTGTCCCAATTGCAGGCATTCACATCTGTGCCTGCCTAAGAAATAAGTGCATTCAGATATTGACTGGCAGTGCACTCTACCCGGAGGGGCTGCTGCTGGTAGTAGTCTTGATGGGAGGGGTGGTGGTGGTGGTGGTGGTGGTGGCGGCAGCAGCAGAATTCAGGAGGCAAAGGCAGCAGATCTCTGTGAGTTATATGCCAGCCTGCCCTACAGAGCTAGTTACAGGACAGCCAAGACTACACAAAGAAACCCAGTCTCAAATACATATATGTATCTCACACACACACACACACACACACACACACACACACACACACACACATATATATATATATATATATATATATATATATATATATATATATATATATTGCCTTCACCCTGACACCATGATTATAAAGTTCTTCTTAACTGGTCAGCATAGCCTGGACCCCTAATCTGGCTCAGCTGCTGGGACAAGTTGAAGGCCCTCAGGTGCCATCTCTGAAAGGTTGTACCTTTGGCTCCTTATCATCTTTTCAAACAACAATGGGGCTTTGGCACTGGGTGGTAAAACAGGAGAGACTAGAAAACGTGGAGAGAAGGCATGTCCCGAATGACTGGTTTCTTAAACCATTTCCTTGGTTGAATTTTGAACAGAGCATTTAATCCAAAGTGAGATTGGTCTGTTTCCGCAGATGTAGTCGTCCCTCTATAACTACAAGATCAGTCCCGTGGAGTGCTTTCCTTTGGAGATTATTCTGTAATGGGAATAAACCCGTCTCAGAAAAGACAGCCTTTCCTTTCCAAGCCTTTCATCACTTCCTTAGCCGACTGAAATGGCTTCTAAGGAATAATAAGCAAGCAAGTGTAGCAGAAAGAGACGAACAAAGACCCCTTTGTTCCTGATCATGCGCCTTAAGAGTGAACGCCCCTGCCCCCAGGCTCCCTTGAGTGGGTTCAGGGTCTTCCCTCTTCCTGGAGCAGGCTGGCCAGCATTCTCTCTCCTCTCCTCTCGGCACTGCAATGAAAAAGCAGGTCTGTTTGCAGGAAGCGAGCTGTTGTGAATGCTCTCCCGCCATGGCTGGCGTCCTTCGCTCTGACAGGAGGGCAAATGCTAAGAGTCCAGACGAGAGTGTTTATTCCTTCTGCCCAATGCAAACTTGTTCCGAATGAGGTGACGGGAGTTACATGGTGTTAGAAGGTTAGGGACACTGAAATAACATCTGTAAAGTGCCTTGCTTGCAGCATGCATAGGAGGTGTCTTTTGGGGGGGGAAATTACAAAGAAATAGAACCTCGTATTTGTTAAGAGGCAGGGGGAGAGAGACTGTCACACAATTATAGTTTGCACACTGCGTCTGAGTATCTGTCCAAATGCTGTGATGTGATACAGATTAATTTTAATACATAAAATATGAGTGCTATTTAGCTGCTGGATTTTTTTTTTTTTTTGGGGGGGGTCAGGCAGTAATGACAAGCACAAACACCGTGTTCATTACAGATGTGAGTTTATTTTCAGTTTCCACTTAAGCACAACTACGTTCCAAGACAAGAAACCCTTGGAGAAGAGCCCCTCATTGGTCTGGCTTCTTTGCTGGTTTTCGTAGGGCAACAGAGGAGCTGGACCCCTACCTAGAATGATCAGTTTGGGCACAATGGTAGTTTCGTGGTCTCTAGGAATAAAGGTAGGGGGAAGATGGCCAGAGTGAATTTGATTCTGTTCTTTCTTGAGTAAAAATATCCAGCTGTTTGGCTACCTTCCTGAGATTCCTTGCCTGTGTTAATAGTTATTTGAGTATAAAGAAGACAGTGAAGGGACATCCGAGGTACAATTTTGGCCACTGCTGATAGGACTTCTCTTCTGAGAGCCCTGATTGCACCCCTCCACACCAGTGTGAGCCGGCACAGTGTTTGTGGTGTCAGGGTGGGATGGGGTGGGGTGGGTGGCATGGGTGACTGGGAGGGTCACTGTTATCAATAATACTCCGTGTCCATTGTCATCAAGGCAGAAACATGGCAGCATCCAGGCAGGCATGGTACAGGAGGAGCTGAGAGTTCTACATTGTCATCTGAAGGCTGCTAGTAGAAGACTGACTTCCAGGCAGCCAGGGGGAGGGTCTTAAGCCCACACCCACAGTGACACACCTACTTCAACAAGGCCACACCTCCTAATAGGTTCACTTCCTGGGCCAATCATATACAAACCATCACAGTCACTGTTATCAATAATACTCCGTGTGCTGGAAGGGGCCACATCAGCCTCCGTTCTGCTCCCCAAGTGGCTGTGAGGGCAGCCGAGCCATTCCTCCTTTCGCCCCATAGTGAGGAGAGAGCCTTGTGTTAGCTTTTCAGGGCTGCTAAAGTGATAAAGTGTGTAAAGCCGGTTGTTTGCAGCCAAGGAGATTTATTTTCTCATAGTCCTGGAGGCTTCGAGGTCGGAGACCAGCTTGGAGATTGCTCTTCCTTCTTAATGTCTTCCACGGTCCTATCGGATAGGGCCCACCTTAGTCAGATTGCTCGCTCGAGGCCTTACCTTCATACACAATCCACGCCTGAACCTAAAGAGGATGTAACTCCGCCCACCAGAAGATGAAGTGCTTATTGGCTTAAGTTGTTTTGTGCCCCCGGGAGGACAAAGATACTGGATAGCACATACATAGATACGGGATAGCACATAGATAGATACAGATCAATACATAGATACAGATCAATACACAGATACAGATCCAAGTCCCTGGCCAACCGGGAGGGGCTGGGGGAGGGGTATTAGAACAGAAAGCTTATAGGAGGCAGTAGCAAGACTTGGTGTAGCTACTTAAAACCAAGCAGTGCTTTCTTACACTGTGGGGGAGGGAGAGGGGGAAGAAAGAATTCTCCCAGGCTGTATGCAGAATTGGTCAGGCTACCCTGTTACTGTGGCACTTAAGAGATGGGTAATTTGGCGAATAAGAGCAATTTTTTAAAAAGATAGAGAAATGAGGAAAGTCAAGAAGGCTCGGATGATTTAGCTCCGTGAAAGTTAAAAGCTCAAGAAGATGGGACCCGTGAGCTGTCAGGCGCTGTGAGCACCAGAGTGTTCATTTACACGGCTGTCAGAGGTTTCTTTCCACAGATTGTGAAGGGAAGAAACATTTGTATAAAGGGGTTTGAGGATTCACACAGAACCCGAGGGGCTGGTCCTCAGGTGCTTCAGAGAAACTTAGTGAGTCAGAAGGCTCAAGCCTGAAGCCGTGAACGGGGAACCAGGGCTGAGTCTGGAGGGCCGTCTCTGCTGTGAGCCTCCGCTCCAACTTCCAACATTTAAGCACGCTGGAGTTTCGAGTCCAAACCAGGGTGTTTAAACGTTGGAAGTTGGAGCGGAGGCTTTGCCACATGAAATACTGTCTCAGGCATCATTTCTCCCCTTTTATTGACTTGTAAGATGACCTTAGAAAAGTTATTTAAACACACACTATCAAATATAGATGCAATAAGAATTTAATCATTTACAATACCGACTCATACATGGTTAAAGGTGTACATGAGTCCCACATGGCTTAAAAGTCTTAGCATTTTAAAGAGGTAATGAAGATGAAGCCACGGACAGGTGCCACTTGATGCAATGGCCTTTTGGCAGAACCAGCGGAGGGAAAAATCTCTATATTAAACTGATCGGGGACCCAAGTAATGGTCCCCTTATTGCAGCTACCTGATTTCCTGATGCGGCTCCAGAAACCACTGGGTGATTTATTGCAAAAATATCCCCTGCTGTTTCCTTTATTGGTATTTAGTTTTGTTTTGCTGTTTTGAGAGAGTTTATGACAAGAAAAATTTCACGCAAAGAGCCAGTATTTAAGCTTCAGGAAGGAAGCTTTTGAGCCTTAGATGCTGTTGGTTTTAATACTTAGTTTTATCCCCACTCCTATCTTTCTCAAAACTTATCGTTGAACAATAGACCATACTCCATGGGCCGCACTGCTGCATGTTAAAATATAAAGTTATTCTGTGGGTATGGTATCTGAAAATAAAAAAAACACCGTGGTTATGTAATTGTATTTTCGAGTTATAATGCAAAAGGAAGTTTATTAATTTAGATGTAAGAGGTATTTTGAAGGTATTTTGAGGGTATCTTTGGATATTAAAACTCATTCAGTATTTGCTGAGGGTTGAGAATGCAAAACTTTCAGCCTTAGAGATGATGGAATAAGAAATCAGACCCTTAAAAATGGTGTCCCAGTTTCTGCAAAGCCTCGCCCTTTCCTGGCATTCGTTACTCCACAATTAATTTACAGTTCCTCGTAGCCCCCGAGTTATCTGTGTTTGTTTGCTTTTGAGACTGGTTTTCTTTGTGTAGCCCTGGCTGTCCTAGAACTCCACTTGTAGTCCAGGATGGCCTCGAACTTACAGAGATCCACCTGTGTCTGTCTCCGAGTGTTGAGATTAAAGTCGTGCGTCACCACTGTCCCGTGTTCTTTGTAAAGCGACTGGAGTGTGAGGATTTCACTCCTTATGTATTTGTCTTGTTTGTTGGTGTTTGGATGGCGCTCAGTGCCTTGCGCACACCAGACAAGCATGTCCGTCGGCCTCTGCTCATGGCCCTATAATTTCTTCCAGTCACTTGGCGGACCTTCGCTGCTTCTGTAATTACATAAGGCGTTCCTGCTTCCCTCTTGCCCCCTCCTCCCCACATCCGGTTTTGGAGACAGGGTCTCCTGAGCTCATGCTAGCCTTGAGTTTGCATTGTTGCTGAGGGTGACCTTGAACTTCTGATCTCCCTGGCCCCACCTCCGGAATACTAGGGACATGGGACGAGTGCCACCACTATGGTTTTAGGCAACTGGCGAGCTTTGTGCGTGCTAGGCAAGCACGGTCTCCCTGAGCCCCACCCCCAGCTCTGCTGCTGCCTTCTCTAGGGAGGAAGATGATTGTTGAAACTCTGAGGTTCGAGTTAACCAAAGCTGCTGGTTTTCTAATTTGTTGACAAGTGTGAGATTAAATGGCAAAGTTTTGTCATTCCGTTTTCTCAGTCTGGGAAATGAGTTTCCCTAGAGAGGCAGGAGACAGAAGATCTGGGTTGATCGGGACCCTTGTCACCTCCAAGAGCTGACAGTTGGCTTGGCAGAGCACAGACCAAGTATACAAGCTGGAATCTGGGCACTCTAGTGGGATTAAGACGAGGCAATGAGATCCCTCAGCTCTTTGAAAGTGGGGAATGGGTTTTGAGGGTCTCACCCCCGCACTTCAGGGGACTGGCTTGCCTGTGACAGTAGTATTTTTGAAGTCATTGCTCCAGTTTGTTTTGCAAAAGAGAATGTTGTAAGCCTCACTAGAATTCCCAATTCATAAACAAGAAAGGGATCAGATTCAGGAGTGAGCGTTTGTGTGTATAGTATGGACCCACACGGCTGGCTCTGTGGTAGGCATTGTTTGAGAAGTAAGAATGCAGTCGGATGAAATTTTAGCCTTCTCCAAGCCTGCATCCCAGTCAGAGAAGTAGAATACAAGCAGACCTCCTGGGAAGAAAGGCTATAGATAAAATCGAAGTAGAGGCTGGGAGTCTAATAAACTATTGGAGAGGGGCGATAATACCCTGTATGATGAGACCCCGAGGGAGAAGGATCAGAGGGCCCCAACTCTCCCTTAGGATATGAGGCTGGACTGTAAGCATTGTTAAATACCCTATGAATGTTAACATCATAGAGATTTTTAGTGTATGAACCCTTTAGAGTTTAGGTTTCCTCCGAACACACTAAGCTTTTAAATGCCAGGCTGAGCCCTTTGATTGACAACTGTCAATCACTCACACTCAGCTGCTTTAGTGGGAAGCTTTCTATGACGCAATCCCTTTCTTTGGTAGTTGGGTTATCACAATGACGGGCCTGACTGCTTTGCACATGGTACGTCCAGTCTTTCCCAGAAGACTTGACTGGGAAGAACCAGGAAACCATTTTTGTGTGTGTCAGTAAGGGCTTTCTTCAGTCAGAACATGCCTCAGAAGATCTTAGACCAGCCTTGGGAAATGTTGCTTTGGCCCGAAGAAGCTTCTATAAACTCCAACTGACCTTATCTGTACTTGTAGTGGCTAGTCTCATGTGTGTGTGTGTGGTGGGGGCAGGGGAGGGTCTTCTGGTTATATGCACAGGTTGCTTTGCATTGTTTTGGGGTCAACTCACATGGTGTCTCCCACTATTCTACCTGCTACCCTGTGCTCCAACACTAGACCCCAGGAAAGGCTTCTCCTAAGTGGTCTTTGTTTTGTCTGCTCCAGACATATCCAGAAACAGGGCCGAGGCAACAACAGAAGAGACCCAGAGATCAGCCAGAGGCAGCTGGACCTTGAAAGAGGCCCATGGAGCGTCTAAGGGTTTGGAACCATGGGTCTGCAAATGGGAATTCCTGGAAAGAAGCTGTGTCTGTAGAGACTGATTGATTAGAACTATAGTACCTTGGATAGGTTGGAATATTGCAGGTCTAGAGGCTAATGACCTTATTTGGAGCTAGTTCTAGGCTTCCTAACTGACCATTTCTTGCTCACCCCTGTGTCAGAACTATCATCTTATGACTAATAGACAAAACCCTTTTGGAATCTCTTAACTTAGCAGGCAATTAGTTTCTACCAACAGCTAACATCTTGGACCTATAGACACACTTCCCCTTGCTGTATCAGTCTCTGATGCACCCACCAATGCGTTTTAAACTTGTCTTGATTTATGACTGACTCTCTTTGTTCTGTAAAACTCTAAGACTTCATGATGGGACACGGGATTTGGGGTAACCTAAATCTTTGTTCTTGGGCCATGGTCACTCAAAATGGCTCCAAAATGAACTATCTTATTCCCTTTAAAATGAGAGATATTGTTGTTTGCATCAAAGGGTTCTAATATCTGAAATTTGTGAGCTGCAGTCCTATTTGTAACAAGCCTCTCATCTGAACAGTGTGAGCTAGGTCTCTGGGTTTTAAACCATGAAGCCATAAGCCTCTGGTTCTCAGGGCTCAGAGTCCTAAGCCTCTGCCTTTGAAACCCAAAGCATGCCCTGGGCAGAGCACCTAGAGAGCTACAGGTCTTTGGTTTTTAAAACGTGTAGCCATCAGCCTCAACTTTCAGGGAATGAGAGCTATTAGTCATCGGGTTTAAAAGTCACGTCCATAGCTTCTGGCATCCAAGAACTGCCAACCCTGAAAAAGCATTCCCTTGCTTGTTTGTGATTCCCATACAAATAGAGCAAGAGGGCCCTCAGCCAGCTCTTGGGAAGAGTCGGCCTGGAAGAGGTGCTACCCGGGTACCTGGGAGAGGACCCTGGTGAGAGCAGGAGTGTGCTTGCCATGCCTGGGGTAAGAAGGAAGCTGGTCACACTGAGTCATCAAGACTGGTGGGAGGGGGTGCAGAAGAGAAAAGAATGACTCGGTTGTGGGGTGGATCAGGAAGGCTCTTGTAGATTCTTGTAAGAAGCTCTACTTCAGCTCTGAGTAAGAAAGCAAACCGTTTGTGGCCTTTGACCAGAAGAGTGACATAATCTGGCTTTTGAAAGGACCAGTCTGATGACTGAGTTGGAGAATAGCTTTGGAGATGAATTCATGGAAGAAGGGTGTCCACTGGGAGACAAGTGCAATGAGAAGACCAGGGGTGACAGAGTCTTGCACCAGGGTGGTCATGGTTACACGGTGGTCATGGTTACCAGGATGGTCATGGTTACCAGGGTGGTCATGGCAGGGATGTGAGAAACCTGCAAGTGGCGTCCATCTGAAAAGGTTTCTGGTGTGAAAGAGAGGAGGAAGAGATGATAGTCACCAGGAGGTTTGAGACAGCCTTTCACTGAGATGGAGAAGTCCTCTGAGGGGCAGACTTGTGATACCGAGTCTGACATGATGACGGGAACTCTAAGAGGGGATTGTTCAAGCTCAAGGAAAGCAGGGCAAATGGTTACTGAGATGTCTGTTGAACGCCTCAAAGCAGACTCAGTCTGCTGGTCTTTCCCTACTCACAAGTACCTGTTACAAAGTCATCCTTGCTGGCATGCCCTGCCCTCTACTCTAAACCTCTCCAGCCCCTTCCTTTCCCTCCCCTCCCCTTCCCTCCCCTCCCTTCCCTTCCCCTCCCCTCCCCTCCCTTCCCTTCCCTTCCCCTCCCTTCCCCTCCCCTCCCCTTCCCCTCCCTTCCCTTCCCTTCCCCTCCCCTCCCCTCCCTTTCCCTTCCCCTCCCTTCCCCTCCCCTCCCCTTCCCTTCCCTTCCCCTTCCCTCCCCTCCCCTTCCCTTCCCTTTCCCTCCCCTCCCTCCCATCCCCTTCCCTTTCCCTCCCCTCCCTTTTCTTCCCCTCCCTTCCCCTTCTCTCCCCTCCCTTCCCTTCCCCTCCCCTCCCTTCCCCTCCCTTTCCTTCCCCTCCCTTCCCCTTCCCTTCCTCTCCCTCCCTTCCCTTCCCTTCCCCTCCCCTCCCCTCTCTTTCCTTCCCCTCCCTTCCCCTCCCCTCTCCTCCCTTCCCTTCCCTTCCCTTCCCCTCCCCTCTCCTCCCTTCCCTTCCCTCCCCTCCCCTCCCCTCCCCTTCCCTCCCCAGCTTCTTTCCTATAAAGCCTGTCATTTTGCTGTGTACCCTCTTGGCCTCTGGGTTTCCACACAGTCTGTTTGGTCCTGATTCCTCTCTTAGCTTCCTGCCTTCTCTTGTCTTCTTTCTTCTCTTCCTTTACCCCAAACCCTCTTCATGGCCCAATAATTCTGCTGGCCTGGTTTGGTCCGGACCCTCCAGATGCATCTGGCTATGCTCTCCCTCACATGTACAGTAACACCTTTTCCCTCAGACACTCCCGGGGGCAGTCATGTCCTCCTTTTTGACTCATTGCTTGCAAAGCAGCTAGATAGAGCATCGTAGTCTTCAGGGGAGATGCTGGGGCTGACATGCTTAATTCGAGAGCTTTAGTGTTTAAGGACAAGGGGCAGAGGGGAGTGGAAAGAGAGCACTTTGCAATAGCAAGGTGTTGTAGGATAAAGTCCTTCATGCAAAGCAGCTGCCATCTTGATTGCATCACTGCAGCTGACTGATAAGAGTCTAGAGAAGTGGTTCTCAACCTGTGGGTGGAGGCCTACTTGTAGGCAGCATGTCAGATATTTACAGTACGATTCCTAACACTGGCAAAATTACTTTCATGAAGTAGAAATGAAAACAACTATGGTTGGAGGAGTCTCCACATCATGAGGAACTGGATTAAAGGGTCACGGCATTAGGAAGGTTGAAGACCGTTGATCTAGAGCTAGCCTGCTGATTGTAGATGCTCCTCCAGAGAAGAAGGGGGGGGGAGGATCTGGCCCCCCCTGAAATTCTACCCTTCCCACTTGCCACCCACGCCACCTGCAAGCAATTCTGCTCTAATTGCATGTGGCCTCAGGGTCAAGGAGCTGGAGGCTATGTGAGTTAAGCAGGGTCAACTAAAGGGGCGGGGGCTCTGTTTCTGTGACTGTGGGAAATCATTTTCCGTGCTGGGTGGAAGGATTTCCAGTCTGACTGATTTGGGGTCCTCCGTGCTTCGGTAAGTATCCCTAACATACATGCGCTGAAGGTTGTAAGCCTAATAAATTCATAGGTTCCTCAGGGCTAACTGGAATGGAATTATACTCTTGGCTGTTGGTTGGTCCTTGAAAGAAGACACTGTTTAAGTCTCTTTAGGGATGGAATTCTCAGGACACGAGGAAGCAGTAGACTGGTATATACATGGAAAAGTTTCTGTAGCTTAAAGCTTTGATCTGGGCTTGAGGGGCAAAGTGCACAGTGGGCAGAGAAACAATGCCACTGACTGCAGAGAGTCAGCCATGCAGGAAAGACAGTCAGACCCATATACAGGGACAGGTGGCCAGTGACACAGCCCACGAAGGCTCCGATCAAACACGTGTGATTAAAATTAGGTAAAGTATTTCACAGCTCTGGACCACAAAGCTGCTCCTGTCAGCCCCAGCCCCACCCATCGCAAGCTGCTCCACCTTCACCTTTTAGTTTTTGAGACAAGGTCTTGTTCCGGAGCTCTGGATGGCCTGGAACTCACTGCACATCTAAGCTGGCCTTGGGCTCGTAGCAGCGCTTTCTGTCTCAGCCTCCGGAGTGCTGGGATTACAGGTGTGGACCACTACACACAGCCCGTTGCAAAGTTGCTGTTGTTTTTTTTTTTTCCTCTCTCCCTTCCCCCTCCCCACTCCTTTTCTGTTGTTTTTCAAGACCAAGTTTCTTGCTCTTTACAAGCTGTCCCGGAGCTCGGAAATCTGCCTGCCTCTGCCTCTGCTATTGCTGGGACTAAAGGGTTGCACCACCATGCCAGGCTTGCTGCCAACAACTTCAAAGTGGAAACTTCGTTTCCCGGGAAAGTTAGTTAGGTCAAATCTTGTTTTGCCGGGGGGGGGGGGATGGGGATGGGGGGGGCACACAGGTGAAAGGATGACTTGCTAAGGCAGACACATGAAAGACTGCGGTCCTGAAGCAGACACAGGGGAAAGGATGCTTGGATACAGCAAGCAGGTGATGAAGGAATATAAATATGACCCCACAGACAGTGGGGGTCGAGCCCCGAGCATCGGTTTGGTTTGCCCTGCCCCGCCTTCTTCACTAAAGAGACATATATTGGTTCGCCTTAGACAGTTAACGTAGTGTTGTTGAGCTCAACTTGCGGTAACGTTGCCATTGAGAGAAACTCGCCCAAGAACTGCTCGTGATGTTCCCGCAGCAGCCTGCGGATTCCTCGCCCCCCACCCCCACCACCCAGTCAGGCTGCTGGGCCAGCCTGGCGGTTTCTTCAGGATTGAGCTACAGCCGCCTGGTGTCTGCTCGCTCAAAGGACTGGTCTGCAGCTGCAGAGTCCTATTTGGCGTTTGCTATGAGACTGAACTGCTGCCCCAAAAAAGACCAAGCTCACCCCCAAAGAACTGTTGCTGAACAGGTCCTCGTCCCCCATATCCTAAGAACTTTTCTCTTCTGCTACCTCTGCTGGGTGGTGGGGCTAGGGGACAGGTTGAACCTTCATTAAAAGTAGGCTGTAAAAAAAATTTATGCCTTCACAATTTCATGTTCTTTTTTAAAAAAATATATATTTACTTTGTGAGTCAGTGATTTATCTGTGTGTGTGTCCGTTTGAGGTTGTCGGATGCCCTGGAACTGGAATTGCAGAGTTGCGAGCTGCCCTGTGGATGCTCGGAATTGACCCAGAGTCTTCTGGAAGAGCAGTCAGTGCTCTGAGCTGCTCCCGCCATCTTTCCAACCCCATATTGCAAATTTCTTAAGAGAAAAATTTCACACTGGATTTTTTTCTCCATCACTTTCTCTTTCTCCTTCCGTCCTTCCCCTCTCTTCAGCCCCTTCTCTCCCCCTCTTCCTCTCTTTGCTTTGTGTCAGGATCAAACCTGGAGCCTTGCCTGTCTGTAGTAGGCCAGCATTCTACCACTGAGCTATGTCTCTAGGTTTCATTTTATACTGTATAAGAAGCGAACACCGGAAAGCTTTGTGTATGCTAGGCATCTGGCAAATACTACTTCCAACAAACAACAGTATTTGCTAAGCAAACAAATTAAAGCAACTACCTAAAGCTCAAAATCTCCGGTAGGGGCTTGGGCGGGTCACTCCCCGGGAGATTTAGCCGTGTTGGGCTTTCCTGGCAAGCGGCCTGCTGTGCTTAGCAAACACTGAAGAGGGCGATGAGGTATGAGGTGGTGTTTGGAATGTTATGGTGGGGACCATGTCTTAGATAAAAAAAAAAAAAAAGCTATTTGGTAGTTGCTTGAAAGTATTTGTTCCAAGAGTGAGGTTTTTTCCCCCTCTGTGTTAATGTAGAATTATTTGAAATAACAACAACAACAACAACAACAACAACAATAACAATAAATACATGCTTAAGTTGAGTTTCTAAGTGGACTCTTGGAAGAACAGGCAATTCCTTGTTTACCGGAGCTACCCGCATGCGCAGATGGGTGCTCAAGTCTCCAGCTCCCCACTGCACTTTTGACGACCTGTTTGCAAGAATTCACGACATCTCGGGGAATTCCTGGGCAGAAGGAAAGGCGCTAAGCCGCGCAGACACAGCCTCGCCTCAGGAGGAGGCCTGAGGGAGATCAGAGCCGAATATAAACGCCCATTCCAAAGGCTCCACGGGACCTTTTCTGAGTCTGCAGCTGGCGAAGGCAACCGTTCACCTCGGTATCCCGCCCAGCTCGCGTCTGCGGGACACCGCGAGCTTAAAACGAGGAAGAACGGGAAACAAAAACTGAAATTTGGTTTCCTCCTCCATTTTGTTTTTCTTCTGGCTTCGTTAGTGGTGGTTTTTGAAAACAGTTCTGAGTTTGATCGTAAGCTTGGTTGAAAGAGGTTTAGCGTCTTCCCCTTTACTTCCCCCCCTCCCCCCCAAAAAATCATTTAACTTACAGTTCTTTGTGAAATAAGTTGAAACCACAGACTAGAAAATTGGGTAAAAAAAACAAAACAAAACAAAACAAAACAAAACAAAACAAAAAAAAACCCTCTCCGGCCTTCAAGGTTGTGGTGAAACGTCAAGGAGACCGCTTTTCTAGAGGAAGGTGTCGTGACAACCCCAGTATTGTGCTGAATAAATAGTGACCGTGAGCAGAATAGGAACCAGAGCTCTGTGCTGGGGGGCGCGGCGGGACCAGAAAACCTGCTTTGAGAAATCTTTGGTTCAAAATGATTATGGATTAATTGTAAATAGCCCAGGATAGATGCTTTACAAGGGAAGCCAGCCCACGCTAAGATGTCCCCGTGCGGTCCGTGAGTTCCCAGTGCTGAGCAGGGACACGCCTGTGGAGCTTCTAGAGGTCCTGTAGACGTGATGGGACTCCTGTGGCGTTTATTTAGTTATTTTTTGGTGTTTTCAAGACAGGGTTTCTCTGTGTAGCCCTGGCTGTTTTGGAATTGCTTTGTAGACTGGGCTGACTGACCTTAAACGCAGACATCCACCTGCCTCTGCCTCCCAAGTGCTGGAATTAAAGGTCCAAGTACTTTGCATGATTTCCAAATTAGACATTTTTTTTTAGCTCTACTTATTTTATTCTATTCTATGCGCATGAATATTTGCCCGCCTGCATGTGTACCGCCCTCAGCCCTGGCATTTGTGGCGGTCAGGAGAGAACACGGGACTCCTGGTACTGGAGTTACAGATGGTCGTGAACCACTGTGTGGGTTCTGGGAACTAAACTGTGGGTCTCTGCAAGAGCAACAACTGCTTATCCCATGGGCCATTGCTCCAGCCCATGATTTTTAAATTTTGTTCTGGCGGTTGAATCTGGTACCCAAAACATAGCAAGAAAAATCTGGAGGAGTCCGCAGTGTGGAAGGGTATCGAGTTTGAATGTTTTTACCTTGAGGCTACAATTTAGGAATGTTGAGCAGAGAAACCAGGGCAGCCAGCCGGAAGCCAGGAACCTAGAGAGCCCATTCTAGGGCTGACGTTAGGGATTCCCAGTGAAGGTCAGCTCTTGGAGCCTGTTGTGGTAGTCCATGTGTGCACCCGTTCCTCTTAGCCAGGCTAGGCTAGGCAATGCCACAGTGACAAGCCACCCAAGTCTTTAGCAACTTAAACAACAAAGCTTTACTGTTCCTTTGCTGTGTGCGATTTGGAATGTGCCCACATCTCAGGCATGGGTTCTGTTTGCACATGCAATCTGGGTCATAGGTAGATGGGGAGTGCTATCCATTACTGACACTTACGGTCACTGTGCCACAGTAGTCTTGAATGTCTTGTACTATCTCAGGCATCAGGTATGATGAAAGTGGCTTATTTTCTTTCAACTCACTGTTGTCAGCCACAACCGATCATACGGTCCTGTTAAGGGGCCAGGAAAGGCGATTCTATCCTTTATGCTCTCTCTCTGTTGGTTTCAGACTATGCAACTGTCATGGGCTCGTCGGACTGTGGCCCCGCACTGCCCGCCCTTTAGATGATTCTCACATGAAACCCATGGGGAGGACTGAACCTGACAGGGAACTCATGTTAACAGCCTCTCTGCGGGGCTGATGAAGTAACTCAGCAGGTACAGACGCTCGCTGCCAAGCCTCGTGACACAAGGTCCATCCTGGCATCTGTGTGGCCAAAGAGGGAAAGGGATTCCTGGGAGTTGTCCTCTCACCTCTGACCTCTGTGTTCTCCCTACACCCACACCCACACAATAAACAAACAAACATACAAACAAATAAATGTGTACACACACACACACACACACACACACACATATATATATATATACTTTTTTAAATTAAAAGAATTTATGATAACACATCATATGATAGGTCATACATTTAGGATGGCTTCTCTTTCTTTCTTTCTTTCTTTAATTTTTCTTTCTTTCTTCCTTCCTTTTTTTTTCTGAGACAGTTCCTCTCACTCTGTAGACTAGGCTGGCCTCGAACTCACCTGAGATTCACCTGCCTCTACCTCCCTCCCGAGCACTGGGATTAAAGGCCACTAACGCCCAACTAGGATGACTTCTTCAGGGAGATCTTTTAAGAATTTCTTTAACAGTTGAGTAGAAATTTCACCTGTGCCATTGAATTGTGCTTAAATTATAAGAATTGATTCCCCCGTTCTTATTAATACATTCAAAATTATCTTACGTTGGAATATTGGGGCTGGTTTTCTTTGGCGGGAGGTCTCTTTTGATATTTTATCCTAGTTTTTAGGCATTTGGGAGTTTTGTTTTGGAAAAGGCCTGCGGACGGAGACTCAGTCTGAAGACTTTCTCAGATGGACAGACAGATTGACAAAATAGATGAACAGGAGAAAATAAAGGGAGCTATGGTTGGTTCTTTTAACTTTAATAGTGTTCCCATCTTGGTCACAAGGTGGTCAGATAAGAGTAATTCTAATATTCGTCTCTGGTCTCTCTTCATAAAGGACACAATGACAACATGGGCCAGGACAATTAGTCCCAAATGAGTTATTTTTCATTATTCCTTGTGGCTAGACCAAGAAATCATTTTCTGGTGATATGGTCTTCTCTGATAGGTCTTAGTTTTTGCTCAGATTTTTTAAAAAAAAAATAAGAAAAAATAAAAATTTTAATCATCTGTGTGTGCATGCACATGTGTGTGAGAGCATGTCTGTGCACTGTGCATATGTGTGTGCGTGCATGTGTGTGTGTGTATGTCATAGGACAACCTAACAGACTTAATTCTCTCCTCCTACCACGTGGGTTCCAGGAATGGAAGTTAGGTCATCAGGTCTGGTAGCAAGTACCCTTACCTAACTGAGACATCTCTCTGGCCCACCTAAGAATCTCTTTAAGTGCATTTCGAATACTCTATTTTCATCAGTTAATTTCTGTGGCATCTTTCTGGTGTGAGTTCTGACTGGCTACGGAACACACCAGTTCTCCCTCAACGCTGACTTCCCCTTCACTGTGGCAGCGGCTTGCTCTTTGGGGTTTATTTTTTATATTCAGGGGGACCAGTGATGTTTTCCCCGTGTCCGTGACAACGGAGAGCAGAGGTTTAGCTCGCTCTTACCTCACACACTTACACTTTGGGAAGAGCCGTTTCCCACAGAGTTGGATACATTCCTCCGTGGTACTAGATGGAACTATTACTGTCTTCCAGTGTCAGCTGTTGGAGGTGGAGTTGTCTAATGACTTATGACCCATGCCTATTTCTGCCTGTTGTCCAAAGGTTACGCCATATTGAAAAAAATGGCCAGGATTTCCCTTTTGCAAACTCCTGAAGTCTTTTAACCAATAAAGTAAAACTTGGGAAATTAACTTGTGCTAAAGAGTAATCCTTATGGTATTGTATATGAATAGATGCTTAGTTACATTTTGATGGAGGAAACAGTTATATTGAAAACCTCACAGTTGACTGTTTTCTCATGTTGTACAGTGGTCTGCTATAATAAACACGTGCTATAGGACATTGGGTCCCTACTCATAGAAGTCACAGAAAATCATGGAAACTAGCAATTTGGAAGAACAGAGACTTTTCTTCAGGATTACAAAGCCATGAAACCTGTTCTCCATGGAAAATCTGATGTGGAAATCTGGCTGTAAATATAAAAATTATCCTGTGGTGGTGGTTTTCAACCTTCCTGATGCTGTGAACCTTTTAATACAGTTCCTCATATTGTGGTGGTCCTCAACCATAACATTATTTCATTACTACTTCATAACTGCAAGTTTGCTACTGTTATGAATCATAATGAAGATATCTGATAGGAAGGATATCTAATATGTGACCCTCAAAGGGGCAACGAACCACACATTGAGAACCACTGTCCTGTGGTTATTAACAGGTGGTGGTAGGGTGTTGGAATGATCTCTTACAGACCCGTGTTCTCCGTATGTACACTGTAATCCTCATGGTACACAATTGGAGAAGGTATATGGCTTCCCTAAGATCTTGCTAGAGCTGATTCTATACCTGGGCCATTTCCCCTCTTTCTCCCTTTTCAATATACTATGTGCCAATGTATTATCTGGCCGAAAGTAAAGAGGGCGGGCTGTAAAGACGCAGAGAAGCCAGCCTGACGTGTAGTATACACTGTGGGATTCCTTCTCTTCCACAGCTCTCTTCTCTCTTCTGATTGCCACCCACTGTGAAACTGACCAGGATTATGCTGAGACATATCTCCAGGACTTTCTGATTCAGAAAGGGCTTATCTCAGTTCTTAGGAGAAAAGGGAAGAAATAAGAAGCATCAAGAAAGCTGGGTGGTGGTGGTGCACGCCTATAATCCCAGCACTCTGGTACGCAAAGGCAGGAGGATTTCTGAGTTCAAGGCCAGCCTGGTCTACAGAGTCAGTTCCAGGACAGCCAGTGCTACACAGAGAAACCCTGTCTCGAAAACAAACAAACAAACAAACAAACAAAGAAGCATCAAGAAAATTACAAAGCAAGCAAGCCGTAAATGCCCTACTATATCGAAAACATGAAACCCAATGCTGTTAATGAATTTTAAAAGCTCCCAGAATAGAGAAAATGATGGGTGTTCTGATTTACACCGAAACCAACCATCGGTGAACCATGGGCCACAGAGATGAGCTATAATTATATTCATGCCGTGTATCTCCAGCAAATCTCTTGTGTATTGGGTAGGTGTGAGGCAGGAAAATATTACAGCCCAGCCACAGAAGACTTAAAAAACACTCTTAAATATTTTCTTTGGGAATGGTTTGTTTAGTTACGTAGTCTTCATGTAACAAATAACAATTTTTCAAAGTCTCGGTAAAATCACTGCGTAAGTCTGGAGTGGTGGGCCAGCCTTTAGTCCTAGCATTCTTTTGGGAGTCTGAGAGAGGAGGATCTCTGTGAAGCAGAGGCAAGCCTGCCTGCTCTGTATAGCACATAGGGCATCGTGTGGTGGCCTTGGCTTTCTGGGATGCTCATGAAGCCCGCCCACAAAGCCTGCTTTCTGAGGAAGGAGTGTGTGGTGGTTAGTGCGCCCTGCTAACTTGATGCAACCCGCCTGGGACCAGTCTCAGAGAGGAGTTATCTAGCTCAGATTGGTCTGTAGGTGTGTCTGTGGGGGATTGTATTAGTTATTAATGCATATAGGGACACCCAGCCCATGTGAGTGGCTTCATTTCATGGGCTGGTCCCTGAACTATGAGTAGAGAAAGGGAAGGAAGGAAGGAAGAAAGGAAGGAAGGAAGGAAGGAAGGAAGGAAGGAAGGGGGAGGGAAGGAACTCTGTTCTCTTTGCCCTTGACTGTAGGTATGATAGACTGACTTAAATAACAGGCTGCAGCCTGGAACTGTGAGCCCAGCTAACCGTTCTTAAGTTTCTATTTCTCCTACTGTTTATGGCAATAACAGAGATGAAACTGGATGAAATCAACTTTCCCTAGACAAGGTTTCTCTGTGTCATCCTGTCTGTCCTGAAACTCGCTCTGTAGACTACCAGGCTGGTCTCAAACTCAGAGATCTCTCTGTCTCTGCCTTCTAACTTCTAAGACAGGGGTGGAGCCGGGGCTGGGGGTGTGTCAATCTGGTGGCCATGGCCAGCTTGGGAGTTGTCGTGCTCTTGGTGTACGACACCCCTGGGGCCGTGTTGCTTGGCAGTGCCTGTCCCATGGCTGAAGCTCTGGCAGGCTCAATCTTCGTGGGCTGGACTGGGTCGGAAATGAATGGGGGAAATTAAGTTGCCTCTGGAATTGATTCCTTCTGGGAAGCTTGACTGGCTTAGAGATGTATGGTTCTAATTAAATGTTCATGTTTCTACATAAAACTGATATGGAGTACTTTGGGTATCCCACAGTCACGAGAGGCATCGTGGCTAAGCAAGAGTACCATCTCCTTGTCCACCCCACACTCCCCTTGGTTAGATTTGCTTTGCTTTCAAAGTCTGACATGCCACTGAGAAAATGAGTACTGTGCCTGGCCACATGAACATTTGAAAAGACCTTTATATATATAGTCAGGGGCTGCAAGGTCTTTTCGTGCATATTTTGGGTAACTTATACTTTTTTTTTTTTTTTTTTTTTTTTTTGGTTTTTTCGAAACAGGGTTTCTCTGTGTAGCCCTGGCTGTCCTGGAACTCACTCTGTAGACCAGGCTGGCCTTGAACTCAGAAATCCGCCTGCCTCTGCCTCCCAAGTGCTGGGATTACAGGAGTGCGCCACCACGCCCGGCTAACTTATACTTTTGAGTCCTTATTTTACCCAGGACCTTGAAGTTAAAATAGTAAATAAAAGGGAGGATTAAAAATAGTTGTGTCTCAAGCCGGGCGGTGGTGGCACACGCCTGTAATCCCAGCACTCTGGGAAGCAGAGGCAGGTGGATTTCTGAGTTCGAGGCCAGCCTGGTCTACAGAGTGAGTTCCAGGACAGCCAGGGCTATACAGAGAAACCCTGCCTCGAAAAACCAAAATCAAAAAAAAAAAAAAAAAATAGTCGTGCTCTATGTTTCATATTCTGGGGAAGAAGCCTGATGACAATATTTTGTCTGATGGTCTGAAGCATATGAGGGGATTATTCACAATGTAGAAGGGGGTTGGGAGGTAGGAAAGAGAAAATACATAAAATTAGGAGTTGTTTATTTACTTATGTTGGGTCAGTGTTTCTTGTATCCCAGGCTGACCTTGAACTTGCTTTGAAGCCAAGGATGACCTAGAACATCTGATCTTCCTGCTGCCTCTAAAGTGCTGAAGTTCCAGGCATGTGCCCCCACGCCTAGTTTGTATGGTGCTGGACAAAACCCAGGGTTTACACGTGCAGGCTGAGCCCTCCACCCTGAGCTATAGTTTTAAAGTTGCCAGGAAAGGCCACCCTGGGTAGCTGCCTTTGAATAAAACAGGAAGAAAGTGGGGACATAGAAACAGAGTCAAAGTAAAAGTATCAAGTCTCCAAATACTGAGCAGGTCTGGCGATCGATCGATCGATCGGAGGGCTATGGATTTGTGAAGGCGCTTGGACTTGTGTCTAGCTTTCAGACTTTTGCGCTGGGTAGTTGGGCGGTAATACGTCTTTTTGGTGGTAGGCGGTGTGATGAACTGGAGGAAGACACTTTGGCTGTCGTGCTGAGGATGAACCGAGGGACGAGAACGGGAGGAAGAGAGTCAGCTCAGGTGTTGAACTGCCTCAGGGGACGGCTGGCAGCCCGGGGCATGCTTTGTGATGCATTTTCAGAGAACAGATGAACGAGAAATTGACTGTGATGTGTAGAAAGAAAAAAGGGATGAAGGGTGACCCTAAGGCTTTGACACAAACCATTACAAGGGTTTTCACCGCGTTGAGAATGGTGGGATTATAGTAGCGGTAGGTTGAGAAGAAGCAACTGCTTTTCCTCTTTGAGTTTGTGAAACCGGAAGTACTTATGTAGACATCAAGTAGAAGTTCGCGGAGACGACAGTAAATCAGCCACTCCAATTAAGCTACAACTTCAAGTCTTTGCCTTACAGATGTAGTATAGAAATTCTAAATAATAATTAAGTGTAATTTTATTCTCAGGCAATTAAAGAAAGATGTGATAAAAGAAAAAGAAAAAAAAAAGACCTTTTCAACGTTCAGAAAACTTGAAAGGAGGCCAATGTTAATAACCTTCAATTTAACATTAGATTCTTTTATTATTAATGTGAATTTTAAAAATCATTATAAAACTAAATAGTCATTAGAAATCACCTTGGGCTGAGAGCTGGGAGAATAATTTTTTACTTCAATAGACTTTAAATAAATATTTAATGATGTTAATAGAGACACATAGACAGTCAGTGGAAAATTTGCATGGATCACAAAGAAGGCATGGAAGATTTTTTAAATCAATTTGGAACCTTTTGTAATAAAGATTCTTTGAATTTTCCTGTTTTCTTGAAATCAAAGCATTTCCTAGACATAATCTCATTAAGCTGTAGTGAGACTAGCCAGGACACATAATATTATTTCTAATTTATAGATCTGGCTGGGAAGGGAGAAAGGCTTCACAATAGAGTTTCTGTGTTCTTGGAGACTCAAAGGCTAAACAAAGTTTTAGAGTCTGCATGGTCTCCGTTTCAGATGAGTTATTTCCCAGCATAACCAAAGTGTTATCATTGTCTTCTCTGCTCTAATAAGCAAAAAGAATCCTGGTTTTGCTCCCTTTTATGTCTTGTGTTTTAGCTCTGAATGGCCAAATGCAAAAAATGATGTTCACATTGTAGAGAGAGCAGTGTTCTAAGTACATTCACTCTTTAGAATCTAGGCTAACGGGGGTTGGGGGGGGGAGGCTCCTCTTCCTCTCTGTGTGTGGAAGACAGATCTTCCCTCCAAGACTCTGATATGAGAGATGGATTTATTCCTGTTGGTCAGTTGTAGCACAACGGTTCCAGAAGCAAGCATAGACACGTGGGATCTGTACATATGTAACTTTGAGAGTGCCCTTTAGAGATTATGCATGTGCAGTGCAAAAGATTCATGCTGTTGAGGGAAATATTAAAAATATAGAACCTGTTGAGGGAAATATTAAACACGTAGAACTGGTACACTCCTGCACTTGTGCCTCTGCTCTGGTGGCCTACCCAGCATGCACTGGCAGGCAATGGCTGATCTGTTTTTATCTTGTGGAGATTCTGAACTCTGCAGTCTCTCCACGTTGCTCCTTAGGTTCCCACTGGCAAATCACTACCACGCCAACCCCGTGCTTCTAATCCCTCGTGGTCTTTGTGGAGCACCTCGGGGAAACCCAAGCTTTGCTGCCATACCCATCTCTCTTGAACCCAGATGAGCCTCTGTGTGAAGGAAAACGCAACACAACTTAGTTCAGAAACAATGGTGACTCAATCTCTGGACACAACAACTAAAACCTAATCTTGTAAGCCTTATTAAAATCTGATTCCTCCAGTGGCAAATCCGTGTGGCTCCTCCATGATACTGGGAAACTCTAGCAGCTACATCTTACCCCCCTGCTGTCCCCATGCCAAAAGAGACCTAACTTTCTCCTGCTTCCTCTCTTCTTCTGTCCCACCCGGAAATCCCGCCTACTCTCCCAGTGATTGGCTCCTTTATTCATTAGGGGATTGGTTCACAAGAACAGCACCAGGCCCATCCACAACACACGAACCAAAGCATTTATTTAACACTTGCTACAGGGAAAACTCCAATGAGGTAATGAGTAAGCTCCATGTTTCTTAGGAATGCATAGTAGTTTCATGTTGGAGAATAGCATTGTAAATAATCCATTCCTTTCTTCAGAGCAACTCAAGGCAAGGACTGGTTAAGTTTATGCCAGATGCTCTCAGTTCATGGATCAGTCATTGTCAGAAGGACCAAACCTTACAGGATCAAAGTTAACATGGTTGGCAAAGCTATAGGATCACAGAGGATGGGTAATGAAAGAAGAGCCCTGAAGGAAAAACTAATAAGAGATGCAAGAAAACCACAGTAATCCTAAGTTGTCAGCATATGAATATGGGCAGCATCCCCAAGAAATAGTGTCAGGTGGTCAGATGCCTTCCTAAAGGTGTTTAATGTTCATCTTGTAGCATTCAACGAGTCTTATTTAAATGACTAGTTTAAATGTGAGTAGTTTTAAAACTGTGACTGAGTACTAAAGAAAGAGTAGTGTTTTCAGTTGTCTGTGCATCTATTTGGATGAGACACAGAAGAGGTTATTGTGGTCTGGGTGATGGAAGATATGTCTATAAAGGTACAAATGTAAGTGGAGTGGTTTGAATATGCTTGGGGAGTGGCACTATTAGGAGGCATGGCCTTGTTAGATGACGTGTGTCACTGTATAGTGGGCTTTGAGGTCTCCTATGCTCAAGCTCCTCCCAGTACAGAAGAGAGTTCCCTCCTGGCTGCCTATGGATCAAGATGTAGAACTCTCAGCTCCTTCTCCAGCAGCCTGTCTGTCTGCACACTGCCATGCTTCCCACCATGAGGATAACGGACTGAACCTCTGAAACTGAAAGCCAGCCCCAATTATGTGTTTGTCTTTCTAAGAGTTGGTCATGATGTCACTTTACAGCAATAAAACCCCAACTAAGAGGGTAAGGATAAAAGAAAATTACCTAGTCAGGAAATTTGAGGTTGCCTGGAGAAGTTAAGGTGATCAGATCACAAGTACTAGGAAGCTTTGTGTTGTGAATGAGAGGGCATCTCCTACTGAATGTAAACCAGCTGTCAAAGACCCCTTGGTGCCAGTGATACTCTATGCTTTTCACATGGATTAGTCTGCTGAACCTTTCCAACATGTCTGTGTGGCAAGTAAGGGCAATTTGTAAAAAAAAGAAGAAAAAGAAGAAGAAGAAGAAAAGAAAAGAAAAGAAAAGAAAGGAAAGAAAGAAAGAAAGAAAGAAAGAAAGAAAGAAAGAAAGAAAGAAAAAGAAAACTGCTCTGTGTTGTGATTGATGAACATCAACCCAGAAACGACACCAGACACCCAGGGTCGTTACCCATTCCTCATGCATCAGTAATTACCAGCCTATGTGTGTTTTGCCTGCTCTCTGCCATCTTAGGAGGCTAAAGTACAAAGCTGGTAACTTTTGCAGCCATGCATGGTATAGCGTTGGGAGTGGACTTTAAACCAAAGGCCCCTCACCAGCTGCCCATGAGGGAGGAAGACCAAATTCATTCTTTAGATTGAGAACACGAGAGAGTACAGCCTCACAGACAGCTGCTGCACGTGTTTATTGTGATACTCCTAGTACTACTCCCGAAACTCAAAAAATACTTAACGAATGGCTAGATGCCTTATTTCATACTCGAGAACGGCAAAAGAAGGCTGAGGCGTATTCTAAATGAGAGAGACAGCAAATGTTTAAAGTAAGAAAAGTGTATGCAGGCCACCGATGGACAACGTCTAAGAAATATTAACATGTAGCGTGGTTCAGGTTCTTACTTTGAGCAACAGTGTAGGCAGCATTGCCGTTTGCTGGGATAACAAATGCAAAAAGACGGTAGCCTGCTCTGGGTAGGTCAAAGGTTAAGAGTTCCTTTTGCCAATGTGGAGTCTGTTCATACTTGCCAAGGAGGCAAATGGACCTAGAATCCGGGGACAGACTAGAGCTGGTGATGCAGGCCAGTGGTGAGTAATCAGGGCAGAGTGGAAGTTAAAGGCATGAGGCTAGACAGACTCATCCAGAAAGGAGAATGGACCCTTAGGCAGGAGAGAGAAGAGCAGTACAGGAGAGGGTGGAGAGGGTGGAGAGAGGGGGAGAGGAGAATAGGAGAATAGGGGAGAGAAAGGAGGGAGGGAGGGAGGGAGGGAGGGAGAGAGAGAGAGAGAGAGAGAGAGAGAGAGAGAGAGAGAGAGAGAAATAGCTAGAGAAGGAGAAGAAATCATGAGGAATATTGGTGGTGAAGTTAAATCTTGTAAGGGTGTGAAAATGTATGGTTTCCTGATTTTCTCTAAGAGCACCAGGCAGCTGGGCTCCAAGTATGGAGAAGCAGGCAGGTATCAGGGATGATCCTGACTGTTGTATTTTTTCTGAATAGAAGCTGCTGGTTATAGGAGCTGAGAGGACAGGAAGTGAACGTACGAGGGACTTGATTTGAAGTTGGTTAAGAATGGAAGGTGTCGGTGAGTCAAAGAATGGGGTGTGGTGGGTGTTGAGGACTCAGTAGCTGACGGGTTAGGAAGTCCTGGTCAGAATGGGGTGATGAATCTTAGATGTAGGTGGTAACAAGGTCCACAGGTGTGGATAGGTGTGAGCCACAATGTGTTAGTCAGGGTTCTCTGAGGACAAAGATCAATGGCTGATAGTACCGTGGTGGTCGTCACGATAAAGAACTGGCTCATGGTTTCATGTAGAAAACAGCTGCGATCTGTGTGAGTCAGTAAGATGGAGACCCAGGGCCGTCAGGAGTGACGTTCTGGATTGAAGGATGGCACGCTCGCGGTCTGGGAAGAGCTTGGATCTCAGTCTAAACCCAAGAAACAGAGAAGAGCAAGTGAGCATCATGGGAGGTTCTTGGTGTGAAGCCAGAACTTCAGGTCCGTATGGTTCACAAGGGAGACAACTGTCCTAGACTGTGGTACGGGTGGAAAAATAGTCTGTAGAGAAAAGTATAAGAATAATCTCACCTGTTCCTCCTGTTCTCACCCCCCACCTCACCCCCAGTGTCTTCTCCCAGGGATGGGGTCCGATATTTCAAATACTCTCTCCAGTCCTTGAGAGGTAGCCTTCTTGATGCCAAATTAGCCTGAAAGTAGATGTCTTTCTTATTAATCATGCTGTACTTGGAAGCAATGAGAATCCCTTTCACTCATGATTCACGATTCACGCAGGACCCTGCCTGAACTCTCCAGCTCATTCTCCTTCACCAGCATCTTCATCCTCTACTCTGGAACCAAGAATCCCCGGTGTCGTCTCTTCTCTGGGCGCCCCCTAAAGGCAGACCACGTCCAACTGCCTTCCTTTCCCACGGAGAACAGTTTGGTTCACATTATGGTGAAGTTGGCAGTCTTAGTAACAGTTCCATCTGCAGCACCCAAGGGGTGACATGACACAGGTACCTGCCATCTCGGATCCTCAGATGCTCTGAGGAACCAGCTTTGATTCCCCTGTCACGGGAATCCATACTGGACAAAGAAGATAGCTCTGTGCTTCTAAATACCCAGCTCCGAGGAGGAGGGAATCAAAGTCACCTCCAATTCTCTGTCTCTTTGTTCTAACCCAGTCATCAGTGATTGGCTGATGTCTCCTCTCGCAGATGGGCTGGGACCTGCTTCTCTCCTCTCCCGAGTCAGATGCTTATCTCTTCCCCAGACTCCCTCACAGGCACACCCAGCAAGAATATTTGGCAGCTACCTGGGCATTCCTTACCCGGTCAAACCCAGACCTAAAATTAACCAACACATATTCCATGTAGATGGTGTTATACTTAGCAGACAGCACATGCTCAGTAGAGTCTAGCTGCCATCGCTAGTTTTCTAGACTTTCTCCAATTCTCTGAGGTTGTCTTTATAGGCACTGAGGTGGGTCTATAGCTACTGAGTCACCAGCAATGGAGTATTCACCTGTGAATCCTGTTTTCTTTCCAATAGGTGACTTTCATATTGGAAAGTGGAAACAGGAAACAGGACTGTCCTGCTTTTCATAGCCTGCCTGAGTAATCTAATTTCACTGGCCCGGATGCATTTAGGGGGAGCATAATAGAGGAAGGAATATTTGGGATGTAAATCAGAATTCCCAAACCCTGTTTGTCATCTTTCCACTGTGCAGGAAGTTAGTGATTACCTTTCTGACCCCGATGACTTTTCTGGTTCTGAGTCATCTCCGATGATGCCATCAGAATCTTGCAAGTCTGGAAAATGGACCTAGAATTTGCTTCTTGGACTTAATAGTGTACAAGTTGGGATTTTATGAGTATTAATACCCCTAAAAGGATGTTTGCTGGCAGCAAACTATTTAGTCTGTATGCACTTTAGAAGCTCGTGAATGTTTAGATACTCAGGTATTTTGCAATCGAGACTGATCCTGCTCAGGGAGTCTGATGGATCCACCGCTGTGGTTCCGATCACACACAGGCTTGGGCAATACTGTAGAAGAGTGTGGCCAGCTCTGCCTTAGGTCATCTAGTCATTCATCAAACATTAGCTATACAACTCCCGAACACCAGCCACTGGGCTCTGTACTGAACACACACACACACACACACACACACACACACACACACACTGGCGGTGAGTCTGGGTAAAGACAGAAAGGAACCATTTATCAGTAATGCTTCAATAAGCAAATGTAAATGTTTCGATAGGCAAAAGATAACAATGAACCATTTGTAGAAGACAGTGAAACATACCAGAGAGGGGAAGCGTTTGTAGTGAGCTGTGGTGTATGTGTAGCAATGGAGGTCAAATGCTCAGCTTAGTAGTAATCTCTCTCCTGTCCTCCCCTCCCTCCCCTTCCTTCCTTCCCCCTCCCTCTCCCTCCCCTCTGTTCCCCTCTCCTGACTGGAAAGCTGTCCTGGTCATAAGAAATCATATAAGACTGTTGGAGTTTCAGGCGCTTCTCTGGCTATGTAGTTTTGTAAGAAAGCAATTCGAGGTCTAAGGAGACACAGTCCTAGGAAGAAAATGGCTTACGCAGAAGAAAATTGAGTGTTAGACATCCGGGTTTGAACGACTGTGTACAGTGAAAACAAATGCTGAGTCTTCTTCACAATAAGCAAACAGATGGTGGTATTTACCTGCAACTCCAGCCCTAGGGAAGCTCAGATAGGAGGGTCAGGAGTTCTAGGCCAGACCAGGTGACATGGTGATATCTTGTTTCAGCGCGCGCGCACATGCGCGCGCGTGTGCACACACACACACACACACACACACACACACAATGCATGCATATACATGGATGCATACATACACACATGAACACGAACACACACAAGTGCATGTACATATGTACACGTCCACCCAGCCACATATTAGCATCAACAACACAAACAGCCACAAAGATCTATATGAGTGAAAATGATAAGAGAAGTTGCATATTGGGCCTGAGGTGAGAACAGTTTTTCTTATAAATGGCCCTGCTGAGAGGCCCCATGTCTTAAAAGAGGGGGAGACCATGCTTGGGACTATTTATATTTTACTTTAAATATTCTTACTTATAGTAACTATAGGTAATGTGTATTTATGTAACTCGTCATAAGCAGCTGTGTTTCCTTAAACATTGTTTCAGTCTCCTTCTCAGATCCTAACAATAAAAAAAAAATAATAAAAAAAAAACCAAAAAAAACCCTTTCTTCTGCTGTTGGGGAATTTCTAAATAAATGGAACCAGCCAATAGTATTATCCTATTTCCTAAGCAAATGCCTGGAAAAGCCCTTGGAGGGGTATAAGACTCCAAATACAGAGATTGTTCATAAAAACCAGAGGTTCACAAATATATTTGTGCATCACAAACGCCCAAACAGCCTTTTTGTTGAGACAAGGTCTCATGTAGCTCAGGTTAGCCTTGAACTTGCTATGTACCGACAAATAATCTTAATCTCCTCGGGCTCCCACCTGACAGGTGCTGACATTACAGGTGTGCAATGCATTTTATCAGCGGTTCCCAGCTTTCCTAATGTTGTGACCCTTTAATACAGTTCCTCATGCTGTGGTGACCCCAACCATAAAATTACTTTCATTGCTACTTCACAACTGTAATTTTTGCTACAGTTATGTATCATAACATAAACATCTATGTTTCCCAGTGGTCTTAGGTGATCTCTGTGAAAGAGTCACTTGACCCTCAAAGGGATCGTGACCCTTAGGTTGAAAACCTCTGGTGTGTATGGAGCTGGGACCCTAAGAGAGAGCTTATCATATATGCTAAGACATAAGACACTCTGTGCACTGATCTACATCCACAGCCCCTAAAGCTTTCAAAGGTAGAGCTAATCAGTCCATTCAGGGAGACTCCAATTCTGTGACTATGGGGGAAATAAGTGGACATATGTTTTTGAAGGTGATTTGAAACACCTGCCTGGTGGGGTTGCAGTTTCCCGACCCGTGGGCTGGGTTAACTGTGTAATTTCCCATTTGTTCCCACTATTGGGTGGGCTACCCACAGACATGCATCAATGTCAACATTTTTATCTTTGTCCTTTGTTTTATCCTCTTTTCTTTTCCTCTTCCAAATTTATTTATTTATTTTACAGAATCCCCAAATTTGTAGATGTTATGGCTTTCTTGTCCAAACCCTAGTTTTAGATGAGAGGTTAATTAAATCATTCAGAGAAATCGATCACTTAGCCTAATGTATTTTGCCCGAAAGATCGTAGTGTCTTGACAGTCCATAGACAAACCTTTCCTTGCCATGAGCCACCCCAGGCTGCGCGCAGGGCGGAGGCCAGTGGTTGGCAGTCTGCTGAGTTCAGCACACGGAGGAACTGGCTGTTCTCACCCCACCTTCTTACTTCCGGGAGCTCTTTCAGGGCCTCACACCCAGTCCTCATTCCATGATTCCTGAGTCAGCTTCTGTGACCTGGTGACTTTCTCACCGTAGCCCTTTAGCGTTTGGGTTCCATCTTTCCTTTCTGGGTTGGGTGCTCCCCTTGGATTTAGGCCACCAGCCTCTCTGTTCCGCTGCTGGTAGTTTCCGCGTGCAAGCCCAGACACACGGCCTTTGGGAGTCGCGGTACCTGAGAAAGCATTTTCTGCAGTTTGCTCAGCTTGATAGTTGAAGCATTCCTTCTTTTATGTCTGGCTAAGGATTATTTGTCAGAAATTATTGTACGTAGCCCAGTGAGGGCAAGTATCTCCATAGAATCGATATTGTATACTTAAATCACTCCTTACTGAGGAACTAGTTAATGAACAAGCATAAAACTCCATGTTCACATCCTGACAACCCAGGAGATATCTGCATTCACTCTCTTTGTTGAATCTATTATGAACAGGGGTAGACTATTCCTTTGACTAGTCAGCCATTGTCTCATGTGACCCAGGGTAATGGGAATTGGGACAGGAGTGCCGCCCCTTTCTGTCTCAGGGAAAGACCTTGCTTTATCTTATTTCTTTCACACCCACCCGGCCTCCCTCTGACACACGGCAGCCAAACTGCTGCCTCGCCATTTGCTTTCCGTGACAGCTATCTCTATGTTTGTCGTGGCTGAGTACTTCTCCCTCTTGTTAAATTATGCGTTTTGGCAGTCTCTAGTTTGCCTCTTTATTTTCTATATGAATTTCTTACTGCGCCATAACTTGCCTGTGATGGAGCGTGATGGTGATGCAAACTCTTCTGGGCCTGGGCATCGCCCACAGCATGGTTTCCAGAGCATACTTTTCCTTCAGGCTTCTGTCACTGGGGTTGTGTTCTCTTCCCTGAGATGTGCCATCCAGAGTAAGTGTGATAGTCAGTTCGCTTTGAAATATTTCCAGGGTGATGTAGAAATGTCCATTGTTGTAGGAGGACCTGTGTCAAGAATGCAGAGGGAGTACCGTAATTTTGACAAGAGTCAGAGTCAAGACTAAAGGCTGAGTGGTTGGTTGATAAAATTTACTGAAACTAGGTTCTTTAATCAGTCTCTTTTCTTCCTCTCCCTCCCCACCACTCCCGTGTGAGAAAAAAGGTATATATGTCTATATGTCCATATGCATATATGTATACATATTCTGGACACACATATATGTTCTATACACACACATATATATTCTAGATACACACGCACATATATGAGCATGTGTGCACACATTCTTTGAATGTGCACATAAAGATTTTGCTAAGGTCAAACTTTTCCTTTCATAAATTCTTGCTTGGAGCCCTCATTTACTCATTAAACAGCCCCTGTGCCTCAATCACAACATTCAGTTTCAGTGTCTTTAAAGTAGACTAGGATCTTAAAAATGACCCAGGAAGTAAATTGAATGTAGTATCTGCCTATAGTTTTAATACTTTTCTTCTAAGCTTTGTAAGTTGTCTTACCACTCACCCACCCACACATAAGGTAAATAGTTTTATATATGTATTTATGTATTCATTTATTTATTTATCTATGTATTTATTTTAACAGGATGTCACCATGGAACCATGGGTAACCTGGAACTTGGCTATATAGACCAGACTGGCCTCAGATTCATAGCCATCCTCCTGCCCCTGCCTTTCTAGTGCTGGAATTAAAGACATATGCCACTTTACCCTACTCTGATAGTAGTTTGAAAGCAACTCATTTCGAGTGCTTCAACCTATTCAACTGAGCCTTTGCAGCCTTCAAAAAAAAAACATTTATATCACCCTGGCTTGCATAATATTGGACACAGTCAAATCATTATTCCCAATAATAACAGCTGCAGTGGGCATAATCAGGGCCAGAGACAAGTGGTTTCTTTATATTGTGCATTCTAGCAGTGGATAGCGGCAATTAAGAGGCTGTGGGAAGAAATCAACCTTGCTCTTGGTTAGTAGGCTTTAAAGAACGTCAGAGTGTGAACCGTAACCACAATAGACGATCCTGTTTATTGTGTGTCTTAATTATGGTGAGCGTCCTTTTTAGCTCTGAGGATAATGCTGCAAGAGAAATGGCACCATTGGGAAGGATCACTTATCCCGTTTAGTCGGGTTAAGTGGTAGAAAGCTGGTTAAGGAGTTACTGCTGAATTTGTACAAAATTTTGCTTTGGCCAACGGAACAGTGGCTATGATTTGCCAACTGGCTAGTTTCAAAATTGAAGCTGTTTGGAAGTCAAAATTTATTGGCGAGGGTGGGGACAAGACCAGAGCCATTGAGCAAGTAGATAGCTGGCCACTAGGTAGGGCATTTCCCAGGGAATAAATGTTTGCACATCAAGGCTTCTAGGGAAGAGCCCTCTGCACTTCTGTTCCCAGCTGGAGTGAGACGAAGCTATGCTCTCAGATGGAGACCTAAGGTTAACTTTCACCGACGAAGCAGGCTCACTAGGTCACCTTCTTTCTGTGGGGTGTGTGTTTCCAGGATTGGTACACTAGTGAACTAAAATGCATGTCACAGTCAGAGCCTCCCTTTAGCCAGTGGCAGTGTCTCCATGGCAACATTTCCAGGTCTGGGCCACCTCAAAGACTAGGCCCCTTTCTCTGTAGTCACTTTCTGAAGCCTTTCTTTCCTCTGTCCCCCCTTCTCCTGGCTCTGTGTCCACACTGCCTCCTCCTCACCGGATTCAGAATCTCTAAGAGGACTCTGATCGTGTGCCCTGCCTCGCCCGCAGCGCGTCATGCTGCTCCGCCCACTAGCACGTCATGCTGCTCCGCCCACTCGTGGCGGTTCACCAGGCTCTCAGAGCACCCCTGTTATTTTTCTCGGCCTTCCATACTTTCTTCCCCCACATTCTTGCCGTGTTGGCTCCTGTGTCTTGAGACTTACTTCAAACCCATGTTCCTTGGGTCAGTCTCAACTGCAGTTGGCACCCCAGGCTGACATCTGGGAGACCTGATTCTCGGCAATGTGATCTGTGTGGTCTGTGACTGACTGACATGTTTGCAGCAAGGTGGGAGTCCATTACGTGGGGAGGGCTTTCCAAACCTTTGACTCAGTTTCAGCGCAGTTACTTAGCCTTCGGCATGGTTGCAGTGACGGAGCTAAGTATGTGGATGCCTACTGTAGCTTGATGCCGTAAAAACCTGAGCTGATAGTATACATAGGTGTCCATACAAATGTACACTTGTGAAAAATCATGAAGATACTCAGGCTAAAAGGATATAAAAGTGTTTTAAAAACTCATTCAGACACTAAGGTGTTGGGTTATGATTCATAGTAGTAGAAAAATTGGAGTTATGAAGTAGCAACAAAATGATTTTATGATCGCAGGTCACTCCAACACGAGGAACTGTACTGAAGGGTCACAGCATGAGGATGAGGAAGGCTGAGAGCAGCTGGTTTAGGGGCTGAGAGCAGCTGGTTTAGGGGCTGAGAGCGGCTGGTTTAGGGGCTGAGAGCGGCTGGTTTAGGGGCTGAGAGCGGCTGGTTTAGGGGCTGAGAGCGGCTGGTTTAGGGGCTGAGAGCGGCTGGTTTAGGGGCTGAGAGCTGGATCCAAAGTTTGAGCCTGATTGCTTTCACGTGACTCTCTGGCATCCTGGGATGTTTGCACATCATTCTTCAATGAAGGGTTGTTCAGAAAGGGTTTCTATTTACAGACTTTAAGTAAAGGGATTAGTTCTATGGTTTGCAGACTTCTTAAAACACCACAAAACCTGTTATTTAAATGAAATCTTGAGAAGTTGCCAAAAAAAAAAAATGCAAAATGGCCAAGTTCAAAGCTGGTTAAAGCAAGAAGAGGGCGTTTACGATCCTCTCCATGACTCCCAGCCTCTCATCCTACCGCCCCTCCAGGCCCGTGGAGAAACACGGCTCAGTGGCAGGGATGAGGGTAATTACACGTAGCCACCTAATTCACATGTCTCACAAGGGGTGTGTTCCGAGAGAGCATTGTCCTTCCCAGACAGCCAACATAAGGCTCCTCTTCCCGGAGCAATGAGACTGATTGCGCATTCCTCTTCTGGTGAGCCCATCCGTCCGTCCGTCCATCTGTCCGTCTGCCCATCTGTTTGTCCGTCCCTCCATCCAACCATTTGTTTGTCCATCTATATTCTTTTAAATCCATTTGGCAGACATTTGACATACTTTATATTTATGACCATGTTAGCTTATCTCATTACTGTGATGAAACATCTAACATAAAACTCAAGGGAGACTTTTATTTTTGCATGACGGTTCAGAGATTTTGGTCCTCGGCTATGCCGATTGGAGGGCCAGTACCACGCAGAACATCACGACCACAGAATCAGGTGGTAGGACGGATCAGGGCAAATTATAGCCTTTAAGTCATGCTTCCCAACAACACTCCCCTTCTTAATACCTTCCAATGATGCCCTTATACTATGAGCTCATCAAGGAATGAATACTTTGATTAGGTCACAGTCCTCAGGACCAGTCACCCTCAAAAGCTCATCGGCTAACACACCCCTCCACCCCCAAGTATGTGAACCTGTTGGGGAGATTTCATATATAAACAACAGTGATTTTTTAGAATATTTCAAATGTATTGATAATTTCATCTGTCTTTACCATGTGTCTTGATGATATCCAACCACATTCTTCTCCCACTCCCCTTTGGCTTCCTACCATTTCTCCCCTCCCTTTATCTTCTCTTCCTCCTCTTCCTTGAAGATCCACGGACGCCAGCTAGTGCGGCTCGCGTGTGCATGGCGGAGAGCCATCCATCAGAACATGAACAGTTACTAGCAGCCGCACCCCCATCACCAAAATGCCTCTTCCTCCTCTGGCAGCCATCACCTGCCAGTGACTCCTCAGCTTCTCCCACCCACGCTGAACCATTAACTAGCAGTGCTGTCTGGAAGTATGGCCGAGACAAACACAAAACAAGCCCACGCTCTTCCGGGTCGCTCTTCTAGGCTCTAAGACATCGGAAGCGTCCCTTCAGCTCCCAGGCCTCTTTCATTGGCTGGATGAGACGATTCTATCTGCCCAACAGAATCGTCATGGAAGTCCTTGACAAATTACACTTGCGGTATGAATGCATATTCCCTTTGTTGTTGTTTGTTTTATTTTCAAGACAGGGTTTCTCTGTGTAATCTTGGCTGTCTTGGAACCAGGCTAGCCTCGAACTCAGAGATCCACCTGCCTCTGCTTTCTGAGTACTGGGATTAAAGGCATAAACTGCCACACCCAGCTAATAAATTATTATTATTATTACTATTAAGTTAGCATAACTATAAAGTTAGCATAACTATAAAGTATGCTTGTTAGAAACACGTGGGCAGACATGAGGAGACTTTCTAGGTGATAGAAATATTCTCTATTTTGATATGAATGGTGGTAATATGGGTATTAAAGGTCTAAATATTCATTACTTTATGCTTAAGGCTAGTATAGTTTTTTACATGTGATAATTCTATGTATTCAAAAAGTATGGCGAACAGAACAGAATCACGTTAGTCATTTTTAAAAAGTCTTTAAGGCTAGAGAGGGCCCAGGATGTAGTAGAAGGGCCCCATTATCCCCGGACCTCCACAGGGCAGAAACAGCAGTGATTAAAGAGGAGGATTTGTTATGTCTCTTTCTTTTTTTTTGTTCATGGATATGAGTGCCTGTGGTATATGTGCATATGTGCATGAATGTGTTCATGTGCTGAGAGCTTACATCTTGATTCACAAACCTGAGGGAGAAAGAGAAAGAGAAAGAGATAATTGGGAATGGTATGGGTTTTTGAAATCTCCAAGTCTACCCCAGTAGACTTTCAACAACAGCACCCTTACTAATTCTTCCAAAACAGTTCCACCAACTGCAGACCAAACATGCAAGCATGTGAGCCAGTGAGGACTGTTCTCCTTTAAATCACCAGAGACACACTTCCAATCACCTAACAGACTTCTTATCAGGCCTCACCTCCTAAAGAGTTCACCATCTCAGAGTAAGGTCACTTTAGCTCAGGGTGTTCCAGAAACATTTAAATCTCAACTACATCATTAAAATTTTATGACAGTGTAGTGATTAGCTGATATTTGAATTTGGGGTAAGGGTCAAAATCTACACTCCATGGTACAATGGCTTTGTAAATTACTCAAGAGAAAATGAATTTAGGAAAAAGACCTTGGTCACTGCTAATATAGCACTCACTCATAGGCCATTGGTGACATCACTTAGAACAAATACTGTCATTTTGAAACTAATTTTTATGTATTGAATTATGTATTATGATCTCTCTCTGTATTTCTGGCATCCTATGTGGAGGAAATGTTATCATCTATTCCCAGAAACAATTTGGCTGGCTCCTTCTTGGAACCCTTTTCCCTGTATTTGTATTTCAGTATCTCTTGACTATTTTCTACTCAAAGGCTGACCATAAGGCTAGTGCGGGCCTCTCAAAGCTCTGAGATTGAGCAGCCTCCTATTTTCCTATGGCCTGGGCATATGAAAAATACTTTTGAAAGGATGTGGGGGGTAGTGGTAAGGACATGGAGAGAGACCCAATCGTGTATGGACCTACTAAGGAGAAATCCACCAGCAGCAGCAGTACCACCACCACCACCACCAGCAGCAGCAGCAGCAGAAGCACCTCCTCCTCTTCAACACCCTGTCTTCTCCTTCCCTATCACCACCCCCTTTCTTTATGAGTTCTACCTCCATCTGCATTTCTTACACATCTTCTTTTTCTACAGCCACCACCACTACCACCTCTTCCACCTCCATCACCACCTTCTTCACCTTGACTATCTCTATTGCTTCCTCTTTTGCATCCTTCTCCTCTGCTAGCCCTCTTCCCTGTCCTTTCCATCTGCCTGCATCCCTACCTCCTCCACCACCATCACCGTTTCTTCTACTTGTCCGTCTACCATCACCTTCATCCCCATCTTTACCGTCACCTCCTCCTCTCCTTCCACCTCCTCACTCATATCTACCTTTCCCCTTACTACCACCTGTGCCATATTGGCAGGAGAAGACTCAAGAGGGCTATCCAGGAACTTTCAGCATTTAATTCCCTGATTGGTGGCAGCAGATAGCCTCAGTCTTAGCTAGGTCGCACACTCAGAGAACCAATCTTCTGAAATAGAAAAGGGGAATGGGAGCTCCTGAGAATCTTGGGTGTCTCCAAGAAAATATGAAACTGAGGTTTAATTTAATCTGTTGAAAATGGATTATATCTATGATAGAGAGTTTATAGATGAATTAGTGATTCATGAAAAGCAAGGAAGAAGGAAAGAGGACTCATTCTAGGAAAACATGTGTAAGAAGTCTGGGAAACCAAATGATGCAGTTTTAAGTAGTTATATCATCAGGATATTACATTGAATGTTGACTATTAGTTTGAGATCCAAGATTAGGTAGTGCCATCCAGTGAGAGATAGCACATTATGGGGACGGGAATGTGTGTAGGAGCTCATATCTCTCATTGACCAAACCGGAAGTCAGTGAGAGACAAGGGATCCACATTTCCTCTGAGAGCGTGTCCCCACAGACCTAAGGGCCCACAATGAGGTCCCTCCTTCCAAGACTCCACTCCTTCCAACAGCTCCATCCAAAGCACCAGATACTTAATTGTCATTAAGTAAGCCTCTCCAAAACATAATTTGACTAGCCATATCTAAACCAAGCCATTAACTTAACCTAAAATTCTATATTGGGATGACTAATGAAGAAATAGAAGTTATATGTTTGCTTATGTGTTCATTGAACTGTAAGAAAGTAAAATTTTCATTGTCAGAGTTATGAAGCCATAATATCTAAGTTAAATATCAGGAATTAGTAGAATAAACACACTTTTGTGAAATGCGGAGGTGAGATGGTCATGAGAATCAAGGGTAATCACCTTCAGGAAATAGGCAGTGAGACTGTAATTTTGGTAATTAAGTTGAACATTAACTGAAATGTCTCTTAAGTAATTTTAGCCAGTTCAGTCATTAAAATTAAAGCTTTAAAATCTTAAACAGAAAGATGAACAGCCAGTAGATGAATGTTTTCATGGAGAATGAATATCAAATCCTATCATTCTTACATCAGTGATGTATTAAAGGTACTAATACACCCTTCTCTGAAGGGACTCTTATAATAGCAGAATGATAGAAGGAGACTTCGCCATACATATCCCTTTTCTTCCAGGGAATGCCAAAAGTGTCAGTATGCCAGAAAGCACCTCATTAGCTCCGCGGAGCTTATGAATACAATCACACCACAACACATTGGAAGAGCACTTGTTCCGTGACTTTGATCTTATCAGTTGCTTCCTCTGAATCATAGGCACAGCTCTTCTATAACTCTAGTATAACATTCTCAGTAATGGGTATGAATACTCCCCTCAATTTTTCTAAATTCTAGACTTTTTGTTGTATGTGTTTGTGTTTGTATGTGATTGTACATTGTGATAAGGCTTGCAATGTTTGGTCTAGGTGATCTGGGAATGCTGTGGTATTGTAGGCAGTGGATACTGTCAGTGGTGGTTGATGGGTTGGGTGGCTTCCTGGTTCTCTGAAAGCAGGGCCAAAGTGGTGAACCAGTAATATTTATGCAGACCCGGGTCTGAGTCCTGACTTTTTCTTTCTGCCAATTTTTTTTTTTTTTTTTTTGGACTTGGTTTTTTTGAGACAGGGTTTCTCTGTATAGCCCTGGCTGTCCTGGAACTCACTCTGTAGACCAAGCTGACCTCGAACTCAGAAATCCACCTTCCTCTGCTTCCCAGAGTGCTGGGATTAGAGGCGTGTGCCACCACCGCCCGGCTCTGCCAATGTTTTAATGTTGTCAAAATAACAGGACTCATATAGAAATTGCAGTAAACCCTTGGTTCTTTATTTTTACCCAAGGGGTTGTCTCTTCTTACATCCTACACTGGAGCCAGTAGTTGAGTTGCTGTCCCAGTACAGGAGAGAGGCTGTGGAAGCTGGAAAAGGTGCATACATTGGCTGCTGTTGCCATTTTACCTGCAAACCATACACCACGCAATGTAAGAGCAGCTGCCGCAATCTATGGGCACTACATGTGCACTTTGCTCTGATCTTAATTTTTTGAATATAAAAATGTTTAGAATGTTCATTAATTCTATCATCCTTAATCTCTGCCTCCCATGCAACCTCTTGAGCTTGAGGCTGACGCAGGGGTAGCTGCAGAGAGAGTTAAAGTGTCAGTCTTCTGGGAAATTTTTGTTTGTAAACCTGCCACAGTAGTAAATGAGCCAGTCATATGGAAACTATCTGCTAGGGGCATCTACATACCTGTACCCTTTGTTCGTCTCACTAATTGGCGCCGTCCAGATGTTCTCAGGTCAATTCCAGACGTTTTAGTTTCATTACTATACAAAAATGAAGTAACAGCAGGAGGATATGTGGTTTTGGTAACACGACCAGTTTTCATACCTTGCCTGGTACTTCAGATCCTTTAAGTTGTTCCAAAGCGGTCTGGCAGACTCAGAAGTCAGAAAGCATAATGAATCCACACGCCTTACACTGAACAGTCTCACCACCTATTGTAAACTGGAGACTCTTAATCCTTCTAAAAGATTCGCAAGTCATCCCCACCCAAGGAAGTCTTCGGTTAGGTTAAAATGTATCTTTATGATCCAGAACTTCTTCTCTTGTGGGTTGCTCTTCTTACTTCTCTGCTTTTCTGCTGTGATTGGCCTGCTTCAAATGCACTGTGGTCAGTCAATACTAGCGCCAGGGGCACTGGGCTAACTCTGGCAAGCTCTAGTAATAAATTCCTTTGGAACGCTTTGGATTTCAAGCAGGAGTCACAGTCAAATCTTGGACCTTTCCCGCTGTAGGGAAAAACACTTAGAAATCCCTTGGTGGATTCTTGCCACCAGTTCCATATTGTTCCTGTCTGTCTTTCCTTGGGGTTTGGATCATGACTCTCGGTTCCCACACGGGATGCTTGTCTTTCCGAATGGGCTTTTTGCTTTAGGGATCTCGGGCAGCCAGCCTTTCTCTGATGAACACTGTCTAGCTTAGCCCTGGAGTAGCTACTTAGATACTGACCTTGGCACCTGCCATCTTGACTCCATCACTCTGGTTACACCCACTTTCCTGCCACTCATGCCCTCTGCTCTTCCTTTCTTTGTTTTTGTCTTGCTCCCATTCCTCAGATCTGCTGCCTTTCATCCCGCCCACAGGTACAGCTTCTACTCATCCCTTTCTTCTATCTATCTGCAAATGCTCCTCACGGATGGTAATACCGTTCCTCTTGTTATTAGTGCTCTTGTACAGAGCCTCGGGCATTACTTCAACATCAGTGTTCTTTTGGCCTCTGTGAATGCCTGTGCAGAGTGTTGGGTACTTGTGCTCACATTCTGGAAAACTCTGCTCCAGCCCCTGACTCTTCCTTTTACTCTGTAATCATCAGTTAGGTTTTTAATTATTGACTTAGTTTCCCCCCCCCAATCATATGATGAGAATGACATCGCTTATCTCGTAGGCAATAAAGAATAAGCCTGCTAATTTAATATACATGAGAATGGGAGAGAGATGAACTAGCAGGTGCTATAATTGATACCCAGCAGCTGGAGACTCCTCATGCAGCTGTTAATGTTTTATTGACCACTGGCAACTGTTGTTTCTAATGCTCTATTACTTTGTAACTTCTAGGAAAGAAATGTTATGTGCCGGTTGCTGCCCTGAGGCCTCAGGGTTACATGTCCCAGTCCACCTTCCATAGGTCTTGATGAATACCTCTGTCATCTGTTCGCTCTGCCCCAAGACAGCAGCCAGAGACAAGTGAAAGCAAAGCAGTTTTTTAAAAAAATACATTTTAAAATTTAATTTCATTTTTATTTCGTGTGTACAAGTATTTGCCTGCGCGTATGTGAGTGCAGCACTTGCACGCCTGTTGCTGAGTGAGGCCAGAGGCGATGATGACATTAGATTCCTGAGAACTGGAGTTAACTTGAGCTGTCCTGTGGGCGCTGGAAACCAATCCCTGGGAGAGCAACAAGTGTTCTTAACCCCCAAGCCGTCTCTCCAAGTCTTGAAGCAGTTTTTAAGAATGTAATGGAGGAAAGGATGCTGCTAAGAGGGAAAAGGTACAAATGGCTACTGATGTTCTGGCTGGCACCAAGGCAGTGGGTTTAAAAGTCCTCGGATATGGAGACATTTCTGTCGTTTTCTTTTTTTTCCTATAGGACTTTGCATCCTGCCCAAACTCCCAGTATTAGCCAAGAACACAAAACCTCATCTAATGAACACTTTGGGGCCCACACACCATTTCTTTCTTTCTTTTTTCTTTCTTTTTTTGTTCTTTTTTTTTGGATTTGGTTTTTTCGAGACAGGGTTTCTCTGTATAGACCTGGCTGTCCTGGAACTCACTCTGTAGACCAGGCTGGCCTTGAACACAGAAATCCGCCTGCCTCTGCCCCTCTGAGTGCTGGGATTACAGGCGTGCGCCACCACCGCCCTCCTCACACACCATTTCTGGTCCTGTTACATCGAACTTGCTAACTCGTGAGTCCTGAGACTATGAGTCCTGCTGACAGGTAGGAAGTGGGGGAGACACCTGCTTGTCTGTAACTATGATGAACCCTAAGTTCACCTTGTATAGCAAATGGACTATAACAACCTGTTTCTTACATACCTGGGTATGGGAAATTTGGACCATGACTCACTGGATCAGCTGGGACATTGGCATGATCCATTTGTCTATTGGAACAGGGTCTCCTATAACCCAGGCTGGGCTTGAAATCCAAGCAGAGGTTGACCCTGAACTTCTGATCCTCCTCCTTCCACTCCCCAAGGGCTAGAATTCCAGGCATGAGGTGCTGTACCTCACCTACACAGCCCATGGGCTCCAGGGGATTGAACCCAGGGCTCGGTAAGCACTCCAACGGAACTACAATCCCCTTTTTTTTGTTGGTTTGTTTTTTATCTTCTTGAGGCATGATCTCACGTTGTACATCAGTGTGACCTTGAATTTGGTCCAAGCCTCCCAGCCTATTCTCCGGGAGTGCTGACATTAGAATCTAAGCTATCACCTCCGGCTATCTTTAAAATGCACAGTAACCCTGGGATAAAAATATAAGCTTTTATCAAGACAGTAAATCGGCATCCACGTTGTGCCTCTGGGTCTTCCTCTGTTGGGAGATCCAGTCACTCCCTCTTCTTGTCCTGAGGCATCCACACTTGAGCATCCATTCTTACACCTCTGAAGATTTCAAAGCATCACTGTGGAACCTTTTTTTTTTTTTGGCAGAATTACAGAACTTGCGGGAAGACCAGATGTTCCATCAGGCAAACCCTGTAAGTGATATTTTTACCCCTCATTGATTTGAAATTGTACTCTCTCTCTATATGGCTACCATCAGCCACTTTGAAATATATGATTAATTAAAATGTTTAATGATCCCGACAAGCAGGCAAATGGATCCAAATTCAGTAGAGGACCTATAGAGTGGACCAGCTGGGTACAGCCATCTTGTGCACAGACCCTGATAGAGAAGACTCTGTAGCAGAGAGATGGGTCTAGGTCCATCACGGAGGCAGCAGTCCAGATTTGGGGGTGGGAGGAATCCTGGTACCAAGGACGCAGGGCTTGAGCTAGAGCTTCCCATCTGAAGCTTCTGGGCTTTGTCATTAAACATGATTGGAGATCAGGGGAACTAAGGAAAAGGATGATTGTCGTGGTTACTCTGCAAATTCATTCTCGTCCGATTGTTTTAGTTTCTTCTCTTTCTGCTCTGTATTTCTAAGAGCTCATATAGGTCCCAGGAAGAGCAAGGTACCATGGAAGGAAAGGTAGGGACAGGCCTCCTGCCTCTCCTTTGCCAGAGCCCTAGCACTAGGGTAATGACACCAGTGATAATCAGGGACCACTTAATTCTCTGGTACCTGAAAATTAAACACAGAACAAAAGCCGGGCGTGGTGGCGCACGCCTGTAATCCTAGCACTTGGGAGGCAGAGGCAGGCGGATTTCTGAGTTCAAGGCCAGCCTGGTCTACAGAGTGAGTTCCAGGTCAGTCAGGACTACACAGAGAAACCCTGTCTCCAAAACAAACAAACAAACAAACAAAAACAAAAACAAAAAACAAACAAACAAACAAAAAAAACAGAACAAAACGATCCTTGTCTTGATTGAGACAGGGTCTTTATGTTGTTATGGATAGCTTAGAATTCAGTTCATAGACAAGGCTGCCCTCTAACTCACAGGGATCCACCTGCCTCTGTCTCCCCACCGCAAGGATTAAAGATGTACACCGTCATGGCTGGCAAAGGAAATCTCTTTATCCAGAGTTTTTCTTTAATGAAAAATATTGTATACATTTATTTATATTTTGAGCATGAGTCTTAAGTCTACAATAATTTTTGAAAGACCTCCTTTCCCTGTCACAGAAGGGGTGGCAAAGAGGAGAGGCAAATGACATATTGACAGTTGTGTCAGGAAGTTTGTCTGGTTTGGCAGTCGGCTTGATCTATTGATTTTTGGTCATGGTTAGCTACTCTGTGGAAATCAGCTACAATTCAGAGATCTTCTGTGACTTTTTATAAGCTTTCCACGATCTTATGCCATTGGGTCAATACAGTAGGCTGGAATGGGTCTGTGTGATTGTGTGTGTGTGTGTGTGTGTGTGTGTGTGTGTGTGTGATCATGGATGGAGCTTGGGAGGTGGGCAAACTGACTCTGTGGGTGGAATCAAACCCGAAGCTTCAAAGCTTTGCTGATAATGCCCATCTGTTCACACAGTGTGGCTGCTTTTGTGCAGAAAGGGTAAGTTGGGAGCTGCGGTTGAAGGTGTCTGTCTGTCCTGCAGGGCTGAGCGTATTCTCTCTCCAGGCTTTGCAGAACGCCTTTCCAGTCTTTGGTTCGAGATGAAGTACTGCTGTGGTGGCTGGCATTGTAGGAGCTTTGGGGTGAGTCCGGAAGATGCGAGCAAATTAGGTCAAGAGTTAAGTGGACTCCTGAAGCTCTTCTCACCGCTGCGTAGCAACCAGAAGCTTGGGTTGCTGGGCAGCTGATTGCTTTTGCGCAAGATAAAATCGTAGTCATCCAGTTATTTATGGTGGTTTACAGCAAGGCTCATAGTCACATTGTCTACGTGGTGTTTGCATTTTAGAAATTACATTTGTTAATTGTGTGTGTGTGTGTGTGTGTGTGTGTGTGTGTGTGGTGTGTGTGCTGTGTGAACACAGTACCATAGTATGTATGTGGAGTTCAGAGGATAGTTTTTAGGGGTTCACTCCTTCTACCTCATGGGATCCAGGGATTGAACTCAGGTCATCAGCCTTGGTGGCAAGCCCCTTTGCCTACGGAGCCAACCCACCAGCACGGCACATGGTGCTTGCCGCGGAGTGGATTGGCTGTGCCCGTGGAAATGAACCACCGTCCCTGCTGGCGTTGCAGCGACTGAATCTAAGACTCAGGCTCCTTTCCCTCCAGGAGGAGATGGAACTATTTCAGGATGGGTGAGAATATTCATGACTCAGGGGGAAAAAAAGGATAGATATTAGGATGTAAGATTGTTTACAATTATGAAAATAAATATTGTAAAATTTTAAAAGTTAAAAAAAAAAAGCTCCGTGTCCATAATGCCTCGGTTCTTAAGGACTTATGGACCAGTGGGTGTGGGAGGCCAGGGTGGTCTTGCAGGCTGCACAGCTGGCCCAGAAGGCTGTCTTCACTAGCACTTGTGACCTTGGGGTGTTAATCAATGTCTTCCTGTCTCTTTCCTCACTTGCAAAATAGTAGTGATATTACTGCTATCTCATGGGATTCTTATGAGTCTGGAGATAAAGATGACTTTATTAGAGCAGTGTGATAGCCATTAATTTACTGATTGACTTGAGATGGGGGTCTCGCCGTGTAGCCAAAATTAGCTTCCACCTCTGTTTCTAACTCTTGGCCGCCTTTGAACTCATAAACCTTTTACCCCCGTGTCCTGAGCACCAGGGTTACAGGCATGTACCTTTCTGCCAGACTGGTATTTATATTCTCTCCTGCAAAAATCCAGCCAATTCCACAAGAACCTTAATTTTTTCTGCCATTTCTCAAAAATCCTTCCTTAATTTGCCCCGGGGTGTCACAGACATGAGCTCCTTGGCTGGGTCACATGAAAACACTTCCCTGATTACGGAGAGACATGGTTACTCCAGCAACAGGAGTCCCGGCGGCACAGGTCCCCTGCAATTATTTAAGCTAGCTACTCATATCCTGCCAGCATGGCGTTTCCTCAGAGAACGCATGAGTCACAGAGGGAATGGGACATGGTACTGCGGTACCGAACCATGACTGCCGGCTTGCCAGTCCCAAGAATGGGGTTCTGTCTTTGTTCAGTGCAAGTTTTTACCTGCTTTATTGTTCCTCTCACTGGGGCTTGTCTTTAGTTCTTTCATCTGGAAAAGAAAAAAAAAAGGATTCTCTGACAAGAGGCGTTATTAAGCTGCTGTTCCAGGTGGCGTGAAGCCAACTCTTTCTAACTCAGGTTGGTTTGCTCTGACCCTGGCATTTCTGCGTCCCTGCTTCAGTCGCTAAAGTCGTCCTGAGGTTACCAGTCTTCCTCTCCCTTTACCGAGGGCACGGTGGTGCTCGGGTGCAGACACTCTCAGCTGGGAGTAAGAGGCCCTAAGCTAATTACAGCTGTCTTTCCGGACTAATGCATTACCACGGTCCCCAAGCCGCTTCCGCAGATGCCTACAGCATGATACGCATGTGTCTTGGGGTCTGTTGACCAGTGCAGGCTTCGTGGGAGGTTTCTTTCAGATCACGTCTCGGCAAACACTAGCCTGGCTGGCACGGCTCGGTTACTCTCTGGATCTCTATATGAAAATTCCAAAGACCGTTGCAGGTTAGAGGACCCTGATTTCTAGTCCAGACGCTTGCTATTCGTGACGCTTGGGGTACAGAGAGCATTTGCTCCCCCAGTCTCAGCTTCTCATCAGTAACAAAGTGAACACTGGACCCTGGGTTAGTAACAAGGTTAAAAAAAATTGTATAGGATAATAGGGACAGTTGTTACAATTGTTGCAACCTTTAAGTAGAAGCAACAAGAAGCTGCTTAGCCATATTTCTTAGTTTGGGGTTGAGTTTATGTCCGTGGCTCAGGACACTCCTCTAAGTGTTAATAAAGCAGGGGAGCGCTTGACTCTGCCTTAGAAGCAGAGCACACATAGGCGTGCAAATCTATACACAGCCATCAAATGCTTCCAGACATCTGGGGCGAAGTAAGCTGGACAGGCACAGCCACAGGCCCGCTGGTCTCATTTGTGTCCTGGAGACACAAGCAAGGAGTGAAAAGCCCCAGACAAGATCTTCGTCCTCTCTGAGGGGAGCAGCCGCCAGAGCTCCTGCCCAGGCAGGGACTTCCCTGGCATCTCCTTGTACAAAGGGGTCAGTTACGCAGATCAGACAGATATTTGTCCCAGGTTTTTAACTTTGCAGTGTGAGTGTTGGGGGTGTGAGTGGCTAGAGGGGGTGGAAAAGAGGTCAGCTGATGTAACCACTCCTCCCCTTCAACAGGAATTCAGCGAAACTCAAAGAACAAAAGGGTATCAGGAAGAATCCATAACAGATATTCGCCTTTTCCAAGGCTTGCTTCCCCATGCACAGAGGAGACAGATGCAAGGTCACTAACTGGAGGAAGCAAAGGAGTTACACTTTTCGTCATTGCTGAACACATCAGATTTATGTGGCTTCTGTTTCTAGCTTCCAGGGTCAGCAAGGGATTTTGGAAAACAAGAGCAACCGAAAAAGAATACTTAAAAGAACGTGGTATCAGAGACATGTCCATGGCCAGGCAAGCTTGATGTCCTGGCAGTAAGGTGACCTGAAAGGTCAGGAAGGTCCCTGTGGCATAGACCAGGATACGCCCCCATTTGTTAAACATCTCCAAGACTTTACATTGTCACTGCAGCAGATCATGACTTGTCCTGACTGATACAAGCAGGAAGGAAGGAATTCATTTCTTAAGACTCATGATGACATCAGGTGTGTTCTTACACAGGAAGGGAAAGGATGGGTGGGAAACAACCTCTTTGGGGTAAGAAGACACGTAGAAACATAAGAAGACATTTTTTGTTTGGGTTAAGCCACCAAAGAAAGTCTCTTAAATTCTGAATTGCACCATGTTTAGGGATGAGCAGTTTTTGAGGATAGGGACATCAACGGTTATTGTGTTGGTTGGCTGGAGCCACCACAGCAGAGTACCAGAGTCGGTGTGGCTTAAACAATAGAAACTCTATTGAAAAATAGAAAAAAATTTCTCTTGAATTCAGAGGCTGCAAATCCAAGATACCAGTGTCAGCTGTGTTGGTTTCCTCTGAGACCCTTTGCCTTGGTATATAGTGTAAGACCCAAAGTTAACCCACTAGGTAACTTCTAGAATGCTGGGGGTTATAGTTCTTGAAAAGTATCAAAGCCTCATGGGAAAATTTGGCAGCCCATTGGTTTGCCTTTATAAACCCCTGTAAAATATGTCCCTAACTCAGCTACTCAGAATTCCAGGGAGTGGTCTTGACCAAAACCCATCCTGGTCAATATTTAAAGTTTGTTTCAGATGGGTTCAAATAGTGAAACTGGCTCTTCTCAGGAGAATCTCAGGATTAACGATAGATATATGTCTGTCTTTACTCTAAATAGGCGTTCTCATCTCTTCATATAAAGACCCCAGTAATGTTGAGTTAGGTGCCATCACAATGATTGTTTAACTTTCATTTTACCTCTTTAAGGATTTTTCAAATACTTTCATGATCTGAGGCACTAGAAAATGGGACTTCATATAGGAACTTGAGAAAATTCTATTTGATCTGTAACAGACATAAAATCATGCTTACTATTCTGTAAGTGACAATACTGATTTGTGGTGTGTGTGTTTGTGTATGTGTGTGTTTCCTCTCAGAGATGCTTCTTCTACACTTTTCTATGTCAGAAGTGAAATCTAAGACTTGGATCAAAGAGCCTAAAGTTGTAGGCGTTTCCATCTTTTGACAATACGACATGATGACATCACAACATGATGGCATCATCTACAAAGTTCTTGCTTGAGAACTGCAATAAACTTACAACAAAAACAAAATCTCTCAACATTTTGTGTAAGTTTGCAATTTTGTCTTAGGCTGCGTTCACAGCTGTCCTTTGTCCCGTGTGGCCACATTGAGCCCGTGGGCTGCAGGTTGGATGCTGCTGTGTCTCACTGTTCACTGGTCTCACTTTGTACCAAGAAGAACTTGGGTGGGAAGGGTCCCTGAGAAATCTCATGATTGTGAGGAGGGTATCCCAGCCCCATTTTAGTAGCCGAGGAAGGGAAGCTCAGAGCTGGTAACGGACAAGTGACAAACGCTAGGTCATCTGGGGAATACATGTCAGAACTGAGACCTACGTCTACTCGTTCAGAACTTCCGCAATCTCCTTTCCACGAGGGCAGAGTACTGCAGTTCCCGAGAGAAGTTTGGGTGAACACTAGTTCTCAGGGAAGACAGAGCGGGGGATAAGAAACAAGGTATTCCAGGTGAGAGGAGGAACACGGGCGTCAGTAAAATGTGTGGCTGCTGCCCACTGCCCAGTCGGCACAGTGGCGTTGTACCACTTTCCATGGTGAGATCAGGTTGATGGAGCGGTTGCTCTGAATAATCCAGGAAATTTCCACTGCATCATTAACTTATTTACTAACTTCTTGGGAATGATATAGTGGGTGTTCACGGGCAGGCGGCTTTGTAGTTAAAAAGTGATTTGTTATTATTTTGACTTTGAGTTCTCTCTAGCAACTCAACTCAGGGTGGTCACCGAAACTTACTCAGGAAATACTTAAAGGTTTAAAGACACCAAATTAGACCGGAGATGCTCAGGGCGAAATAGAAATGAAAAACTGGAAACTTCAGAGAGCGTCTCTGTGGTGCCCGAGGGCCTGTTCCTCCGCCCCCCCCCCCCACCCCCGGATTCTGGGAAGCCGAATGATGTGAAGGGAATCCCATGATAAACATGACATTTTCTATAACCATTTACTGAAAATGCAAGTCATCGAATTAGAAGAAAGACATGGTAGGGAATCAGGCCCATGCTCTCTGTGCCAGGGTTTTTGGGCAAAGGTCTTGGATCGCTTCTGTGTAACACATTTGTATTGACAGCCATGAAAGCATTCAGCATGGTGAATGAGACAGCTGCTTGTACAGAGGCTGGTTTTTTTCTCTTCTTTTTTTTTTTTTTTTTCTTTTTCCACTTATGAGCTGTCAAGTTAGTCAGAAACACAGCGTGTTTGTAGGAAGAAACTTGCTGCCAGTTTTAATCCAAACTTCTCATTCAGCTGTAGCCGGAGACAATTGTGATTTCAGTGTTCCTCATGAAGTTTGTTTTTTTGGATTTTGGTCAGAATGAAACCTGGGATTTGGTTTGGCCTCAGTGCTCCATTTTCAAAAATGTCACCCAAATGGATAAAAACAAAAACCACGCTGGCTGTTTTCTGTTTTCTGCCGATTATAACTTTTCTGGCCGACGGAGCCTAGACAAACAAAGCTGCCTCGTGAGGGACGTTTAGGTTTCTGACTCCAAGATGGAGCTGAAAGAGAGTGCATAAACAGCTGGCCTGTTAGGAGTCAGAAATGGTTTAAAGACTAAGATGTTGGCATAAATGATGATCCCAGGAGAGACTGGCTCTCTGGAATCCTGGGAGAGTCAGGCAATGGATTCCAGTGGATGAGTGTAGAGAACTGGGTCTCGGATTTGGTTGCTTTAAAAATGGAGATGTTTATTTTAAGAACAATTTCTAGCTAACAGAATAAAATTTCTTCTAGAGATACGAAAAGGAAAAAATAATTCTGTTGAGAATCACTTTCTGATGGGTTCAGAGAGAATGGAGACCCTTGCACGTACTAGTTCTGATAACCCAGGGACATTGTCTCTTCTGGTCCCATCCCTGGTCACCATCGTCTGGGAACCTGCAGAGTGAGTGTGTGATGGTTGGGTACCCGAAGCGGTCCATGTTTTCCTTCTGGATTATTCTTTAGTCAGAATCTCATAAATAAGAAGTTGAACTTGAGATATCCAAATCCCACTGTGGAAAAAAAAAAAAGGATAGATGTACTGTGTTAACTCCACAGACCTTTCAGGGTGGCCAGCTACTTTGAAGAGCAGCATCTTCTCACAGGGAAGTTGATGCTGGAGCATCATGGCGCCTGCCGCCTGGTGTTCTTCCTTCTTTCTTTCTGTGCATGGGGTAGAGAGGCCTCAGGGGCGGTCCCTGCGGTCCCTGCGTTTGCTTAGTGTCTAGTTATCGCCAGGCAGCTCAGCCCAGGGCAGTGCACACTTGAAATACTGGAACTTCTCTGCTCTTCAGACTGCCTCTGTCAAGTGATATTTGTTTAAAAAAAAAAATTCGGTTCAGACTTAATGCATTCTCCTCCAGGGTTCCAGGTTCCGGGTGAGCCTTCTACCTAATTCGGTGGATTTCCTGAACAGACTCATAACCCCACTGGCTAATGTGTTTTCTAGTCCTACACAGGTTCAGTTGACCCAAAATAGAGTTGTGGTTAACTGGCCTTAATTGTCTCTACCACTTCCATAAAGGGATGGGTACTGTCTCCCTACAGTATCAAGTAGAAATTTTTGATTTGTGGCTAGAATCTTTAGAAAGACTTTTAGATATGGGGGGAAAAATCAATGTGAATTTGTGGTTTTCCTTAGAGCTGCGGGATTTCGAAATAATCTTTTAATCTTGTCAGATCTACTTGCAAGCAGGAGGCAGGAAAGTGGGCATCCCTGCAGAGATAGGTGAGGGTGTGTGGGGGGGGGATAAAGTCAAACAGTACGCGTGGCGAGAACAGGAAGCATGAACCTGTCAGTGAAAAACATCAGGCGACATCGTTGGCCCCCATCACTTTAGGGTAGTAGTGTCTGACTCACAGTATATGCTCTAAATATTTGGGGACCAGATGGACGGTCCCCTGGGAAGGTGTTACTCTTTAAGGATAGCTGCCCTGTCGGAGCAAGGGAGGTTATTGGGAATAATGGAGAATCAGTTTGTGTATATAGAACAGGATCCTTTTAGAGCAGAAGAGAGAGAGAGCTGGCATATTCAGTGGTCACTGACATTACAAAAGAAATGTTTTCTGAAAAAAGGTTTAGAAAGACACTTAAGAAATGAACTTTTCTTCCTTCCATGGCATGGGAATAGAGACTGAAAAACGTTGTGTCAGGATGAATATGGAAAAGGAGCCGTTGACAGAGGCTGAAAGCCCTTCTCCGCCGGCCCGGCGTGCTCAGACCAGTTTTCAGAGAAAGATTAGAAACCATTCCTCATGTGGGCTTCATCTGCCCAGCAGAACATGTGTGTGAAAAGCCCTCTGTGCACAAACCAGAGAGAGGCAGGGGCTACGTGAATGTCCCACCAAGGTCATGTGTCTTGAAGGCAGTGCTTCCTCCCCCCCCCCAAGTTCATTAGCTCATTCTTGAGACTGCTTTTCCTTTCTTCACAAACCATTTCTGTGTGTCTACTTTATCTGTCTACAAAGCTGACTGTATACATACTCTTTTTTTTTTCCTTCTGAAGTCGAATCTTCCTTTTAACTGTGTCGCTCCATTGCTGAACATGCCTGCCTTCTTGAACCCTTATTTCTTCGGAACACAAGGGCTTTCTCTCTTCCTCAGGAATCCTCCTGGAGCCTATGCACCCATCCATCTATCCTTCCTTCCTTCCTCCTTCCTCCTCCCCCTGCCCCGTTTCCCATTCTTCCTGTGACAGAGTTGGAAAGTGGATAACTAATTTGGCAATCTATTCGCCCAACCTGGGTTTGCCTTGGCTTCATCTGGAGAGCGGACGGCTCTTCAGGATTATCCTGAGACCCACACGGCTTGGCTTCTGAAGTCTGGAGACCACCTGCTTTTCTTCTGCCTTCACTCTCTTCTTCCAGCCAACTTGGATAACAAGGGCTGGCAGCTTTACTGCGAAAATTGGATAAGTTCTGGCTCTCTTGTTGTCAGTGCTACTGAAGACACTCACTAGCGTCCAAACGATGAGAAATGTAGACTGTTTGAATGTGAAGGTTGAGTTCCGTGGTTTGAGAGGACTCTGCCCGCTCAGTGGCTTACCTTTTACCTATGCTGATAGTTGCCATGAGAATATCACACACACACACACACACACACACACACACACACACACAGGCACTTTTATTCTAATAAGGAAATCATCTTGGCTGATAATGGGCTCTGCTTTATCTATAGGGTTGTCAATCTTCTGCAGGAACTGTCTCCTTACAATAGAAGGCAAGAATAGCATGTATAAAGCAATTATCACTTCTTGCTCACAAGTTAATTGCAGATTTTACTTAAGATTTTTCTCTCGATTATAACTTATAAAAGAATACTAAATCACAAGCAATTAGTTTTAACTCATTATTGTGTTCGTGGTATATGATGTATGAAAGCCACAGTGGGCATGTGGAGACCAGAAGCCAACTTTTGGGATGTTCTCTCCTAGTAGGGGCTCTCTGTCACGTCATCCGGCTAGGTGGGCAAGCACTTATCTGTTCCGCCAGCCTGCCCTCTCACCCCCTCACCCCCTTATTTTGCAACGTACACCTCTCCTTATTGATAAGTAGCCTCTTCACATTGGCTGAGCACCGAATAAAAACAATGATAAGGGACTCTGCTCTTCATAATCAATCTTTGAATCAGCCCCAAACCTTCTTCCCAGTTCTGCTTTCTGTCAAGTTACTCTTCTGCTTTTCTTTCGTGGCAGATTTGATGGAGATGTGTGGATTCTTCAGGTCTCTCTGGCAATACATAAGCCTGCCTGCTTCTGCAAGCGTAGGATGTTGGTTTGCAGTATGTTTTCTACCTCCAGTATAAAAGATTAGGGCATTTGGGGGCTGAAGAGATGGCTCAGTGGCCATGAGCGCTTACTTGTTCTGGAAGGAGACCTAGGTTCGGTTCCCAGCACCCGCATGGTGATTCAAACCATCCATAACTCCTCTTCTAGGGCATTCGGTGCCTTCTTCGGACCTTCACATGCATGTGGTACAAATATATCCATGCAGACAAAACACTCACAGAGCAAATCTAATAAATGGTTTTAATAAGGAGACTTGCATACACACCTCCAAATTTTCATTCTTCTGTGCACTAGAAAACCAGTAACAGACACACAGTGGTGGTGTCTGGGAACCAATCTTCTGCTCCTGTCTTGAAAGAAGTCATGATTTTTCCAGTTCACACTAGACCCCGCCATCTCCGACCCTGGGACTAAGTGTCAGCTGCGGTTTATCTTTGCCCTGAAAGGCTTTTTAAAAACAAATGTGGCAATGCCAAGGTCTAAGGAAGGACGGAGGGGAAAGTTGGCTTCAGAGGGCTAAATGTTCCTATATGCATGCCTGATTAACTCCTGTGGGTTGTTTCTGGTCCCACGTCCCTTTGGGTTTGCAACTCCTGACCTGTGCCACACCTTCGCTCCTTCACTCTGTCCATTTGCTCCATTTGTCAGTTTCCATATGGTTGCTGGGAACCAAACCCAGCTAACCTGAAAGAGCAGCCAGTGTTCTGAACCATGAGCCACCTCTCCAGCCCCTCCCTCCTCCCATTGCTTCTTTGTTACCCCACGATCGATCTCGGTTGATTCCCTTCAGTGCGTCTCTTCTGATCTTTTTTATGTGCTGTTTGCTGCTCAATTACTCTCTTGTAAATATCCACTCATTCATTCATTTACTTATTCATTTAGTAAGCACTTAAGGACTATAAAAACCTATCATTTCCTTCTATTAAGAAGCCTTCTGTTTCTCTTAGCTGCTGCCAGGACCAAGGTCAGCCTCCCTATCCTGGTTTGGGAGTCCTTGACTACCCAGCTCCGGTCTCATTCTTCATTGTCTTTCTTTCTCGAACAGTTAACATCCGGGTGTGGTGGCACACAGCTGTAATCCACGCACCCAGGAAGCTAAGGCAGGAAGATCCAGATTGGAATCTATTATTTTGGAGTACACAGTGAAACTGGGTCTCAAGAAAGCCTATATCCCAGCTTAAGTCTTAAGTACCAGACCTGGGGAATGCTGCAATTAATATCAAAATGGCCCTGGATGTTTGCTGTGTGACCTTGAGCAAGTCTTTTAGCTTTGGTGGCTTGACATCCTTGCCTGTGCATTCAGTAGGACTGTTCGGAAAAAGTTATGTGATATGATAGTTGTAGCCCAGTGAGAGGTGGGCAAAGGTTAGGATGAAGGATAACATTGTAAGTCAAGCTACGCTTTGCCCTCTGTTCTTATTATCATTTAAAATTTGAAAATTACACACACACACACACACACACACACACACATACACACACACACACACCATGCATGCGTGACAGTGTACACGTTGGGGTTAGAGGAAAACTTACAGGAGCTGGTTCTCTCCTTGTACCATGTAGTCCCAGGGAATTCATGTTGCCAGATCCAGTGACAGAGCCATCTCCAGCCATTATTATTATTATTATTATTATTATTATTATTATTTCCCAACAAGACTGTCTTTGTCTGGCTACTTCACATATCTAAATCTTTCTTGATTAAGATATAGGTCAGCAGGGGCGTTCCCACCCACTCAGAGGAGAAGGGGAGGGAGGTACGGGGGGGGGGGGGGAAGGATTGCGGGAGGGGGTGACAGGGAGAGGGGCAGTGAGCACCGGGATGTAAAGTGAATAAGCAAAAGTAAATTTAAAAAGATATATAGGTCAGATAGTATAGCTTCTGTAAAACTTTTTACTACAGCCCGTAGAAGTCCCACAATGTTGCATTTTTAGTATATACTTGCAAAAGTGTACAGTCGCCTCACCATACAACACTACAAAGAAGCCCTGGTTCTTTGGATCCAAGCATATTCTCATCAACAATGTTACCCAAGGTGTCTTGTATAAAGTAGATGCTTATTAGCTCTTTTCGACGTGGTTGTTCCCTTGTTTGATTATGGTGAAGAATTAATCACTGGGCTTGGGAAATTTTCTTTACTCTTATGTGCTATCCTGTCACAGGTATTTAAAAAATTTTTTTTATTGACAACTAGATTAGGTTTATTGGAATTTTGGTCTTGTTTTTTTGATTTGGTCTAGAAATTACCTGTTCTGAATGAAACACATAAAAACCCTAACGACCAACACCAGCCTTTTGAGGAACTAATGTAGCTATTGGTGTATTTGGGATTTATACCCACCTTTCTTAAGAAGGATTTTAAAGAGCATGTGACATGAAGCCTCATGGGAAATAGGTCGACTGTGGCTAAAAAGAGAAAGAGACCATGTCTAAGGAGGAGGCGCAGGTGCTCCTGGGCACCTGGGATGAGCTAATCACGCACTTGGTGACTGAACTTGGCTCAGCACTTCCTGGCAGCCGAGGCTGAAAGCAAACACATTGGGTCATTCATTCGGCACACATTTGTTGGATATCTTTTATAAATGGGGCACTGTGTTCACACTGGGGGTTCGGATGAGACTGAGTGGGTCCCTGGCTTCAACACATCACTTGGTTCTGAGCTAGGAGACAGGTGGGAGGCGGTGGGGGTGGAGGGCAATTAGATCCGGGGGGGGGGGTGGGGAGGGGCAGCAGGGGGCAATTAGAGCCCAGGAGAAGGCCAGCAACCTTTAGGAAGAGGGAGTTGGGAAAAAGGTGATGGAAAAGAGTTAGGCATTTACCAGACTGTTTAGTAGGGAAGCAGAAGCCTTCCTGGCAAAAGGGACAACATATATGGAGACTGGCCGGGGTGTGTGTGGTGTGTGTGGGGGGATAATTTCTGAGATTGGTAGGAGCTAGAAAATACTGGGCTCTATCTGCCATGCAAATATTCCCTTAGTTACCTACCTAAGGAGCCGCCAGTAGCATACTGAGTCAGAATCCCTGGAGGTGGAGCTGGGCATCTGTAGGTTGTGTATGTGTGTCTACAGGCTAATGTATATTCAAGTGCGGGTTTGTAGGTCAGAGGTCGACCTTGGGTGTTATTCTTTGTGTTTTGACGGCAGTCTCTTACGGGGCCCGAGGCTCACAGATTGTTGGCAGGTTGGCAAGTCCCAGAGGTTTGCCAGTCCCTACCTCTTGCATCTCCAGCTCCATTGTCCCCATAATGCCTTCTTACAGGAATGCTGGGAACAAAACACAGGGTTTTAAGTTTTTTTTTGTTTTGTTTTTTTAAGTTTATTTCCTGGCATGCTTGTGCTGAAAGCTCTTCTCTAACTGAGTCATTTGCCTAGCCCAGGCAACTGTATTTTTTAAAGCGTATCTTGGTTGATTTTTCTATGTCATCAGCGCTTGATCTGGCTTGTGAATCGCTATGGATTAACACCTCCCCACCCCATACATGGATTTAAAACCCACCCATGGTTTGGGGATCGGATCCTGAAGCAGGCTGGATATGGGATTGGAGAAGGGACCAGGGATCAATCGATGTATTAAGTTTGAAGACCAAGGGAGCACAGGGAGTTCTTGAGGGTGGTGACACTATCAAGGGTAAAGGCTGGGTCTGTCTACAGAGGTTCTGGGATTTCTAGGGTCTGACATGTGACTGATTCTCAACACTGAGCAGGAGATAACACCTGTGGCGTCAATCACCATCAGCCAGCGTCAGCCTTGTCCGTGGGAGCGTCTGTAAGCTTCCAGAAGAGCCCCACTTTCCTTACCTCGGGGGCAGGAAGATCTCCAGAGGATTTTGGTGAGGATTAAGTTCGATGGTGTAGATAAGAGGGCTCCTTCTCTTTCTTTCCAGTGCACCCATGAGAAACCGCCAGGAAGCTGATAGTTCTGAGTGTAGATCGGGAGCTATTTTACTGCGCTCCTGGAAGCGGGTGCTGACAGCGCTGGATGTGTCTCTTGGTTTCTGGGGCCTTAGCCAGGGAAGACTGCAAAGGCTGGCACTGGGACTATCTAGAGGACCCTGGCAAGAGTGTCCTAAAGGTCACATTCAGATCGGTCTGCCCACGCAGCTCCTGGGTGGCTGTCATAGGTGGTCCCAGACTTCTTCACAGTGAGGTTGGGCAGAGTGGTGGAACCCGGACTGCAGAACGCTCAGACCTACGAGTAAGACACAGGTTGCAATGACCATCCCTGAGTCAGTCTCCCAAGTCCTATATCCTTGCTTCTGGTACATTCTATTTAGATTACGCAGTTGTCATCCTGCACATAAACATGATGGCAGGGCACATACTTTATCTCTTATTAGAATAAATGTCAAAGATTATGCAGTCACAGTCTAAAAGCACAACCTTTTCCTTGAGTATATTTTAAGTGCTTAATCAATTACTTTATAGTATTTAGTTAATATTTTTATTCACAGAAAACAAGGATAATTTAAAATTTGACATTTAATATTGGAAAATAAAAGTGCCACTGTATTTCATATTTTGAAATTTATATACATTGTGAATTGCCTTAATTACCATACATGTTATCTCATGTGTATGCCTGTATGTTTGTGTGTGCATGTGTATTAGCGTGTGTGCTTATACATGTGTGTATGTATGAAGGTGTATACATATATGCATGTATGCAAGCTTATTTGTGTGTGAGTGCTATGTATATTTATGCATGTGTGTTGGGAGGCTGGGGGCACTTTAACATTGACTCACTGATATTCAGGAATATAAAACACTGTGATTAAGTGGAGTTACCATGCTGTACAAAAGTACTCTCGGATCTAGTCTTCCTAATCTTTTATTAGTATTTTCCCAGCTTCTCCCCAATCCAATCCAAAACTTTACTCTACTCCATAGGAGCCACTTTTATAGTGAGTCAGCCACACCTGGCTATTGCCAGGCAACTGCGGGGCGGAGCCTAGACGAAATGCCAGCAGTGAGTACGGTATTTTAAGATTTGTATACAAGCGAGACATGAAGCAATGGCCTCTTTATTTATGTGTCCGGTGTGTTTCAGTGTTACATTCTCCTTTAAACTCCTTCCTGTTGTCTCAGTTAGGATTTCCTCCTTCTAAGGCTAAACAGTGTCTCACAATATGTATGTTGGCATGCGGTATGGATGGCACATTGCATGGAATGAAACATAGTAAACTAAACCTATTTCTAAAAATGCCTGTAAATTTTATTTTACTTTTTATTTTATTCTTTGGACAGGGTCTCTCTAGGTGGTCCAGCTGTCCTGGAATTCACTGTGTAAACCTAAGCGACCTTGACAACTCACAGAAATCATCCTGCCTCCCTCTCCTCTGCAAGAGCCGTCAGTGCTCTTAACCACCGAGCCGTCTTGCCGGCTTCCCCATGCATAGTTTTGTCTGGTGCACATGTGTGCTTGTGTGTGTGCCTTCGCGTGGAGGCCGGGGATCAACATCAGGCATCTCGCTTGTTTGCTTCGTTCCCCAGTAGGGCCCTCCCGATGTCACTGATCCCGCTAGCCTGGCTGCCCAGCAAGGCCCAGGGATCCTCTCCTGTTCACCTCCCTAGTGTTGAGGTGCTGGGCGTTGGCTGCACTGCCTGGCTTTTCTGTGTGTATTAGCGTCCCAAACTCTACTCTGTTTGACCAACAGAGCCATCGTCTCAGCTGCACGAGGTACCGTTTATAAGCCTTCACTCCTGGAGTTCCTTACGAGAGAGCGTAAAACATATTTTTAAGGGAACTAAAGGTTTGTCCAAGGGAATGGAGTTTGCTCCCCCTGGTACTTGTCCCCTGCTACGGCAGAAGAGCCCCTGTCTCCTCTGCCCTCAGTTTCTCTGAAGGCTGGAGAGAGGATTGGCGATAAAGATGGGAGAATCATGGTTTCTGGCTGGAGCTTACCACAGAGAAATGGTGCATAGTTAATGACCTTTTGTGACAACCTTATTTTTACAATCTATTGGGGCCATATGTGGCCTGCAGTGACAGATGGTCCCAATCTGCTGCTGCCAGATAATGGCTTGCTTTAGAGGCTCGGGATGGCTGTGACAAGTCTCCGATGGACCAGCTGTTGGCCCTGTAACTAAGGCCTGGTCTGCCTTGAATGAACGCCCTTCGCGGAATATAAAAGACACGCCTCAGTTCACGGAAGGATGCACATTTCTCTGTCAGGAGAATGAATATATTCGTTTGAAAAAATATCATCTCATCACCCCCTTGGTCCCATTAGGGACCAGGAAACCTGGGATTCTCGATCTGTCAGTTACTGAGTGTGTAACTTCAAAGTCTTCGAGTAAAACTGTCAAAACTCTTATTCCTAAAATGGATCCTGATTGAATCATTGAATCCAAACTGGGGACCTGAGTACGTGGTGTGGAAATGATTTGTATTCATGAACACACCCTGCGGTGACATCTAAGTTCCTCTTCTCCTCTTTGAACACAGTGCTCCGAGGTGCCCCTCATGATCACCCACCTTTTCAAGCATCGGGGGTGGGGCGGGGGTGGAGGAAAGTAACAGAATCCCGACACTTTCTAAAGTCAAGAGCTGGGACCGGGCAAAGCTGCCATTTGAACCTTCCCACCCACTAGCATCATGCTCCACGGCCTCCCCACGTGAGCCCGAGATGCAGAGAGAGAGGAATGACTTCCAAAGTGTAGGCAGATGGTCTACGTTAGGGAACTTCTGTTTCCTCTCCCGGCATGCTTTTTCAGGACCTCGGGTTCCACCCTGATCTATGACACCAGCTCCCTTACTCTTACTGGAGACTTGTTGCCCCTAGAGCGAGCTCTGGGGAGCAAAGCTCCTGGAGTTTCCACGATGCCAGCTTTGAAAAGCTCCATCAGTAGGGGAGGCGCGTGGGGGGGGCACTGTTGGGGGGGCACTGTTGGGGGAGGCACTGTGGGGGGGCGCTGTGGGGAGAGGCACTGTGGGGGGAGGTGGTGTCGGGGTGGGGAGGCACTGTGGGGGGAGGCGCGGTGTGGGGGGAGGCGCGGTGTGGGGGGAGGCGCGGTGCGGGGGGGTACGGTGTGGGAGAGCCGCTGTGGACTGTTCACACATGGCTGAGGCTTAAACCTCGTGGACAGATTTATCATCTTAAGTCCCTCTATTTAGTTCCCGCTTCTGAACCCTCTTATTATGCAGGCCTTGTGTTTCCTGGTCATATGAATTTTTGAGACAGTGATCCCTTTCTGTGAAGAATGACCTCATTCTCCTCATGGAAAAATTACTTTGGCATTTGAGCAAATAGGAATTAAATTGAAACCCAAGACATTTCTCTGATTGTGGTAACTACCTTCTCCACCCTGAGGCTCTCCAGGGTTTTCCTGTGGACATTGAGTTACATTTCTTTTCCTCCTCTAGGCTCAGATTTAGTTTAAGAATATAATATAAATATTGTTTAAATGGACCCCTCTTTGCCAAGCACAGGATAAAAAAATTTGATCATTCAGTTAAAAAAAAAAGACTAGATATTTAGTTGACCTTGATGTTTCTGTAGAGCCCCTTTACCAGCTAAATTTTCAACTGGGATTTTAAATCTCAAGAGTCTTTTTTTTTTTTTTTTTTTTTTTTTTTTAAATAAAAGCAAGCTTGTGAGGATATCCAAATGGTGCCATTGTTAAATCCAGGAAAGAACAGGTTTTATGCCGCCAGCTTCTCTGCACATGCCGTAATTGTTGTATTACCTCGGATCCCTTTCCTCCCATCCGGCATTGCTAGCTCACACCTCCTGTGCCTGGCCTAGGGCAGACAGAAGGCTCCTTAGGGGCCTGTCGGGAGGACCGATTGCACTCAATTAGTTTGAGGTCTTGAGCCTGGTAGTCGGTTCCTACAGCCTGCTCTTGGTCTAGAGGCAAGCAGCACAGATCGTGTGAATCCGAGAAGAGAAAACTGAGTCCACAGGGTGGAGCAGATTGGCCATTTCATGAGATCCGAGCGAAGTTTGACAAGGACTGGTGTTGATTAGGCTGACATCGTCCAGTTAGAAAACGATTTTCTGTGGCCTCGGCAAGGGCAGAGGTGTGTAGTAGCTGCACGCATCACCACCTGTGATTCCTATTTACAGCCCCCCGCATTCGGAAGCTACAGTATCCATTCATTAGATCATATATTACATTACAGTATACAGCCATTAGATTCATGAGAACACGCCCGGCCAATAAAGTCGCCACGCGGTTGGAATAAAGCAGATTTTGTTGGTGTCCCCGCCCTTCTGCCACGACCTCAGGGCTTCTCTACTTGAATTTCTTGGACATTTCGGGGTAGATTTTTTTCTTCTGTGGGGAGACGGTCCGTCCATTGTGCAGGTTTGTTTGCTGGCCTCCTGGCCTCCACGCCCACGTGAGATGTCTGAGTATCTCAGTCATGACAGCTGTTGTCTGGGAAGCAAATTGCCCCTGTCCCCACACAAGAGTTACTGCCTCAGATTGTCACTGAACCAGAAGATTAAAAACAAAACGAGCTTATATATGCTTACATGCATGCCTCTGTGTGTGTGTGTGTGTGTGAATGCCACTGTGGTCTGAGTGCTTGGGTTCTCTCAAATTCTGTGTTGAGGCAAAATCGCCAACGCTTTGTATAATGGAGCTTTCAGAGAGGTGGTTTTCTACTTTCATGTGTGTGGGTACAGCCCTTCCTAATGATACCCCAAGGTGTGTATTTGCAGTCATGTCCTATGAAAGTCCGGTGAGAAAGTGCCGTCTATGAATCAGGAAATATTCCCTCAAGAGACAGTGACTCTGCTGACCTCTAAGAACTGGGACTTTAAGAACTTTAAGAACTGTGTGTGTGTGGGGGGGGAGGGGGTGGAAATGCTGTGGCTTGTGACATGCCCAGTTCGTGGGGTCTGTTACACCAGCCTCAGCGGATGAAGACTCATTTTCTTCTTTCTCTGAGATGGGAAACCAGCGGCGGCCTTTTGCATTTCACGGTGAATAGCTGGGCGGCTAAGATAACTTTTTTCCTTAACAGACCGATTCTCCTTTCCTTCCACTTGAAAAGCTGATTCATCCCGGAGAATGGGGTGACAGCAGATCTGATCCTTGCCAGATTAGAGCTGAGTTGGAGCGAGGCTGTCAAACCGGATCTGCCGGGACTTTGCTCTACCCAGTGAGGTCATTCACAGGGAAACTAGAGACTCTACTGTAAACACTTGACTCTAGTCAGGCATCCCAAGGGCACTTAGCGAAGTTGTTCCTGTGTCTTTAGGGCCTGGGGAAGAGATTCAGTGGATTGACTCATTTCATTTTATTTACTTTTTCTTCCGGTAAAATCTATATTTGTTTGGAAAGAGTGGTGGAGGAATTGAGGACGTCAGAATGGTGTCCTTAGGGATGTATAAGGGACGGTGTAGAAGGGATATTTACGGCTTCGTCATCAAGTCATAAAAGCCTAAGGCAGAGCAACATTAGAGTCCGATTATCTGTGTCCCCAACCCACCCCAACCCACTGCAGTGGATCATATCCGGGAACTGAGATTACGACTGACCAGCCAGAGTTTGGCTACTCTCTCCGTGAGCAGAGTTTGGCAGAGCTGGTCAGTTTCTTCTTGTAACAGTCTTGTCTGGGCTTCCTCTACATCATACACAAGGGCCCCTCCCCCGCCTCCACCCCTGTTTGTCTTTCTTGCAGGCTTCTCTCTATGAGGCTGTGAATGGTGGATTTTCTACAGAGTTCTCTCTCTTTCCTTTGAATGCCCCTTCTCCGAGTTCACCAGGTCCCCCAAATGCTAAAAATATATACTTCCATTTAATTTTTTTTAACACTCGTGTTTTAAATTCAAACCAGACTCACGTTTTCAATTGTGTCATTAACACTTCCTCCTAGATGTCTAACAGATATCTCAAACCGAACATGGCCCCCCACGGGGCAGCTGTGCCCCCTCTCTCCCAGCTCTGCTGCTCAGAGGCCTCACTTTTGCTCCCTGTGGGATTTTCAGAGTGTCAGGAGTGACCTCACAAACACTTCCCCAAGCCATTGTCTAGTCGTGTTCTTGAGTGACATTCCTCTAGACCAATCCCAGCTTCTCTACAATGCTCATATGACTTCAAACACCCAGTGTTGGCATTTCGTCTAGGCTCCGCCCCAGTTACCTAGCAACTGCCAGGTGTGCCTGCCTCACTGTAAAAGGGACTGCTCGCCCCCTCCTCTCTCTTGCTACTGCGCCCTCTGCCCCCTCGCTCCCCTGCCCCCTCTCCACATGTTCACTGTAGGCCTCTACTTCTCCCTCTCCCTCCCCCTCCCTTTCTCCTTCCCCCTCCCTCTCTCTCTCCCTCCCTCTCTCCCACTCCTCCCTCTCTCTCATCTCCCCTCCCCATCCCCCACACCATACCACGCTTCCATCAAACATACCCCTTCATTCTCTTTCTAAAACACAACACCCAGTTCCTGGCTCCTTCGCCTTTGCCTCTGGGGTTCCCACCTCGACACCCTTCCTTCCTTCCTTCCTTCCTTCCTTCCTTCCTTCCTTCCTTCCTTCCACTACTATGCTCTCCGTTAGGACTGACCTCTCTAGGAGCTTCAGATGCTGCCCCCTCTCAACCCTCAGCTCCTAATTATAGGCCTGTCCCATCATTCACTCCCATTTCTCCTCCTCACACCATGCACGGGCATTACAGACTAGGTTACACATTCTACGGACACTCCTTCCTGAGATGAAAGTCAGCCTGGCGAACAGTATGGCTGTAATGAACAAGCATAGATCCCCCAGCGGGTATTTCTACCACAGGAGACTCAGCCACGCCTGACCTCCAGCCCTCAAGCTCGTCCTGCTGAACAGAGGTGGCTGGAAGGAAGCAGGCTAGTTCAGGAAAGATTCATTCCGGCAGCTCGAAGGTAGCTCGCAGGTGTAGTCAGGGAAACGGTTGGGGCTGAACTCCTAGGTGACCCTTAAGCAATTTGGCTTTGACCTCTGCGGGAAGAAGGAAGAAGGCTTGCTGGAGCTGGGCAGGCGCATTAAGTGATTTGTAGGCATTTGTGTAACCTGTTCTGAGATTTCAACATTTTCTTTTCCATCAGTGTAAATAAAGATCAGCCCTCGTCTAGATTTTTGGACCAGACCTCTTCTACCCACACTTTAAAATTAGAAAAAGGGAACCAACATGAATCTGCTCTCTGTTGTTGTTATTATGTTCTTATTAATAATTATTATTATTTACAGAGGGACAGGAGGTTCATTCCACTCCCTGGGAATGCATGTTTGGGAACACTTCCACGTCCCCCGAATTGCCTCATTCTTGGTCACTGGATCAGGAACTCACTGATTAATGAATCTCCCAGCTCAATTTCTAAAGCTACTTCTTTGACAAAGACGCTTCTTTTCTTCTTCTTCTTCTTCTTCTTCTTCTTCTTCTTCTTCTTCTTCTTCTTCTTCTTCTTCTCCTCCTCCTCCTCCTCCTCCTCCTCCTCCTCCTCCTCCCCCTCCTCCTCCTCCTCCTCCTCCTCCTCTTCCTTTTTGAAACGGAGTCCCATTATGTACTTCTGACTGGCCTAGAGCTTGCTATGTAAATCAGGTTGACCTTGAATTCACAGAGATCCACCTGTCTGTGCCTAGTGAGCACTGTGATTAAAGGCTCATGTCACCACGCCTGGTTGGTGCTCTCTCTCTCTCTCTCTCTCTCTCTCTCACTCACTCCTGTTCCCAGAGTTTGGGATGAAAGCACAGACTTTGGCGCTCCTCACAGCTAGGTTCTGGGGAAGGAGCTGTATTTGATGTGGTCACACTGGGAAGAGGTAAAAATACAGGTGTCCACTGATGCCCGTGTTTGTCCTCAGTCTACTGACACGGGGTTTAGGTTTAAAGAGAGAGCAAACAGCATGCATAAGCAATCCTCTCGAGGAAGGACTGGTGCCTCCCGCCATTGCTTCAGCTCTGGTCTGCCCTGCTAGGTGCTTGGACCCATGCGAAACCTCCTCTGGGCCGGCAGGGTTTCAGCCTTTCCATTCTGTAGCTCAGAATTCCTGAGAGTGTGGGGTCTGTTGCGTAGCAATGGGAAAGGGTACCCTCCCCTCTCCTGTGCCCCAGGCCTGTTAAACTGCAGGTTTTCTAAGAGCATGCATTTGCTGCTGTCTGCCCCAAGGTAAGCTGTCTGCTTTGGGCAAAGCCCGTGGCTATCCAAAATTGCCAGTAAGTGGGAGGATAAAGCTGCAAGACGGATAGCACGCACGGCTGCTCACCTCAGCTGGAGAGCCCGGGGCGCGGGCTCTGACTCCCACCTGTCATTTATAGACGTGTCATTTATAGTCTGCATCAGACCCGGGTCTGTGTCTCTGTTGGTCCTGAGCTTGGGCGGAGAAGAGGGATGCCATTTGTGGTCTCCCTCAAAGATCTGATCATTTGACCGACTTAGTTTTATTCTCTTCCAGAGTAAAATACACAATATAAATTAATATGCTATTTCAAGTCCCTCTGCACTGCAAAACTTTTGGCCATGTGTACAAATTACCAGGTCATTTTGTACATGGAGAATGGATATATGAGGAAATCCACAGAAAGTTGGGGAAATGCATTTTGAAATCTGTAAGATATGGCATCAGTGTCCAGCCTGACCCCGACCAATAGCTCTGTGCAACTGAGGTCACCACAGGAGGACACCCCATTTGCTGGCACTTGCGCAGTGTGTGGCACGCACTGGGCACTCAGGCAAGGGCAGTTTTCTATCTGTCCCATGTTTCATGTCTCACAGCCAAACAGCCAAATCCATCATGGGGCCACGTATGGAAGTCACGGACATCAAGTCACTCTTTATACATATAAAGACATTTACATTTACAGTTTGGTCTCTCTTAATCCTCAGCACGTGCTTGATGTAGCTCAGTTGGTGGAGTGCTTTTCTACCTACCTTACACAAGGCTCTGAACCCCATAAATTAATCCTAGCACACAGACGCGAAAGCAAGAGGCTTTGAAGTTTAAGGCTATCTTCTTCTACATAGTGAATTGAACAAAAAAGAAGAAAAAAAGAGTGAGCATTTGAAGAAAAGAAGAAGAAGAAGAAGAAGAAGAAGAAGAAGAAGAAGAAGAAGAAGAAGAAGAAGAAGAAGAAGAAAGGACTCGGAAGAGAGGAAATCCTATATCTCAGACAAGCAGAAGCAATTCAGAAGATTGACTGAGCAGCCCAAGGTCAGTGGGGTCAGGTCCCGACTGAAGATGGACTTCAAGCCCTGCTTTCTAGCCACGAATCCTGCAGCCCTGTGCTGTTCTGCCCAAGGAACATGCTGGCGTTTACTAGCTGTGCGGGAAAAAAGGAGCTTCCATTGAGAAAGTGCCTCCATCAGATTGCACTGTAGGCAAGTGGGTGGGACATTTTCTTGGTGAAGGGGCAGGCAGTCGTTGGTTGAGTAAGAAAGCAACCTGGGCAAGCCACAAAGAGGGAATCTGTATCAGTGCTCCCCCTTGGCCTCTGCTTCAGTTCCTGCCTCCAGGTTCCTGCCCTGCTACAGTTCCTGCCTTGGCTTTGACAGTCAGTGATGGACAGCGCCTGGGATGTAGAAGCCTAACAAACTGCCCTCCCTCCCCAAGCTGGTTTTGGTCACAGTGTTTCATCACAGGAACAGGAAGCCAAACAGGAATGGTGTATAGGAAATCTGGGATATGGCAGTGTATACGAATAAAGTCCAAAGTGCATTATTATAATCCTGTTGGGTAGACTTCCTCATGTCATTATTTCAGTATTTGTTCCTGAGTCAGGCATGATGATACAAATCTATAATCTGAATACTCTTAGAGACTGAGGCAGAGGGAGCACAAGTTGGGGTCCAGTCTTGAGTACATAACCATACTGTGTCATAAAAGGAAAAAAATATGATTACTATTTCCCTTTCCTAAATGGCTTTCTCTTTATTTAATAATCTGTGTATTTGCCCATTCACAGACATTTCTTGGGTTCTTACTATCTATATCATGTGGCCTGATAGGAGCTGAGAGTGCAAAGATCCAAGATAGATGAATATGTGCACTGTGTGTGTGTGATATGTGTGTGTGATATGTGTGTGTATGTATATATGTATATATATATGATCTAATATGGATATATTGTATATCCATATTGGGTCATATATGTGTGTATATGTGTACCTGTGTTATATATATATATACATATATATATATAACATATATTTATATTATCCAAGATGGATGAATATATATAAATAATATATATTTGACAGAGATATGCTATATATATCCATCCATCTCGGATCATATATTTGTATATATACACATATACACATATACATACATATATATACACATATACATACATACATATACATACATATGCATCATACGCACATACACATGCACATGTATATACACACACACACACACACACACACACACACACACATATATATTCTGCCTTTTCCATGCTAATGTGAAGACAGATGTGGATATAATTAATCCAAATGTAGTGTGTTGGTTTCCAGAGGGAGGAAGGGTAGACGGGATAGAGGACGTTCACGGGGCATAAGGTCAGACAGATGGCTTCTTAGAGGAGACATCATTTCAGGGTCTGCAGGGAAAGGCTGGCTGGCTGTACCCTTCCAGCCCCAGCCTCTCATCTGTAAATGGTGCAGATGGGAATTAATGTGTACCTGGCAAGCCCCCAAGGAATGGTGGCTCTTATGTCTCTCACTGTCCCACTCAGGACAAAAAGTCACTTCATTTTATAAATCAGACTTTACATAGGACAATAGGGTGAAAAAAAAAAAAACCTTTCAAATCCTTTGCATGTTGTTTCGAGACATGAGTTTACAGGGTATACAAGTGCTGGGTCCCAAGTTCTGCTTAACACCAGGAACAATTATTTTTGCAATTTGTTTCTACAAACTGGAAATAAACAGGTTCCCACCGCTCTTCCTCCTTGACTGTTTCTGGCTGGAGACACTGGAGGATTTCCTAGGGACCCTGCTGTGGTGCTCAGAGCACTTCCGATGTGTGAGAGGTGGTTCGGTCAGTGTAGCTGTTTTTTTCACCTCTGGGATCCGGCTGCTTCAGTTCTCCTTTAGCATATGTGTGTGTGCATGTGTCCTCTCAATGTAAAAACTCTTGGCAGTCATCGGGAATGCCAACTCAATAAAGCCTGTCTGTAAAGACAGAAGGATCTTTAGAGACAAGCGCCCTCCACAGCTGACGTGTCCTTTGGAAGCATCCGTTTCTAAGTTTCCAAGCCACTGCAGGTCTCTGAAAGGATGCTCCTTGTCGATCATGCTCATATATACTGGCCGCCATGGCATTGCTATACATCCTCACACTTCTCCGCAAATGAGAGGCGAGGCAGGGGCAGCAAACGCCAGAGACTGCAGGGACTTGGACTGATTTCCTGTGGCTCGGCCGGCCGCCAAGGAAGGTTGAAATGACAATGGTAAATTAGATTCCTGAGAAAAGCTGAAGGCAGGGGTTGTTTAGTTAGGTTTTCTGCCTCTTCTGGGCACAGGATTCAGATAACTCTGGCCTAGAATGAACCCAGCCCAGTGTTTATCTCACTTCCTCTCTGATAACAGCTCACATCTCCCAGCGCTGGTGTGGAGAGCCAGGACCGACAGGAACTTATGAACTCCACACAGCACTGCGGTGCCAACTGTGGCGTGTCTCACCTTTGGAGAGAGAAAAGGCAGAGCTTGTCAGTAGACATGGCGTGGGGCATGAGCCATGTCAGTCAGTGTAGCCTTTGGTTTCAGCCTCTCTCAGGTTTTTAGATTGAAGGTGGCTAGTGTTTTTTTTTTTTTTTTAATTTATGTTTTATTTTTATTTTTGACAGACTGTAACATGAATGGCATCTAGCCCAGGGACTAATGAGCTTCATTTCCTTCTGAAATCTAGTGAGCAGTCTGTATTGTCTACCTTCTTATCAGAATTCTGGACTTCCAGACTCCCACCGAAACGGCCCATTAACCTCTGTCTTCTGGACTCTCAATCCCAATGTAATATGAGTCACGTTCTTTCCACAAACTAATCACAAAGGCCTGAGGACCACATGGTCAGGTTTATCACAGCATCAGCCCTTACACACACACACACACACACACACACACACACACACGGCCCACAGAGTATGCGTGGAGGTGGAGCATCAGCTTGTGAGAGTCGTTTCGCTCCTTACCATGCTGGTTCTGAGGATCAAACTCAGGCCGACAGGTTTGGCAGCAAGCACCTTTATCCGCTGAGCCGCCTCCTCGGTCCTTATTACTTCGCATGCTACTGTAACAAAATGCTCGAAGCAAGCAATGTAAGGAAAGAGGATTTCTTTAGGTGCAGGGGTTGAAAGATCACTGTCAGGGAGGCATGGTGAGAGCAGCCTGGACCAGAATTCAGGGAGCAGAGAGACAGGTGAACACAGGGTTCCAGTGCCTCCCCAACTTTATTTTTTCCCAAGACAGGGTTTCTCTGTGTGGTCGTGAAACTCACTCTGTAGACTAGGCTGGCCTTGAACTCAGAGATCTGCCCCCTCTGCCTCCCGAGTGCTGTGACGGAGAGTGTGCTCCTCCACTGCCCACCTCCTTCTGTGCACTCAGCCTAGGAGCCCAGCCCACGGGATGGAGCTATCCATATCCAGGATGTATGATCCTCCCTTAATTTAATGTATCTAAAAGTCCTGCTGACACATCTAGGCGTGTGCCTCTAGGAGATTCCAGGTCGGTCAGGTAGACAGCAAAGATGACCATGAAGCCGGAGCGCACTCATCTGCACCCGTGACACAGTCAGTGCCATGAAATGTAAGGTTTAATGATATTTTTTGGTAACTATTACCATGAAAGACAAGTAAGAAGAACTTTGTCTTTGTTTATTTGGGGTACCGTGTTCTCCAAAGATACCAAAACTAAATTAAATAAATGCAGAGATAATAGAAGTAGGGCTAGCACAGTTTACAATCTGGGGAAGAGATATAATCTTTTCTATTATTATTAAAATACTTAAGGCTCAAATTAGATTTTTTTTCCCTCAGAAATTACCTAGGGGTTTTTTTTTTTTTTGTCTTGTTTTGTTTTATTTTTGTTTTTGCATTGAAAAATTTACTTATAAGCCCATTGCCTGGTCACAGTAGAAACTGTTTTACTTTTAACTAGTGTGGTACAGAAGGCATAAGAAAGTACTGATGAGAAGGTTTGATGATAGATCAGATAGGTATATACAGCCAGGCAAACTATACATTGCTATTAGCTGGAATTTAGAAGGCAATGGTTCATCACCACGACTCACTAAGAGAGGAAATTTAGTCATTTTCACCTCTGTGTACTTCAATTCCTTCTGTGAAGGAATAGGATGATAAAAACAGTCTTACGTAGTTGTTAGAAGAAAGAGGTAAGCATCAGGACGCTTGGTGCAGCAAACTCAGGCGTGTTGCTGGTATCATTTACTGGGAGGCGGAAGGGTCCCAAGCCTTGCCGGGGTCATTTCTCTCCGTCCATTCCATGCCAGACACACACTTGCCAGATAATGTGATGGTTAAGGAATGGGGGGGGGTGTCTCACCAATAAACCCAAAGTTCGCTAAGTGTTCTAAGGAAAGTTTTTTTTATCTTATGACCTAGAAACACGGCTCTATTTATAGTGTCTGTGGGAGTTGTTGAAGCAGAAGAAGCGACATAAGGGTCTACACACCGTTCATATTTATCATGTCCCATTGTGGGATGAGTTGTCTGATTTTTTTCCCCCATGGAAATAGCTGAAATTAAGGGTTAAAAGTTTGGGGAACTTAACTTGAGTTTTGTGTTTCTCCGTCCCTAAAGTGCTTGTGTTGCTTAAAGGGAAGACTGCAGAGGGGGGAGGAGGTGAGCAGTTGTGGAATATGAAGATTGTGATGCAGTTGGGTACTTAAAACCATGAGCTCGACGTCTGTCCATCCATCCAGCCCTGGCTCAGACACTGAGGAGCCATCGCTCTGTACGGGACAGATGTAGACCTTCTTCTCATCCTTACTCTGAGAGCCTTGCAACGATTTGCATAACCCATCTATCACATTAGCTGTTACAAGTAATCTGGATGATTTAGTAAAATGTATAGCGTATATTATATATTATGTTATTATATCATGGCACAAATTCTGTGCAATTTTAAATGATGGACTTGAACATTTGTGGATGTTGGCAGGTTGGAGAGGCGATTCTGGAATAATCCTTTGTGGATTCTGAGTGATGAAGTGTTTATGGGTTGTAATTTTACAGGAAATGTGTGTTATTGATCTAACTGGTAGAAGAGAGCAAAATGTCAGTAGCAGTAAATAAAGCGTATGACAGATGAAAATAAGAAAAATGTGCTTTGAATATGTAGCTTTGCACCTGGGAATGGTGGTGGACAGCTGTAATTACAGCATTTAGGAGGCTCAGGCATCAATATTGTAATTTCAAGGCCAGCCTGGGACACATAGCAAAGACCTTTCTCAAAAACCAAAACAGAAAAAAAATGAATACTAATGAAATATATTTTATGTCTGGCATAGGTTAGGTACTCAATAAAAATGCAAATTAAAAGCTTAAAATTTAAGTTAAAAACAAACAATCAAACTACTACCCAAAAGCAAAAGGTGTAATTTTTAAATATTCAGATAGAGCTATCCATTGAGTAGCATTTATAGGTGTGGCATGTTTGTCCTTGCTGTCTTATTCCCTGAATGCCTTCCAAGGAAAGGGTTTTCCAGTAAATCAGCGACTGAGTAAGACTCTGTATAAGACTTCTATTAACTGTTTCATAAACATTTATGGATACAACTAGTATGAATATTTGTGTAAAGTTCTTTGGATAAATTCATACTTTTATTTGTTCCCAATTAATACCTAAGTACAATAACTGGGTTACATATAAGATAAATACATCTCATTTGTGAAATCATTGCTATCAAGTTCTCATGACATCTTTATTCTTTCAAAAATCTGTACCCACTCCCATGACTCTACTTCCCCTGTTCCAGAGTGTCAATCTAACCCCCTTCCCGTCTTCTTGAATCAACCTGTCAAGCTAGATATATTTTTATTTATTTTTCTTATCAAGAGCTGATACTTAATATGACTTTATTTTTCACTTTTCCGTTTCATTTATTTTCTTTCTTTCCCTTACCATTTACTTTTTTCTGTCTTGGGACTGGTTTACACATTGCACTCCTATGTTGTTTATTAAAAATGTAAGTTCCTTGATTTCAGATATTTTCTAATATGTAAAACCAGTGTAAATTTCTCACTATTATTTGCTTCAAGAATACCGCACAGTTTTGATACACTGTTTTACTTTTCAATACCGCACAGTTTTGATATAGTGTTTTACTTTTTATTCCGTTTGTGATATTGTGTAATGTTCTCAATGTTTTTCTGGAACTCAAAGATTATGTAACGATACTAGGAAAGGAGAAAATTGCCTAGGTCTGGCTACAGGGACAGTTTTAGATGTCAAAAAGGACTCTGCTCGGTAAAAGGGTAGCATGGAGATAAGAGAACGTGCCAGTGAAGAGATGGTGTGTAAATGGTGGGAAGGAGGGAGGGAGGGAGGGAGGGAGGGAGGGAGGGAGGGAGGGAGGGAGGGAGAGCTGAAGCGCTTCTTCCTCCAACTTCCTGTTTAGTCAAATCAGGAGTTTGGTTCTAATATAGAAAATAAAAATTAAAAAAGAAAAAAAGAGTTTGGTTCTACTTTGTGTAGAGGTTAATTCAGTGTGGTGAGGATTTGAAGCAGGGTTTATGGGGAGCAGTGATGTGGAAACCTGTGCTTACGCAGCAATCATAAAGGTAAGATCTTGGGGTGAAGACCAGGCAGTTGTAAATTCACCTTGTGCAATCTTCCTCTTGTGTTACCCTACCTGCCCAAGTGAAATATCAGAAGGAAAAATGAAACAGATTTAGAAATTATTCCAGTCAAGGATCTTGGCAGATTCATTTGGAAGAAGAGTAATGAGTCGAGAAGATGACTCTGATAAGAGAATGAAGAAGGCATTGAGGCTGTCCGACAAATGGAAGCCATCGGGTGACTGGGTAGAGACAACAGTGTGGGTCAAAGGCTTAGCAGTTTTCGTGAGGCTGAAAAGCAGGTTTGAAGGTTCAACAGAGAGAGCAGGAAGTTTAAGTAGGTTGTGTGGTCAGTCTGTGGGATCGTAGAGATCAAGTTTGCACCAGTAAAGCAGTTCTGTGGAACGGCCAGTTTCAGGGTGTGGTTATGCACACGGGTGATAGAATTGGAATAAAACTGAGGTCCTTGGCATGAGGAGGCCTAAGACTTGCAAGATCAGGCATTTTGTGGGGGCCGCCACGTGGTCTCCGAGATCACCCAGGCTGGTGCTGTGACGAAATGTGTGGTGAGAACATGAATCACAAGTCGCCGTTCTCTATTTGGGGGTAAATGAGAGGAGTTAGGCAACACAGTGAGAAAAAGACATTTAGGATTACTCAACAGCAGCGTGTTCTGGGGTCAGGGTTCGTCAGATAAGGGAAGAATTATTGAGCAGGAGAGTAGAAAGCTAGCTGTCTTACCTCCAAGTGTCTTGGCAAGTGAGGCTTGGGAGGGAGGCTGCCCTGTGGTGCTCTAAAGAGGCAGGGGACCCAGCAGGACAATCTGATGTAGGTCGAGGGATGACAGAAGGTTCCCTTCAGGAGGCAGACACTGAACGGAACTTTGATGATCCAACAAATGGAATTCTAGAGATGATGGCGGAAAGGCTTAGCAGTGAGTGGGCATTTGTTTCTCTGGTCATCCGAATATTTAGTGACTGGTGAACGGCAGATAGACCTTACTCTTGGGAAAGTGGTGGACGATGACAGGGACGCACAGCATGAAAGTCACAGAGCTCATGTATCCCAGGGGAGTTTAGAAAGGAGATTCTCGGATGCTGACAACTCTGGTGTTCCCAACGGGACGAGGAGCCCGGTGGCTCTAGCAGTCTGTGACCTCGCTGCTCAGGTGGTAGAGCACGTTTTTGTTGTTTGTTGTTTGTTTGTTTTGGTTGTTGTTTTGTTTTTTGTCTCAGATACTTCTGAGTGAGGCACAGTCTCTTCCGGATGCCGGAGATGTTTGCAGTGACTATCACGTGAGCTGCAGTGGCTCACCCTGGCTCCTTCCTTCTCCCTTCCTTCCTCTCTTTTTCTTTCTGTTTTAAATGGTGTTTTTATTCACTCTGAGAATTTCATACAGTGTGATTTGATCATATTCACATCCCCTAGAATCGTCTCCTAGGGCCTTCTGTACCTCCCTACCCACTCAGTTTCATTTCAATAGCTATAAAACAAACAAATAAACTATAAAATCCAATCAAGGCCTCAGTTTCCTCTTTAGAAGGACACAGTGAATAATGCAGGATTACCGTTGATCATCCTGACTCCTAGTGCTAATGGGTGTGCAGTTCACAGCCTAGAGCCTGGCACATAGTATTTGGTAAATGGTGGCCATAGCTTTTCCTTATGAAGACCACAGAGGCTAGACTTAGTTACAGTTGAATACGAGTAAACACTACATCTTTGCAACAGTTTTGTGACACTTGTCAGGTCTATGAATTAGAATGCAGTGTGGCCCCATGAACTGGCCACGGCAAGTCCTAGTAAGATGCACAGGTCGGGTGACTGGTCTCTGAGTAGTTGTCAGATCACCCTAAGCATTTCATTTAGGAATTACAGGGGAAAATATTGCAGAATTTTTCAGTTACCTCCATGGCTTATGGCGACCCTGAGATCAGATCTATATTTTGGGTGTGTTTCAAGCCCCTTGAGCCAAACTGCACCCCCTCTCACCTTGCTTAGCTTTCAGGGACACAAAGAGAAATACACACAGGTAAGAGAATTTTCTAGGTAAGGGGGAAACGGTACTCAGGACGAGTGGTTGGCTATTCACAAAGAGCCTGCAATTAGGCTCTAATGAGATAATTAAAGCTGCGTGAGGGAGACAGAGACAGATTTGTACTGTCAAGGGGGAGCTCTGAGCAGCTGAAATTTCACACAATCACACTTTTCCTGATTCAAGCAGATCGGAACTCATTTAGTTAGCAGTGAGCAGACAGAGGCACCCCACTGGCTCCCTTAATTACAACACAGGGGCACTCTGTGTAAACACTGGAGGAATGCTGCATATGGTAATTCATAAATCACATGACTAAGTTTCCTCTTGGGTGGACATTAGATTGCAGACCAGTGCAGATTTTTTCCCCTGGACATGCAAACGTCCTTCATTTAATCACTGATCATGAAAGCATTGTGCTACTTGGGATGATTTTTTTTTCCACAGCTCACAACCCTCTAGTATTTCTATTCTTTCCCAGACCAAGGATGAAGTGCTTCTGTTTCTAATCACCTTAGGGGCTCCCCTGAGTTTTGAGGTGGTGGGGTTCTATTTATTTTTGGTTTAAATGAAAAGAGAAAGAAACAAAGAAAGAGGAAAGAAGAAGAAACAGAGCTTTGAGAAAGTTTTATTTTTTAACTTTTCTGATGTTACATGGATAGATAATGAAAAGGTCACATGAGAAAGATTAAGGCCGGAGGCCATATTGTGATGAGAAGAGCCGGGATGACTTTGGAAGCGTGTGGCAATTTGGGGGATGAAGGAAGGAGAAGAATTTCTGGTCTCCATTGTATGCCTCATGGGTTGGATAATACAGTCGATTTCTTTGCAGGGTGTCAGGTGTGAAGAGGGTTCAAACTGCACTAATATAATTTACATACCTAACTTGAAATATTTGCATTATGATTTTTAATGTAAACCAGGACATTTGTTCTATTTTCTTCATATTTCTAGCCCTTGCTGAACTCACTGGCCCTTGCTGACCACTCCAGCTCAAACCGATTTCAGAACCCATCTGGGCTGTGGCCAGGGCTAATCCTCAGGACCCTTGCTTTTGCTATTGGCACATGCAGGCGGTGCCCAAGAGTGTCCCCTCCCTTCTCCTTCAGCTCCTTCCTTCAGCCTGCCTCTGAGCTGTGCCTCTACCGTCCTTGACAGGCTGTCAGGCTGCCAGGTTTAGGAAATGGAGACTCCTATTTTCTTTCCCATCTCCCTGAGAACATTCTAGAAAGAATGTTCTAGAAAGCATTCTTGTTTGTTTTTCTCTTCCTGTAGAGTAGCAGATCGCAACCTTCCTAACACTGCGACCCTTTAATACATTTCCTCATGTTATGGTGACTCTCTCACCCACCCATAAAATTATTCTGCTGCTACTTAACAACTGTAATTTTGCAACTGTCTTCATCAGGGTTTCTATTCCTGCACAAACATCATGACCAAGAAGCAAGTTGGGGAGGAAAGGGTTGATTCAGCTTACACTTCCACACAGCTGTTCATTACCAAAGGAAGTCAGGACTGGAACTCAAGCAGGTCAGGAAGCAGGAGCTGATGCAGGGGCCATGGAGGGATGTTCCCTACTGGCTTGCTTCCCCTGGCTTGCTCAACCTGCTCTCTTATAGAACCCAAGAATACCAGCCCAGAGATGGTACCACCACAAGGGGCCCTCCTCCACTTGGTCACTAATTGAGAAAATGCCTCACAGCTGGATCTCATGGAGGCACTTCCCCAACTGAAGCTCCTTTTCCTATGATAACTCCAGCCTGTGTCAAGTTGACACACAAAACCAGCCAGTACAGCAACTGTTATGGATTGGAATGTAAATACCTGAGATGCAGGATATCTGATATTCGACTCCCAAAGACGTCGTGACCCTTTCTAGGTTGGAAAACCCTGCTCTAGAGCCTTTGGCTGCAGCCACAGGCCTGATCTCTCTTGTTGGTTTGTTTGTTTGTTTGTTTGTCCCAGAGAACGGTTTATGTAAAATGTTGCTTCTGGTGCTGAGTGACAATTAATCCCAGTATTTCCAACTGTCCATCAAGTGCCTAAATTTTTCTATTTATTCCAGGCCCAAGCAGAAGTAAGCACCTGAAAACACAAACTAATCAAGGCGTGTGGAGGTTCGTGATCATTCTTGCCTGTAGACCAGCCTACTAAGGCACTGTGTCTTCGCAAGAACACAGACGGGTCAAGGCTCTTTTCTGTTTCCCACGGGCTAGGGGAGAGTTTTGTTACTCTCTTCGATGTGGCCCTAACAAAACCTGAGTACCATCCTTTGGTGATTAGTTCTCTCTTGACTTTCAAGGGTGGTTTGAGGCGATACCTGCCTTGGTTTCCCAAATCAGACTGCCTCTTTTGACCGTGCGTATGGCTCAGACTTGAAGAATGAGCCTCTTCTGTGTTCTTCCTCCAGTGTAAATTGGATCCTAAACTGTTGGCTGTTGAGATAAAAACATTTGTACCGTAGACCTTGAGATTTAACCTAAGTTCTCTTAGCAAGTTTCTATTACAAAAGGATTTTTTTTTTTGCTCAGTAGATATATAAGCAAATATAAGCCATTTACAAAACTAATATGTTTTTATGTGTGTGTGTGTGTGTGTGTGTGTGTGTGTTTACCAAAGTTTTCCTTTACTGAAACTGAAAATCATTTCTACAAAGATTATTATTATTGTTGTTATATGTTTGGGTTTGTGTGAGGTGAGTTTATGCCGGATCCTACAGAAACCAGAAGGGGTGTCAGATCCTTTAGGACTGGAGTTATGGGCAATTGTAGGCTTGCTAACATGGATTCCAGGAACTGAACCGTGGTCCTCTGCCATAGCAGGAAGTGCTTTTAACCACTGAGCCATCTCTACGGCGCCAAGTTGGCCGTTGTTTTATCGTATTTTATAGTGGGAGTCGTGGGCAGTGGGAGACACTCACACTGTTGAATCGAGGAAAGCCAGTGTGAGCATTTGAGGTCGCCTTTCGAGCCCCAGGGCTCAGCGCCTGGCCTTCCCAGCTGCTCCCGTGCTCAGGCCGAGCCCCTCGCAGCCATCGTGCGGCTCCGGGCTGCCCTGGTGCTGCCCCAGACTCAGTTCTCTACTTTGTTTATTAGGAATAAGCTGTATCGGCAAAATCCCACTGAGGCATTATCTTACAGATCGGATCGTGTCAGATCTATGGCGTTATGAAGTGATTTTGGGGAAAGAAGAAGTGAGAAGACTTTTTTTTTTATTGGATATATTCTATATTTACAATTCATTTCCCTTTTTCTGGTTCCCCACCCCCAAGGGTCCCACATGCCCTTTTCCCTCCCCCTGCTCCCTCATCCACCCTCTCCCACCTCACTGTTCTTGTACTCCCCCACAATGATGTTTTGGTCCATTCTAGCACCAGTGTCCACTCCTTTCTTCTTGTGAGACATCACTTGATATGTGATTTGTGTCTTTGGTGTTCCAAGATTCTAGGCTAATATCCACTTATCAGTGACTGCATACCATGGGTATTCTTTTGAGACTGGGTCACCTCACTTAGTATGACGTTCTCCAGCTCCATCCATTTCTCTAAGAATTTCATGAATTCATTGTTTCTAATGGCTGAATAGTACTCCATTGTGTATATATATACCACATTTTTTGTATCCATTCCTCTGTTGAGGGACATCTGGGTTCTTTCCAGCTTCTGGCTATTATATATAAAGCTGCTATGAACATAGTGGAGCATGTATCCCTATTGCATGCTGGGGAATCTTCTGGGTATATTCCCAGAGAAGACTTTTAAACAACAACACAACATGTCCTCCTTCAGCCCCAGATGGCCCCCAAATGTCCCATTGAATGTCGCCTCCTCTCTCTCCCTTCCTCCTAAGGAAAAGAGGCCATGAATTTGAAAAAAAAAAGTAGAGAAGAGTATATGTCAGGGTTTGGTGCAGGGAGAGGGAAGGCAGAAATATAATTATATATTATATTATTAGAAACACTATAATCTCAATAATAAAAAAGTAAATGCAGATTTGTTGGGGGGGGGAAGGAAGTATCTAAACTGAGACTTGAGCTTGTAAACCGTCACTGGCCGGGGAAGCAGCAAGATGCAGCTGTTTTAGGGCAGCCAAAGGCACAAGCGTAGGCCAGCCCCGCCTCTCCTAGTCTTGATTGGTTTGTAATCACACTGGGTTCACGAGCACAACTGTTTAAACTTGCTTTTCCAGAGCCTCATTAATCTTTGCTATTGGTTCATCTCCCGTTTCCAAATCTGACCTCAGCCCCGAGGCGGTTCTGCCCAGCGGCCGGCAGCTGGGAGACATTTCCCCCCTCTCAATCCAAGAGAGTCAGTGTGGAAGGGCCCTGAGCTGGCACCGGTGTCTGGGCTTTTGAGACTGAATCGCTGGAGTGTGGGGATTCGGTGTGGGTTACTAGCCAAGGAATCATCTGACCGCGTTTACTTCAGAACTGAGGGTTTTGGAAAGAACTATAGCTCATGCCCTGGAACATGAGCTTATCATAGGACAGGATCAGAGTTATGGATCTAGTTCTTTTTTTTCCAAAACTTTTGTATGTCTCTCTCCCCAGCTGACCTCCCTATTATTTTAAGTGCGACTTGGGGGAACATCCAAAGCCATAAACTAAGGAGTGAATTTAGAGCCAGATTTTCAAGTAAGGGTCCAAATTCCTCTCTTTGTTCTGACTTTTCTTTGCCACCTCAAATAACACGAACACTGATCTGCTTGGCCCCCTCGGTCAAGTGCCCCGCCCCTTTGGCCACACCGCTCACTTCTGGACCATGAGATGTTAAGTTATATCACCGACACACATTTCCGAAGATCGACCCTCTCTCGTTTCAGTTTGTCGAGGTTGGAGACTGCTTTTGGTTTCTTGATGGTCTTTTTCTCCTTCTCTTTCAGAAGATGTTTCAGCTAATTGGGTCCTCAGGAAGCCCTAGCCGTTATCCCTTGTTGGACGTGTGACGGAATACCATGCGAAGTGGCCTTCAGGTCTGAATGCCGCAGAGGCATTAATAATGAGACCCTCTCAGAGACTGAGAAAGTTTAATTCATCTAGCTGAATTTACACCGGCTGACCTGAGAACTGAAGGGGCCTGCTCAGATAGAGTACACTAGAGTGTTCCTTCCCAAGAGGAGAGAAGAGCAAAGGGAACAGTCCTCTCGAAGGGAGGTTAGTGGAGAAAGCAATAGCAAGTCTCAGGAGTGCCCAAAACGCTTGCAGGAAGCGATGCGGGGACTTGAGGTTTAGTTTGTGTTGGCTTACATGTGCACCTCTTCAGCCGCGCCAGCGGCTCTGAAAAACGAGTGAAGGAACATCCCCTTTTACAGAAGGAAAAGTTGAGGATGCGAGGACAGACACCTTCCTCTTCTCCCTCCCCTGACGCAAGCTGACTGGGTGTGCCATGTACTAGGTATGACGAACTATTGTTCTTTCTGGAGCCCATGCTTCATGTGTTAAAAGCTTCGTAACTCTTCCCACAACCCTCTAAGGCAGGTGCATACACATCTCATCTTAAAGACTCTAAAACTGAGGGTCGAAGGAGTTGAGTTGTCCATGGTGGCATGACCAGGAAGCTAGAGGAACCGCTCTGCCTGACGATAGCTCACACTCCCAGGACCACATCTGCATTCTTGGCTCAGGCTGTCAGTCCCTTGTACTTTTGGGAACCAGTGCCCTGTTCAGCTATCGTAAAGTGATAAGGTAGCTTCAGGCCAACAAGGAGAAGAGAGAGTCACCTCTGACACACACCACATACAGCTCAGCCTCCTCAGCTCCACAGGGAACAGCGGGCAGACCTTTTTCAAAATATGAGACGAGTTACTTGGAAAATGTGTGGCAACATGTATGTCTCGTTGGACATGGTGCTGGGCATGCATGGATTTCTGAGGCAGTGTTGAAAGACACACGGCGGACCTTAACAAAGAACGTACAACTTCATAGCAGAAGAGAAAACAGTGAAGGGTCAAAGGGCATTTATATAAGTATTACGTTTCTGACTGACAATGATACTCAGGGGTGAGGAAGGCTTGATCGGGCATCTGTTGTGCTATGTGAAGAATGCAGAGCTACTGTGTCTCAGAACTGAAAGATGTTACATAGTAGACGAGACCAAAACCTCCAAGGAGAGCAGCTGTTGTTAATATTTATCACAACCTGGCTGCATACCCATGGGTGAGCCAGGTACACAGAGAGGAAGTCCTGGAAACACCTGGAAAGGCCCAGAACTGGCAGCCATTTACTACCCCCACACAAGGCAATGAGTGGCTGAGATTGTCATCTGGAGCAACGTGAGCATGGCCGCGTGTGTTCAGTGTGGTTTCGTACGGTGCTGGCGAAATGCTTGGTTTCAAAACCTTACTGACGCCTAGCTTGTTGATTCCTTGCATGATGGAAGCGTGTGGCCGAGTCTTCTTGAGGCAAACACAATTATAGATTATATGTCTCTCTGAGAAAGGTTAGGCAGGGTCTCTGCTTATCCAGCAGGGGTGTGCACATCTGCGTCAGGTCCCTCTCCAGTACAGAAAGTGTGTGGTGAGAGGTCTTGGGGATCTCTCCGTGACGCTCTAAGTCACACCAATTCTTTTCCATGTCCTCCCGTCTCCCTTGCTCTTACTCTCTGTCTCTCTGTGTAAACATATGATTTAGGGGGTGGGGTGGGGTGGTCATTTCTGATCATCTAGAAAGCAAGAAACCCAGGAAACAAAGTTTTCAGTGTCCCTTACGACTTAAGCTCAGAAGTCATGCACTACCTTCTATAGTATCACAATGGTCAAAGAAATTAAAGGTTTCCAAAGACGTGAGAGAAATTAAAATCTGTCCCATAACTTGGTGGAGGATGCTAACATCTGTCTCACTTCCTTTGTTGCTATGATAGAATACCTAACAAAGCAAGCTGAAGAAGAGGCCGTTCTAGCTTAAAGTTCAAGGTTGTATGTCATCACTGTGGGGATGTCAGAGGGGCAAGGACTTGGTATACCTGGTCCTGTTGCATCATGGAGAATGGGGAATGCTTATGCTTCCTTCTTTTTATGCAGCCTAGTGAATGGTGCCACCCATAGTGGGCGTGCCTTCCCGGCTCAATTAACCCAATCAAAATGACATCCCTCAGGCATGCTCCCCAAGGGGCTGTCTCCCAGGTGGTTCTAGGTTTCATTAAGTTGACAACTGAGATTAAATATCACAGCATCTCATTGTAAGAAGAGCTTTCAGGAAGGGAATGTCTGCTGATATAGCAGTACTTAAGAAGTTCCATCTAATACAATATTGAAACCACGAAGCTGTGCGCAATTCTTCACAACCATTTTAAGACACTCAATGTTTCTTAAAGAATAAGTCTCTCTATATTCTTACTTGGTCAGAACCTGATGTGATGGTTAAATGGGTTTTGGAACTGTAAATTTGAGCTTATATCGTGTTACCTGACATTTGCATGTTAGACCCCTTCAATTGGAACATTTCAAAATTTTTATCCTTGACTCCGTCTCGAATTTATGTAAAGATTAAGAATGCAAAGACTCACCTCTAGTCATCTAGTTAGATGAATCTGTTTTAATATTTTGTCTCACTTTTAACTCATTTAGACCCTTACCACCTCCCTCCCCATCATCATCAAATTCACGAAGGTTAAAATAGATACAGTACTTAGTATATAGATAGTATTTAAATTTCATTAATCGCACTAGTAACGTTTTCATATTGGCTTTCTCCCCTGAACCAGCATCCCAGCGTGGGTACCCAGGTTGTTTTGTCTTGTCATATATCTCATGATGTAGCATATGCTAGCCTGAATCTAGCTACATATTCCAGCCTGGCCTTAAGTTCACCACGGTACTACCTCTACCACTCAAGTACTAAGAACACAGAACAAGCTGCTCTTTAGATTCAGGGCACTTCTTGTTTAAGATAGTGGATGGATAATTTTATTTCTACCCTCAGAGAATCGCAAAGCCATAGACTATAAGCCACAAGCAGCATGGGATGAGAAATTCTGTTGGACAATTGAGCCAGGAGGGAGGAGCCTATACAAGACAGCACGAATCTGACCACAGAGGGAGGTCTGGCATGGGTAGGGTACCACGTCTGACAAAGCTGGCTAGCATCGGCAAACCAGGACCTCCATGTTGAAATAGTCTTATACCATCTGAAATTAACCAATCCACAAACTCATGACATTCCCAGCTTACCATGGTTTTGGCAGACAGATAGGGTTCTTGGCTCCAGCCCTACTACAAGGAGTCTAGTGCATGTGTGTGGGGTCACTCACAAGGACTGGGATAATTCTTGTCAGACCTAGGACTTTCCATGACTTCAGTCTCCTAGGCTCTTAGGATGAGGGACTAGGAAAGACAAAGGAAGTCCTGGCCTTGACACTTTCTAATTACATCTTTTACGATGATTCTAGCTGACCTATTGCGTATCTCCCAGTCCTTAATGTTCTTGACCTCACTTTTCTGATTTATAATATCAGGGGTTGGGGCTGAATTACCTCTAGGTTCCCTTCTGGGTTTTGTATTCTGGGAAATCTCCTTTGTCTAAATCTTTTATAAAGTGTGAATTAAACTCACAGATTAAGATGAATTACCCAAGGGCCTGGATGTATTGCAGAAGAAAACTCCTCAGGGCCCCAACAAGCCTGCTTTTTTGGAGCATGCTTTCTTTGTACAGCTGTGAAGAGAGCTATCTGCAACACAAGCTATAACTTCATATGACTAATGGTAACCATGGCGACCACTAACTATTCCTTCTAGACCTTGCATCTGCACAGCTCACTGGAGCAGAGGAAATAAATGCTTCTGCTTTGAAAAATGATAAAAATAATCCCGGCTAGCTGCAGGCTGGGAGAGAACGGAGAGCTCTCACACCTGAAGGTCAAACCATTCCATCTTGTTTTTTTGCTCAAGGCTTTCATGAATCTTGGGAACTTTGGTTACCCACTGAATGGAGAGGTCTCAGGCCTGAGGGTTTATCATTAGGAGAAGAACCTGAGTAATTCTTAAAGAGGATTCTGACAACATATGGTGACCCCCTATGTCGAAATAGGAATGTGAACATTAGAACACACACAGAGAGAGAGAGAGAGAGAGAGAGAGAGAGAGAGAGAGAGAGAGAGAGAGAGAGACTCCCCCAGGCATCCAGCAGCTCAGGATGTCAGGTTGTGTTATTCGTTTAAGGGAAGACTGGCCAAGGTCAAGCGGGGGCCTGGCAAAACAGAGACTGAGAATGAGGAGGCTTGCCCGAGAAAGCAGGGCATATGAAAACACAGGTAGAGAAAATATCAAGGAATAATACTGCAGTGAACAGAAGCCTGCATAGGGTAGCTGGGCACACAAGCTCTGTGTTAGAATGGAGACTAGGTTGATAGCTTCTTGGGTAAACATGAGGTACCAGCCGAAATTCCAAAGTCCTCTAGAATAGTCTAGGACAGCCATGCAGGAATATGAAAGAACCCATTAGTCACTGGTGATAGACAGGGGTACAAAGACCTGGGGGTGGCATGGCCCATCTCAAGGGATTAACCCATTATTAGCAGGAGAGAAGACATATCCAGAGCTATCACATTTTGATATAAGCATGAATTTTGGATTTATTTAAATGTGAAATTCTTAATTCTGAATGCAGACATGGTACGGCTTGTCCTTTTGCAACCTCTGAAGTTATGGGTGACCTTTTGAGCATGAAGGTAGAAAATGCTAAAGAGATAAAAGCTCTATATACAATGACCACGAGACCACAAAACTTCAACTGTTGTGGATGTCTGCGATGGCCTTTGAAGTCGCACTCTTCAGTGGTTACACTGTGTGGTTTAGAAAAAGCTGCCAACAGAAGGAAGAAAGGTGATGTGGGCAGATCTGAATGTGGGGTGCAGAGATACATACGCCAGTCTGTCTCAAATGCTAGACACCTTTTAGAGTGGCTGCCCTGTCTGTCTCCCACAATATCCTTCTCCACAGCTTCTAACGTGAGCTGCAGTAGATGTGTATGCGGTATGTAGACAGAACAGGAGACCATCTGGACAATGGTATTTAGAACTGGACGCTGAGCCGGTCATTTGCTTTAGAGGAGTCTGGGCTCCACAGATAGATGGAAAGCTCCTGTCAGGTATGAAGAACAAAAGGACAGATGAGATGGCCAGTCTCTGAAAGAGGGCAAAAAGCCAGCACACTCAGACATGACCCCCCCCAAAGGTGACTGTGGCTATTGCCCAAGGGCACTTTAGAAAGCAGAGGATCCTTTGAGTCTTTGGAAAATCACAGCAGCTCTCTAGATCATGGAGTCACGAAAGGGAAATCTGAAAACTTGAAAGAAGAGGAGGGACTTGGAATTCCAAGTCCAGACGAGCTGAAGACATATTTTAGGGCAACACCAGCCTCCTGTGAAACGCTCTTATAGGGAACTGCTGTGATTCAGGATGAGAAGCACAGAGAATTTATCCTTCCTCTTATGAAGGATTGAAGCTTCGAATATGATGAAAAATCGAGGATATACAAATCAACTTGAGAAAATATGTAAGCTTTTTAAACATGAATATGCACATGGCATAAACACATACTGTGGAATTCAAAGAAAAACCAGATGGTTAAGGTTTCAGTACACTCTTCATAGGGGAAAGAGAATGTGTGTGTGTGTGGGGGGGCATATTTAGAGGGACAGCTAATGTATTTTAGCATAAACGAGTGGGCCTTGCTTATTTTGGCTTTAAGATGTCTTCCAGGAGCTCAGATGTTCAATAGCTGCTCTCCAGTTTTGTGTTGCTAGCAGGTGAAATTTATGAGGTGGGGAATGAATGGTTGGTGGTCTGCCGGTCACTGCTTTTGGGTCGTTGGAGAAGATTTCAGAACATGGGCCATGAGGTAGACAGCTTTGCTGTGCCATGTGCCTCTGCCATGATGTACTGCCTCAGACCCAAGGTGACTGGGCCGTTCGATAGTGGGCAGAATCATGAACTGACACTGTAGAAGTCCTGGCAAACAAAGACACTCAAAAGAGTGACGTGTAGACACGTATCCTCCCTCTGGATATCAGGCTATTGACACGATGGACCCAAGAACTTGGAATTCTCCCCCTTTCCCCCACAGTCTCATGTTGAAGTCTGGTGCCAGTGGGAGCTTGCTTCTTGTAAAGAGATCTCACATAGTTTTGATAACTTACTAGACCTCCTCTTAAGAGAAACCTCAGCCAAGACAATAACAAGTCACTGATGGGTAGATCTGCAACTGATGGATGTATCCGTACCTTGACCTGCTTAGCTATATACCTTAGGTCCTTTATTTCAACCTAAATCTTATATCAGGACCCTAAAGTTGGAGTTGAGGGGCTATCACTGAACCCCCTTATTTGGTTACTGAGGTAGTTACTTTTTTGTTGAGCTCGAACACCATGTTCAATAGCGACTTAAGGATTTATGGTTCCAAAGATTAAGAGTCCATCTTAACGGGAGGAGGCATAACAGTAAGCCTTAGGCAAGGCCACAGGAAGAGGAAGCTGAGAGCTCACATTTCAACCCTGTGCTCAAAGCAAGCGTGAAACAGGACGAGGCCTTAAAAGCTCTTGAAATCTGCCCTCAGGGACATAACTTCCTCCAGCAAGGATTCACGTGTCTTAGTTAGGGTTTCTGTTGCTGTAAAGAGACACCATGACTGAGGCCACTCTTATAAAGGACAGCATTTAATTGGGGCTGGTTTACAGTTTCAGAGGTTCAGTCCATGATCATCATGGCGGAAGCATGGCAGCATGCAGGCAGACATGGTGTGGGAGGAGCAGAGAATTCTATATCTCGATTCAAAGGTAGCAAAGATGGTCTCATTCACACTGGGGAGAGAGCCCAGGAGCCCTCAAAACCCACCTACACAGTGACGCACTTCCTCCAACAAGGCCACACCCAACAGTGGCACTTCCCATGGGCCAAGCGTGTTCAAACCACCACTGCTAGAAAGTTTTTGTAAAAGTTATGGAATTACAGCCTCATGGAACCATTCTGGGATTGTATAGCTTATTGCATGAGCTTTGGGTAAGAAACAAGGAGAAAGAACAGAACTCAGGACAGGTGGCACATAGGGCAAAAGGCAACAGCTAACTGCTGGAATACAGAATGCGCTCTGTGTGCTCATGTTTTTAAAATCTGGTTCTCAGTGGGTGATGCTCAGGTAGCTTGTGGAGATTACTGGAGGAAGTAGGTTCCTGGAAGCATCCCTTCAAGGTCTGTTCTGACATCACCCAACCCTTGTTTGATGTGAGGTGAAGAATTTCCTCTGCTACTTACTTTTGCTTCAATTGTGTTTTCCAAACTCACAGGGACACGGGACCCACAGACAACTCTTGGAAACCCTGAGACAAAGCAAAGGCTCTATCCTGTTCTATGCTGTTAATTTGCATCTGGTCACAGTTTGCACAGTAGCCTGAGTACAGCATACTGCCCACATCTCCAGTTTCACAGCGTTTCTGTCCTCCTTCTCAGCTGCATCGACTTCCCTCCTGGTGATGTGGATGTGAGGACCAGAATCAGGGAATACCAGGAACACCTCAAAGATGTTGGGAATATGCCTGAAGCTGGGGCATATTTCCTCTTTGAGGAAGGTATGCAGGCAGGTATGTATGGACACAGCTATAGCTCAGATTGACCTGAAGAGCACTTGTTTGTGTATTTGCATTATCTAGGTAGTGGTTACACATATTTGCTTTATCTAGGTAGTGGTTACATGGGATCTCAGGCAAGTATAGTTTTCAGACTCATGACTCTAGTATGTGTAGTATGTTCTGGCCAGGCTGGTGGGTGGTGGCATGCGGTAGCTCTTCCTTGGGACTTTTGCAATGGCAGGAATAGAATCTGTCACCTTGCTCTGATGGGGATGTGGTGCTTTCTATGAAACTGGAATGGTTCATACAAACTGGTCAAGGTGAGATGGGGTTAGCGCGAGCTCCCTTTCTTAAGAAAGTAAGTCAGTACCATTTGTGTGTAGTGCTTAGACTTATAAACGCCCCCCAAACATGGATATATAGGGCAGTGGAAACCGACAGGAGAAATGAAGGGAACATTAGCATAGAACAGGCTGACTCATGAAGAGAGGGAGACAGATAGTCATGGAGCGGAAAGAACCAGAAAATTCTGTGCAGAAGGCGCCATGCTCCACAAGTCCTTGCTGAATTCAGAGAGGCCACTCGTACATCACAGAGAGATGATCTAAATAGTTACACCTATCTAGAGAGAGACGGTGGCAAAGCAGGGATGCTGCTACCCACTCAGGGTGTCTAATCTCCAGTGTGCCCACAGTCCCCTGCAAAGAACGGCGCGAGAGAGACCAAGATGCGGGGATTCCAAGTCAAGATCGCAGCTCTCCAGATTGGGACTAATAGCATCCCACTACCTGCCCCTCTTCCCTCAGCACCTCTGAGGGGCTTGCCTACATGCACTTTCATGCTCAGATGTCTAATTCTGACTCGGAAAATTGCTAGTTTCAACTCCTTTGCCAGATGGCGGAGGAAAGAGCAATTGACTGTTTGCGCTAACTGTCTGTGTCAGAGCCCAAAGCAGCCGATTCCAATTAACATAAAGAGCAGAGTGGTTGGTTCTCTTAACAATCGAAGCTGCACCGCGTAGGACAGGGAAGTGATGGGGACGTGGAGCCGGGAGACTGCAGCCTCCTCGCAGAGAAAGGCAGGCACTCGCCTAGATGCTCGCCACCCAGGTGGGGCGCTGGGCGGGCGCTATGGAGTGACAGGAATATCAATCAGGCTCTCCGCTAGGCCGTCATCTCCACGGACCCCCGCCCCCATCCCCCTGTGCCCTTGGTTCCTTTCTGCTTAGCTGAGCAGAAAGAGTGGATCTGGGAGTCACATGGCAGACACAGCTTTGTTTGTTTGGGTGGCCCGCCGCCGTGGCGGTATCAGCGTACTCAGATGTGAGGCCCTTCGTGGAAGAAGTGATGGTCTTTTTAATAAATGAGATGGATAGAGCTTCTTGCTATTTAAAGTCATTTTTATAGGTATTCTTTGAGATCAAAATTTAAATATCTGGACAGAATATTAGCCCATTCCTCCTCCTTTCCATTCTTTCACAAGGCTTATGGAACATATACACACATATTCATATACACCTACATACACATCTACACCTACACCTACACCTACACCTACACCTACACATACACATACACATACACATACACACACACATACACACACACACACACACACACACACACATATATATATATATATATAGTCTTTTCCCCCTTCTGTTCTTTCCTCTAAAGGTGGCATATTACGTAATCCATTTTGTGCTTTTGGGGTCACTGAACAATGGCCTTTGGGGTCTTTCCATATTAGCACTCAGAGCGTGTCTTCTGTCTCCCTCCCCTACACTGTGTTCACTACTATGAGTGCCACCGCTCACTTGGCCAGGATTGCCTTAGGTTTGGGCCCTGGGTTTCCAGGGTTTCCGGGGTTTCCCGGGTTTCCGGGGTTTCCAGGTTGTTGTTTATTTGTTCTGTTGCTATAACAAGTATCTTCCTGGCACACAACTTCTGGAATTCTGGGTTTTGATTCCTCTGTTCACATTGGGAAACCAGAGCCCTGCACCTTGAGCAAACCCCATGGAAACTCTTTGGTTTTAGGCTCTGAATGTCTGGGGATAATGGGTGTGACTTGATTCAAACTCTGGCTTTTGCAAACCTTTCTGGCTAGATTTCTCAAAGGCAGACTGCTGCTGGAGAGAGCTGGGCATCTTTTAAAAGCATTTACACCAAATGTGTGCTGAACACAAATGGCCATGGGGGGGAGGGCGGGTGCGCTGGAGATAGCCTTAGCTCCGGGGATGGCATGGAGGGGGGGTGCGCTGGAGGATTCTGAAGGTGAGTTTCCGACCCACTTCCCAAAACCACTCTGCCCTAATCCCCAGACCTGCAGAGGTGATAAAGCCCTGTCTCTCTGATTATGTTAGGAAACCATAATATTTCTAAAGATGGTTTAAAAGCAGGATAGTTCCCCATCAACCTCTGATTGCTTGACACTGGAGAGAGATTCACACAGTGGGGCTTTTGGTCTCAACCCTCTGTTGCTGGACACGGGGGCTCATCCACCTAGCCGACGAGTCTGGGACCAGGTTCCCTGCTTCTTCTGAGTGGAGCGACTGCCTCTCTGTCCTGTCACTCAGACTTTATTGCTCTGTGTTAACACTGAGGTGACTGTCTAGGCATTGCCCACAGAATGGCTGCCACCCGGGGGGGGGGGAGCTGCTTCCTGTTGGTGTGGCACATGGCATTGCTTGCCACACCCCTCCGTTAATCTGCCTTCTGCTAACAAAATTGGTTCCCCAAAAAGAACCCCCGAAGGTCGAGAAGCGATAGACACACTCACATAGACAAAGAGACACACACAGGCAGACAGATAACACACACACACACACACACACACACACACACACCACACACCATTACTGATTATACTTTCCTGTCTCAACATCTTTTATATCTAGCATACCCCCTATCTATCTACCAACTTTCCTACAGGTCTGTAGCTTAAAAAAATAATTAGAAATAGAACTGTTATATGGTCTATTCTTTCATGACTTTCTTATTACCTCTTAAGGTTAAAAAAAGTTTATTTTTAAAATACCTGTTAGTCAGGTGTAGAGAGGAGGGGGATTGTGGACAAAAGGCTAAAGCACTGGAGTTGGAGTCCAAAACGATTGAAGACTAAGATCAGAACTGACATTTCTCTAAGGGGACAAAAGGACACCCTGAGTGACAGCTCAGAGAGAGAGAGAGAGAGAGAGAGAGAGAGAGAGAAACAGAGACAGAGAGACACAGAGAGAGGCAGAGACAGAGAGACAGACAGAGAGAGAAGGAAGGGAAAAGGGGGAGGGAGAAGGGGAGGGGGAGGAGGAAGGGGAGAGGGGGAGAGGAGGGGGAAGAGGAGAGGGAGAGGGAGAAGAAGGGGGAGAGGGAGAGGGAGGGGGAGAGGGAGAAGGGGAGGGGGAGGGAGAAGGGGAGAAGGAGGGGGGAGGTGAGGGGGAGAGGGGAGGGGGAAGGGGGAAGGAGAGGGAGAGGGAGAGGGAGAGGGAGAGGGAGAGGGAGAGGGAGAGGGAGAGGGAGAGGGAGAGGGAATCAGGCAGGGGTAAGGACCGTGAGTGGCGGGCGGACTTTCGTTGTACATTGTACAGAGTGAGCACTCAGTCCGGACACTGACCGCACTCCTGACTCAAGTCCTGAATATGCTTCAGCTCTTACCGCACGCTGCCAGTGGGACGTGGGCATGTGTTGCATGCTTCGAACATGGGAGACAGGCAGCACTTCATGGCCTGGCCCATTCAGACTCAACAGCTTAGAAAATCATGAGAATGAGAATAAAAATTATGTCAAGACTCATCTACTTCCTCTCATCATAGTGAACTTTTCTGCGTTTGTCTAAATAATTCGCTCTTTACAATTTCTGGAGCTGGATGAAGTTTTCTTTTTAAACCACTTGAAACTATTTTGTCTACGAAGAGCACAAAAGGTCTTTGGTGAAATTATCAGTTTAATTCGTGAGATCAAGTCATGAAAATGCATGGGTTTGCTAGCACCAGAGAGCCCAGCAGACACTCAGTGTTGAGATACCCATTGCTCCGTTCTGTTCTGTTGTGCTTAAGAAGCAAGTGATGGGAATTCAGCCTCTTTATGACTGACCCAGCTCGTCCCAGCCCTCTTTCAGAGTATATTATGTGATGTCTGAAGGGACTACCTGACCAACTCTGCTGTCTCCAATTAGGTTTGGTCTGTTTTTCCCTTAAAATAATTTTTCTGTCTGGCCCTATGTCTGGCTGCTACCCTAAAAATGGTATGCTGGTAGACAAACTAGTCAGTATTGATAAACTGAGCCTTGTAAGCTTTGAAAAGGAATGGAGGCCCTCTTTATCGGATTCATTTCTTTAAAACTCTGGGCAAAGCTGGGCATGGTGACACCAACCTTTTAATTCCAGTACTTGGGAGGTAGAGGCAGTTGGATCTCTTAGAGTTCAAAGCTAGCCTGGTCTACATGTTGAGTTCTAGGCCAGCTAGAGCTATACAGTAAGACCTTAAAACAAAAACATATAAATCAGAAAGCTGGGCAGGCTGTTCATTGGTGTTTTCGACTCAGGCTGGTGTGCTGTCCTCATAACACCTTCATGGCCGTCAGTTATTGATGGGGGCGAGGATGGGGATGTAATCTCAGGAGGTCAGGGGTCATTGGCTGGGCTTCAGTTTGGTTCCCTGTTCCTTCTCTCCTGAGTGTAATTTGCTGCTGGCATTTTTTATGCAATCAAAGCTTCAGATTATCAGAAGCAAAACGCAAGCGGAAAGAACCAAACCTTCCCAGGGATAATAATGTACCTTTATCCACAAATAGTTGTCCCCATAACTTGAGGGAGCCACACCTGATCTTACCAGACATTGGAAGTGGCGACAGTCTGCTGAGGACAGCTAGTGTTCGCACAGTTGGTGGCCGTAAGCACCGCTGAGCCATCTTATCACCCGACTTCTGGGTCATTGTCCACTGCACACCTCAACTGGAACTACTTGACCGTCCATTCATCTGAAAGGGTGATGGTTCAGGGCCCACAACTCATTTGTTCTTTCATTTGGTCACTAACTCTTCTTATTATGTGGTGTATCAGGTACATGCTACATGCTAACAGACATGAACAGTAGAAACAACTCTCATGATATTTATGTCACCCTGGAGAAGGCCAACGCAAGAAGACACACTTGAGATCTAAACGGCAGTCCCTAAGGAGGAAGGTGGATGATGAATTTGTGTAATCTTGATAAGGCACAGCAGTGTTTGACCATCTGGAAGTCTTACCTTTGCTACGATGGGTTGAATTCCCCTCCTGTCCCCAGGCTAGTGTTGTTATCTATCATACGAGGGATTAAAGAGACAAATTGCAGAGCTCTTGATGCAACAGTTGTCGTATGGTTTAGTTCTCTTCACACTGTAGGTGGTGCCCTGACGTGTTCCTGGTTTCACAGCTCATAATGCCCAATTACAGGTCGTCGGTGTTCATCATGGGGACCATCAGTGAGTAGAATACCAGGAACCTGTGAATTTCTAAAGCTCCACATCTGCATGTTCCAGGTTTCGTATGTGGTCAATACTGATGTTACCCAGGCTCTCCGGGCTCCAGAAGCTACCTTCCATTCAGATCTTAGCCGCAGCTTTCCAGCCCCCAGCTCACCATCTAATCAGCACATATAGGCTTTGGTTTGCTTTCAGGTACCTCCTCTTGATCTCGCTACTGCCCCGAGCTTTTTATAATCAGCTACTGGCAGCTTTAAACTGCTAGATCTGCTCATGTTGCTTCACTCTGACTGTGGGCGCAGTTCCTTTTCCAAGCACATTTAAACCCAAAGGTTTGAGGAGAAGTATGGTATCTCGCTAGAAGACCTCTGGGAGCTTCACAAGGAGGTTCCTTGTTCTGTTTCTCCTTTAAACAGACACTGAGCTCAGTCCTTGTGCTATATAGTACATGGGCCGGTTTAACATATGGTGCTTTTGAACATATGGTGGCTTTTGACCGTGTTCCTCCTACCTCAGGCTTTTACTGATAGGACTTCACTGGTCTTAGAAGGTTAAGAAGTCCTCCTTTCTCCAGAGAAACCCATTAATATGAGTTAAAGATCACCATGGGCCAAGTCCTTCACAGCAGTTCACCCTGCTCTTTGATTTTCATTTCTAATTGGACTTTATTTTTACATAATTAAAATGTTCCAAGTAGGATTTTTTATTATACTATAAGTAATGTCTTTACTTTCAATTCGGTTAGAAATAAACAAAAATTTTAAAACATTGGCTTTTGGGGGATAACCCCTTTCCCATATCTACTAGACAACCATCGAAATTTAACTCCTTACTGGGCCAGATTTCCAGATGTTTTCTCCTGTAGAAATTTAGTGATGTTCCCTTACTACTCTAAGGGTAGGGGCTTTTACATTACTGTCTTCAGATCTTATTCTTGATCTTTGACAAAGAAGCAAAAAAAATATACAATGGGAAAAAATAAAGCATCTTCAATAAGTGGTACTGGTCTAACTGGTAGTCTATATGTAGAAAAATGAAAATAGATCTATATTTGTCACCTTGCACAAAGCTCAATCCAGGTGGATCAAGGATCTCAACATAAAACCAGACACACGAAAACTAACGGAAGAGAAAGTGGGAGAGAGCCTTGAAATTGTTGGCACAGGGAGAAATTTCCTATAGAACTCCAGTGGCTCAGGCTCTAAGATCAAGAATTGATAAATGGGACATCACAAAACTGGAAAGTTTCTTTAAGGCAAAGAACATAGCCAATAGGACAAATCAGCAACCTATATATATTGGGAAAAATCTTCACTAATCTCACATCTGATAGAGGGCTAATAACCAAAATATATAAAGAACTCAAGAAGCCAAGAAACCAAACAACACAATCAAAAATAAATAAATAAATAAATAAATAAATAAATAAATAAGGGAGGGGTATAGCCAGGCAGTGGTGGCACACGCCTTTAATCCTAGCTCTTGGGAGGTAGAGGCAGGCAGATTTCTGAGTTTGAGGCCAACCTGGTCTACAGAGTAAGTTCCAGGACAACCAGGGCTATACAGAGAAACCCTGTCTCGGAAAAAAAAATGGGGTATAGAACTAAAGAGAATTCATAACAGAGGAATCTCGAATTGCTGAGAAACACTTTAAAAATGTTCAAAGTCCTTAGACATCAGGGAAATGCAAATCAAAACATCGCTGAGATTTGGCCTTTGACTCTTTATTGATAGATCAAAAATCAATTGGAGACAAGGACCTTCAGCATTTGGACATGCAGATTCCTGATTTTGGGTGCCAGATTAATTAAAAACATTTAGAACCAATAGCCAACAGGTAACTTTTATTCTCCTAATATAATTGTCTCCAAGGCTTACTGCCTTAGTTTGCTAGACCTAGTCGTGGAGGCTTCTAGCCTCTATACAATCTTATCTAGGTCTAGGATGTTTCACCCTCTGAGACTTACTGTTAAATAAGCTTATCCTGAATTGCTCTGCTTGGCCTCATATCAACTCTGGTAATTTGATCTAATCTTCTGACTCCTCATTCTCTTGCTTATTTTGTCTTTATCTGTGTCTAGCATGGTCTCTCTTCGACCTATCTCTCCAAGGAAAACTGCCTCCTTTTCTTTTTCTTTCTGTGCTGCTCTGTCTTAAACAGTTTCCCTTTCCCCTCTATTTTCATGAGAGTTGGGCATAGTCTATTCTGTTAAATCTTTCTCTGATTCATCACTTTGTCTGCCAGTCAATTAAACATCATTTTCAAGCTTGGGTGCTTTCTTCTACAAATTAACTTTGCCTTCATTGTTTAGGTTTAAAGGTGTACTAAGGATGTGTCTGCATTCCAGCCAGAGGGATTAAAGGTATGAGCTGAGGTTGAGCCGCACCACAACTAGAAATAGATATTTTCTGTAAACAATATAATCTTGGGGGTTCACAGTGGATCAAATATCCTGCAACAGAAGAGTTCTTGAAATTAAATGGGCCCATGAGAGTAAGAAGATAGATTGAGGAAGGGAAGTTGAGAAGACCCAGTCCCCCATGCACTCAAGCCCTGACTGAAGACATACAAACATAAACAAGAGAGCTGATGGGCTCAAGGACAGAGGACTGAATTTACCAAGTGTTAGCTGAACTTATTGGGTTACTTTAAAGAAATTTTGGGGCAATAAAAATCAAATATGATCATATCTAATATATATTTTCACAGATTATCCTTCTGACCAGTCTTACCCTCTCTTTCCTTTAATATTCAAAGTGAGATACATAGAACTTTGATGTTTCAGGCTTTGAACTCATGATTATGTTCCAGATGTATTAGTACTTTTTGGTTACTTGACTATCTATTTTACAAATCTCTGATTTGAGAAATTAACAAAATTAATCCAGAGGAGAAATCTAGGATCCATCTATGTACTATTAAACCACATCTCTGGGTATGGAACCATGAACATATCTACATACAGATGACAGAACTGACATCACAGCTGACAGGGCTGGATGTGCTTGGAGCTTAATTTTATGATCTGGGCAAGCTCTAGGTGCTTTTGTTGAGTCTGAGCTTTTCCATCTGTTAAGGAAGAGTTGGAAACAACAGTCTTTACCTTACAAATGTATTGAGAATGTTGAGTAAGTGAGCACATGTAAGGTTTATGGAGGAACGCCTGGTGTACAATGCTGGATAGATTCCAGTTATGATGATCACATTTCCTGCCATCTGCTTTTGCTGTATGTTCATGTTTGATGATATTTAAGACGGGATGGGGGATGGAGGGTTTTATGGCTAATCAGCTTGGCAAATAGTCAAAGTTGGATTTTTCTCTTCCTGAAGAATTGTGTGTGTGTGCCTATATACATATGGTTTTTTTCTATAATGTATTCATGTTAATTTCTATATTACTCAAGGGTAGATTGAATTTCCTTTTCCAATAATGCTGAAAATATTCTGCTCATGGGGCAGGTTCTTTCTCATCTTAATCAACAGGATTAGAATGTTATTCATACGTGGGAGCAATTTCAGTGAACATGTGAGCCCGTGGAGTTCCTTTTATATTAGGGCCAGAGGAACATTTTAATTTTCTCTTTGTTATGTTCCAGACACATGCTGAACTGTATTGGGAATATCACTCTGAAATAAAGGAGCTCTTGCAATTCAGCACCTCCTACACACAGCTAATTAAATAGAATGAGAGGCAAGAAGCAGACAAGGATGAAGCTCATAAATATTACACGTTTTTATTAATAACACACAAATGAACTTAATTAAAACTGCATTTTCCGTGAGTTACAGTCTCACAGATGTGTTCCCCTGTCTGAGGGCTCCAGTGGGCGTGAAAATGTCCTGGAAATTTAACACAAGGAGACTCCCTATTGCTTTGGCACACGCCTCTCTCCATCCTTTGTTATTTTGCCACCTCTCCAGTCTCATAGACCTCGAGTGTTTAAATCTTCTGTTTTGCTGGTACATAGGCATTAGCATTTATGTGCTATCCCTGGGTTCCTCTGAGGTCCAGAGGAGCCTGTGCTCACGGTGACAAGTCTTGATGCTTTGAAGATTTATATGTGAGGCTGGGAAGAAAACTCAGTGAGAACTTACAGTACCAGCCCGAAGACCCGAGGCTGATGCTCAGAGCCTATATCAAAAGCCAGGTGTGGTGGGGTGTACCTGAAGTCTTAGTCCTGAGAGGCTGAGATAGGAGGATCCCTGGAGTCTGGCGGTAAGCTAGCCTTCCTAAGTCAGCGAACTCCAGGTTCAGTGAGAGATCCTCTCTCAGAAAATGAGGCAGAGAGAGGAGACATTTAATATGAACCTCTGGCTTCTATATGTATGCACGCATGCACACACACACACACACACACACACACACACACACGCACGCATACATGGGCACATAAATATATATACAAGCACCCCTCCCTTCTCCAAAGATTCAACCCAAGATTTATGTTAGGATATGGAAGTGGTTCAAGTATTGGAGGCTGGGTCCTTAGCGTAGCTATGGTGAATCCTAGTGAGAAGTTCTTAGGTCACTGGCAGCTCTCATGGGATCCTCTTTTTGTGATGGTTTTGCCATAAAATCTCAGACTCTCTCTCTGGATTCCTGTCGGGCAGTGTGCTTGCTTGCTCCTGGTACTTTCATGTCCTTATGAGGTCCTCACCAGAGCTGCCAGGGCCTGCAACATGCTCTTACAACTCCAGCACTGTGAGCTAAATAAATCTCTTTTCTTTATTAGTTCCTTTTCTGTTGCTATGATAAAATATCCCAACAAAAGTAACTCAGGGAAAAGAGAGTTTATTTTGACATATATAAGATTCAATAGGGATAAAAGTCTTTTATAGAAAGGAAAGACAGATAGACAGAGAAAGACACAGACACAGACACAGACCCACACAGACACACACAAAATCACACACAATGTGAAATGGGGGTAAGCTATAAATCCCTGAAGCCCTTCTCCATGACACACTTCCTCCAGCAAGTATCCATCTTCTGAGGAGTACATAACGTCCTCCAGTGACCCAGCCAGCTGGGGGACACATGCTCAAACGCGAGCTTATGAGAACCTTCCTTCTTCAAATCCCCACACCCAGCTTCTGGGTTTGCTTCAGCAACGAAAAGTAGATTGATATGCTCTTTAGTCCTTGTGGCCTAGATTAGCACATTAGGCTGTCCATTGCCTTCTCACACATAACCAGACGTTCCAGTATATGCTTTTCCTATGACTACTTTTTCAAAGCCTTTCTTCTACTTGAGACCAAGGACGATGACTGACTTGCTCATCTTCCATTCCTGGAGCTGAGCACGCTCAATAGTAGGTTCTTTACAACTTGGGGTGTGTTACTAGGGCATTTTCAAAGCTTCAAGTTTTATGAATTGTTTATTAAATTGAAAATAACAGTTGCAATACAATATATACTTTGAAATATATGCTTAAATGTTGAGAACCATGTGGATTCATTAATTTTTATATCGTCAAGATAAAGAACAGATAAATTACACCAGTTTTCTAAATTCCCTCACTCCCCCATCCTCTCTTCTGAGTTCATGCTCACTCCTCTCTCTGGGCAACTGCAGACTTCCCTTTTTAGAATATCATACACAATGGCACCAGCAAACTGCCATCATTTCTCCACGTTGTTATAGGTATTAAGAGTGTTCTCCAGCTGGAGAGATGACTCAGTGGGGAAAGAATACCTGCTGTGTAATCGTGAGGTCCTGTGTTCAAATCCCGCAGATCCATGTAAAAAGCCCAGCATGGTTGTGGGTGTACCCGTAATGCCAGTGAAAGGATAAGGTTGCAGGCTAGGAATCCCCCATGCCTGAGTCTTGGGTGACCCCAAAGGAGCAGAGGTTCAGCCCACTCTTTGTTGACCTGGAAGTGTGTGCATGTCACACCCGCCTCCAGGGTCCGGCCACGAATCTCGGGCTAGGAGTATCCCTGGCATCTTTTCCCGTCTTGCCTCCACGGAGCGGCTGTGGTGAGGACAAGCTCAGCTGGGGCTGGCAGAATCACCGCGGGGTCTGCGGGGCTCATGCCTGGGGGCGCTCAGGTCCCCAACACCTACTGCTAGTGGGGGAGGGTGGGCTTTGAATGTGTAATCTTGGCCCTGTAACAGGAAATGCGTAATGGGAATTACTTGTGTGACGCTGTGCATAACCCTGGCGCCACCCTGTGTGTGGTGGCCACGTAAGCGGAAATGACTTAACTAGTTCATCCAGCCTCTGTGGGAAGCTGATTGGTTCTCAGAGAGCGCGGGCTCGGATGGTTTGAACTGATTGGCTTGGAAGCTATGGAGTGGCTTGTATAGGCGGGCTTTGCTGTAAATCTATAAAAGCAGTCGTGTTTCTGCACCCAGTGTTCACTGTCCTCTACCCCACGTGGGAGATGACCATGGCCCCAGAGCTCTGGAATTAAAACCTCTTGCTTATTGCATCAAGACTGTTTCTCGTGAGTGATTGGGGTGACCGTTTCCGAGGCGTGGGGTGCTGGGGTGCCCCCGTTTTTCTTTCAGGTCTTACACCAGCACTTGGAGGAGGGTAGAGGCAGGAGGGATAAAGGCAGGTGATTGAACAGTACATTGATGTTATCCTATGGCTTACATGGACCACCTCCTACATGCTCACAGAGATCCAACATAAACCTCGCGCACACACACACACACACACACACACACACTAATACACACACACACTAGAAGAATAGTTATTGAGAATTAGAGTTTTAAAGTTTGTTGAAAACACAGAAAGGAACATACACTCAGAAAAACATGTAAAGAGGTCCAGGGGATTTCATGATATCGCTCCATTCTCAAGGATGTGACACTTCTGCTCAGCATTTGAAGATGAAGATTCTGCCCAGGGTCACATGACTAACAAAAAGAAGTGGAATTTAAAGAAAGTCTTCTCAGCCAGACGTGGGAGCATATACCTTTGGCCCCAGCACTTGGGAAGCAAAGGCAGCTGGATCTTTGTGAATTCTAGGCCAGCCTGGTCTACAAAGCAAGTTACAGGACACCTAGAACTGCTGCTATATGGTGAAACCCTGTCTTTAAGGCCAAATAACCACAAAAATAAATATGTAAATAAAAGGAGTGTCTTCGATGTGAAACGTGCATTTTCTTTCCACACGATCACCCTGCTTCTCACGTTTACATCTCTGGTCCACATTCCTGGACAATCTTCCTGCCAATAGTTCCAAAACCATGCTTCCATTTGCATTTCTTTTGAACGATTCAGCACATTACACACCTCTCTTGACTCTTTGTAATTCAAAGTAACATTTCTTTGTCTTGGACAATTAGCAAATAAAAATGGCTGGTGTGGGATGGACCCAGAGACTGACCTGATAGGCCAGGGAAGAAACACAAAGAAGGTGATTTGGAGCCTGCATGGGCGTGGGCGAGGGCCAGGGCTGAGTTCCCAGCGCCTTTGAAATGAAGGTGGAGGGGAAGCAGCTGAGGCCCCTGAGCAAACCAAATCAAATTAGTTCAAAGAGGAGGAAATGACTTTCCCGATTGATATGGACGAGGTGACAAGCTTGCGGTAAACACTCCTCTTTTCAAATGGCTGCCTGTCATTTTCTCAAGATGAAATCACAGCAGCAAGTTCTTGCAGGGAGCTGGCTGGCATTTTTGACAGAAAATTTAAAGCTCGAGTGCTATGTCTCCAAATTCTAAGTTTAGCTCATCTCTTGTCAAGATAGAAAGCGTGGTGTAGAGGGATGCCTGCCCTGGTACCCAGACATACCTGCAGAATTGGATGTCCTGCTTCAGAGAGTTTTTTAGACCTCTTCGCTTTATGATGTCACTCTCATTCCGCATTCCAGAAGAGAGGACTCAGAGCGGCTGGGCTGTCCTGAATTTACTTGGTGTTCAGGGTTTTATTAGATGGCGTTGTGTGTGTGTCTATATTCCTTCATTGGTGTAACTTTCAGATCATTAGACTCAGAACTCTCTGAAGAGAGAGATTGCGTCTCAGTCAGCCTGTGTTAGGGGAGCTTTCCTTGGACAGGGGTCTGTGTAAAGTAGGCATTTGAAGTGTTTCGGGAATGAGCAGTTCAAGTTAATCGATGAGGTATGGATTCATAGATTAGGTCTGTCTTTTCTCACCTGTTCTCAACCTATCAGTTTATTTGGGATCAAAGTGGGAGTAATTCAGTAACTATAAAGGTAAATAATTTAAAAAAAATTAAAAATCCTTAGGCTGACATACTAAAACAGAAAAACCAAATGACAAAGAAATTCAGCTATATCTAGAATGATAGCGCACACCCATAATCTCAATGCTCAGAAAGCTGACGCTCGAAGATTGCAGCCTCAAAGCCAGCTCAGCTATCAAACAACAACTAGCGAAATGAAAGAATTACAAAACGAAAAGCATTGCCGTGTAAAATGTTTTTCCACCTGCATTGTCGACCGCTGTCCTAAATGTTGGGCTTATAATTCAATCTGATGTCTTTATATAAGAAATATAATTACAATTATATAATCAGAAATATATATAGCTTGGTGGTGGTGGTGGTGCACGCCTTTAATTCCAGCATTCAGGAGGCAGAGGCAGGTAAATCTCTGAGTTCAAGGCCAGTCTGGTCTATAGAGTGAGTTCCAGGATGTCCAGGGCTACACAGAGAAACCCCATCTTGAAAAATGCACCAACAAACAAACAAAAAAACAAACATATTACATTATAATTAGAATACATATAAATATATATTTACATACTATATAAATATATATTATGAGTAAATATATGATTAGAACATATAAATACATAATTAGAAATGTGTATGTAAATTATATAATTAGAGTATAATTAGAAAAACAATTGTGCCTAGTGTTGTTATGAAAACGTTGTTTCTTTTGTAGCAAAGGTAAGACTACAATTAGTTTTTGTTTACAGCAACAATAACCATTACTGACAGACTGTGAGTCCAAAAGGGAGCTAATGTAAGATTAAACAGGTTAATGTAATTAAAATAATGTAATTATACTTTAAATACGAATTCTCCTGGATGGACAAAGTTCTTAGTGTCCCTGCGTGCCCTCCCTTCTCATGTGATGCTGTGGCTGGAGACCTGTTACCCATGGCCCTGGGACACATGCACGGGTTCCTGGATGTTAGTGTTAGGTCCCTGAGGGCTTGTCCACTGGAGCAGCACCGCCATTCTGCAAACCTGGAAGGCTCGGGCCTGGGGGGGGGGGGAAGGCTCGGGCCTGCGGGGGAAGGCTCGGGCCTGTGGGGGAAGGCTCGGGCCTGTGGGGGAAGGCTCGGTGCATCATAAGTGCTTCTTCCCAGATGAAGGATGAGATCGGCAGTTTGTTCACACAGCTCGGGAGGGGATGGGGCTACAAAAGTCCTCTGAGAGCCCAACTGACTTTTTGGTGACTTTTGAGGAGCGATGCTCTGTATTCTTGTTACTCTTTCCAAGGATGGGTTTCTTGCCTTTCCAATACTTCTACTTCTTGGTAAGTAGAGCAGTCTCATCTTTGCTTTACCAAGGATGAACAAAAGCTATTTCCGAATACCCACACGACGAGGCAGATCTTTCAGATGCACATTATATTGTGTATATGAATCTCGGACCTCCTCCTCCTCCTCTTCCTTCTCTCCCCTCTTCTTCTCTTCTCTCTCCTCCCCCTCCATCTCGGCCATGACAGGCCCTCACTATGTAGCTTTGGCTAGCCTCAAACTCAAAGCTGACTTCTGGTTTGGATGTATATTACTCAATACTCAGACACCATGGTGTGGGAATTGGGGCGTTCTGAAATAATTGTCAATGGCACTTATTTTAGACAGTTGACTAATTTTATCTGTTGCCATATGTTCACCGGGCAGCTCACAAAGGCTACGTGTCAGCCAGTGCATAGTAGAGAGTCGTTGGCTGCACAAACTTTATATTCCACCTAGGGACACAGACCTTCGGGCTTAGCAAAGGTAGTGCAGGGAACATTTGCTTCATTTGGCTGAGTGTTTGGGGGAAGCTATTCCTGAGACAGCCATTGCTGTAGTACTCCCGACTGTTCTGAAGTGCGCATGCGTAGCTCGGTGCCGCTCAAGTCCGTGAGTGTTGTCAGGCCCGGCTGCTCAGCAGCTTGCCTTTGAGAGGGGATGAGGTTGGAGCTTTCTAGTTTCTAGTGCTGCGTGTCTGCACAGATCTGGCTAATTCTGCTGTTTGGATTTGGAGGCTGAGTTACTTTGAGCGAGAATGGTCCGGTAGGTTTGAGTGCCTGTTCCTCAGTTAGTAGAACTGGTTTGGAAGGATTAGGAGGCGTGGCCACGGGAGAACACGTGTCACTGGGCTGGGCTTTGATGTTTCATGTCATTCCCAGTTGTCTCTCTTTCTCTGCCTCCAGCTTGTGGATCAGATATAAGCTCTCAGCTACTGTTTTAGTGCCATGCCTGCCTGCCTGCTTGCTGTTGCCATGATAGCTGTGAACCCACTACCCCCTGGAACAGTGACCCCCAAATTAAATGCTTTTCTACATTGCCTTGGTCATGGTGATGTCTCAACAAAACCTGTAACAAAATCTGTAACACACTGATGTTACAGATTGAAGCTTGCTTATTTTACTTTGTTTCATTCATTCTTGAGACAGGTTCTCACTGTTAGCCTTGACTGACCCAGAACTAGATATCTAGACCAGTTGGCCTCCAACTCATAGAGATCTCCCTGCTCCATACTCCATGTTCTGGGAATGAAAAGGATGCACCACCAAGCCAGGCACACTAAAGCATTTAATAATTCCCTGGCTTTAGCACTTTGTGGGTCTTTAGACAACTCTACACTCGGTCTCAATTGATTTGTAATGTGGACATGAACGGATGCTCTTCCTGGGTTCTCAGAACCTGAATGTTAAGAAGCATTTTGGTGCTGAAACCAGGGAAACTGATAAGGTCGAGTATCTAGGCCTTTGGTTTTCAAGTTCAGTTTCAAGCAAAGGAAGAAGAAACATAGTAGTCCAGCAGGGCTGAGCGTATTCCCTACACTACACAGGTTTGGGGGGTGGAGGTGCCCTGAGAAAGCTGGTTAGGCATCATGGTGATGGTGGGCCAAGATGACTGAGGTAGCCTGTGGAGCTCTGCAAGGGAAGAAAGAATGGATCAAAGAAGTCTATTTCTATCTATCTGTCTATCTATCTATCTATCTATCTATCCATCCACCCACCCATCTATCATCTATCTGTCTATCTATCTATCTATCTATCTATCTATCTATCTATCTATCCATCCATCCATCCATCCACCCACCCACCCACTCACCCACCCACCTATCCATCCATCCATCCATCTATCTATCTATCTATCTATCTATCTATCTATCTATCTATCTATCTATCTATCATCTTTCTCTTTCTGTGTATGTGTGTGTGTGTTACATTCACATGAGTGTGTGCACGCATGTATGCGTGAGTGAGGAGACCAGAGGCCAATGTTGGGTGTATCTGATTATTCTCCATGCTATTTTTTTTTTTGACACAGGGTCTGTCCCTGATCCTGGAGCTCATTGTTTTGGCTAGGCCAGGCCAGGCCGCCAATGAACTCCAAGGATTAGCCTATATCTGCACCCTCCAACCTCAGTGCTGGGCTACAGATGCCATGCCCAGATTTTATATGGATGCTGGGCATCCCAACTCAGGATACTGTGGAAGGCACCTTCTTGATTTATCTCTGGATGATCGTTCCAAAGGAAACTTCCTCTGGGATAGCCCTTTCATTTCTTCCAGGCCCAAGGGTGTAAAGCTTACTTCAGGAAAATATGCACAGAAAGGTCAACCTGTTTCTTAGCTTTGTTTCCAAATAGGGCACCTTCTAACCGAGCATCTGCTGGGGTAGGAGGGAGGTCTGTCTTCAGGTGGCCGATGAAGAACATGTATGCCCAGTTAAACTTGGCCTCGGTGCAAGCCTAGCTGTGTCTTTCTTATTTCCTGCTTTCCTCTAGTGACTCGAGTCTAGTCCCTGCTTGTTCACTTGAAGAGATGCTGGAGACAGGCGCACACAAGTGCGGACCACCTTGCCAGCTCTGCTGCTCTTCCACACTCAAGCCTCTCCCTGAATGGAAAAACCACAAGAATGCAGATCTACTCGACTCGCACTGGCTCCTGCCCACTGCTGACTAGTGTGATTCAGGTTTTCCAGTGTTGATAATAAAGCACACGTGAGCCTTTGGTCTCTAGCCCATTGATTCCAATCAGGGTTGAAAGCAAAACCAGCTTGAACGAATCAGGGTTTCATGCTACCATTCTCAATGACTGAAGGGTTTCCCACATGGGGAGGTGGAGGATGGATGGGGCCTTAGGGACGCTGTAAGGCTGCGGATGAAAGGTTTTAAAGCTTCCTAGGGACTCAAAAGGAGAGACAGTCAGATGTATGCACACGCACACACACACACACATACACACACACACACACACACACACACACACCCTCAGGAAGCTTGGATTCTGTCTTTGGTAGTCCACATCACCTGAGGTTTCTAACCTTGGCAAATAAGTCATCAAGTTGAGACGGAGACAACTGGTGTGTCAGCTAGAGCCAACACGGGCCGGGCAGGCGATCAGAGGGGAGCTCCCACATTGGAGCTAGGTGGGAGCCCCAGGCCTCTGCATGAGGAACCTCAAGAAGGCATGAACAGCATTTAATGTCCTCTCAGGAATCAAGCTGCAGTCAGAGTCATTGAGTAAATGAGAATGCGCGTAGGCAGTGCATAATGGTTTACCTACTCAAGAGATGGAAGCCAATGCTTTAGAGGGATATAACTATTTCCTGAGGAAAGCCTTCTCCTTCCTCCTGCGCATCCCAGGTCTGTTCCAATGGATGGAACTCAGAGCCAGAGCTACATTCTAGGAAAGGCTGACCATTGTGAACAGTGGGCAAGGCCTGGGGTCTACACGGTCTCAGCTTAGTTAGTCCTGCCTATGGTAGGACAAGCACCAGGGCAGGCTCTGGCAGGGCACTGAGAGCCCTTCCGGTAGGACTCACCCTATGGGGCAGCACCAGCTACCCTTCACCAACCAGAGTCCCTATCATGCTAGCGGAAGTCACTTTCCTGGCAAAGGCCGACAGACTTGTGTTCTTCAACAGAGAGGCAAGGACCAAGGGGACCGCCACTTGTCTCCAGCAGTCATATCTCCTAAAAATGGGAACGTGTGTTTGGCTTTTAGGCCAAGTTCTCCCTCCACACTTCACAGTTGCTGTCAAGAGTGGAAAGAGGAACATGTCTAAAAATAACTGCCAGTTGGGCCTGAGCCGGTCAGTGGGGCGCGTCGCAGCGTGGAGGCAGTCTGGTCGGCCTCTGCGGCTCTGGAAGCTCAGCTGTGGTATCGCGGCCGGCCGGAGTGCCTGCCCTTCCACCACATTCTTCTTAGTGTTTCTCAGGGCGGTCTGTGCCCGCTCTCACCGCCTCTGAGTACTGAGGTCACTTAAGGACAGTGGCTCTAAGGAAAGCAGAAAGGATGACGTACGCAGAGGTGCGCTCGCTCCTGTCTCTTCCCTCATGTCTCCCATCTTCCCAGCAGCACCCCCTTCCACGGGCATCCTGACATCTTCTTAGAAGACCGGGGTTTCTCCAGGACTGCGTTTCCTCACGGTTTCCCTTCTTAAACCTTACTCAGTGGAGACTGATAACTTCATCCTTCGGAGAAGGGAACTAATTTGACAAATGAATTCATAATAAGGTATAAGAAAGGCTGCTTTATAATTGCCTGTCACATGGACTATGGTTTATGCGTTTCTGTGTATGAGAGAGGGAGGGAGAGAGAGGGAAGGAGGAGGAGGGAGGGAGACACACACATACACACACACACACACACACACAGAGAGAGAGAGAGAGAGAGAGAGAGAGAGAGAGAGAGAGGGAGGGAGGGGGAGAGAGAGAGAGAGAGAGACAGAGACAGAGAGAGAGAGAGAGAGAGAGAGAGAGAGAGAGAGAGAGAGGTTTATGTGCATGGTGTAGGATGTCTGTGTGCACCCCTGCGTATGTAGAGGCCAGAGATGGTTGTCTGGAGTTCTGCTCTATCGCTATCCATGTACTCCCTTGCGACAGGGCCTTTCCCTGGACCTGGCACCAGGCTTGTGGGCAGCAAGCCTCTGTTCTCCGGCCCCCCAGCCCCGAGGTTGCCAGTGCGCATGGCCATGGCTGGCTCTTTACGTGGGTGCTGGGGATTGAGACTTGAGTCTTCATGCTTGCGTAATTAAATGTTCCCACCCTTCACTCCCCTTCCCAGCACCGTGGCTTTACTTTTATTTTAATAAAAAAATATATAAATTTATCATAAGAATAACTTTTAAGTCCAGTATATCGACACTGAGGTAAAAACCAATCCCTGGAATATTTTCATCTTGCAGAATTCAAGGTCTTCTTCTGTCATTAAACAGTAACTCCCCATTTCTTCCTTCTCCCAAATCAGTGGATATGCCATTTTATTTTTAATATCTACTAACTGCTCACTTTAGATGTGTCATGGAAATATAATACAGTATCTATTCTCTTCTGGTTGGCTGCTTTAGCTAACATAATATCGTCAGCAGTTAAGCAAATCATTTCCTATAGTAGAACGTCTTTCCTTTTAAGGCAGTACATGATTTCATTGTACTCTACCGTGTTTTGTGTGTGACTGCTGACAGCACTCCTGGCCTGTCATGAGTTGCACTAAACATGGATGGTAGAATACTGCATCTCCTGGAGAGTCTCTCAATTACTTTGAATATGTACAGAGAAATAGACTTGCACATCCCACGGTAGTTCTGAATCAGTCTTTTGGTGGAGAGCTACGCCATTTCCCGTAGCAGGTGCTCCATTTTAACACTCCCACGCAGTGACGAAGAGTCACAGGTTCTTTACCTGTGCCTTTACCTTTATCTTAGTTCTGTCATTGTTAGACGCCATTCTGAGGGTGTGAGAGAATGATTGCTTTCAGCAGGTTTTCATGTGTCCTGAAGGAAGTGGACAGGGTAGAGTTCAGGCTTGACACAAAGTAAAATTAATATTAGGTTTGAACCATCTGTGGCATCTTTCAATCCACACATAGACCCCGTCTGAGTAGTGCATCACCTGAGGGGTGCTGAGTCGGTAGAGTTATGGCTGGCTTCTCTCTATCCTCCTCGAAGACCACGGAGAGCCAGGCTCAGGACGCAGGAGTTTGCAGATTTCATGCTTCTGTCTCACGGCGCTGTCTCTGGATCATGGTCTTGCTTATGCTTCAGGCTTTAATTTTTTTTCTCTCCTGTGCATGTCTGTTGCATTTTGTCTCTCTCCTTAATTTTCCAGAAGCGGCCCTGGCTCAAAGTTCTGATTCTTGGTAACACAGAATCTTAGCACTCACGTTTCGAGAGGTCCTTGAGTTGTTCCACCTCAGCGCCTTTGTTATCCTTGCTTCTGGGTCTCACTACAGATAAACTCACCATTTTTACCGCTCCCTCTCCACCCCCATTGCTTTATTGTTCTCTCTGCCTTCTTCCTCTCCTTTTCCTCCTTTCCCCCTTCTGTGTGCCCATGTACTGAAAGGCAGAGGACAATCTTTTCCACCACCCACAGGGAAAACCTTCTACCTCCCTTGAGATCACATTTCTTATTAGTTTAAAGCTCACGCGCGCTCTCTCTCCCCTCCCCTCCCTCTCCCCCTCCCTCTCTCCCTTTCTCTGTCTCTACTACCCTCTCAACTCCCCTCTCCATGCCCTAAATAAGCTCTAGTATATACTATACCTATTATATATTCTATACTGTACCTGTACCTGAATAACTCTACTCTATACTCTATATGTGGCTGGTCCCTCAGGGGGAAGGGATGCCTCGGCATGGGCCCTCGGTGGTATCCCCTTCCCTCGTACCTGACTACACATCCAGCAAACATATCCCCTCTCTCCTCATTTAAAAACACAGCACTCCTCTATCCCTCGCAGATCTAAATCTCAAAATGTTTATCTGAGTGTCCTACTAACTACTAATCTACAAGAGCCCGATGGGTAGGGCTGAGATCTTAGGTTTTCCTTGAGAAGGTCAACCCAGCTTCCCTAGGATGGTCAGGGTTGGAAGGAACGCGTGCGCTTCTGTAGATGCCCTGGAAATGTCAGGCTGGGATTGCCAGCAACCATGATAAATGATTTAGGAGTGATATCTTGGCGTGGGTAAACCTTGAAAGGGCTGGGATTCTGATAATCGAATTCCATTTGTTTCCTCTGGGCAGTTAAAGACAGTGCTAGCTGGGAGAGTCAGAAGCTCCTGTTGAAATGTGACTCTGCTTCCTTCAAGGACTCTTTGCCCTCCCCACCATGGAGGACATATTTCCTGGGTCCCCGTGCTTCTGGCTTTCTAACTTGAACAACTGTTCTGTCCCTCATTCCCTTGCTGTGGTGGCTGTTTGTGGCACGTCTAAAAGGGATGTAAAACCCTGGAGCTCTCAGCTGTAATAATAGACCCCTTGACCCCACCTACATGGTTGAGACCTCTGCTGCCCCTCTCCAGACAGATATCTGAGTGGGGAATCTGACTTGAATACTCAAAGTTGCCATAGAAGTGACTGTGAGCTACTTCCTCTGACTATATATGGAAGGCTGGAAGTGGGGTTATGAAGCTAATCCTGTAATCCTTTTCTTCCTAACAGACGAGCAATGGAATTCTGTGGGCTGGAGAAATCCAGGCAGCTGGCAGTTGAACTCTAAGCAGGAGCATGGTAGATACCAGCCTTCCCTCTCAGTCCTGCTGGCCTTGGAGTGGTGATAATAACACAGTCTGAGCAGCTGGAGATTTCTATGGAGCCAGACTGCAGAGGAGACCATGAGAAGAGAATACAGATGAAACAGGAAGAGGTAAAAGCCTATAGCTATAAGAACTACAGAAAAGGTGTTAGTCAGGTAGGATATATGTCAACAGAAATTATTATAGCTATCTGGTCTACCTCAAAAGAAGATGTAGATAACAGTGGTGGGGGGCAAATATCATCCCTTGTCCTAGCATAACAGACTTGTGGGTTTGGGGATGCACCACACTAGCCTTCCATGTGACACTCCTTGTCTTCCTGGATTTCCCATGACCTACTCCATCCTCTCCCCTGGACTGCTTTTACCACCAACCAGCTTATGCAGTCAACATGTCACTGGCTCTGTCCTTCTTGAAAATTTATGTCATATTCAGGACTAGGGGCTATGTTTTGTTAATCAGGGTGGCCGCAATACCTAGCCCAGAAAGTAGGCAATAAATATTTGTGAAGGAATAGATTCATGAATTAATATAAAGTAACAATTTTATATCTTTTTTAGCCTGAGACTAAATTATGTATTAGTATAAGTGCTTCACTGGGGATAGGGACTTGGTTCAGTCAGTAAAGTGTTTGTATTGTGAGTTTGATATTTAGAGCCCATTAGTTAAAAAAAAAAAAAAAAAAAAAAAGCTGGGTATCCAGGGCTGGTGAAGTCATGGGTCTTGGAAGAGAACTTACAACTGCCACTTTACTGAACCAGCAGAATCCTTAATTACATCCTAAATATTTGTCCTTATACCCACAGATGAGTGCAGTCCTTAGCTCTCATCGAGGACACGTCTCTCTTTGCAAAAGACAAGAGACCATTACAGAAAACCACAAGTGATCAAGACATGCAGTTATTGATCCCAACCCCAATGGATACTTCTGCACAAGGGCAGAAGAGAGGGCAGGAAGATGGTAAAAGCCAAACGGTCAGGGAGTTTGCTGTGAGATTGTGTCTCCCAGTCATGCCGGAAGCATTACCCATAAAGTCACACAAACATGTCTTCCTTAGTATGAGCTGAAGGACAACGATAACATGTATGCCAAAGTGGATGGGGAAAGACTGTGAGGCCCCAACCAACATAAAGAACTATAGACTAAGGCTGGGAGTGGGAGAGTGTTCCCCAGTGAAGATTACACAATTATGATTCAAAACTAAATGGTCAGCCCTGAAAACTTACACATACAAGTATCGTCTATAGACTGAGCAGGCTGTATATATATATATATATATATATATATATATATATATATATATATATTAGGATATATGATATATATCCTAAATACATAAATAGAATATGTTGGGTGTGAAATAAGAGACCATGGATTTGAAAGAAAGCAGAAGGGGTGTATAGAAGGGTTTGGAGTGAGGAAAGAGAGGGGGAATTAATTAGTTATATTATAATTCCATAAATAAATAATTACAAGTAAATCTGGTTGTGGTGATGTGTGTGTAATCTCAGCTCTGGAAAAGTCAAAACAGATGCAGCACTGAGGTTCACTTGCTAGTCAGTTTAGGCTAGTGAGTGAACTCCGAGGAGGTGAAAGATAAGGTCCCCCAAAAATAAAGTAAAGTGCTCCTGATGCATGGCACCTGAGGTTGTCTCTGTCTCTCCCTCTCCCTTCCCCTCCTCTCTCCCTCCCTCTCCCCTTCTCCTTTCACTCCCCTCTCTCTCCCCTCTGTCTCCCTCTCTTTTTCTCTCACACACATATATGCATGTAGCCCCACACATTTACCTGTACCCATGCATGCATGTATCCATGCACATACACATATCTCTTATGGAATGTTTCCTAGGGAGAAAGTCCGGGATCAGGGCTTCCTAGACACATGCGAGGACTAATAAAGCTATGGAGAAATGCATTGTGACATATTGTGTTTGGGGAGCAGCATCCAAGTTAAACTTCAGTATACATATTTTGACGCACCGGACCTGATATATTATCAGTGTATAATACATAGAAAGGCTGGCAACAAAAAAATCACGTAGGGTTGAGTATGCACTTACATGGAAGAGGGATTCGTGGGAATGAGGTCTGGGTGTTCCTCTTAGCTGGGAGGACTGAGTGTGCCCCATGTACTCCTTTATGAGTGAGTATTGTTAGTGTGAGCACAGGCGTCTCAAGGGTGCCAGTGCCTCAGACCCATGGCAATGCCGACAGTGTGTGTAGAAGGTATTAGCCACAGCTTTCTGTTCTATGATGACTGAAGCCGAGAATGCTCCCCTATGGAGATGAGCTAACCGTCTCCCCTGTCAGCTGGAGTAAGAGACTGTTTCCAGGATGCTGGTTCACCTCCATCAGAGCGTATGGCCCACCTGACCCCAGCGTGAGTGCCTGTTGCTTCTTCTCTCCCCGTTGCCCCAGACAGCTCAGTGTCAAGTCCCTGCATGTCATGACACTTTTCAAAACCTCCCCCCTTATTTTCAAAACATTTATTCTGTGGTGATTAACCTGGGGGTTGATATAGATACCGCAGCATCTTCTTTATTTACCCCCAAATGGAAATGATCAGGGGAGTCGTGACGGTGACGTGTTGAATTTTGAGCCATCATTTACAGATAATAGTTTACAGATAATGGTAATTTTGGCGGTTTGATTTTGTTTGTTTTAGAGCAGTGGTTCTCAGTCTTCCTAGTCAGGATCACCCCACCACCACCACTACCACAAATTATTTTTGTTACTAGTTCATAACTGTAGTTTTGCTACTGTTATGAACTGTGATGTAAATATTCGTGTTTTCCGATGGTCTTAGGTGATAGATCCTTTGACTCTGAAGAGATCACAACCCACAAGTTGGGAACAGCTGTTTTAGAGATATGCTCTCACTTTGTAGCCCAGGCTGACCTCATATTCACTATGTAGCCCAAGATAGCCTTAATTCATTGCAATCCACTACCACAGTTTTTTGAGTACTAGAATTGTTCTTTTTTTTTTTTTCTGTGAACTACACAAAAAGGACAGCAGAATATTTTATTTAAATGTGACTAAACCTTTGTATTCACTTGATATTTTTCCTCCTCTAGAACATGTTATCTTTTTTTGATGTTTGACAAAATTATCAGAAAATATTATTTCATCTGATAAAAACATGATTTCTGAGATGGTTACCAAAAAATTTAACATTTTTGTGAAATGGTTCAAAATAAGACTGCAGTTAAATATGGTCTCTTAAAAATATATTCCCTGATTACATGGATCAGGATTAGAAAATGAAACTCAAGTGTTCCAAAATTACCAGAGTAAAGTCACAGAGAATGTTTTATTTTTGAAACTCTTTCATCATGTGAACATATTTATTTTTAAAAAGTAGGTGATGGGTAATCTTGACCAATGAGAAATTCACATGATATCTTAGCCTTCAGTGTTTTTGAAACTCAGATATTAAGTGTGTTCTAATGTCTCTCACCCCTCTTTCCCTTATTTAAATAGAAAGGTTTGTTTTATTTTATTAAGACAGAGTTGTCTTATGTATCCCTAGCTGGTCTCGAACTTAAGTATACTAGGCTGGCCTTGAATTCAGAGATAGCTGCCTGCCTCTGCTTACCAAGTGCTTGGATAAAATGCTATCCAGTACTACACCCTGCCCATTTAATTTTTTGGTTATGTGTTTTTGTGTTTGTGTATGTGCATGTGAGTGTAGTCACAAGTAGAGGCCAGAAGAGGGCACTAGTTACAGGCAGTGATGAGCTACCCTAGGTGAGGGCTGGGAACTGAACTCTGGTCCTCTGGAAGCAAGCACTTTTGAGCTGAGCCCTGTCTCTGGCCCCTTCTCATCCTTCTTAACAGACTTTATAATGAAGATACTAAGTTTATTCTTCCATTTATATATTTGATTCATGTTGATCCCTTTGTGGGCCAGGACCTGTGGGAAGTTCCTAGAGGATTCATTTGAACTGGCTATGGATGCATGCTTATAGTGTCTAGCTGAGTGTCCTCTTGCTTCAGTTAAGGCCTCATGAGGACGGCATTCTGAACTGAATTGTAGACTTGTTCTTCATCTTTAGCATGGTGACTGTAGTTGACTCTTTAAAGAGACAGCTGTAACATTTATGTGTGATGCTACAAATCAAGTATTTAGAACAGACACATAATAAAGAGCTCAGAAATCCCTGCTAAAAATCAAATGGAAGCAAATATTACCATGGAAGGAAACAGAACCATCTGGCCACGGGAGACCTTTCAGTCTCTCTAGACACTCGTGTCCTCACTGGGTGGGTGAACACTGAGTCTCCCTGTGGGTAAGTGTCCAGTAGAGGAAGCAAGGCCCCTGGTTTCTCTGTGTGGTGATTTGAATGAGAATGGTCCCTATAGGTTTATGTATTTGAGGATTGGGAGGTGTGGTCTTGTTGGAGGAGTTGTGTTACTCGGGGTAGGCTTTATGGTTTCAAACACCCATGTTTTTCCAGTTGGATCTCTCTCTACCTGGTGCTCACCGATCGAGTCTAGTACGATGCCTAAGGCCATGCCCTGCCCCCAAGATGATCATGGACTCGCCCTCTGAGACTTGGAGTTAAGTCCCCAAGTGAACGCTTTCTTTTGGTAAGTTGCTTTGGTCATGATGTTTTCTTACAGCAACAGAAAAATAACTAATGGACCGTCTCACTGAGATTTTTATTGCAATAGCTGACAGGGAGGCTGGAGGCGACAGGAACACAGTAGCTCAGAGCGCATGGGCAAATACAGAGTGTATGGTGGCCGTATTAGCAAGACCGTTACCGGAGAAGAGGCAACAGTGTGAGAAAATTGGAAAGCCTGCTGTACTGTGTCGGCTCTTTTTAGTTCCAGGTGAGCAGAGTCTGGTTTCTTAGAGGTGTCCCTCTGCCTGGTGCTTTATGGATAAGGGACTTGTTAAAGTCGAGTCCATGCTAAGAAAGTTTCACACAAACAGTTCCCTAGCTGCTTACTGATCGGTGAGAATTCCTACCCACACAGGCTGTGAGGCCTGCTCACCCTGTCAGGAGTTTTCAGAGGCATTCTCTTCGGGAGGGAGAGCTGGGAAGCTGAGAAAACATCACCCTGATGACCACCCTGTTCTCTTTAGTCCAAGAAAATGTAGAAAAATCTGTGCAAGAGCTTTAAAATCCCAGTGCTTTCCTGTCTGCAAGATCCTACCACACTGGACAGCATCATGCAAGCCCAGAGACTCTTTAGAGTTCCATGAACCACAAGGGTTTTTTTTTAACCCATAGTTAGGATGGAAGGCAGCAACTAGCCTCTTCAAAGCAGACGGAACAACTGACATTTCTGCTTGCTTGCCCCTCCTCACAGCCTCAAGGTGACTAAAGGAGTCTGAAGTGCCCTGCAGCATGCTTTGAGATCAAGCTGCTACTGCCTAAGAAGTTGCACATCTCCTTTACTGCCTCAGTGACTGACCTGTGACCTGTGACCTATGACTTGTGGCCTGTGGCCTGTGGCCTGTGGCCTGTGGCCTTATGCGAACCATCTTTCATCTTAGGAAGAGAAAAAGGAAGAGGAAACATGGGAAGCACAGATGAGGTAAGGGAAAACAGAAAGTCTGTTCTGAGTGAGGACCCATTTCATTAATGATGATATTGATCTGTGGATTTGAGCAAAGACTATCTATTCTGAAGCTATACAGAGGGTTGCCCTGTGCTTTTGAGACAGGCATGGTGTCATGTGGTGAGTCTCAGTGGAGCTGTCTTTGCCCGAAAGGGGGCATCTAGGAGAGAGAGGCCAGGACTCTCTGGACCATCCTCCAAGGTGGTACAGCCCTGTGATGGTTTATAGTGACTGTGAAATGGACAGGATCTGGAATCCCCCAGAAGACAGACTTTAGGACAGGCCAGTAAGGGATTTCCTAGGGGGATTTACTAGAGCAGAGGGTCCACTGTACGTGAGTGGCTCCGTGTCCAGGACTGGGGCCCAGAATGAGAGAAGATGCAGAAGGACTGTGAGCACCGGGGCTGTCACTCTGTGCTTCCTGCCTGTGTCCACAGGGTAACCAGTGTGCTCATGTCCCTGTCCAGTGTCTTCCCCACTGTGACAGTGTGCTCATGGCCCCACGCAGTGTCTCCCCACTGTGACAGTGTGCTCATGTCCCTGTCCAGTGTCTCCCCACTGTGACAGTGTGCTCATGTCCCCGTCCAGTGTCTCCCTACTGTGACAGTGTGCTCATGTCCCTGTCCAGTGTCTCCCCACTGTGACAGTGTGCTCATGTCCCCACCCAGTGTCTCCCCACTGTGACAGTGTGCTCATGTCCCCACCCAGTGTCTCCCCACTGTGACAATGTGCTCATGTCCCTGTCCAGTGTCTTCCCCACTGTAACAGTGTGTTCATGTCCCCACCCAGTGTCTCTCCACTGTGACAGTGTGCTCATGTCCCCGTCCAGTGTCTCCCCACTGTGACAGTGTGCTCATGTCCCCACCCAGTGTCTCCCCACTGTGACAGTGTGCTCATGTCCCCGTCCAGTGTCTCTCCACTGTGACAGTGTGCTCATGTCCCCGTCCAGTGTCTCCCCACTGTGACAGTGTGCTCATGTCCCCACCCAGTGTCTCTCCACTGTGACAGTGTGCTCATGTCCCCGTCCAGTGTCTCCCCACTGTGAGAGTGTGCTCATGTCCCCACCCAGACTCTCCCCACTGTGACAGTGTGCTCATGTCCCCACCCAGTGTCTCCCCACTGTGACAGTGTGCTCATGTCCCCACCCAGTGTCTCCCCACTGTGACAGTGTGCTCATGTCCCCACCCAGTGTCTCCCCACTGTGACAGTGTGCTCATGTCCCCGTCCAGTGTCTCTCCACTGTGACAGTGTGCTCATGTCCCCGTCCAGTGTCTCCCCACTGTGACAGTGTGCTCATGTCCCCGTCCAGTGTCTCCCCACTGTGACAGTGGGCTCATGTCCCCACCCAGACTCTCCCCACTGTGACAGTGTGCTCATGTCCCCACCCAGTGTCTCCCCACTGTGACAGTGTGCTCATGTCCCCACCCAGTGTCTCCCCACTGTGACAGTGTGCTCATGTCCCCGTCCAGTGTCTCCCCACTGTGACAGTGTGCTCATGTCCCCATCCAGTGTCTCCCCACTGTGACAGTGTGCTCATGTCCCCGTCCAGTGTCTCCCCACTGTGACAGTGTGCTCATGTCCCCACCCAGTGTCTCCCTACTGTGACAGTGTGCTCATGTCCCCACCCAGTGTCTCCCCACTGTGACAGTGTGCTCATGTCCCCGTCCAGTGTCTCCCCACTGTGACAGTGTGCTCATGTCCCCGTCCAGTGTCTCCCCACTGTGACAGTGTGCTCATGTCCCCACCCAGTGTCTCCCCACTGTGACAGTGTGCTCATGTCCCTGTCCAGTGTCTCCCCCACTGTGACAGTGTGCTCATGTTCCTGTCCAGTGTCTCCCCACTGTGACAGTGTGCTCATGTCCCCATCCAGTGTCTCCCCACTGTGACAGTGTGCTCATGTCCCCATCCAGTGTCTCCCCACTGTGACAGTGTGCTCATGTCCCCACCCAGTGTCTCCCCACTGTGACAGTGTGCTCATGTCCCCACCCAGTGTCTCCCCACTGTGACAGTGTGCTCATGTCCCCGTCCAGTGTCTCCCTACTGTGACAGTGTGCTCATGTCCCCACCCAGTGTCTCCCCACTGTGACAGTGTGCTCATGTCCCCGTCCAGTGTCTCCCCACTGTGACAGTGTGCTCATGTCCCCGTCCAGTGTCTCCCCACTGTGACAGTGTGCTCATGTCCCCACCCAGTGTCTCCCCACTGTGACAGTGTGCTCATGTCCCTGTCCAGTGTCTCCCCACTGTGACAGTGTGCTCATGTCCCCACCCAGTGTCTCCCCACTGTGACAGTGTGCTCATGTCCCCATCCAGTGTCTCCCCACTGTGACAGTGTGCTCATGTCCCCGTCCAGTGTCTCCCCACTGTTACACTGTGCTCATGTCCCCGTCCAGTGTCTCCCCACTGTGACAGTGTGCTCATGTCCCCGTCCAGTGTCTCCCCACTGTGACAGTGTGCTCATGTCCCCACCCAGTGTCTTCCCACTGTGACAGTGTGCTCATGTCCCCACCCAGTGTCTCCCCACTGTGACAGTGTGCTCATGTCCCCATCCAGTGTCTCCCCACTGTGACAGTGTGCTCATGTCCCTGTCCAGTGTCTCCCCACTGTGACAGTGTGCTCATGTCCCCACCCAGTGTCTCCCCACTGTGACAGTGTGCTCATGTCCCCGTCCAGTGTCTGCCCACTGTGACAGTGTGCTCATGTCCCTGTCCAGTGTCTCTCCACTGTGACAGTGTGCTCATGTCGCCACCCAGTGTCTCCCCACTGTGACAGTGTGCTCATGTCCCCACCCAGTGTCTCTCTACTGTGACAGTGTGCTCATGTCCCCATCCAGTGTCTCCCCACTGTGACACTGTGCTCATGTCCCCGTCCAGTGTCTCCCCACTGTGACAGTGTGCTCATGTCCCCACCCAGTGTCTCCCCACTGTGACAGTGTGCTCATGTCCCCACCCAGTGTCTCCCCACTGTGAGAGTGTGCTCATGTCCCCACCCAGTGTCTCCCCACTGTGACAGTGTGCTCATGTCCCCACCCAGTGTCTCTCTACTGTGACAGTGTGCTCATGTCCCCATCCAGTGTCTCCCCACTGTGACACTGTGCTCATGTCCCCGTCCAGTGTCTCTCCACTGTGACAGTGTGCTCATGTCCCCGTCCAGTGTCTCCCCACTGTGACAGTGTGCTCATGTCCCCGTCCAGTGTCTCCCCACTGTGACAGTGTGCTCATGTCCCCGTCCAGTGTCTCCCCACTGTGACAGTGTGCTCATGTCCCCACCCAGTGTCTCCCCACTGTGACAGTGTGCTCATGTCCCCATCCAGTGTCTCCCCACTGTGACAGTGTGCTCATGTCCCCATCCAGTGTCTCCCCACTGTGACAGTGTGCTCATGTCCCCGTCCAGTGTCTCCCCACTGTGACAGTGTGCTCATGTCCCCGTCCAGTGTCTCCCCACTGTGACAGTGTGCTCATGTCCCCGTCCAGTGTCTCCCCACTGTGACAGTGTGCTCATGTCCCCACCCAGTGTCTTCCCACTGTGACAGTGTGCTCATGTCCCCACCCAGTGTCTCCCCACTGTGACAGTGTGCTCATGTCCCTGTCCAGTGTCTCCCCACTGTGACAATGTGCTCATGTCCCCGTCCAGTGTCTCCCCACTGTGACAGTGTGCTCATGTCCCTGTCCAGTGTCTCCCCACTGTGACAGTGTGCTCATGTCCCCACCCAGTGTCTCCCCACTGTGACAGTGTGCTCATGTCCCCGTCCAGTGTCTGCCCACTGTGACAGTGTGCTCATGTCCCTGTCCAGTGTCTCTCCACTGTGACAGTGTGCTCATGTCGCCACCCAGTGTCTCCCCACTGTGACAGTGTGCTCATGTCCCCACCCAGTGTCTCTCTACTGTGACAGTGTGCTCATGTCCCCATCCAGTGTCTCCCCACTGTGACACTGTGCTCATGTCCCCGTCCAGTGTCTCCCCACTGTGACAGTGTGCTCATGTCCCCACCCAGTGTCTCCCCACTGTGACAGTGTGCTCATGTCCCCACCCAGTGTCTCCCCACTGTGAGAGTGTGCTCATGTCCCCACCCAGTGTCCCCCAGTGTCTCCCCACTGTGACAGTGTGCTCATGTCCCCACCCAGTGTGTCTCCCCACTGTGACAGTGTGCTCATGTCCCCATCCAGTGTCTCCCCACTGTGACACTGTGCTCATGTCCCCGTCCAGTGTCTCTCCACTGTGACAGTGTGCTCATGTCCCCACCCAGTGTCTCCCCACTGTGACAGTGTGCTCATGTCCCCGTCCAGTGTCTCTCCACTGTGACAGTGTGCTCATGTCCCCGTCCAGTGTCTCCCCACTGTGACAGTGTGCTCATGTCCCCGTCCAGTGTCTCCCCACTGTGACAGTGGGCTCATGTCCCCACCCAGACTCTCCCCACTGTGACAGTGTGCTCATGTCCCCACCCAGTGTCTCCCCACTGTGACAGTGTGCTCATGTCCCCACCCAGTGTCTCCCCACTGTGACAGTGTGCTCATGTCCCCGTCCAGTGTCTCCCCACTGTGACAGTGTGCTCATGTCCCCATCCAGTGTCTCCCCACTGTGACAGTGTGCTCATGTCCCCACCCAGTGTCTCCCCACTGTGACAGTGTGCTCATGTCCCCACCCAGTGTCTCCCCACTGTGACAGTGTGCTCATGTCCCCACCCAGTGTCTCCCTACTGTGACAGTGTGCTCATGTCCCTGTCCAGTGTCTCCCCACTGTGACAGTGTGCTCATGTCCCCACCCAGTGTCTCCCCACTGTGACAGTGTGCTCATGTCCCCGTCCAGTGTCTCCCCACTGTGACAGTGTGCTCATGTCCCACACCAGTGTCTCCCCACTGTGACAGTGTGCTCATGTCCCCACCCAGTGTCTCCCCACTGTGACAGTGTGCTCATGTCCCTGTCCAGTGTCTCCCCACTGTGACAGTGTGCTCATGTCCCTGTCCAGTGTCTCCCCACTGTGACAGTGTGCTCATGTCCCCACCCAGTGTCTCCCCACTGTGACAGTGTGCTCATGTCCCCATCCAGTGTCTCCCCACTGTGACAGTGTGCTCATGTCCCCGTCCAGTGTCTCCCCACTGTTACACTGTGCTCATGTCCCCGTCCAGTGTCTCCCCACTGTGACAGTGTGCTCATGTCCCCGTCCAGTGTCTCCCCACTGTGACAGTGTGCTCATGTCCCCACCCAGTGTCTCCCCACTGTGACAGTGTGCTCATGTCCCCACCCAGTGTCTCCCCACTGTGACAGTGTGCTCATGTCCCCACCCAGTGTCTCCCCACTGTGACAGTGTGCTCATGTCCCCATCCAGTGTCTCCCCACTGTGACAGTGTGCTCATGTCCCTGTCCAGTGTCTCCCCACTGTGACAGTGTGCTCATGTCCCCACCCAGTGTCTCCCCACTGTGACAGTGTGCTCATGTCCCCGTCCAGTGTCTCCCCACTGTGACAGTGTGCTCATGTCCCCGTCCAGTGTCTCCCCACTGTGACAGTGTGCTCATGTCCCCACCCAGTGTCTCCCCACTGTGACAGTGTGCTCATGTCCCCACCCAGTGTCTCCCCACTGTGACAGTGTGCTCATGTCCCCACCCAGTGTCTCCCCACTGTGACAGTGTGCTCATGTCCCCACCCAGTGTCTCTCTACGACAGTGTGCTCATGTCCCCATCCAGTGTCTCCCCACTGTGACAGTGTGCTCATGTCCCCGTCCAGTGTCTCCCCACTGTGACAGTGTGCTCATGTCCCCACCCAGTGTCTCCCCACTGTGACAGTGTGCTCATGTCCCCACCCAGTGTCTCCCCACTGTGACAGTGTGCTCATGTCCCCACCCAGTGTCTCCCCACTGTGACAGTGTGCTCATGTCCCCGTCCAGTGTCTCCCCACTGTGACAGTGTGCTCATGTCCCCGTCCAGTGTCTCCCCACTGTGACAGTGTGCTCATGTCCCCACCCAGTGTCTCTCTACTGTGACAGTGTGCTCATGTCCCCATCCAGTGTCTCCCCACTGTGACACTGTGCTCATGTCCCCGTCCAGTGTCTCTCCACTGTGACAGTGTGCTCATGTCCCCGTCCAGTGTCTCCCCACTGTGAAACTGTGCTCATGTCCCCATCCAGTGTCTCCCCACTGTGACAGTGTGCTCATGTCCCCGTCCAGTGTCTCCCCACTGTGACAGTGTGCTCATGTCCCCGTCCAGTGTCTCCCCACTGTGACAGTGTGCTCATGTCCCTGTCCAGTGTCTCTCTACTGTGACAGTGTGCTCATGTCCCCACCCAGTGTCTCTCTACTGTGACAGTGTGCTCATGTCCCCGTCCAGTGTCTCCCCACTGTGACAGTGTGCTCATGTCCCCACCCAGTGTCTCTCCACTGTGACAGTGTGCTCATGTCCCCACCCAGTGTCTCCCCACTGTGACAGTGTGCTCATGTCCCCACCCAGTGTCTCCCCACTGTGACAGTGTGCTCATGTCCCTGTCCAGTGTCTCCCCACTGTGACAGTGTGCTCATGTCCCTGTCCAGTGTCTCCCCACTGTGACAATGTGCTCATGTCCCCGTCCAGTGTCTCCCCACTGTGACAGTGTGCTCATGTCCCTGTCCAGTGTCTTCCCCACTGTGACAGTGTGCTCATGGCCCCACGCAGTGTCTCCCCACTGTGACAGTGTGCTCATGTCCCTGTCCAGTGTCTCCCCACTGTGACAGTGTGCTCATGTCCCCGTCCAGTGTCTCCCTACTGTGACAGTGTGCTCATGTCCCTGTCCAGTGTCTCCCCACTGTGACAGTGTGCTCATGTCCCCACCCAGTGTCTCCCCACTGTGACAGTGTGCTCATGTCCCCACCCAGTGTCTCCCCACTGTGACAGTGTGCTCATGTCCCTGTCCAGTGTCTCCCCACTGTGACAGTGTGCTCATGTCCCTGTCCAGTGTCTCCCCACTGTGACAGTGTGCTCATGTCCCCACCCAGTGTCTCCCCACTGTGACAGTGTGCTCATGTCCCCACCCAGTGTCTCCCCACTGTGACAGTGTGCTCATGTCCCCACCCAGTGTCTTCCCCACTGTGACAGTGTGCTCATGTCCCCACCCAGTGTCTCCCCACTGTGACAGTGTGCTCATGTCCCCACCCAGTGTCTCCCCACTGTGACAGTGTGCTCATGTCCCCGTCCAGTGTCTCCCCACTGTGACAGTGTGCTCATGTCCCCGTCCAGTGTCTCCCCACTGTGACAGTGTGCTCATGTCCCCGTCCGGTGTCTCCCCACTGTGACAGTGTGCTCATGTCCCCACCCAGACTCTCCCCACTGTGACAGTGTGCTCATGTCCCCACCCAGTGTCTCCCCACTGTGACAGTGTGCTCATGTCCCCACCCAGTGTCTCCCCACTGTGACAGTGTGCTCATGTCCCCACCCAGTGTCTCCCTACTGTGACAGTGTGCTCATGTCCCTGTCCAGTGTCTCCCCACTGTGACAGTGTGCTCATGTCCCCACCCAGTGTCTCCCCACTGTGACAGTGTGCTCATGTCCCCGTCCAGTGTCTCCCTACTGTGACAGTGTGCTCATGTCCCATCCAGTGTCTCCCCACTGTGACAGTGTACTCATGTCCCCACCCAGTGTCTCCCCACTGTGACAGTGTGCTCATGTCCCTGTCCAGTGTCTCCCCACTGTGACACTGTGCTCATGTCCCCGTCCAGTGTCTCCCCACTGTGACAGTGTGCTCATGTCCCCGTCCAGTGTCTCCCCACTGTGACAGTGTGCTCATGTCCCCACCCAGTGTCTTCCCACTGTGACAGTGTGCTCATGTCCCCACCCAGTGTCTCCCCACTGTGACAGTGTGCTCATGTCCCCATCCAGTGTCTCCCCACTGTGACAGTGTGCTCATGTCCCCACCCAGTGTCTCCCCACTGTGACAGTGTGCTCATGTCCCCACCCAGTGTCTCCCCACTGTGACAGTGTGCTCATGTCCCCACCCAGTGTCTTCCCACTGTGACAGTGTGCTCATGTCCCCACCCAGTGTCTCCCCACTGTGACAGTGTGCTCATGTCCCCACCCAGTGTCTCCCTACTGTGACAGTGTGCTCATGTCCCTGTCCAGTGTCTCCCCACTGTGACAGTGTGCTCATGTCCCCACCCAGTGTCTCCCCACTGTGACAGTGTGCTCATGTCCCCGTCCAGTGTCTCCCTACTGTGACAGTGTGCTCATGTCCCCATCCAGTGTCTCCCCACTGTGACAGTGTACTCATGTCCCCACCCAGTGTCTCCCCACTGTGACAGTGTGCTCATGTCCCTGTCCAGTGTCTCCCCACTGTGACAGTGTGCTCATGTCCCCACCCAGTGTCTCCCCACTGTGACAGTGTGCTCATGTCCCCGTCCAGTGTCTCCCCACTGTGACAGTGTGCTCATGTCCCCACCCAGTGTCTCTCCACTGTGACAGTGTGCTCATGTCCCCACCCAGTGTCTCCCCACTGTGACAGTGTGCTCATGTCCCCGTCCAGTGTCTCCCCACTGTGACACTGTGCTCATGTCCCCGTCCAGTGTCTCCCCACTGTGACAGTGTGCTCATGTCCCCGTCCAGTGTCTCCCTACTGTGACAGTGTGCTCATGTCCCCACCCAGTGTCTTCCCACTGTGACAGTGTGCTCATGTCCCCACTCAGTGTCTCCCCACTGTGACAGTGTGCTCATGTCCCCATCCAGTGTCTCCCCACTGTGACAGTGTGCTCATGTCCCCACCCAGTGTCTCCCCACTGTGACAGTGTGCTCATGTCCCCACCCAGTGTCTCCCCACTGTGACAGTGTGCTCATGTCCCCGTCCAGTGTCTCCCTACTGTCACAGTGTGCTCATGTCCCCGTCCAGTGTCTCCCCACTGTGACAGTGTACTCATGTCCCCACCCAGTGTCTCCCCACTGTGACAGTGTGCTCATGTCCCTGTCCAGTGTCTCCCCACTGTGACAGTGTGCTCATGTCCCTGTCCAGTGTCTGCCCACTGTGACAGTGTGCTCATGTCCCTGTCCAGTGTCTCTCCACTGTGACAGTGTGCTCATGTCCCCACCCAGTGTCTCCCCACTGTGACAGTGTGCTCATGTCCCCACCCAGTGTCTCTCTACTGTGACAGTGTGCTCATGTCCCCATCCAGTGTCTCCCCACTGTGACACTGTGCTCATGTCCCCGTCCAGTGTCTCCCCACTGTGACAGTGTGCTCATGTCCCCACCCAGTGTCTCCCCACTGTGACAGTGTGCTCATGTCCCCACCCAGTGTCTCCCCACTGTGAGAGTGTGCTCATGTCCCCACCCAGTGTCTCCCCACTGTGACAGTGTGCTCATGTCCCCACCCAGTGTCTCTCTACTGTGACAGTGTGCTCATGTCCCCATCCAGTGTCTCCCCACTGTGACACTGTGCTCATGTCCCCGTCCAGTGTCTCTCCACTGTGACAGTGTGCTCATGTCCCCGTCCAGTGTCTCCCCACTGTGACACTGTGCTCATGTCCCCATCCAGTGTCTCCCCACTGTGACACTGTGCTCATGTCCCCGTCCAGTGTCTCTCCACTGTGACAGTGTGCTCATGTCCCCGTCCAGTGTCTCCCCACTGTGACAGTGTGCTCATGTCCCTGTCCAGTGTCTCTCTACTGTGACAGTGTGCTCATGTCCCCACCCAGTGTCTCTCTACTGTGACAGTGTGCTCATGTCCCTGTCCAGTGTCTCCCCACTGTGACAGTGTGCTCATGTCCCCACCCAGTGTCTCTCCACTGTGACAGTGTGCTCATGTCCCCACCCAGTGTCTCCCCACTGTGACAGTGTGCTCATGTCCCCACCCAGTGTCTCCCCACTGTGAGAGTGTGCTCATGTCCCCACCCAGTGTCTCCCCACTGTAACAGTGTGCTCATGTCCCTGTCCAGTGTCTCCCCACTGTGACAGTGTGCTCATGTCCCTGTCCAGTGTCTCCCCACTGTGACAGTGTGCTCATGTCCCTGTCCAGTGTCTCCCCACTGTGACAATGTGCTCATGTCCCCACCCAGTGTCTCCCCACTGTGACAGTGTGCTCATGTCCCTGTCCAGTGTCTTCCCCACTGTGACAGTGTGCTCATGTCCCCACCCAGTGTCTCCCCACTGTGACAGTGTGCTCATGTCCCTGTCCAGTGTCTCCCCACTGTGACAATGTGCTCATGTCCCCACCCAGTGTCTCCCCACTGTGACAGTGTGCTCATGTCCCCACCCAGTGTCTCCCCACTGTGACAGTGTGCTCATGTCCCCACCCAGTGTCTCCCTACTGTGACAGTGTGCTCATGTCCCCACCCAGTGTCTCCCCACTGTGACAGTGTGCTCATGTCCCCGTCCAGTGTCTCTCCACTGTGACAGTGTGCTCATGTCCCCACCCAGTGTCTCCCCACTGTGACAGTGTGCTCATGTCCCCACCCAGTGTCTCTCCACTGTGACAGTGTGCTCATGTCCCTGTCCAGTGTTTCCCCACTGTGACAGTGTGCTCATGTCCCCACCCAGTGTCTCCCCACTGTGACAGTGTGCTCATGTCCCCATCCAGTGTCTCCCCACTGTGACACTGTGCTCATGTCCCCGTCCAGTGTCTCCCCACTGTGACAGTGTGCTCATGTCCCCATCCAGTGTCTCCCCACTGTGACACTGTGCTCATGTCCCCGTCCAGTGTCTCTCCACTGTGACAGTGTGCTCATGTCCCCACCCAGTGTCTTCCCCACTGTGACAATGTGCTCATGTCCCATCCAGTGTCTCCCCACTGTGACAGTGTGCTCATGTCCCCACCCAGTGTCTCTCCACTGTGACAGTGTGCTCATGTTCCCACCCAGTGTCTCCCCACTGTGACAGTGTGCTCATGTCCCCGTCCAGTGTCTCCCCATTGTGACAATGTGCTCATGTCCCCACCCAGTGTCTCCCCACTGTGACAGTGTGCTCATGTCCCCACCCAGTGTCTCCCCACTGTGAGAATGTGCTCATGTCCCCACCCAGTGTCTCCCCACTGTGAGAGTGTGCTCATGTCCCCACCCAGTGTCTCCCCACTGTGAGAGTGTGCTCATGTCCCTGTCCAGTGTCTCCCCACTGTGACAGTGTGCTCATGTCCCCACCCAGTGTCTCCCCACTGTGACAGTGTGCTCATGTCCCCGTCCAGTGTCTCCACCACTGTGACAGTGTGCTCATGTCCCCACCCAGTGTCTCCCCTACTGTGTCAGTGTGCTCTCAAACTGTCAAACAAAAGAAATATACCCTTCCTTGCCTTTGTCTGCTATTTGCTTATAACAGTGAGAAAAGTAACGAATGCAATCCCCAACAAGCAAGAACTATCTGGTGTAAAATTCCAGTAATGCCAGATTGAGAAAGCCTATAGTAACAGTTCTCACCCTGTGGGTTAAGACCCGCATGGGGGTCAAATGGTCCTTTCACAAGGGTCACATATCAGACATACTGTATATCAGATATTTACATTATGATTCATAACAGTAGCAAAGTTACAGTTATGAAGTAACAATGAAATAATTTTCTCATTGGGGGACTTACTACAATGTGAGGAATTGCATTGAAGGTTCACATCATTAGGAAAATTGAGAATGACTGGCCTGTAGGGGTCACGTCATGGAACCTGAACAATTAGGCTTCATTTAATAACTAGTGATATTTAGCAAATTTCTGGGGATTGTGGGGTTGTGTGTGTACATGGGTATGTGAGTATTGTGAGTGTGTGGTGTATGCTATATATGTGCTCGCATGTATGCCTGTGTGCACATGGAGGCCAGAAGAGGACTTTGGGCACACTGCTCTATAATTCTTTATCTTATTCCTTTGAGACAGGGTCTCTCACTGAGCCTGAATTTAGGTTGTGGCTAGTAAGCCTCAGTGTCCCTATGGTCTTTGTCCCTCCCCCTCAGTGCTGGGGTTACAGGTACTCATGTGAGCACACCAGGCTTCTTACATGGTTTCTGGGACCTGAAATCAGGTCCCCGTGCTAGCTTAGCAAGCAAACAAATCTCACCTCCAGATCTCACCTCCAGATCTCACCTCCAGATCTCACCTCCAGAGAGTTGCTAAACGCGGTCATTGATGTATCTCTCAAGCTCCTATCTTTGCAAGTGTTGTGATATCTGTTTTTAATTCCCTCCTCCGTCTATAAAGTTGGGGTAGCAATGATACTTTCCTTACAGGATTTAATTAGAATTATATCACTAATCCAGATAAAGTCCTAAGAGCAGTGTCCAGAGTATTAGTTATTTTCATGCCAAATCATAGAATGTATATATGTGAGTAGATACACCTTGAAGTGAATCACTGGACATAATTGTTTCAGAGTGGATCTTGACTCAAACATACCATGGAAAGAATTCATCATTGTGATCTGTAAGATCCTGGAATCGGTGAACTGGGTGACACTGTCATGACTTGCAGCTAGATTCTTGCTGAAACCCTTATGCCAGGCTATAGGAGGGGAAGAGAAGATAGTGTATAGTCCTGACGTATCCTGGATGATTAGGTGGTGCTGGGAAATGGTTAGTGATTGTTTTTTATTCCCCAAGATTTCTTGAAGATCAAAGATGTGGGACTCCCTCAGCTGTTGGGGGAGTAAAGGATCAATAAGTAAAAATGTATTTGAAGATTACTCCCAGTGTAGAAGGGCTGTTGGTAGCTTCAAGGCTTAGAAGCACTTGACCTTTAAGATAACAGAGCTGAAATTGAAAGCCCGGAATCCGATGGAGGGCCTTGGCAATGAGAGGTGGTGATGTTTGCCGTCAGACTAACAAATTATCGCATGATTTATTCTCCAATTAATTGTAGAGTTACAGTGGCCAAAAAAGAGGAGTGGGAAGGGGGACTCCCTTAAGTACATGTGACAAATTATAGGTGTTCAGCAAGGAAATGGGGCCTGAATGGGCTGAATTGACCTTAACTGACTACAGTGCCCAGAAGTATATTTAATCTAATGGTTTTCAGATTTTTGAGAGTCTGGAAATATCTTTACTAAGCTCGGTTAAATGGTCCTTGACCTTGAGGCTCTTGTTTTATGCTGTGGGTAATTTCAGCAGCCGGGGGACCCACTGTGGCCTTTTCTTATTCCTAGCTTCTTTCTCTTGCAATGAAAGTTTTAATTAAAAAGAGGTTGACATTAGAGGCTGTGACACTTAAGCAGATGAGCCCATAAGACCCCAGGAGACGAGCTTTGAAGTCTCATTTTTAGGTCAGCCCGGGTTAAGTGCCCGTCGACTCCAAATATGTGTGCCCACAGCAGATGTATATATTCCATACCCGAGATGCCACACGCCTCCAGGACAGGCGGACCTTGCACCTTCCCTTCCGGTCTTAAAGTAGATGTTATGTCTTAAGAGTCTGTCGCTACACACCCATCTTCCCTCACTTCAAAACCTGAAATCAGTCATTTGCTCCATCATTTCTCAACAAATATCTTATCTGTTGTTCAAAGTTCTATCTAAAATAAGTCCTGGCATACCTCTTAAGGTTTTGGTCTCTGAGCACTCTCATGTGTTACACGCATGATGTATTAATCAACATGTTTGTTTTCCTCTTAAACATGCCTTAAAAACAAAAACAAAAAACTAGAGACCTCAGCTGAGACTCTTACAGGGTAGAGGAAAGGGATTTTCTCCTTTAGACCCAGGCAGGCTGTTATCCCTCAGCATGCAGGTCCTGGTTCACACATCATAGGAGAACGATGGCTTTCCTCTTGACCCAACAACGTAGAAGTGTTACAACCACGCAGTGCCTACCTGGTATACAGACGCCTCCTTTATGTCACCTTCTGATTTAAAGCATTCAGTACGATCTCTAACCCTGTTATCTGTGTGTTTACCATTGACTTCTGTTCGCCAAAGGGTTAAAGGTTTTTTTGTGGCTGCTATATTCTCAGAGTCTGCTGAGACAGGATACAAACTGCCTGCTTAGTAGAACCAGTTCAAAAAATACTCATTAATGTCAAAAAGAACACTGGGTTAGGATGCAGAGACCTAATCACGGCTCTATTTCGGGGTTATTTGGTATGCGAGACCAGTCAAATTTCTTGGTTTCAGTTTATCTTTCCCTCTGTAGATTAGGGCTATCTCTACAACTGTATTTTAACCTTCAAGTACTGATTTGGTACCACCATTTCCCTTTAGAACAGTGGTTCTCAACCTTCCTAATGCCGTACCCTTTAATATAGTTCCTCTTGTTGTGGTGACCCCCAACCATAAAATAATTTTCATTGCTGCTTTATAACTGTGATTTTGTTACTGTTATGAATCATAATGTAGATATTCTTAGAGATAGAAGTTTGCTAAAGGGGTCCTGACCCACAGGCTGAGAACCACTGTTTTAGAGCCTGGGATGGAAAGGTCCTTTGCACTTCTTCAGGTAGATCCCAAGAGAAGTATTCTAACAGTGTAACCTTATAAGAGCTTATTGTAACCATAGCAACCTCCCTTGCAAGCCTGTGAGAAGGAATCTTTGTTCCGTGATGTTAATGCTGAGTTTGGGGTCCGGAGGTAAACTGTATGTGCAGAAAAGACCACACAGAGGTTTTCCCTGGTAGTGTTAATATTCAATTGAACAAAATCATAGTTAAAAATTTAGTTCTTCTGGGTTTTAGTTCAGCTTGGAAATTATGTTTTATTAGTCTAGAAGTCTGTAATGACCATTTTAATAGAGTCCTTGACTAGTACTTGTTCTCATTTAAAATTTAGTCCTTTAAGTATCATTTTAATCACAGTTAAAAATCTTATAGATATGAAAACTTCTGAAAGACAATGACTATCAAAACTTCTGGATAATTTCCTTAAAAGTATATTCATAAATATAGCAAAACTTAAAGCTTTTAAAGTTATAGTACTGGACAAAAATAAGATTCTGATTTAGATTAAAACATTTAAATCAACTTTTCAAACATGTCATTTATTTTATTAAAATACTATTTTATTTAATCTGTATGGGTGTTTTGTCTACATGTATGCCTGTGCCCCATATATGTACCTTGTATTCGGAGGCCAGAAGGGGACATTGCATCCCCTGGACCTGGAGTCACAGACAACTGTTAGGTGCTATATGTGGGTTCTAAGATTTGAATCCAGGTCTTCTGGAAGAGCATCCAGTGCTACTTAACTGCTGAGTCTCTCCAGATCCTAAACATGTTTTTTAAATTAGAATCAATAAGCTGATCTATTATTGTAATAGAATAAATGCTATGAACTATTATAAGAGCAAGGATTATCAAATATACATATCTTTCTTCATATGAGAATATATTTTTGTCCTAGTGCTTTACATAATTTTATACTTAATTTAGCATCTTCCTGTTGTTAAAATATGCTTATTAGCACATAATGCTTGTGTGTGTATGTATGTGTTCACGTATATGTGGGTGGGTATGTATAAGTATGTGTACATATATATGTATGTATGTATGTGTTCACGTATATGTGGGTGGGTATGTATAAGTATGTGTACATATATATGTATGTATGTATGTGCATATGTATATATGTATGTGTATATATGTATATGTGTATATGTTTGTATGTATATGTGTGTATGTGTGTATGTATATGTGTGTATGTGTGTATGTATATGTGTGTATATGTTTGTATGTATGTGTGTATGTGCATGTGTGTGTGTGTGTGTGTGAATTTAGGCTGAATACTAGGGGATTTCAGCAGCCCAGATCAAGAATTCACACTCCAAGTGGTGTCAGTTCCTGTTTGACCGGCGAGGTTGCATTCCACAAGCAGCTTTTGCGAACAGCTAGCTATCTTTATGTCGGCTTAACACCAGACATTTTGTCTAATTAGTGTAATGATAATGGAAATGTTTGGAAATAGTAGCTTGCTAGCAAAATAGGTGGCAGGAGTAGGCTCTGCTATCAAGGGCATCGAGTGTGGCTGAAGCACTTGCGGCAATCTCTATTTCCAGCGAAGGGCATAAGGGTCTTTCTAGCTGCTCATTCTGTCCTCGAATTGGATTCTGAATGTGTGGCAGAATCTGATTTGCGTCTTCCGATTAACCCAGTGGTGATGTGGGTCAGTCACTGACTGCTACTGTTTTATTTTTTTGTTTTTGTTTTTATTGGGGAAGAAAATAAAAGGGCCTGGCAGATTATTTTTAACCAATCAGATGTATAACTAAGTATCTCCTCTACATATTTTTGCCTGTAACTTAAGATGTCACCACGAGACGATGTCTCTTGGCAATGCGGGTAGGACCTGACTGCAGCTGCGGTGACAATTTCTCAGTTAAGGTCTCCAGAGCTGGGGTGAAACGTCATAACCAAGGAGGAAAGGGTTTGTTTGGATTACTCTTCTGTACCTTCCATCACTGAAGGAGGCCAGGACAGGAACTCAAACCGGGCGGGGATCTGGAGGAGCCATGGAGGGGTGCTGCTTACTGGCTTACTCTACAAGACTTGCTCAGCTTGCTTCCTTATAGACCCCAGGACCACCAGCCCAGGGATGGCCCCGCCTATAACAGCCTGGGCTTTCCCCCACCAATCACTAATTAAGAAAATGCCTTACAAGCTTACCTCCAGCCCAATCTTAGGGGGGCATTTTCTAAATTGAGGTTCCCTCCCTCAGATGAGTCTAGCTTGTGTCAAGTTGACATAAAACTAGCCAGAGCAACAGGAAATTTATAGCCAGAGAGAGAAGTGAAGGTTTTGTACTCAGGATCTTTAACCATCCATGGGGGGAGGGGGGGTTTACAATCCCCGGTTGTTTTTTTATTAAATGTGTTTCCTTGGCCCCTAAGTATGCCTACAACTTTTCCATTGCATTTTACCTCCTATTGAATTTGGTGGACTCCTTGTTTTCATCTCATATGTTCTCAGGTTCCTATTATTCTATATTTATTAAAATGTATTGGATTAAATGTTAGTTCTCTCTCCCAAGTCTTCAGAACTTAGTCATTGTACTGATAACGGGGAATCAGAAGAAAATGTGAACTACGTGGCAGATCCTAAGCCAGACTGGCTGCGGAATCCCTGTGTTTGACCTGTGCCACCGTGTCACTGATGTTTTGTTCCCTCGAGAAGTTTTAGTATCCCAGGCTCCGTTACAGGGAACCAGGTGTCTGACTGGTACTGACCTCTCCATTCAGAAACTAGTTCATGGGGAAGACAAGAGTAAGGGAGAAAGAGAGGAGAAAATTACTTCTACTAGGATTAATTCCATTCAGAAGTTTCTAGACAAGGTTATTTAGCAGCGAATGGAAGAGAACACCAGTTAAAGGTAATTAATCTCAAAGTTATGATCCCTTTACAAGAATGTGTCTCCATGATGGATTTGACTTTACAGAGTAAATGGTCATTCTATAATAACTTGTCTCTCCACTATTATTAGTCAGTTGCCTGCCATACTTGATCGGTTCAGCTAAAGCAGAGAAATTGGATGGCTACTTAGTAATATTCTTCTTACATATGGTTCTCTCAACATAATTTTCTTAAAGGAACTACAGATGTCCAGGCCTGGCCCCAAGCTATCCCAAGCACAATGTGGCATGCTGCCCGAATCTACTGTTTCAGCGTGTGCTGTCCCCACTCATCTCTAGGTGGGCCAGATCTCTCTTCTTTGAGCTTTACTTAGAGAAGTACTCCGGCAGATATTTGGAAATATTCAAAAGGACGTCCAGACCGCACTCTGAACTGACGTCTCAGATCTGGTGACTTTATGCTGTGACCCCCCCCCCCCCCCCCCAGTAATCAATCCCATGCCTGGTTCAGCTGTCCAGCCTTAGGCACTGCCTCAGCGGAGCTGGAAGGCTCTGACTCAGTCGACCTTTGTCATATCTCTTCCTCTCCCAGTTTGTTTAAGTAACCCTCTCGGCCAGTTCCGGGGAGTCAAGGTGCTTTTGTTCTCTGCATGAATGGTTTGATTCACATCACACCAGTACTGCTTCAAAGACAGAGAAGCCTCTCACCTTTGCATAATCACTTCTTCCTCTTGCAAATGCCACTGCCACAGCCTGGCAGAAGGACTTCAAAGATTTTGTATTTTAACTACTTCAGACCACACACACACACACACACACACACACACACAGCCTGGCAGGACTTCAATAATTTTATACTTAAACTAATTCAGATCTCTCTCTCTCTTTCTCTCTTTCTCTCCCTCCCTCCCATCCCCCCTCTCTCACACATACACATACAAACACATTCACAGCTTAGCAGAAAGACTTCAAAGATTTTGTATTTAACTAATTCAGAACTCTCTCTCTCTCTCTCTCTCTCTCTCTCTCTCTCTCTCTCTCACACACACACACACACACACACACACACACACATCTAAAGAAGTCACATCCATGTACAAAGGCAACTACTTAGTAATGTTCTTCTTAGATACAGTTCTCTCAATATACTGCTGTATAATTAGGCTTAGAAAGCCCAGACTCTAGTGCCACAGCGTTTGACTCTGGAGGAGAGAGATGGAGCCTGGGAAACTGTAGAAGCAAGATCAACCATCAACCAGATCACTGCCAACAGCTGGAAGATAAAGTGTGTGTGTGTGTGTGTGTGTGTGTGTGTGTGTGCACATGCGCGCGCCTGGTGAACTGCAAGAGCCCATTCAGATCTCACCTCCTTTCGCAAAGCCTCCCTAGCACCCTAGCCTGAGTCAGTCCTCTCTGCACTCACTGTCCAGTTAAACTTCTGCTTATGTAAGCATCGTGGCGCTGACAGACAGACGGATGCGTACTCAATCGCCTGCGATTTCTCTAAAACCCTCCCTCCTAGATGGTGTGGTGGGAACTGGTATTGTGTAGAAATAAGTTCTGGGCCAAGGGACCATGAGATGAGTGTTCCGATCAGGAGCAATCTTAAGAACTGCTTAGGTGGCATGTCAAAGACCTCACAGTAAATTTCCTGGAATCATCGCAGCCAAATCACTTAGAAATTAATATCTAACTTGAGATCAAGGGATAGCAGTAACATTTTTTCCCATGGATGAAGTGAGAGGTATTTGAGATAAGCAAATTGTTTAGAAGCTGGGGCGGGGGGTGGGGGGTGGGGGGGTGGGCAACATGTCCTTCCCTTCCAGGAGTGGGGCATGAGAATGCCTCTCGGCAGCATCGCAGGACCCTTGGGAATGTGACCCGGGCCAAGCCGTCCTTCAGCTGTGCATGTCCTCACTAAGAGGAGGTTGATCAGATGGTGAGCTGAAACTTGCTCCTGGAACACAGTCCCATTTGCCCCAGGGAAACGCCCATGTCCTTCTGCACAAAGGACAGAAATGGAAGACCTTCTTGGGCTCAAAGGCTAGGTTGTGTGTGGCAGTGTACATGCGTGAGCGACTGGGACCCGTGACAGCAATGCTTGCTAGGCTGCCTTTGGCCTGACGGTTGCTTTGTGGTAACAGACAGTTGTGTGATGGGCACCAATACCTTTCATCGATCTCCAGTCTAAAGGTTCAATAGACCGCCTCATGCCCGTGGATGCCTGAACTGTCCTGAGGCGGCCTTCCTGCTCATCTTCGATAATTGACGATACTTCTTCTTACGGTGGTTGCTCCAGGAAGGTCCTTTTTGTCTTTCACTCATTATAACTATAAAATGGGCCAAAAGTAAAGTCAAATGGATGAGGATTTTCACTTATGCACAGTGGTGTCCGTCAGTTTTGTTTCATTTATACACAACACTAATGCGTATTAATAAGAGCATGCCATGATCTCATACGATTTGTACCATGGGTAATCGTCAAGTCAGGGTCATTTCCATTTCCATGGTCTTCAACGTTTTTTAATATCTCTGTGTTGGTGGCTTTCTAGCTCCTTTCTTTCAGTAAGTTATAATAACAATAGCAACAATAACAGTCGCCAAAGAAAGGCATTGGGTCTCTGGAACTGGAGTTGTAGACGGTTGTGAGCTGCCATGTGGGTGCTGAGAATTGAGCCCGGGTCCTCTAGAAGAGTGGTCAGCCCTCCACTTATCTGTCTCGCCCCCTTATCTCACTTGTAAATAACCAGGTTCTAAATAATAGCTGCTTTGATTCTTAGAGCCTGATAATTGAGAGAAACTTTGACTCTAAATTGTTAATACTAGCCATAGCTGAAGCCAGGGATTTGGGTGAAATGCATTCAAAGATAGAAACATAAACATATAAAGTCTAATGCTGAGGTACAGCATTACGGAGTGTGTGGTACCCCTCCTCCCCAAATAACCCTGCGCTGCGTTTGATTTATCTTCTCATTTCATGCAGCCCGAACAAAGGAAGCTTTAAGAATAGCTCGTGGAAATGCAAACGGTGGTGTTCATTTTTCAACGCTGTCAAGAAAATCTAAAGAAATTGTAAGCTTAGAGAGCGCCACCGTTAGCCGTCTGTCATGCGCGGCGCTGGACGTAGTGCCTAGGCTGCACGCCGGAGCTGGGCAGAGCAAGCTGTTAAGCATCTCCAGGAACATTGATCTCAGAAATTGCTAGGAAAGATGATTGGATGTTACTTAAGAGGAACTTTACACGCAGTGAACGGCACATTTGCAGACTGCTGAGAAAATGGATGAAAAGGATAATGTTCTACTTTGGACTCTAAACAAAAGGCAATCAATTAGTAGAAGAGCGTGGATAACGTAAGAGAGGCTGTGCCTAGGAGCCCCCCTGCTGAAAGCTCGCAGCCCAGGCTGTAACTATTGCTCCTGAGCTCGGGAGATCTGTGGGCTCACATCACCATGGCACAAAGGAGAGTTAGGGCAGGGACTCCATCTCTGGACCGCCATCGCCTTGAGAGCTGGGTTTCATCCAAGCCCAATTTCCTTTTGCTACCCTGGCTTCAATTTTAGGCTACGTTTCAATTTGCCACTGAATTTAGAACCGTATCCTGGCCAGCATTTAAGGGCTCCTACCCACCATCAGATATTTTAAGTGATCTTAAGAGAGATTGTTAATAGAATTGCTGAAAGGTACCGTTGATTCTTCTACCTGGCCTTGTTCCTATTGTGTGGAACCGTCAGGCAGGCCTGTTTCACTGTTAGCTTTGATGGATGGTCCCACACACGAGCTGGTGGCTGACATTTTCAGCTATGGTTTGGAGAGTAACTACTTTAGTCTCCGTGGGCCAATACTTTGTTGTGACAGTCTCCAAACAGCCATAGACAGTAGGTAATGTGTAATAGATGAATGCGATCATGTTTCAATAAAAGAACATTGGCAAAAGCGGCAGCTGCCCCAACCGTATATTAAGGGACCCAAATCACTATGGAATCAATCACCCCAAAAATGGTATTAAAGCTCAGGGACACATTTGAAAGGATAAACCATGACCTCTCGGGTGCTTTCATACTACACGCTGCATCAAAAATAGCAATTAATATAGAGGAAATCAGAAGCCTAAGAGCAGAAGCCAGTTTAAGAAAACAAAGCATCGGTGTTGGTACTCTGTTCAAGCTCCACCCCACAGTTACCTGGCAATAGCCAGGTATGCCCCGCCCCACATGCCTGGCCCACTATAAGAGGGGCTACCTGCCCCTCCTCCCCCCCCCCCCCCCGCTCTTTCCCCTCTCTCTTCTCATCCTCTCACCTCTCTGCCCCTCTTGGGCTCCCCTCCCCCCTCTCTCCACATGGCCAGCCTCCACTCTCCCTCTATTCTCTCTCTCTCTCTCTCTCTCTCTCTCTCTCTCTCTCTCTCTCTCCTATATCATTGACTCTCATCCTATCCTCTAAATAAACTCTATTCTATACCATGTTGGTGTGTGTGTGGTCCTTCAGGGGGAGGTGATGCCTAGGCATGGGCCCGCTTAGGTACCCCCTTCCCCCACGTGGCCGTGCCATACTCACTAACACCCTTTCTCTCTTTTAAATCCCATCAATGGTGCCAAAATCCGGGAACATCAACAACCCCATTAATAAACAAACCATCAATCGGTTTGTGGACCCCAAGGGAAGTCGGGTTCCTTAGCTAGCTTCAGTGTAAGCACCCACTCCCTGGCGGGATGAATAGCGAGCCCTCTGCCGTCCTCTGCGAAACAGTGGCTTGAGCCATCAGCGTGGAACAGTCAAGCCACAGGCTATGTCGTTGTCAGTTGGCCAGCTTTTAAAATCATGATTCCAGGGTATTCCTTTGCCCACACTGGGTGGGAATCAGGGGCCCCATGTGTAGACAAGACAGGGAAAACACTGTTTCAGGGTCACGAAACTCAAAAGTACAGTCAGTGAGACAGATGTAAAAGCGTCACTCCGCTCTCCTTGGACATTAAGATTCAAAGTGCTCAGGACACTGAGGTCAGTCTCTGCAGCTTAGAACGTTGGATCTCGTTTGGGTAATATTGGAAGACCTTACTTATCTTTTGAACAAGCAAGCAAGCAGAGAGACAGACAGACAGACATCAAACTTTGTCCCATCTCTAAGTCAGACCCTCACATAATGGGGTTCCAAGATATGTACAATGAAGTTGTGAAATAAGCCCTGGTTTAGGTCCGGGTTTGTGTTTTCTTGTTCCCACCACCTCTCAAACTGTAGGCATAGCGAATGACAGTTTGATTTGTTCTTCATTGTGTTTACTTGGTCATAATTTTAATTATATAAGCATTATATGACTGGTGAACAACCAGGGCATAAAGAGAACTGTTCCATGAAGCTAACACGGGACCCTTGAGAGGACAACGAGGCTAAGTTCTGTCAGAGGATGCGTCAGAGCAGACCATCAACTGTGCAACTCTGGACTGAGCTTGCAGTCACCTCACTCAGCGAGCAACTTCTTTAAGCTGTGTACTACTGATAGCAGTGGAATAGCTTAGTGGCTCACACTGGTGACCCTGGCGCTTGGGAAGCTAAGGCATGGGGACTGCTGTGAGTTCAAGGCCAGCCTGGGATACAAAGTGAATTCCATGGCAGTTTGGGCTATAGGAAAGAGAGTTTGCTGAACAAGCTAACCAAGAAGACACCTGGGGAAGATTGTCTGAGATTCTAGTTGGCAAATCTATAGTCAAAGGTTCGCCCTGTAGGCTGGCACAGGCAAGAAGAAGTTTTAACAGAAAATGTAATAGGGTCAGCTCCTCGTTCTCTTTCTTCATAGCATAGCACATCTTAACCCATGGAACTTACTCCTATTCTTCTGTTTTTTTACAGTGAAAATTCAGAAGTATTGGGGGGGTGTCTCACAAAGAGCCTGTTGTGGTGACCCCCCCAAACATAAAATTATTTTCACTACTGCTACATAACTGTAAATTTGCTGCTATACATTTTTAATATAAATATCTGATATGCAGTGCTGTATGGCAGGAGGAAGGCAGACAGAGACCTGTGTTCCACCATGCCATGCGGAGTGAGCAGGAAAGATGCCCACAGATCTGCCCTCTGCCCCTTGGCCAGGCCAGGGCAGGCCACAGACACACAGAACCCCACCTACCACCATGCAGGGCAAGAGGAGGAAGATAGCCAGACAGAGACTTGTGGATCACAAGCTTGTCCTCTGACACAAGGCACAGGTGAGTCATGCCTGTCATCAAGCCATGCAGTGTGGACAGAGGATGTCACCCAGGGGCCCGCCAGCTGTGTGACCAGCCTGCAGCAGGAGCCACCACAGTGTGTGAGTGTGTGAGTGTGTGAGTGTGTGAGTGTGTGAGTGTGTCAGATGGGAGAGAAAGGGAAGTGGAGCAGCTTGAGCAGTGTGAAGAGAGAGGGACCTGGACACTCTGGGGAGGAGAGGACTAGCAGCCTGCTGTTAATGGTCATCCCTGCCACTCGGCGCCATGGTGAGGCGCCAGCTTGGTCTGCTTATTGAGGGCCATGTCTGGGTCTATGGCTACAGAGCAGTGTAGTTTGGTGTCAACGCCCACGGCTCATATTACCGGCAGGCCTACACAGTTCAAATGTCCCTCAGCACCACTGTCTTCCATATTCCTACTAGTCTGGCCCATTAAGCCCCACCCAAAGCATTCCGTGGCTTTCCAAATCCAAAGTCCCCAAATCCACATTCTTCCGAACAAAAGCATGGTCAGGCCTATCACAGCAATACCCCAGTCCCTGGTACCAACTTCTGTCTTAGTTAGGGTTTTACTGCTGTGAACAGACACCATGACCAATGCAAGTTTTATAAAAGACAACATTTAATTGGGGTTGGCTTACAGGCTCAGAGGTTCAGTCCATTGTCATCAAGGCAGAAACATGGCAGCATCCAGGCAGGTATGGTGCAGGAGGAGCTGAGAGTTCTCTCTCTTCAACTCAAGGTTGCTAGTGGAAGACTGACTTCCAGGCAGCCAGGGTGAGGGTTTTAAGCCCACACCCACATTGACACACCTACTCCAACAAGGCCACACCTCCTAATGAGGTCACTTCCTGGGCCAATCAAATACAAACCATCACATGAGGGGTAGCTACTAGGGCATGAGAGATGAGTGGGGCTCTGATGCAAAACTCACAAAGAACTGATAAAAAGTTAATATATGCCGGGCGGTGGTGGCGCACGCCTTTAATCCCAGCACTTGGGAGGCAGAGGCAGGTGGATTTCTGAGTTCGAGGCTAGCCTGGTCTACAGAGTGAGTTCCAGGACAGCCAGGGCTACACAGAGAAACCCTGTCTCGAAAAACCAAAAAAAAAAAAAAAAAAAAGAAAAAAAGAAAAAGTTTATATATATATATATATATATATATATATATATATAATTACTCAAAGTAATATATATATATTATTACTCAAAGTAATGGAACATAACCACACTGTCTACCCTTTGGGGTCCATCTGTGTCTTGCCAGAGAGGAATGAAAACATAGGATCTCTGACATTTACTTCTCCAGGGTTCTTCCCGGATGCCCTCTCCTGACATGGTTAGCATATTCTTTGCACTGTGTTAGCTCTAGTAGCATTTATCTCATTTTTTAAAAAAAATAGTTAGCATTTATCTGTCATCATTCCTGCATTATAAACCGTGTCATCCACATTACACATTTTATACTGACGACGATGGTGGTACTTTGTCACAAAGGGATGAGGCGGTGGTTACTTGTGGGATGCATGGGTAAATGAATGAATGAATGAAGATTTGTTCCACTTACATTTATGGGAAAGGGAAAACAGAACTCATTATAAGAAGTATCCCATTCCACCCCTAGAGATTTGTGCCTGAATGTTTATGCTGAATTGCCAATAAAGTGGTTACACATGTCAGTAATTAAGCCCTGTAGAGTTGGCCTTGAGCGGTTGCATGTTTTGATTACTTCTTCATCGTGAGTGCATTTGTTGTAGGATTCTTAATTAATATTGGTTTTGAGAGAGAATTTCTGGATTATAAAAGATTAACTGTTTGTGGTACGTTGCATTTTTGTTGAATGGTAACACATCAAAAAGCCTTTATTGATCAATTTGACCAAAGGAACTTTTTAAAAATAAATCTAAGAAATAAAAAAAGAATGCTATTTCTGTCTTGTTCTGAACGAACAGAATAATAGCTATAAAGAAATAGAATACCCTTTACTTTGGAAAAGGCATCAAAGGCATCATGAACAACTTCTGCTAGTGCTCCTGTATTTGAAATATACAATTACTATTGGTCTTTTTATTAAACACCAATATGTGCTAATAATATGTGCTCATTATAATTTATCACAATGCTTTTGTAACAATATTCTTTTATAAGTCTGAATTTTAGAAAGCATGAGATTCTTCTTGGGAACAGGATGAGATACTCAGGCCCAAGACCCCCATAATTCTTGCACTCACCCTCCTGTGATGCCGCAAGAATGAAGTTGGGAATGTTTATTCATGTATCATCTCGCAGATCATATTGTTAATCTGTCAGCTAATGGGCTGTCCTTCACAAACGAACACAGCCGTCTGTCCCCTCGTGAATGGAACGTGAGTGCTGGGATGCTTTCCTCCCGCAGTCTTCCTTCCTTCCTTCCTTCCTTCCTTCCTTCCTTCCTTCCCTCCCTCCCTCCCTCCCTCCCTCCCTCCCTCCCTCTTTCCTTCCTTCCTTCCTTCCTTCCTTCCTTCCTTCCTTCCTTCCTTCCTTCCTTCCTTCCTGTAGCAGGTTTGCTCCGTGGCCATTGCAGTGTGGCTGCCTAATGGTGCTGCACAAAGGCCGTGAAGCAGAGCGAGCTGCCTGAGCCTTGTGGGCACGGCCCACGCTCACACTCTGATACAATGTCTCCACTCTTCTAGTGAAAGCTTCATGTGCAACGGCTTGGGTGTTTTGCACACAGTGGGTGTTTCTCAGGAGGACACATGGTGCTGGTAAGAAACTCCTTTGCCTCTAAATATTTAATGTATTGACTCAATGTGGTTTTCAACTTAATTACCTTTCGATGAGGAAAATAGTTTTATCCAACAAGGAAAAACCCAAGACTGACAGATTCAATATCAGATTCTACCAAACCTTTAGGAAATGTAATCCCCAAAGTACCTCAAACCATTGTATAAAACACAAAGGGAAGGAGCAGTACTATATCTATTTTATGAAGGCTGCATTACTTTGTCACCCAAACTGAAGAAGGTCACAACAGAAAAAGAAAACTATATATAGGTCACTCTCACAAATGAACCTAGATGCGAAAATTCTGAATAAAAATTCCAGCAAACAAAATTCAGTACACACCTGAGAGAACACACATTGTGATGAAACACCCAAAACCAAGTTGGTTCCAGTGTAGTGATGCATGGTTGGTTCAACATACCCGAGTCACTGAATGTGATACAGTGCAGAAATACAGGTAAGGAAACCTCACACAATCATCTCAATCAGTGCAGAAGAGTCCTCAGCAAAGCCCAAAGCCCTTTGTAATAAAGACTCCAAAGAATCAAGATCATTAGAAACACACCTTAACGTGGGCTATATGTGACAACATAATGTTGGCTATGCCCAACACTGCACTAAACAATGACAGATTGAAAGCATCCTTTCTAAAGTGTGGGATGATGGAGGGGCCCACTGTTTTGGCTCTTATTCACTATATCACTTGAAATCTTTTATAGGCAATGAAATAAGAGAAAGAAGTGAAAGGGTCACAAATAGGAAAGGCAGAAAAACATTATCTTTATTTGTGGACACGATTTTATACCTAAAAGATTCTGAAGACTCCATCAGGAAACTTCTGGACACAGTAACAGCGTCAGCAGAGTAGAGTAATAAAAAAATTAACATACAAGTAGCATAATACAAAATTAGCATATACATAGCATAATACAAAATTAGTAGCTTCTCTACATACCAGTACTGAACTTGCCAAAAAAGGGGAAAACATCCATTCACAGTAGGCTGGAAAAAAAGAAAGAAAGAGAGATAGAAAGATTCCACCTAGGAATCAGCTTAAACAAGAAGGCAGAAGACCCGTACAATGAAAACTCAGACAACAAAATAGAGAAATTGGGGGGAAACAGTAGTGCAGTGGTTCTCAACCTGTGGGTCGTGACAGATATCCTGCATATCAGATATTTACAGTATAATTCATAACAGTAGCAAAATTACAGTGATGAAGTAGCAACAAAAATAATTTTATGGTTGGGGGTCACCACCTCAAGGGTAACTGTATTAAAGAGTTGCAGCAGTAGGAAGGTTGAGAACCACTGAAGAAGAAACAGCCACGACCCTCCATGCTCACAACAGCAGAATCAATAGTATGAAAATGGTTGCATTTCTGAACAAATTTACAGATTTCACATAATCCCTATCAATCTCAGTGATATTCTTCACATTACTATTATAAAATTTGGAAGTCGTATGGACATACAAAGGAACCCCAAGTCACCAAAGCAACACTGAGCAACCATGGAGGAGCCACAAATATCTGATCTGGAGTTATATTACAGTCATAGTAACAACAAAACCCCGGCATACAGAATAGACATACAGGACAACAGAAAAGAGAAAGAGAAAGGAATAAAGAAAGAAGGAAGGAAAGAAGGAAGGAAAGAGAGAGAGAGAGAGAGAGGGAGAGAGAGAGAGAGAGAGAGAGAGAGAGAGAGCACTCTATCACCACAGAGCTATGCTGTCTGGTAATTATTGACAAATGAGTAAAACACAAACTTAGGAGAAAAGACAGAGTCTAAAAAAATAGTACTGGGAAATTGGATTTCCACCTGTAAAAGAGTAAACCTAGACCCATATCTCTCACTGTGCACAGAAAGCAATTCAGACTGGACTGGCTATCTTAACCAAGTACTGGAATGTTACAATCGCTACAGGCTTAGGCAAAAGATTTTCTAGAACAGGCTTCAGTGGAACAGAAAATAAATGAGGTTGTATGAAATCAAAAAGCTTCTGCACAGCAAAGACAAAAATTACAAGACAGAAGAGACAGCTTCCAGAATGGAAGAAAATATTTGACATCTATACTTCAACTAGGGGATTAATATGTAGATTATGTAAAGAACTAAAAACCTCCCTTCAAACCCTCAATCAATCAGACAATCATCAATCAACCAATAGGGTAATTAAGTGATAGTTGGGGGGAAAAAAGCTATATGGATGGTCAATACACACTCAAAAAATATTTAACATCTTCACTATCAGGAAAATACACTGCTTTGAGAGCCCAAGCCACCTTAGTCAAATCAGTGCCCACTATCAAGAAAATAAATGACAAACATATTGGTGAAGATGTGGTAAAAGAGGACCCTTTAAACCAGTGGCTCTCAATCTGTGGGTCATGACCCCTTTTGGGGGGAATTGTTGAATGACCTTTTTACAACGTCACCTAAGACCATTGAAAAACACAAATATTTACATTATGATTCATAACAGTAGCAAAATTACAGCTATGAAGTAGCAAAGAAAATAATTTTATGGTTAGGAGTCACCACAACATAAAGAATTTTATTAAAGGGTCACTGCATTAGGAAGGTTGAGAACCACTGCTTTACATTTTTAAACATTTCTGGTGGGAGCACAGACATGTGTAGCCACTATAGAAACCAATATGGAGGTCTCCAGAAATCTGAAAATAGAAGCACTACATGGCCCAGCAATATTAATACCTAAGACTATATATATATACATATATATATGCATATATATACATGTATACGTATATATATGTGTATATATATATATATATATCAGTAGCCCTCTTAGTCAATGCACTATTGAAATACTTGCTTATCCATGATTATTGCTGCATTTTTCACAATATCCAGGAAATGGAACCCAGTCTAGATGTCCATCAACAGATGAATAGATGAAGAAAAATGAAATTGTGACATTTGCTGGAAAACGAGTAGATCTGGAATCATTATGTTAAGTAAAGTAAGGCAGATGTGGAGATTTAATAACCACATTTTACACCATGGCAGAACCCGGGCTTAAAGTTGTTACATAAGTACGTGTATCTGATTCTGTGTGTGTGTCCATGAGAAGGCAGGAAGACATTCTCAGGGAGTGGGGACGAGAGGGCAGTGGGGTTCATGTAATGGGACTGTCTCGGGGAGGGGAGGGGCTAGAGGAGGCACCGAGGAGGGCAGAGGAAGAAGGAATCCACTGGAACAAAATATTATGACACACAAGTACGAAAATTCCACAATGAGGGGCCGAAGAGATGGCTCGGTCAATGCATTGCTGTCCATGCAAGGTTGAAGGCCTGAGCTGGAATCTGCCATCAAAAAGTCCAGGCATCGAGGCCCCAGTCCCTAACTCCAGGGCTGGCACAAGCAGAAAATGTCAGATCCTGGAAGCATGCCGCCAAGGATCTAGGAAATGCGCATGCGCATAGGTACGCACACGGCCGTGCACATGCAAAGATAGCCTCCCTGTGCGCAAAAAACAAATGTTGAAAGTATCACAATGAAATATTTTAGGTGAATGCTAACCTATATATTAAAAGCAATTCGGAAGTTGTAAGAGCAAGTGTTTTTGCTTTCTCTGAAGAGTTCGACTGATCACACCTTGCATGCAGGAATACTTGTGGTCTTCACCTGCACAGCATGCAGGGCTGAGGAAGACATTCCTCTCTGTGGCAGACAAAGCTTCCAATACAGAGAGGGCCTGATGTGCCAAGCAGCCAGCTGGGGTGTGGGGTGGGCTGAAGGCAGAGCTGAATCGGAAGCCGAGGGTGTGATCGGATAAGCCTGTCAGTCTAGCATGCCACCAGGGAGGAGCCGACAGGCATCCTAGTTCAAGGCTCATTTGGAGTTGCAGCTGCCTGAGACAGGTCTGTGTGTTGAAATCCGAAGGTGGCTCTCTCAGCCAGGCGTGCTACTGTATGCCATTATCTTAGCACTTGGTTGGCAGAAGCGGGAGGATCTTGAGTTCAGGGTCAGCGTCATGCTCTATCAATCCGGCCACCCCAACCTAAGGAACAGAAAAGGTGGCAATGCTGAGCTTACTGTAAAACTTAGTTTTGCTTTTCCTGAAATAACAGTATAGTTTTTGTTTTCTCCCCACGGTTTTGCTCATCGGAGCTCTGCAGAATTCAAGACCCCACAGAGGAGAGAAAATGATGTCCCTTTTTTAAAATGCCTGTTGAATCATCTAATGCATACTGTATGCTAAACATTGTGCTTAATACTCAGAATGTGGCAGGCAGTGGTGGGAGGCCGAGGCAGGCATGTGTCTATAAGTTCAAGGCCAGCCCGGTCTACAGATAGAGTTCTAGGACAGCCAAGGCTACCCAGAGAACCCCTGTCTCAAAAAACCAACCAAAAATTAAAAACAAAAATCCCCCCAAATAAGATAGAGGCAGAGAAGATCTCTAGTTAGAGGAAATTTATTACTCTGGCTTGACTGTGAAAGTCTAAGGGGGAAAAAAAAAAGCAAACATGCAATTATTTTTTTCTGAGCTACAGTTTACGAAGACAATAAAATCCAGAAATGAGATCTGGGATCTGTGCTGATGGCAGAGCGGGTCTCTCTGAGCATCACAGGGAGAGCAGAATCTGGGTACCTACTTACAGTACCCCAGGATGCTGGCGAGGACGCAGCAGCTGCCCTGGCTGGATGAGACGTCTTGATGAGATGGCCTTAGAGATGTCCAGGAGGCAGGCAGGTTCACCTTTCATGATGCTCTTCTCTGTCCTCTGCTTAAGGAGGCAAATTTAAATTTTCTCAGCCGTTCATTGTCCTTTGAATCTCTTCCCAGTAATGGTTTCCAAGGGCCCGAGGGTGAGGTTCTGCGCTGCTTTCTTACTGCGGTCATACAGGCATCGGCTGTCACCTTTAGAATTTTATGTGCCGTGAGGTTTAATGGAAAATGTGCCATGTCGGTGATACCAAAGAAACCCACAAATGGGATACAGAAAATTACACTGTTACCGTGGTAATGGCTTCTCATTGGCAGCCGAAGACAATCATTTAACAACGTTATAAAACCATAGTAAATATTGGATGGCTTTATGGAAATGTAATAAACTGAAGTCATACATCACAATGCACTAAAGTCCATTTTACATTTATGGTACATCACAAAATTATAATTCAGATGAGGACTAAATGGCCTGTAAATGTTAAGCACATAGTTAACCGTGGAATATGTCAACCAGGGTCTCTGTGGCTTCTCCGGGTAATACATCCAAGTTAGATGAGAGAAACATTGCCTATTTCTAAACCCATGCGTATCGTCCCCTTTCAAAGCCAGATACAGAGCAAAAAAAATCATATCCATTTTCTTGTAGATAACCAGGTAAGACATAATGAGAAACTGGTAAGCCCTTGTGCTTGCATATGAATTTGACAAGGTAAATTCTGGTAACTGGATATATAACAACCTAATCCACAATGTAATTGCATTTTGTGGGCTGGTCACACACCCTGCTTCATGAGAAACCATAGATTCTTCTCGAGAAACATGGCTATTGCTTTATATCTCAGAGACACCAGAGTAAGGACCTGAGCTTGCTGGTGACCTGAACAGCAAGGCCCTGGGACGGAAATGCTTTTCAGTTTACAGGGAGCATTTAGCCCTCGGGGAAACAGGTTTTCCCCAAGCCAGTTTCTTCAGCTCTCCTGCAGAGGGTACTGGAAGGGACACAGGCTTTGAAAGGCACAGAGAGGAGCCATTTTTTTGTGAAAGGAATGGTGGTTGAGTCACATGCATTTTGCCATATAACTCAGGCACCTGGTGTGCGATCAAGAAGATATACTGTATTCGTGGGGTGAGCATGCAACGATGTTTAATTAGTTAGCTATTCTGTTTTCAGAACGATAAATAGAGTAAACCAATTAGACAAAGACAAGCCATCAGTCTCGGAAGTGCTTCTACTCACGCCTCAGGACTCTTACTTCCCCCACCCAGTAGTGATGTGCTAGTTCTCAGTGACTCTCAGAAGCAATGCTCGTCGCTTCTGTCATCTCTCCAAGGACATCACTCGGACACACCGTAACTTCGTCTAAAGAGGCTTATGGTCGGGGACTGTGTAAGGGCATTTATCGCACAGATGAACTGAGATTTCTCCAGGACTATTCCTACACAAAGCTGCTGATTTGGCAGGTGACAGGCACGGACAAAAACGTTTAGTAAAATTAATTACTTGTAAAATGTTCTGGGTGTCTTCTATAAAATTTAAATATGTGCTTGGCTAGGAGAAGGGGCTGTGAGCGGGGCAGCTATTAGATCGATGATTCCGGGACCGTCTCTGTTTAAACGCGAGCGAGGAGCTAAGAGCTTCTGCATGGACCATTTCATTTCCTCTTTACAAGGTTTAAGGTAGGTGTTAAGATTCACTGTTTTTTTTTCCAGACGAGGAAAGAGGTGGAAATAAAAACTCTCTGAAGGTCATGCGACAACTGAGTATCAACACTGGGACTCAAACGTCAGTGAATGGAATCTGCGTGTTGTACTGTATGCTTGTCCTTATGCTGAGGTCTCTACAGTTAAGTATTTAGTCCTAGATAGCAATTCCTTTAATGGACATACAGCCACACCATTAACACTCATCATAGGCTCAAAGCATGGGCTACATTCACATCACTAAGACCCTGAACCAGAACACAGCATTGGCACATGCAAAGGGGCCATTGGCAAGATTGGCCGTTGGCAAGGTTACGGTGAGAAGGGAAAGAAAAAATATGCGGAGCCCACGTCAGTGCTGGTGTAGATGGAGGGTAAGTGGTGATCTGGGAAGGAAAACCATGATGTGGAGCTGGGGAGAAGGTAAAACTCCAGATGGTGATAGACTGAATGAGAAAAGGCCCATTTGGAAAGAAAACGGTACAGCCGAAATTCTAGCTAAGGCACTGTGTTGAGCCAGGATCAGTAACCCCAGGGAGAGAAACTGAGTGAAAGAAATAAAATATTATCATAGCGTTCACCTTCTTTAGGAAGGCATGATTGATCATGCAGTATTAGTTCCCTTTCGTCTTTTTCCACTCTGGGGAAAAGGTTTGTATACACAGCTGCCTCAAATAGTACGTGCTTTTACCCTCCCCCTCCTGCCCCTGCCCTCCACACCCATCTAATATAGCCATATGTTTAATGCTTTTTCATCTTAAAAATTTTATGGTGGATGGTGGGAAAATTTGTTTCTTTTTTGGTTTCAGGTGTCACTAGCATGTGTTTCCAACCCGCCTTCTTCCCCATGTCTGCAGGCAAACAATTCACTCTTAGCATCGAGTTTAGCAACCTTGGCATGCAGTCTTCCTTTCCTTATTGAGATGTGTGTTCACCTTCTCGAAGAAATGAAGCGCTTCCAATTTTCCTTTAGCTTATAGGGATTACTAGCATCCTGACAGTTGGGCTCCAGGGTCATTATCAGATACAATGACAACTATTATAAGGGCCATACACACAGGGCACTACAGTGCCCTGACTGTTGATCTAGTAAAAGGTACTGAGTTTCCAGTGCACGGGTAGTGTAGTCAGGGTGGGCACACTGACAAGAGAAGAATTCCCTAAAGGATAGGATGAACGGGAACCCTGAAATCTCATCACACTAGTTAAGTCAGGACACAAGTTACACTTTATTGCTTTATTTAAAATGTAATGTTTGTAGTTAGTTGAAACTCTGATAACTGAATCCCTGGGAGGCGAAGTCAAAGATAAAGGGTGACCACTGTGAATAAGGAGGAATACATATACAATACGTGCTCAGTGTGGAAACGATGTATTCAGAGAACTTCTTTGCGACTGTGACTCACGCTGAGGAACCCCAGGGACACACTGTCTCCTCCCCTCTTTCTGGGGACCATTTTCCCACTATTTCTTTTATGTCTGTGGCATATGTAGGCATGTGCAGGTCTTGGTTGCACCCCCTTTTGAAGCCTGCTTTACTCTGCCCGACATTTTGTTTGTAGGAGTCATCACTCTGCTGACTGAAGCTTTTAGTGGGTCAAAGCATTATACCCATCCATCTCAAGGATTTATTGGAGTAGAGTGTTCTTTTCTGTCATACTTGAGACAAATGGATTCTGCTTTCTTTGAACTCCCCTCTAATTTTAGACATTTTGACAAAAGGACATTGGTGTAAGTTTAGTAATGTGCACTGAGCTTTTCCTTTAGGATTCTGTTCATTCCTCGGAAACGTAGAAGGTCCTCTCGGGTGCTGATATTTGCCCGTATTTAAGCTCCGACATGCTTTGATTTCTTTCTCTTTCATTCTTTTCTTTTTTAAAAGAAAACCTTTAGTTCTCTAATCCACTTGTATTTATTTTGGTTTATGTTCTGATTTGACATTTAGATTGATTTTCTTTCCAAATAGTTAGCTAATTATTAATTCATCCTTTCCCATAGTTATTTACACTTATTTCTTTGTGTAGAGGGCATGAGGCAGAGGCAGGCATGGGTGCGTGAGTGTGTGTGTGTATGTGTGTGCATGTGTGTGCATGTATGGTAGGCGTTTAAGTATGTATGTATGTGTGTGGGGGGGGGGGAATCCCATGTATAGTTTTGGCCATTAAAAAAAATAAGTCAGTTAGGTTCTGAGAGGGATAACTGGATTTTGGTTTGGTTTGGTAGGTTGAATGGGTACCTGCCACAGACGAGCCTAGGGAGGGTGATTATTCTAGATGGAGAAACTGAGCATCTGGTCATCTGTGGTTCTAATCCTGAGCTCTGAATTCAGAGTTTCAGGCCTTCTACTTGCTGCCTTCTGGTTTCTCACAACTTAGCTTTTCGGCCATGTTTAATCTTCATCGTGAATTTGTCTATAAAATGAGAACAGGCCGTCTATTCCATAGGCTCATTACAAGCAATAGTAAACCAATACCATAAAGGAGCACCCAACACTTACGAGGCAAAGTGATAAATATTTGCTGTGACGTGATTCGTCGCAGAGGCAGGACCACTCAGCACCCTGTCCCACGCAGCTCGGTGTGAGAACTAAGGCCGTATGGCTCGCACCGACGGACTATAGGAAGGACAGAAAGAAGACGCCTCGCAAGAAATTTAGGAAGAGGGAACTCGTTTGGTCTTCTGGAAATAAGACGTTGTGAGCAAGTGAGCGGCGCGGGAACGAGCAGGGCAGGGACGACCTCAGACGTCCGCTGCGTGGATTCTCCCTTCCTTCTCTAAGCAAAAGGATTAAGAAAACTGTTACCTTAGTTAGGGTCTTGAGGTCTGGCTGGGGTTTTTCAAAATCACCAAATGATGCCTTCCGCCTCCTCCAAAGTACTAAGTAAAATAGATTTTCATTTTATCTTAGAAAGATTCAAAGCTAGAAACACTATATCCTCCAATATCTTTAACCTTCATTTGAGAACGTCCTATATAGGAACGTCATTATTCCTAAGGCCTTTCCCACGGTTTCCGGAGGGCACACTCCTCACTGCTTGCCTGGCAATGCCTACCTTCTCTTCTTTAATAACAGAACATGGTTTCTAGCTTGGCATTTTGAGCTCGGAAACTAGGACTACATTTCCCAGCCTGCCCTTTAGCCAGCTGGAAGCACGTGACTGGCCAGTTAGCGGAAGTACCTTGTGCAGTTCTTAAGATATATTCATAAAGGAAAGGGGCATGGTTTCTTTTCTACTCTCCTTTCCTTTTGTTCTCTCTGGAGCCTAAAGCAGCCATTTCGGACAAGGAACTGGACGCTGTGTGCTGCAGAGGTCAAGACCCTAACAATGCTTGCCCTCCGCCGGGCTCTGTTTACACTCCATCACCGCAAGCTTGGCATTTCTGTCATTCGCTGCTGAACTTCTAATTTTTTTCTTTCTGACAATAGGGAAGAGTGTTAGGTTTCTTCTACATCTTTTGTGATCAACTCTGAAAAGCACCCTTCACTTCCCTTAACAGAACTTAGTTTCATTCCTTGCTTCCATAGTGGTGGCTGAAAAGGTTTTTCTGTGAAAGAGTACTTCAGTGAGGGGGGGGGACAAGGAATGCCACAAAAGTCATATCACGCAGCAGACCTAATGCAAGAGATTTATTGGGGAAATATGAGTGAGTGAGTGAGTGTGTCTGTCTGTGCACGCAAACACACAGACACACACACACAGACACACACACACACACACACACACACACAATGGCTGCCTCTAACTTAGAGGCAGCTGTGGACCAAGTCATGATGTCCAGTTTTATAGGGGGTTTGGAGCATGCGCATAGGGAAAATACTGTGACCTTGGCAATAGTGGAAACAAGTCTCATTGGCCCTTAGTGATTACAGGGCACTGGTGCCTTGTCATTGAAGAGGCGGGGAGCAGGGGGTGTCCTAGAATGGTGGACAGAGGACTTTTGGAGGTTCTCGGTATGCCCAACAGTGGCATCTTTCAGTTATGATTCAAGTGAGCATCATAGTTAAGAAAATAAATCCCTCTGTTCCTCTGTTATTACATGGGACCTTCTCAACCATAAAGAACAAAGTGATGTCATTTACAAAAAGATGATGCAACCGGAGACAATCAAATTAAACAGACTAAGGCTATTTCAGAAATATACATATTATATGCATTCATCCTTCTGATGTGTCCAAACTTTGAGTAGATACATGGAATCATGTATGCACATAAACATGAAGAGAGAAGCCAGCCTGTCGAGGAGAACAGAGACACTAATGGCGCAATACATGTCTGTATGAAAGTGTCCTTGCATAGCACGGTACCATGTAAAATGTATAGGCACAGTGAACAATTTTTAAAAAAATAAAAGGAAGGAGAAAGTAAGAGGAAAAAAGAAATGAAATGAAAAAGAAAGAAAGAAAGAAAATAAAGTCTTTTTCCAGTGGCTCATTTGTTCATTTCTAGCTTGTGTGCCTTCCAAGTCAGTAAATAATGAGCTGGCGAGCAGTTGGCTTCTTGTTATGTATACAGAGCCAGAACATAATAATATTATTAGACAGAGGTCCAAAGAGAAGGCTTCCGGGGCTGGACTTGAAGTAATGGGCAGCTTGCTTACTTGACCTCCATGTTTAACTCCAAGTGATGTTTTAAAAGTGCGTTGCAGATAAATATATTGCTGTTTTGGAGCAAGTGACAATTGTGTTTTCCTTTCAGTCGGAATTACAGCTGAGGACATAAACACTCGATAGTAAAAAGCCTGGAGCTGGCCATGGGAGTATTCACTCATCTCTTCTCTGCAGGAGAGATGAAAATCAGGTCTGTGCATGTGAATCATCGCGTTGAGGGGCTGGAAAGTCGGCCTGCAGCTCTTCTGTTTACTGTTCTTCCGGACAGCGTAAAGCATCACGGTGAATGGTGTTCGTATCCATAGATACCAGAACAAGAACGAAGCGTCATAATGGTGTGTGACCAGAGTGTCAATTTTGACATCAGAAATGCCTGACTCGGAGCTGGCCTCTCCAGCTCACAGGCCACTTGACCTTGGACAATCTGCTTCATACCTTCCGGGAGTCTTTCTTTCCTTATTTGTGAGTGGAAACACTTCTTCCCAGCCTGGTTCTGACAATTTACCTCCTCTTTAGCCTCCCTCGTCCGTCCTCTCACTCCTTGATATTCCTTTTCTCTTTTAAAAGCTGTTTTCATCCTTCCTTCCCCCACTTCCTTTTCAGTGCCAACGATTGGGCCAGTGGCGATTGTTGCGCATGCGTCCTCCAACTGAGGCAGCGATTCTCAAGCTCGCCCATACTCGACCCTTTCCTATGGTTCCTTATGTTGCAGCGACCCCAAACCGTAAAATGATTTTTTTGTTGCTACTTCATAAGTGCAATTTTGCTGCACGTATGTAAATATCTGATATGGAGGCTATCTAATATGCGACCCCCAATGAAAGGGTCCTTCAGCCTCCAAACAGGTCACAATCCGAGGCTGAGAATGCACCGAGATACCATTCCTCAACCCCCGGATCTCTAAGTTACTAGACTATACATAACCTGTGAAGCCAACTGGCTTTAGAGAGCCACTGATCGTATTACAGCTGAGGTTAGTGAAGAGCTACCGATTAGCTGTTGAACAGAAGGCATGTGTACACATCACTGTATTTTTTTATTTACTTTCCCTTAGTAAACAGTTCTCATAAGACAGTGGGCTGCTGCTGAATGGTCCTGTTGGCCAGCAATGAGTAGGGCTAGGTAGGGGAAGGATGGCGTGCAAGTGTGTGTGTGTGTGTGTGTGTGTGTGTGTGTGAAAGTCCCAAGTCCTTCAAAGAGTTCTGACTTGCTTTGGTATTTCATTCACACAGGGAAGTATAAACAGAAGGCTGTGTTTATGACTCTTGAAGCCATCAGCCTGCTTCAGCTATCAGGTGGCATATAGTTTCGACATTGGCTTTCACCCACTGAGATGAACAAACCCTCGTAGGCGCAGCCTTTCGGAGTTTAGGTGTTCCCTCCTGACTCTGAGCCAGAGGACAAAAGCTGCAAGGACTAGATGGGGTCCAGAGCATCATCATGAAGATGACCTCAGAAGGATGAATGCATATAATATGTATCTTTCTGGAATAGCCTTAGTCTGTTTAATTTGATTGTCTCCGGTTGCATCATCTTTTTATAATGACATCACTTTGTTCTTTATGGCTGAGAAGGCCCCATGTAGTAATAGAGGAACAGAAGAATTATTTTCTTAACTATGATGCTCACTTGAATCATAACTGAAAGATGCCACTGTTGGGCATACCGAGAACCTCCAAAAGTCCTTTGCCCACATTCTGGGACGCCCCTCCCCCCACCTCTTCAATGACAAGGCACCAATGCCCTATAATCACTAAGGGCCAATGAGACTTGTTTCCACTATTGCCATGGTCACAGTATTTTCCCTATGCTCATGCACCAACCCCCCTATAAAACCTGACATCGTGACTTGGTCCACAGCTGCCTCTAAGTTAGAGGCAGCCATTTTGTGTGTGCACGCGCACAAACACACAGACACACAGACACACACACACACACACACACACACACACTCACTCATACTTCCCCAATAAATCTCTTGCATTAGGTCTGCTGCGTGATATGACTTTTGTGGCATTCCTTGTCCCCACCCCCACCCCCGGAAGAACGCCTGCAAATTGCTTCAGCAGGCTTTTTCACACAGCCCTCGCCGAAGATGCTCTCCTTGATTACACATCTGCCGAGGTCAGCATCTTCCAAACACCAGGATCTTAAGTGCGGTAATTTCATCTCAGCGCAAACTGATGCAGACTGGTGATGCTGCTACAGTTCTGTACAGCGATTGCCAGGAGACACTGGCCGCGCGTGTAACCTCCTGCTCTCACGGCTTCTATGCCGGTTTCTGCGAGATGAAACGAGATAATGAGGAGAAGGGAAATGCCATTTTATTTCAAGGCAAAGTTCTGTGCACATATTAAAAACAATTCTTGATTTGTTGGGTTATCTGAATCAACCCATGGCTTGGGCAAGAGGTGGCGGGGCAGATGTTTTAAATTTTCAATCTGCTTTTCCCTCTGTAAGCTCTGTCTCGGCACAGCCATGCCTACTTGAGAACATGCACATTTCTTTTTAACGTCTTTGATATCTGGTTCCTTTGCATTCTTGTTGCCTCCAATAGGACACTCGCTGCCGATTTTAGAAAAACCTTGTTTCTGGTTCCACCCATGGCCTGGCTTAGAGTTCACAGATCTGAAGGGTAAGGTCACTGCATCTTAGCCCCCGTACATCGCTGCTCCATAGCCCATGTTTTATTTATTCACTGACCTGGGTAGGTTTATGTCAGCTTAACACAAGCTATAGAGTCACATAAAAGGAGAAGACCTCAATTTAGAAAACGCCTCCCTAAGATCCAGCTATAAGGCTATTTTTTAAATTAGTAATTGATGGGAGAGGATATAGCCCATTGCGAGTGGTATGAAGCCTGGGCTAGGGCCCTGGGTTCTGTAAGAAAGCAGACTGAGCAAGCCATGATGAGCAAGCCAGTAAGCAGCACCCCTCCATGGCCTCTGCACCAGCTCCTGCTTCAGGCTCGTCCCCTGTTTGAGTTCCTGTCCTGACTTCTTCTGGGATGAATCACAACCCAAATACTCTCCAAGTTGCTTTGGTCATGGCGTTCATGACAGCAGTAGAAACCTTGACTAGGACATTCATCATAAATGATTGGTAGACCTTTTGATTGTGTTGTAGGATTTTATGGCTAAGCAAAAGAAATTATTCAAGCAGTGTAGATATTTCTAGATTTGGGATCTAAAATGTTGAAAATGTAGCAAATTGGAGTGCCAGACTTTAGAGTGATTCTCACAGAGCTGCTACGATTCAAAGATTTTTGGACTGTTATTTAGAACTGATTGTATCAGTGTGTTAGTTCCTTTTCTTTTGTTGTGAAGAGACCCCGTGATGAAGGCAATTTATAGAAGAAAGAGTTTGGGGACTCGGAGGGTGAGAGCCCTTCCTCCGTGGCCATCACGTCAGGGAGCATGGCCGTCGGCAGGCAGGCACGGTGCTGGAGCAGTAACTGAGAGCTTACAGATGCACAAGCGTGAGTCAGAGAGCTAGGAATGGCGTTTGCATTTGAAACTTCAAAGCTCACCCTAGACACACCCCCTGCAACAAGGACACACCTCATCATCCTTCCCAAACTGTTGTATCCACCAAGGACCAAACATTAAAATAAATGATCTTAGAGGGACCACTTACATTCAAACTACCGCATCAATATGCAATCATTCATTCAAAATGATTGAATCACAATTCTAGTATGTTTCATGAAGAACTAGGAGCATCCAGACATGGCTTCTGGTGGGAAATTCTGCTCAGAACACAGATATATGATCAGAATTTCCTGTGCATCATTCTGTATTTGATCCATTCGGAAATTGTAATAAAAATGGGAGGAGCATTCGCCAAACACTGCGACTGATACAGACCCATTCACTAATGCTTCTGCACAGAGAAATGAAAGAGAAAAAGAGAGCTTACAGATGCACAAGTGTGAGAGAACTAGGAATGGTGTTTGCGTTTGAAACTTCAAAGCTCACCCTAGACACACCCCCTGCAACAAGGACACACCTCCTCATCCTTCCCAAACTGTTGTTGGTCTCCCCGATTTTTGTGGGGACCCAAACTGTGATACACGAGGACGTCACCATGTGCCTGGCAGGAGTATCCGGTGACAGCCATGCATCGTGAAGAGGAATTTCTGGAATAATATTCTCAATAGGAGTAAAGACAAAGGAAAGAGAGGTTTCTCAGGTTAGAGCATTGGCAAAGACCTGGGAACACTATATTTTTAAAGTCATAAATCTGAGGTAAAAATGGTATAGTCCTGGGAGTTTAGGTTATGACTAAAACTGACGATTATGTCAGGAGAGTAAAATAATCGCTCACAGACATGTACACGTACACACACGTACACATACACACTTAGGCAGAGAGAGGGGGGAAGAGGAAAAGGGAGGGAGAGGGAGGCAGAGGCAGAGAGGGAGGGATGGGCAGAGGGAGAGGAAGAGAGGGAGAGAGGGAGAGAGGGAGAGAGGGAGGGATGGGCAGAGGGAGAGGAATAGAGGGATTGAGGGAGAGAGGGAGAGGGGGAAAGAGAGGGAGAGGCAGAGGGAGAGAGAGGGGGAGCGACATGAAAAGGATAAAAATTTAAACCATGTCTGAAACTCTCCCATCATTGCTTGTACTCTGCCCATCACCGTGTAAATGTTTCGTAAGCACCTCAGTCACCAATTCACATTAAATCCTCTCATCCTCTCTCTTCTTCCTCGCGACACCCCAAGTTGTTTTTTATTTTGTTCTTTTTTGTGTGTCAATGGCATCTTTATCCTTCGAGCCATCTGGGGTTAAACTGAATGCACGGTGATTCTCCCCTTTCATTCCCAGCATCCAATCAGCTGATGAGGTCGTTACCCCGCGGTCTTATTTCATGTCTCTCTCTGCTCTGTTACCATGGCACTGCTTGATGGGAATCCTTCATTTTCACTTGCTTATGATTTTGCAAATAAGTTTCCAAATTGGCCTCTGACATCTGTCTCTCGGCTCTTCTATCCATTGGTACAGTTAAAGTCAGTGATTGAGGCTCACATGTGGTTCTGCCTCTCTGCTGCTTGTCATCTTCTGGGAGTGTGATTCAGTGGATTGACTTCAAGTTTCGTAGCCCCATCTAAACCCCCACAAACCGAATCCAGTTCACCTATGTTCATCCACACGAACTGCTATGTAGCTTCATCTTTCCTCCTCCTAAGATCCAGCTCAACACCATCTTCCTCATATAGACTTTTTTACTCTCATATCCCACTCAACTGCGAACCTTCTGACACCCTAGTATTACAATTTATACTAACATTACAACATGCATGGCCCTGCTAATGTTTCTGCTACTTTGGTACATGATTTGCTGATCTTCTGCATGCCAGTGATACACCTCGCATAGTGTTAAGCACTTTATTTGTATTTATTTAAATTTTAGGACATCAAGTCAACTCTGATATGTAATCTCCATTTCACAATCAAGGAAACAAAATCTGAATAACTTGCCTTGTGACAAACAGTATATCAAATCCAGATCCATTTTGTACCAAAGTACATCTTTTTTCATTAGGTCAGTGGCTCTCTCACCTTGTGGGTCATGACCCTTTGGGGGGAGGCTATCAAATGATCTTTTCACAGGGTCAGAAAACACAAGTTTTTACATTGTGATTCCTAAAGGCAGCAAATTTACAGTTAGGAAGCATTAATGAAAAAAAATTCTGTGGTTGAGAGTCACCATAATATGAGGAATTATATTAAAGGGCTTTAACATTAGGAAGGTTAAGAACCGCTGTATTAGATCATCCTGCCTTTGTGTGGTCAAGGACTCTCATGTAGGTTCTGAAGAACTGGAGCAGGGGCTGTCTCAATGGCTGTTGCCTGTCTGTGGAATAAGTTCTTCTAACTGGGCTGCTTTGTCTGACCTCAGTGAGAAAGGATGTGCCTAGCCTAGTAGAGACTTGATGTGCCAGGGTCGGGGGATACCCAGCAGGGTTTCCACCCTCTCAGAAGAGAAGGGGAAGGGGAATGGGGAAAAGGATTGTGGGAGGGGGTGACCGGGAGGGGTGACAGCAATCAAGATGTAGAGTGAAGAAAGGAAGAAAGAAAGAAAGAAAGAAAGAAAGAAAGAAAGAAAGAGAGAAAGAAAGAAAGAGAGAAAGAGAGAGGGAAGGAGGGAGGGAGGGAGGAAGAGAAAGAAAGAGAAAGAAAGAAAGAAAGAGAAAGAAGGAAAGAAAGAATGAGAAAGAGAAAGAAAGAAAAAAAGAAGGAAAGAAAGAATGAGAAAGAAAGAGAGAGAAAGAAAGAAAAAGAAAGGAAGGAAGGAAGGAAAAAAGGAAGGAAGGAAAGAAGCAAGAAAAAGACTCACCAAGTTGTGTACTATTTGGCCAAGAACAACTTGGCTGCAACTGCATCATCAACAGTACCCCGAATTACAACAATGTGAATGAAATTGGGGTTGCTTAGCAATGCGCTTGGGAACATTGGAAATTTTAGTGCCCAATTTTCAGCTGACTGTGTACGGTCTTGATTGTTAGAGTGAAATTCAGTATTTGAATTGTTGATGGTTTTAATGCAATTTTCCTAACAACAGTAAACCATTAACAGAAGACTTATAAGATGCAAATGATTTTTTTAATCTCACAATCACAGCCATTCACGGGTGACTATCTGACAAAGGAGGGGGCGGGGCACTCTGCAGGTGGCGTGCTTATCAGCAGGTTTTAAATAGAAATGTGAAAGTCTACCAGGGACATCAAAGTTTTGCAAAGGAGAACGCTTGAATCTTATAACATCCAATTTCAACTTCAGGAGTCTGAGGGGGAAAAAAATACAATGAATGTCACCAGGGCATTTTTAATTTACACCCAATTTTTTTTCATTCACTTTTTATTATTTGGCTGAAATAGAACTTATAAAATCCCAGCTGTGGTTTTGAGCCCTTCTGTTGCCTCCCAGCATATTGGTTCCAATGCCTGTATTTGATTTCTATACTTGAGTAAACCCACCCACAGGGCACACTGAAGCTGGGTGGGTTTGGCATTTTCTCTTTTGAACAGCATCCAGCGTAATATGGCTTACTGGAATCGTCTCTTCAGAATGACTCAGCCGGTCATGGAAGCATTTCTGTCTGTGGAATTCTTCCTTTTTCCTCTAAGAATGAACATAGAGCACATTATTTGGAAATAAACAAATCTGAAAGCATTTCCAGTAATAACTTGTGTGTGTGTGTGTGTGTGTGTGTGTGTGTGTGTGTACAGGCTGTGGAAGACTAAAAATTCTTGACTGAGATCTTCCCTCCTACCTAAATGTTTCAGTCAACACAGTCTCATTGAATTGATTTCCAAAATTTCCAGCTGAAAATAGAAAATGAAGCTGCTTTTCCAGAGAGGGGAGAAATGGGCTTGTTATGTCTTCGTGATGTCTAGAATTTACCCGACAGAGTGCCGCCCACAGAATACGCACTTGACGTCTCTAAGCAGAGTTGTGTTAAGTGATAATATCTCTTGAAAAGACCCGTGGGCTACAGGGTGATGAAGACCTCCCGTCTTCCTCCTCTGCCTTCTTCCTTCATTTCCTGATAAATTTCAGGAAGCATTCTCCAGTAAATATGACCTTGTCAAAGCTCATAATTTCACATCCTTTTGTCATTTGAAGGAGTTGTATGTTGTGTGTGCTTTTAGAGTAATCCCTTATGTTATGAGTTGAACACACATGTTTTTGTCATTTAAAATATATTATTAGTGTGTGTGTGTGTGTGTGTGTGTGTGTGTGTGTGTGTGTGCAGTGTATATGAGTGGGAATGTGTAGTGCAGTGTATGTGGCGGTCAGAGGACAACTTTGTGGAGTTGGTTCTCGGCTAACACCTTTATACAGGTTCTAGGGATAGATCTCAGGTGGCCATGAAACCCCTTAATGTGATCAACCTTTGGCTAGCCCCGTTTATTTATTTTTAAAGTGTGGGCCTTCAGTAGCACAGGCTGGTCTCCAAGTCAGTGTGTAGTCAAGGATAACTGAATGCCTGATCCTCCCGACCCTACCCATAGAGTGTGTATGGGACCGGGGATTGAACCCGAGCCTCACACTTGCTAAGCAAGCATTCTTATCAGCTGAGCTGGTCCCAGACGCCTGAGCTGTTCTTCAGGTAGAGGTCTTTTGAAACTACAAAAATGGTTTTTAAAATTATTGGCTGTTGTTCTCATGCTGGCAGTACAGAAGAAAAGGACAAGGCCATAAAGTTTGAGAGAATGGGAACGGGAGAGAAAGTAAGCTACGGAACATTTCCCGGTAAATCACAATAACTACCGTTCCCCGAAGTGTACCGCTGTGTGTGTAAAGTCTGAACTGGCTTCTTTAAATGTCTCCTGGAGCCATGAAATGAAGGAATGTGGAAAAGGGACGGTCTGAAGGCAGAGTGGCTGTGATGTTTACAATTGAGTTCTTTCACTGTTAGTCATGCCTTTCAATGGAAGCAGCGAGGCCCAGAAGTGAATCACTCAGTTCTCCAGGGCTAGAGATACCCCCCTTCCCCACCACCCATTTTGGTTTAGGAGTATGAACCTAAGGGAAGACTCTGTTGTGAAGCTAGCGGACCTCAAATCTTCCAGGCGACCCTCCTCAGCTCCGAACCCCTGGGACACTCTCGTCACGTTTAAAGCCCACCTCTGCGTTTCCAAGGGGAGCAATCCTCAGCCGTGCAGTGGAACAGAAGCATGTCTCCACTGCAGCAGCCGTGTCACCAGGGGGCTTAGCACCTGCAAGGGATGCTGGGGGAACCTCAGCTGTTCAGATATTTACTTTCTTCCCTCTCCTACCTCATAACGTGGGGTTCTATTATTTAATTGTTTTATATTTATTTATTTAGTGCATGGATGTGTATGCATGCGCGTGCGTGTGTGTGCGTGTGCGTGTGCGTGTGCGTGTGCGTGTGCGTGTGTGTGTGTGTGTGTGTGTGTATGGACATGAATGGCGGTCAGAGGACAGCGGAGGGAGTTGGCACTCCCCTCTATGTGGCTTCCTGAGATTGGACTCGGGTCCTCAGGCTTCGCAGCAAGCCTTAACTCTCAAGCTGCCAAACTATCTTTCTAGTTCATCTTTTCCATCTGATCCTGAGTGTTTCCTTCCAAGAACAAGAGTCCCCAAACCTCTGAAAAGGACCATATAAAATACGTAAGCATTTACCAGTCATAGTCTTTCCTCTAAATGCTCGACTCTGCCTTTCTGTGTAAACGTAGGCATAGGCAAATGTTAATGAGTGGTCATGTGTTCCAACAAAGCTACACTTGTAGACACTAATAATTGGACTTCCTGCAATTTCATGTGTGTAGGAAGCCACGTTTGCCATTACAAGATGGCGCCCATTTCCTGTGATGAATCAGCGATGTGCTGTTGTTACTCCACTCCGCACCCTACTACGCATGCGCGGGTAGAGGTTTAATGAGGCATCGTGGTGTGCACCAATCAGGTAGAAACACGTCTAGCCTAGGCTTATTTAAGATGCACCGTTCTTCCCTTCTTGGTCTTTCGCCTCTGCAATCAACCCCACAATAAACGTCTGTGGAAGGATCCTGTTTGTCTCGTGTCCTTCTTGCTGGCGAGATAGACGCGACCGACACATGTGTTGTGAAATAATGACTCTCCCTTTGATTCCTCCACTGGTGTTGTTATTCTTATTTCAGAGACTATTTCAAAATGGCTAACAAACAAGATTACTCTAGTCCAGTGGAGCTTTGTTAGCCTTTGCAGTAGACTGTTAAGTGGGAAGCCATACATTGGACTGGTACAGTATGTCATGAGCATATGTAAGTGATCTTGAGTTTGGCAAAAAGGAAGGTTCTGTTGGGCACATCTAGCAAGTTACCAGATGCTACAGCCGCTGGAGACCTGCACATCACACCTTGAGCAGCAAGGCTTACAAGCATCACACAGTTGGGTTCATCCATGGAAGAATCTGAATTTCTCACTGGGCAGAAGTGAGAAGTGTAGCAAGCTGAGTTGTGGGGGGAGGGGAGGCTTTGTGACAGCCCCGGAGTAGGACTGAAGCAGGCCTGTCTGTGTCAGGCTCGGAGAGGTTGGATGCAGGAAGACTTGGGGATGGATATGGGCTAAGCAGGGTGGTGACTTTTTCTCACCACTGTGGTAATGCTTGACAAAAGAAATTTAAGGAAGGAAAGGTTTATTTTTGACTTCAAATATTTCAGTCTACTGTAACAGGGAAAGAATGACCTTAAGTGCTTATACTGAAGTCTTATCTGTGTCATGGCTGGAGGCCAGGAAGCAGAGAGAGTGACATGAAGGTGACAGGGGCAATGCAGCTTCACCCCTTTCCCCACCAGAACTTGCTCCTGGTGACCTACATCTTCAAGCTAGATCCCACCTCATGAATGTCCGACAGATGTCTCTAGACAATTTCACCATCTAGAGACCATGTGTTAGAACACATGAACCTCTAGGGGGCCATTTTTTGTTCAAATCCCAACAGCAGGTCTTAGCTGCTATAAGGATATGGGGGCTGCAAGGTATGATGGGAGGATATGAGCTACGGACAAGTTAAGGATATGAGAAGGCTTTGCTGGCCAGTGATGCCTTTAGCAATGGTCCTGGTTATCTGTGCAGAAGTGCTCAAGAGATATTTGCTAAATAAACAGAAAGGCAGGAAAGAGAAGTTGGGCTGGAAGGAGACAGAAAGGGAGACAATCAAGACCATCTGTGGTGCTTTGAGTTTGATTCAGTAGAATCCAAGAGAAGGTAAGGGACACACATAACTTTAGGGCCTTTAGGCTAAGAGGAAGTGTAGAAAGTGGCTGGTGATGTTGGGAGGGATTCTGTGTGACACGTACTGGTCGGAGGATGAGCTGTTTTCCACCAGTAGAGAAGGAGACGAGTCAGCAGCACTGCCAGCTGGGAGCAAGAGTTCCAAGGGTGGGAGATCTGTGTGTGGTGAACTCAGGTGGGAAAGCAGCCTTCTTCCATAGATAAGAGTCCCTTCCATATAGATAAGAGTCCCTTCCATAGGTAGAGTCCCTTCCATAGGAAGAGCGCCTTCCATAGATAAGAGTCCCTTCCATAGGTAGAGCCCTTGCAAATGTTCTTATGCAGACACTTCCTCTATCCTTCATAACACAAAGCCAAATTTTGCTCACAGGCATCTGAAGTCTCATGCCTGTGGGTCTCCTTACATTGGCTGTCCTGCCATCTGTCTTCTCAAGGGCTTCTTCATTCACTAGCTTAATTTATTCTGCCGAGGACACCAAGGCTTCTTTACACAGCAAAAGAAGCCGCTCTTTATATGAGATCAAAACTTTCTCAGATGAAATGAGTTTTCCTTTCTCTCCCTAAGCACATTTTTTTTTAAAACTGCAAACTCTGAGGAAGAGAACTCAGAGGACTTTGTTAGAAGGCAGCCTGTCCTTGACTGAAACGAACCCCAAGCACAGCAGCTCTGTTTCACCAGCCAGCTTTTCCATTCTTAGCCTCTCCTCCTCACCCATTGTACACACTGTCACCCAGTTAATACGGATAGGCAGGCTGGGAAGCTGGACCATGTAGACCTAGCCACTTTGAAACTATCCTGGATGCAGATTTTAAGGAAACCCCTGGGCATCTGGGGCTAGCTGCTTTGACTCCATTGCTGTCTGGTCATTTTCCTCTGAAAACACACAGGCTTTGAAGACTAACATTGTAGGCACATGTTTACATTAATATATGTATGCACAAATCCTTGGTCTGTCCTTTTCATCCATTCTCTACACTGTCATACAATTAATATTTGTGAAGCAAATCCATAATCAGATCCCCCCACCTCCACCCCATCCCCATTCAAGAAACAAATGTTTCTCAATGGTCTGCAGTGAAGTCCACACTCATCAGCCCATTTCTGCAGGAGTACCCCCGAGTACCACCACCCAACATTCATACATATTTCCAAGAGGCTTCCAATTGCCCACCGGACCCAACGACCAAACCGTACTCACAGCTTCTTCCTGATGATCCTCTTTCCTGCAATGGGTCCAGGCTGTTCTAGCCACCCCAAGCCTACCTCAAAGCTCTGGGCCCTGAAGTCCTTCTAAGTCCAGGTCAAAGATTCCACAGCTTCCTATTTGTATGACAAGGCACAGAGAGAGTGTGTGACTCTGTCTCTAGAATGTAAGGTCAAGATGGAATTTGGTCCATCTTAGCTGATGCTGGATCTCCAGCGCCTAGACAAGCCATGAGTGCAGAGAAGGTGATAAATCGATATATGGACTAAATGAATGAGTGGATGGATGGATATTACTTAAATATAAGTGCTAGCATAAAAATGCCTAAAAATGGGTTGAAATAATGTGGGTTTTTAAAGTCAGATTTTTTTTAAAAACCTTGATTCCACCCTTGAAGGCAGTTGTAAAAGCAAATCTATCTACTTGAATAGTGCCCAGGTCCTGGATGCAGACATGATCTATAGAACCTATTGAGCTGCTGTTATCTCTCAGCTATTGTGCTGTGTGCCTTATAGCATACTTTATTTTAATTGTCCATAGGAATTCTATAAGGTAGGTTTTACTCTTTCCATTTTCCTGATGGAGGAGCAAAAGCTCAGAGAAACCTGACCTCATCACAGATGGACTGAGTGGCGGAGCAGGACTCTAAAAGCCGAGTCCTTCTGATACGTGCAGCATCTGTTGATGTTGGTTTTGCTGTTGACAAATAAATTTCAAAAGCAGGAAGCAAAGCAGTGTAGTTGACTCAAAAGAAAATCACATCTCACCATAATATTGGATGGTATTAGTATGCTTTTATATACCAAGTGCTGAATGAATTGTTAAATAAGCAAATGAAATTATCAATGAGTTAATGAAATAACTAGTGAGTTACAGAGATAATGATTAGGCATAACTAGTCTTAGGATAGGGTTGTAGCTCAGTAAGTAGAGAGTCTTCTTAGCAAGAACAAAGCCCTGGGTTCGATTCCTATTACCACACTGAACCAGGTATGGTAGCACACACCTTTCTTTAATCCTAGCACTTGGAGGATAGACACAGGAAGATCATAAGTTCACAGCCATCTTTGGCTTGCATAGAGAGTTCCAAGCCAGCCCAGACACAAAACCCTGTCAGTAAATAAACATTTTAATGAACAGAAAATAAATACAAGATCAAACCATTCTTTCCTATCAGAAAATGTGTGGTCAGTATGCAAGCACCAGATGATGCTTTCCCCCCCCCTCAAAGAATAAGGTTGATCCAGAAGTAGAAATAAGTCTAAATTATCAAAGATTATATTTCTACTGTCATGAGAGTAGACAGGCCCTGCAGCTCATGGAGATGCTGTCTGACTATAGGCCTGGAACTAATGGGGGTTTGGGGTAACACGTCACCAGCAGGGGCAGATCCCAGAGCTGGGAAGTATCAGCTGCAGTAGATAGCCTATCTGAATCACAGAAGTCTCCATACTTAAAAACTTCCCCATGAGAACCTTGCTTACAGGTTTTCAACAGGCGTTCTCACCCGAATCAAAAAGTGATGGTCTATCTGCATCTTAAGGCCTTCCGAAATGAAAGAGCATGTCTTGTTGGATGGTGCATTACCTTGGAAAGATGCCTCGCCTCTCCTAGTTTCAACTCAGAGAGTCCTGTCTCAGTTGGCTTTAATGATTAAGTAAGAACTGCATGAGTAACATTTACGACCCCAATCAATATGGACTTTAATTATTAAATCGAGTCCATGTTGTATTGACTCCAATACTGCTTTCAGCATATTTGTGACTTTTCCCCAAGGCATGGACTGGGAAGCTAGACTGAAAGGGAAGAAATTGGTCCTGATACCGGAGAGCCCTCCATACATATTTTATTTGCAACACCCTCATAGGGAATTGGAGTCCTTAGAGTTATTTTTAGATGTCTTCAGTTCTTTTCAGATATTTGACAGACACCCCAGAGTCTGTTTCAGGCAGCACATTGATGAAACTGCTGTTGATTCTGATCTTATTGCATAGGAATAAATCTTACCTCTCACTCCTAATACAATAATAAAATTTTTTGCTAGTTATTAGTATATAAATCTGAGACTATCTGTAGGGTAAAGATTATTGTCGTCACTTGCAGATATACAGTCTGCATAGTCAAATTAGTCTATGTAATCAGTCGCCTACACGTCACAGACCAGAAGTAACAAAGTTATGTCCTAAGTCAAGATCTGCCTGATTCCTAGAGCGTATTTTGCTCTGAACTACACAGATATGGCAGATGGTCAGAGGCTGGCACATTCATCTCGCCCATGGGTATCAAGTGTGGGAGCAGTGCCAGGATTCTACTGTAGGTGGAACAGAAGAATGAACTAAGCAGTCTTTAAGGATGTCACGGCTCTGGAGGGGAAACAAACGAGACTCACAACGTGCACCTGGGGACACATGTGGCCGTGAAAGCTATTTCTCCCTTTCCACTTGGTGGGTTCTGGAGACCAGGCCCCAGGCCATCAGGCTTGGGAGCAAGTGCTTTCATCCACCGGGCCACCTACTCAGTTCCCTCTTAAGAAGCAGTTCCAAAGTCACCGAGTAGTTTTATAATTCTACAAGGCACGAGCTGTGGCTATCATCATGACTGGCTCAGAGCTGAAGAACCACCGGCAGAGGGAGAGAGACACAGCTGTTTTGTGGAGTTGTTGTGAACCCAGGAAGCCTGGCTCCACAGCTTCTGCTTTGTATGCTTTAGTGAGAAGGGGGAGCCCAGAGGCTGTGAATAAAGGAGCAGAATCTTGGGTCACACCCTTGAGGACTCTGACTTAATGACTGCTCCATAGCCTTGTGCTGTGGGTATGTTAGATCATCCTTTGAGAGACACTGAGTCATTAAGTTCATTTATTGCTATTGAAATATGCCTGTCCTACCAAAGACAAAGAAAATAATGTGAAATAATGACTTTCTGGAGTGACCGCTCTGTTAATCCTCTATTATCTTATCTGTCTGTCTGTCTGTCTGTCTGTCTATATCTATCCATCACCTATCTACCTATCTCTCTATGCATCACCCATCTATCTACCTACCTACCTACCTATCTACCTATCTATCTATCTATCTATCTATCTATCTATCTATCTACTATTCATCTATCAACTGTCTATATCACTAATTCCTATCATTTTATCATCCACAGCACTATCATCTACCTATCTGTATTTTACCACATTTGTTCTATTTACATATATAAATCAGTTTAATTCAAAATTAACTTTAATCAAACAAGTTTAATCAAAATAAACTTGTGATAATTGTAGGAGGAAACAATCCTTGGTCCCTGTGTTACTGGATCCTTTATGATCTAAGATGTAGTCTTTTATAGTCTTCAAATGGGGTCGCAGCTAATGTTTGTTGTATTAGTCATTCAAAATATCTAGTTTTTTTTTTCTTTACCTATAGTTCTTTTAACTCTCTGCTGCGATTCTCATACAGTTGTGGTACAAAGATGTGCTGTCAAGGCATACTGCCTCCTGAAATCAGTTGCTAGCACGCTAAGTTGAAAAATATCTGTTAAAATAATTTTTAAATCTTTTTTCCCAACCTTGGTTCCCAGAATGATGGCTCTGAGACTATTTATTAATAAATAAATTCCTAGGCCATAATGAGCTTTGGCTCATTCCCTGACCAGCTCTTAACTTATTTAACCATTTAAACTATTGTATGTCTACCATTTGGTAAGTTACCTCTCTTCAGTCCTGGCCTGCATCTTTCTTCACATCTCCTCAGCATCTCCCCCCAGTATCTCCCAGCTGGTTTATCTCTATTTCCCAGAATCCTCTCTCTTCCTGCCATTGTCCCACTTCCTATTTCCTGCCTCAGCTCATTGGTCTTTGGCTTTTTTATTGGCAGGTGATGCATATAATAGATTCTTTCTACAAAATACACACACACACACACACACACACACACACACACACTACTGTTTTTAGGTTTAAACTATGTTCCTATCCACTTTGATAGGAAAGTAATGTTAAGAATATTATATTCAGAAAGTCTTCACTGATCACAGAAACCCCTAACCTGGAACAATTCACACATCCTGGTTTTCTCCCTTAAGGCCAATGTCCTTAGACCTGATAGAGCACAACTTTGCTGGGCTAACTCCTGTCAGCTCCTTAACTAAGAGAAATGGAGTGGAGAGAGACGGGAGTATTGGCTGGGAGAGAGGACGGGAGGGAGCTGAGGGGAGCGAAGCCCTGTCAGCAGGCTGGCTGGCTCCCAGCTCCGCGTGAGGGCGAAGCCAAAAGCTTTGAGTGACAGTGTGTGCAAATCCTTTCTATGGCCTCACACTCCCATGGAGTCCACATCCTGTGTGGTCATGAATCTCCGAAGAAGTGGCTTTTCTTTCACTGGTCCTGTGCCAGGAAGTTCTGCATCTCTAGGCCTAAATATTGACAAGGGACATTCCCAACTGAAGCTTTGTATTATAGAGACAGCCTGGGTGGATCTCACCTAGCTCATAAACTCTCCTGGGAGAATAATATTATTTTTACTTATCTATCTTCTTTAGATAGGGGATGTACCATTAAACTAAACACTTTCAAAAGAAGGAATTGATTTCCTGGGGCAAGATGGAATAATTAAGACCATGTTTATGTTTCCAACTGAATCACTGAAAAAATAAATGAGGCAAAAAAAATAAAAAATCATACGAAATAAGGGGAATTACCCAGAGAATAGACTCTGAAGGCCAGACACAGAGATGAGAGATGAACAAGATGCAGTGTGGGTGGATTGGGGTTCCGATGGGGCCAGCGAACTCAGGGCATGAAGAAGACGAATGTTGACTTAGGCAAGACACAGGCTCTGTTTGCTGGGCGGTGTCTCAGAGGGGAGGGAGCAGCGGAGAGAAGTAGAAACATCTGCTGAAGATCTTCTCATCAAGCTGACGGAGCGTGTTGACTAGCACATGGGTGTGAGAATTCCCCGCCTTTCTAAAGAATGATCTGGAAACTTTCAAAGGAAGCGTACCCCAGGCCCACACTACCCAGTTATCGGCAAGGTACTCGGGAGGTAGCAGAGGGCTTCGCCTGGGTGTGAGAGAGCAGTGGTCCCTCCACCCAGCGCTGCTCTGACACTACATGATGAACCTCAGAGGTGTGACTCCAGGGGGAGGAACTAGCTCTAAGTAATAGAGCTGTGTCTTAAGGCAAGACTGAGAAATACCTGGAGGATCTCAGACGCCCTCAACGTGCGCCGTGGTGGAGCTCAGTGCCTGGCACGGGGGTGGGGGGTGGGGGTGGGGGGTGGAGGGGTGGGGGTGGGGGTGGGGGGTGAAAGATGATTAACCATTCAAAGAAATATGAAGGTAGGAAACATGAGGAGAATAAAATATGGCCGAGAAGTAGTGTACATCTTGGCAGACAGATGCCTCTAAATAATTATCGTGTCTACACTCTGTAGTCAAAACTGAAGATCAAAAACAATCAAAAGAGATACCTTGAACTTTCAGAACTGAAAATTATAATATCTTTAGATTAAAAAATATATACTATAAGAGATGAACATTATCTTAGACAGTGTTAAGGAAAAGATTGTCAGGGTTGTATGGCTCAGTGGTAGAGCCTTTGCCTAGCATACAGGAGGCTCTCGGTCCTTGCTGGCTGGTTTACTAGGAAGGTGTAAGCTGGAGGATACGCTATAGACAAGTGGGACAGAACCACCATTTACATAGCTGGAGATTGTGTGCAAATGAGCCAGGTGAGGAGTCCTCACCGGTGCCATAACAGCAAGTCAGTAATGGGGTGGGGTAGGGTTGGTCACTGTTTACTGATTAGACTTCAGGTCTGCTGCTTGGGAAGAAATCCATACCTGCCGTTGTAAACCTGGTCAAAAGCCCATGGGGGGGTTGGGGGGGAGTCATTATTCCTAGTTGGAGATCTCCCGCTCTCAAATGGATGAGATGTGCTCATCAGAATAGCTTCTGAATAATTATGGTCTGCCCACAGTTTAGTGTTGCTGTCGGCCTGGGTGGTAGAAGTGGGCGTCGGTAACTGCAGACTCAGGAACTGCAGACCCAGCACCTTTTCATACTGGAGAGAAGGAGGGACTGTGCAATGCCTAGGTATACACATGACATCAATTCATCTTCTCCAGGGCCCAAGGACTATGCAGAAGAAGGGATAGGATGTCAGCATGGAAGGCTAGAAAGATGGCTCCATGGATGATAACACCTGCTGCGAACTCCTGAAGCCCTGGGTTCAGACGGCCATTCCACACTGCTCAGGCCTTTCTGTTGCTGTCAAGAAGTAGAGACAGGAAGACTATCAAGGGCTTTCTTGCCGTTGGCCTAGCTCCAGGTTCTGGTGTTCTCTTTGGCCTCTACACACATGCACAGACATGCTCATTTACACACATGCTCATCCACCAGTGCCTGAACCCCTGACATACATGGATACACACCTGCACACCACACCACACACACACACACACACACACACACACACACACACACACACAAATATGAAGTTAGAGGAACACACCTAAAGAGTAGGTTGAGTTAGAATGTTATCTTCTGAGAGTAACAAATGACATAACTGGTACATTCTGGATCTCAAAGCAGTTGTGTCGATCAGCCTAAGACTGGGCCCGTAGAGCCCCCGAGATGGCCCCTTGGGTGAAGGCAACCATAGCAAAGTCAGACAACCTGGGTTTGATCTGTTGGAACCCATGACATGGAATGAGAGAACTGATGTCCCTAGTGGTCCTATGGCCTTAACAAATGGACTGTGGCACTCTCACGCCCCCACACATAAAGTCCCACACACGATAAATGAAAATGTTGGGATAAGAATAAGAATAGTAGGGTTGTCGATATTCTGCCATGATATATGCACTCAGGGGATGAAGCCTCTTCCATGTCTTGTGATTTATAGGCAGATATTGGTTTCAGGGAGGAGACTCACCCCTCCCATAGTGTCTATTGGCAGTTAATACTTGCTGGAGCAGGGGGAGGGATTTTCTTTAGTTGTATAACCACTGGTAAACGGCCTATGCATTTGCAAGTAATCCATCTGTGGGCTAGTTCTTAGTCAACTTAACATAGGCTAGAGTAATCAGAGGAGGGAGTCTCGCTTGAGAAAATGCCTCTGGAGGAACAGGCTAGCCTGTAGGGTACATTCTTAATTAGTGATTGATTTAGGAGGGTCCAGCCCACGGGGATGGTATCACCCCTGGGTTGTCGGTTTTTTAGTTGCTAGGATCTATAAGAAAGCAGGCTGAAGAGGCAGTAAGGAGCAAGCCAGGAAGCAGCACCCCTCCACAGCTCCTGCGTCACCTCCTGTCTGCAGGTTCCTGCCATGTGTGAGTTCCTGCCCCAAATCTTTTCTCTGATGAACTCTATACCAAGGAGGAGTAACTAATGGCATAAGCCCTTCCCTCCAATATGCTTTTTGGTTATGGTGTTTCATCATAATCATAGCAACCCTAATGGAGATATCCTCCTCATCCAGGATGCTGTAAGAAGCACTAATAAAACAACACCAAAAAACACCAAGAAAGTGGCAATGCAATTGGCAGGGGGCTGGGGGAAGTGTCTTAGTGAGAATGGGAAGTGAGGGAGGAAGTAATGAGATACGAATGTGATTAAAGTGCATTATATACATGTATGATAGTGTGCAAACGGAAAAGCTAACACTAAGGCAGAAACCAGGTCAGTGAGAACTGAAAGACATTAGAATAGAAAATATTCAAAATGAAACAGACAAAAGAATTAAAAAAAAAAAACCTTGATTAAATAGGGCATCCGTGATCTCTGGGATGATTTCAACCAGCTGAAACTCTTCATTGTTCTTGTAAATGATTAAAACTACTGAGACCAACGGTACTTAGTGTTGTCAGGTTCTTTAAAAAAAACAAAACAAAAACACATGATTCAAGTATGTGATTAGTTTTGGAGAAAGTTCCACGAGCTGATGAGAAGAAAGCATATTTTTTTAGAGTTTGGGTGAAATGCTCTGTAAACATCTGTTAGGTCCATTTGATTTATGATACCATTTAGCTCCAGTATTTCTCTGTTTAGTTTTTTTGGCTGGATGACCTGTTTATTCGGGAGAAGTAGAGTACTGGTCTCCTAGTATCTCTGTGTGAGAGTCAATGTGTGATTTAAATGTTAGTTGCATTTCTTTTATGCACTTGAGTGCCTTGTCTTTGGTCTATAGATGTTTAGAATTACGGTATCTTCTTGGTAATTTTTCTCCTCTTATGAGCATGTAGTGTCCTTCCCTATTGTTTCTGGTGAGTTTTGGTCTGAAGTCTATTTTTTTTCAGATATTAAAATGGCTATCTGTGTTTGCTTCTTGGGTCCTTTTGCTTGGAATGTCCTTTTCTAGTCTTTTACCCTGAGGTGACGTCTCTCCTTGACGTTGAGGTGTATTTCTTGGATGAAGCAGCATGGTCCTCTTTCCTCATCCATTCAGTTAGTCTGCGTCTGTTTTCACTGGGGAATCAGACCATCGGTCCTGTGAGTTATCAATAAGCAGTATTTGTTGATTCCGGTTATTTTGATTTTCCCCTTCTTTTGATTAGTTGGTCTGAGATTATATATTGCTTGTGTTTTGTTGGATGTAACATCTCCAGGTTGAAGTTTCCTTCCGAAGCCTTATGGAGAGCTACGTTTTCAGACAGATGTTGCTGCTTGTTGAAGTAGCAAACGAATATGTGATTTGACTTAAGATCTACTCCATAAAATGGAACACATCTTAACACCACTCAGGTGGTCCGAGACTCAATAGGCCAGGGACCTAGAGAAAACTCGAATACCACCATTTTACTAGAGAGATATAGAAATAGAATGACTCCCAATGACACTCTGTTACCCTTAAATATCCGTGTCTTGCTCTGCCGTCACCAGAGAAGCTACCTTCTGAAATGGATGGGAATACACACAGACCCATACCTGTGCAACATGCATGGTGTGAGAGACCTTGGAACCCTCAGTTGTAATGGAATGTCTCCATCAAATCCCTCCCCCTTAGGGCTCAGGGAACCCTGAAAAAGAGGAGAAAATGAAGCACACCAAGGAGCCAGGCTTTCTAAACACAGCTGGGCACAGTATGAACCATCAAGGCTGTGGCAACATGCACGGGGCCTGTACAGGTCTGGACCAGATGAGGTCCCAGTGCTAAGAGGGGACATGAACACACGCTACCATTTGTAATCCAGAAGCTCTCTCCACCTGACAACCACTCACAGATGGAAAATTTGTTTTCTCCAATAGAGTCTCGCTGGGCATACAAACCACTTTTGTTTTGTTTTGTTTTGTTTTGTTTTGTTTTGTTTTGTTTTGTTTTGTTTTGTTTTATACAGGGTTTCTCTGTATAGCTCTGGCTGTCCTGGAACTCACTCTGTAGACCAGCCTGGCCTCGAACTCAGAAATCCCCCTGCCTCTGCCTCCCAAGTGCTGGGATTAAAGGCATGTGCCACCACTGCCCGGCTTCAAACCACTCTTTTTAGTTGGTTGTTGGTTGGTTGGTTGATTTTTTGGTTTGGTTTGTTGGGGTTTTTTCCTCCCTCTGTAGATCAGGCTAACCTTGAATTCAGAGATCTGCCTGCCTCTGCCTCCTGAATGCTGGGATCAAAGGCATGTACCACCACCTATAAGGCTACAGACTATTCTTAAGGCCCAGCAGTAGATGGCCAACACAAAATTAATTCAATAGTAGTTTTAAAGTTTTTTTTTTTTTTTTTTTTTTGTCTCATAATGCTTTGTCAGGGCTGCTGCTGCTGCTGCTTCTTCTTCTTCTTCTTCTTCTTCTTCTTCTTCTTCTTCTTCTTCTTCTCTTCCTTCTCCTCCTCCCCTCCTCCCCTCCTCCCTTCGTCCTCCACTCTTCCTCCTCCCTTCCTCCTTCACTCTTCCTTCTCCCTTCCTCCTTCACTCTTCCTCTTTCCCTCCTCCTCTCCTCCTCCTCTTCCTCTTTCTTTTTCTTCTCTTACAGGTATCCAGTTTTACCTTTTTATGGAGTTTCTCTGTGTGTGAATATGTGTGCCACTGCCTCTAAAAGTGTTCTTTGAGCTTTTTCTTTGGCTCCTTTTCTTTTGTTTATTATGCCTTGTTCTCAGTTGTTTGGTTTTGTTTTGTATTATTTTATGCTATCATCATCATCATCATCATCATCATCATCATCATCTGCCTGTATTTTAATGAGAAAGAAAAGGAAAGGGTGGGTGTTTGATTTGGGTAGGTGGGGGAGAAAGGAGGATATGAAGGTAGGGGCAACCAAAATCAGAATATATTAGAGGGGGAAATATCCAATGATCTAACCACTCCATTAGCCCACACAAAGACTTGCTCATAAATATTTACAGAAGTTCCATTTGTAACCACCCAAACCAGAAACAACCTAAGTGTACATCTACATGTTGTTAGTGAATGCCACGTCGTGCCTGGGTGGGCATACCCAGGCAATGAACATTGCTTAGCACGGAAAAGGGGTGGATTTTAACTCCCGGGTGAATCTGGAAATAGTTATGCAGAGAAAAGCAAAGTGGACAGCAAACAAACAAACACACACAGACAAACAATACAAACAACGTCTTATTCTATCAAATGCCAACCCTCGCAGAGCAGCGCTGCCTCTTTCTATCCCCGGGATGGATGGGCCAACCGCTAACTCATGGAGTTGTAGATCGGCTTCCTGTCTGTAGGGGTTCATCAGGCAGGATGAGAGATGTAGTAAGAGAGATGTAGTGAAGGGGACACAGGCTGAATGCACGTGCGTGCACACACACACACACACACACACACACACACACACACAGAGCGCCAGTACACATGACTCTTTTCCCTGGAAGTAAGACTGTTCATTTCAGAACCGTGCGCCACTCATCCTTAACAAGCACCCCTGGCCCGCCGGGCGTGGTGGCACACGCCTGTAATCCCAGCACTTGAGAGGCAGAGGCAGGCAGATTTCTGAGTTCAAGGCCAGCCTAGTCTACAGAGTTCCAGGACAGCCAGGGCTACACAGAGAAATCAAAAAACCAAAAAAAAAAAAAACAAAAACAAAACAAACAAAAACAAGCACCCCTGGTAATGAAGATCAGAGGCCTGGCCACTCCAGGCTGACAAGCTATGGATTATCTAGTTTTTAATTTGCATGTGAAGCCTGTATTTTGAATTTAAGTGCAGCTGAAGCCAGAAACTCCACTTTAAACAAACAAAAGAAAGATGCCACACTGTCGCATGCTGGGGAGAAGCTGAGCGCGTCCTCCCTCCACCTCCCCACACCCACCCCACCTTGGTAGGTGGAAGCTACTCTACTTCACGCTGGGACCAGACAATTCGTTCTCTGGTTGTAACAGAAAGACACGCTGAGCTGTGCCCCCTTTTAAACCGTCCCCAGAGCATCAGGGGGTAAAGGGCACAGACTTTGAAAGGTTGCTCAGCGGGTCACTGAAGATTGGAGAGGCGGTTGTGATGTGGAGGGGGTGTGGAGTTCATTTTGGGGGTGCAACCCTTTGGCTGGGTGACTTCCTGATGAGGTAGAACTAACCAGGAGGCTATCAGGAAAGCTCAGACCCAGATCTGTCTGTGCCAGAGGCAGTACTCACTCTGGAGGACTAGCAGACTCACCCCTGGGGGTCCCCTTTCATCACTGCCTCTCAACCTTCCTTTTCCTGGAGCTGACTAAAGGAAGAAATAGAGCTGTATTGTAGAACCGGTGACTGCTACAAAGCAGCCTTTAAAGAGTCACCTGTGGGTTATATGGGAAGGTCACTGCGACCTTCAGGCGGGTAGGGGAACTGTCGCCTCCACGCCTCCACGTTTGTTTTTGGTGAAAATTGGTTTTCCTGGATCATATTTAAATTTCTTCCAGCTTTTGGCAGGAACTTTCTCCCTGGCCCCTGCTGATGTTAGCTAACCTGCCACATCTTCCACGGGACAACAAGGGCTCTGAAGAATTCTGGGAGAGCAGCCTAGTCTTGTTACCAGACACCGCAGGATGTCATTAACCTTCAAACTGGCTCTGCACAAGAGTATTGTCAACAGATGGCGGTTCCGAGTCTCTCCACTCCCTTCCCCAGGGTGTCTTCTGGCGGGGAATGTTCAAGTGTTCTGGTTTCAAAGGGAAACGGATGTGAGACACAGGAATTGTGGACCGGCTACAAGGAGTGGCCCGACCCCGGCCTGCCTGTGGTGAGGCTGGGAAGGAGGCCCAAGCCAGATGGCATTTACCAGTTCACTTTCCAAATAGTTCTGTCTTCGTCAGGGTTTCTATTCCTGCACACACATCATGACCAAGGAGCAAGTTGAGGAGGAAAGGGTTTATTCAGCTTACACTTCCACACAGCTGTTCATCACCAAAGGAAGTCAGGACTGGACCTCAAGCAGGTCAGGAAGCAGGAGCTGATGCAGAGGCCATGGAGGGATGTTCCTTACTGGCTTGCTTCCCCTGGTTTGCTCAGCCTGCTCTCTTATAGAACCCAAGAATACCAGCCCAGGGATGGCACCACCCACAAGGGGCACTCCCCCACTTGATCACTAATTGAGAAAATGTCCCACAGCTGGATCTCATGGAGGCATTTCCCTAACTGAAGCTCCTTTCTCTGTGATAACTCCAGCCTGTGTCAAGTTGACACACAAGACCAGCCAGTACAAGTTCTTTTCAGTGTTACTAGCTGTAGTCTGTCTGTAGTAATCAGAACACCAATTATCAGCTAACCAAGAGCCTGTACTTGAAACTAGGAAGGTGAACTTGAAAGGATGAGGGTTGCAGGCTGGAAATCCCCCGTGCCCGAGTCTTGGGTGACCCCCAAAAGCAGAAGTTTAGCGCACTCTTTGTTAGCCCAGGAACACCTGCCTCCAGGGTCCAGCTGCGAGCTGCAGGCTGGGAAGGTCCCTAGAGTCCTTTCCCGCCTTGCCTCCTGTGGAGCAGCTGAGGCAAGGGCGGACGTCTCTGGGACGGCAGGGTCACTGCGGTGGATGCGCCGGCCCCAAACTTACATACGTGACCCTGACCCCATAACAGGAAACGCCTGCATTTCCTGTGCGTGGTGGCCACATAAGCGGAAATGACCTAACTAGTTTATCCAGCTTCTATAGGAAACTGATTGGTTCTCAGAGAGCGCGGGGCTCAGATAATTTAAACTGATTGGCTTAGAAGCTATGGAGTGGCTTGTGTTAGGCAGGTTCTGTTATAAGCCTATAAAAGCTGCCCCGATTGTGCACGTGTGGTTCACAGTCACCTACCCCGCGTGGGGGAATGGCTGTGACCCCAGAGTTCTGGAATTAAAATCCTCCTGCTATTGCATCAAGACTGTTTCTCGTGAGTGATTGGGGTGACAGCTTCCAAGGCGTGGGGCGCTGGGGTGCCCCGTTTTTTTCTTTCGGGTCTTACAAACTCTCTGTGTAGTAAACATTTAGAGGGTGCTTCCAAATATGCCAGGTCCTGGGATACGATCAGAAATAAAACAGAAGGCCTGTCAGCAAGAGGCTAATCTTAGCTGGATAATTGTCACATAGCTTCTGATAACTTTCCATGGAAATACATATAGAAAAGGAGAGAGCTGTCACCCTAGATTCAGAGATGCCACGGGGTCCCATGGCTTCCAAGGGCACACAGTGATGTGTTAAGATGCATCCCATCTTTCTAAAGCATCCTTGTTATGGAATGGGAGATTTAAACCGTTTATTTCAAAAACAGACGTTAATGAGAAGAAATCTATTTCTTTCATTTAATCTTTCCGCCCTTCTCATATTGAAGACTTTTAGGGAAAGGTTGGGTTGTGATGATGAACTTTGGTATAAGAGTATTAGAAGCCAGACGGAGCCCCATTGTGCCCCCTCGTCCTCGTCCTCGGTGTTAGAGGAATTGCTCTCATCCTATTCACATTCACGGAATACAATGTAGTTACCAAAATGCTTCAGATACCTTTGCTCTCCCAGGAAGGCAGCACGCGCTCCCTGCCTGGGGGGTGGAGTTGGAGTTAGGCGCAGCTGCACTGACTTCATTCCAGTGACCCCATAAGAGCCACAGACCTAACACATGGCAGAGTCAGGCTTGGATTCAGACACCAAGTCTAGTCTTTCTTCCTCCATCTTGGATTACAACTCCATCCAGTAATTAAGGCACGAGAAGACTTAAGGATCAGATCTTTAGCTGCTCCCTGGCTTGCCTCTGTTTTCTTGCTGTCTCTGTGGGAATGGAGCAGAGAAATGGGAAAGTGACCTTTGGGTGATGCTGGCCATGGTGTTCCCAGGACACTGGAAGAGGCAGTGCTCTTTTTCATATTTGGGAACTGTTGGGTCAGTGGTTCTCAACCTTCCTCATGCTGCGACCCTTTAATTCCATTCCTCATGTTGTCGTGACCCCCAGCCATAAAGTTATTTTCATTGCTATTTCATAACTGTAATTTTGCTACTGTTATGAATAGTAATGTAAACATCTGATATGGAGGATATCTGATATGTTTCCCCTGTGAGTTGTTGAACTCCCATGCCCCATAGGTTGAGAACGTCTGGTTTGGGTGAAAAGTCAGGAACACTAATGAGAGGAAAAGTTGGTCACACAGGGAACATAGCGGGGACAATTTGGGCAACCGGCACGAAACACTCTAAGATTTCCATTAGACATTTTCTTTCTCACCAAGAGCCTTTGACGTAGATTTTACTCCTTATTTTCCTACAGATGCTTGTGACCTTGGGATTACTGCTTTGACTTTTCTGTCCATCAGAACTATGCTAGCTAAAACTGTTGCTGTTTCCAAAAGCCATAACACAATGAAAATGTTGCTTAAAGTGGCAGAGCCTAAGAAGTGCAGAACTACAGGAAGCAAGGATACACCTGCAGACTGTTCTTCACGGGAAGGGGAGGGGGCGGCCCTGAACACGAGCCCTCAGCATCAGGACAGTGGGCCATGGTTATAGCCCTCAGCATCCTGGGTAGTGTGGGCATGTTTGACAGCTTGTAGGAGGCCCCTCGATACGAGATCCCCGGAGTAACCTTGGTTTCCTGTGAGGAAGCTGATGGAATGTTCTAAGAGAAAGACAAGAGCAATTTCAAATGTTCATGATATCACTTCTCACTAGGAAAGGCCGAGCAGAGTGAATGCCAGGGGAGAAGAGGTGAAGAAAATTCCAGATGTTTAAAAGGAAATGGAGCACTGATCTATTGCCCAGAGGGAGGGAATAGGTTTAGTTGCTAGTGGGGAGTAGACAAGTTTATTTGGGTTACAGGAGAATGAGGACACTTCTGGAAGTCTTCCTAATGGCACTCTGATAGGCCATTATCACCTCTACAAATATACAACAAATAAAAAGGGAAAAGCTGTTACCTTGGGCTGAGAGTTACTAAGAATTGAAGAAGATTGAGGGGGAGGGGAGAGAACAACACAGACACACACACACACACACACACACACATACACACAAAGTGTGTATAGAGGCAAGAACACAGGGGGTATTTCTGTATCTGCTGTTCAGTGTTGTTGGGAACTTAAAACTACCTTTCAGTAAGAAAAACAAACAAAGTAAAATAAAATTAAAAGCAAAAAGACATGGAAATATCAGAGAGCAAGACCACCAGAGCCAGAGCAGTGAGTGAGGCTTGGTTTCCGTCCCTGCCTGGGTCTGTAGTGTGGTGTGGTGTGGTAGGAGACGGCCGTGCTGGGGCTTCGTTATTGTGTATATTGACTAGATTATCCTCCAGGTCCTTTCTGGCTGTGGTTCATCTTAGAAGAAAGATCTGTGTACACACAACAGTCTCTGAGGAAGGCACAGCTGATAAATACCCTGAGTCACGTTGCCATTCCCCACCCCCAGGGAAATTTACACTCTGCTATTATAGATCTGCAAGAACAGGTGTGTGCACGAGCGTGGAGTGCGAGCCGAAGAAAATGATTATTGTGAGCGGGGAAGGGGCCATTTGGCGAGATGGAGAGGATTAGTCATGAGGGCAGATCTGGGAGTTGCTTTTCGCGGTAACCTCCGCGCATGTCCACGGGGAGATCCTAGAGATGCATGTTCTCATTTACTTGCAACCCAGAAAATGGCTGTTTAGCCGGGGGCTCCCTTCATAATGCCATCGTGATAAGAGTCCAGAATTGTTAAGAAAAACACGAAAGGCAGGTATCCTGTGTACATACGGCATCTCCCCCGTCTATAAGGGCACGGGCAGAGGCTTCCCTGGCAGGTAGGGCTAATTTCTTGCGGGCTCCTGTATTAGCATAGCAGGGAATGGCGCAAGAAAATGGCGGAGCATCCGGTAACTACCACCAAAGGAAACTTGAGTGGAAAAACCCTTGCAGCCATCCTGGACTGCCTCTAAGTAGTCTCACATTTCATTCTCTCGGGCACAGAGCATCCGTTGGTGAGCCAGGAGGCTCGCTTCAGTCACAACCATACCTCTCTACACAGCTCCTCCCTCTCAGCCTTCAGAAAGTTTCACCAGGCCAGAGTTTTTCTTTCTGTTCCAAACACTCTCTGTGCTTGCTTATGTTGGAGGAGGTATATTACTGACGAGTGTGCTTCCCAAGGACTGGGTTGCAATCTAAGCTCTTTGAATTGCTAGCCTGGCCTTTTCTTTTTCGTTTTTTTCTTTTTTCACATCATCGGACTGCAGAGAGGAGGGGGTCCTGCCTGAAGACCCGGCTGCACAGGTGGATGATGGGAATGTGGTTACTCCACTTGGCTCTCAGCGGGTCTGATGTCCCAGTGGCTCTTTCCAGTTTTATGTTTAGGCAATGTGTAGAGACCTGTCGGGTAGTGTGGAAAACAGATGTTGGCATATTGACTTGATTCTCCAAGGTTCTGAGCTCATGAATATTGATATTTGTGGTATTTATCTCCTACTGTCTGGGATTGGCTTGGTTTGGAGTTATTTTTCTTAGTCTTAGATACTGAAAATGTGGTTGTGTGTGTGTGTGTGTGTGTGTGAGAGAGAGAGAGAGAGAGAGAGAGAGAGAGAGAGGGAGACAGAGAGAGAAATAGAGACAGAGAGACAGAGAGACAGAGAGACAGAGACAGAGAAAAAGAAAGAGAGAGCAATGTTTATCAAACTTCAATGTGCGTGGGATCATCTTCAGGGAGGCCTGAACAGATGGCTTAGTTGGTGAGTGCCAAGCAGGTAAGCATGGAGACCTCCCCTTTTTATCTTAGATAACATCTGGGCTTGGTGGAATCCCAGCTCTGGAAATCCAGAAAAAGGCAGATCTCTGGGACTCTCTGGGTGCCAGCCTCACCAGTGAGCTCCAGGTCCCAGCAATGCATGTGATTCCACCCAACAATGCGTGTGATTCCTAAGGAATGAGAGCCACACTTGTCTTCTGTCCTCCACACTCATACATACATCTGTGTTCCCACACGCACCAATTAGCTAAAGTATTAATTAACAGTGAGCATCTACATGACCTTAGAAACTAAGATGCCAAGGTCTGATGTGCCAGCAAACATTTTGATTGATGTTTAGTTAAGCATTACAATATTGAGTTATCACATGCAGTAAGTTCCTCCCACCTCCTTGCACAGCTCAGAGAATTTTCACCCCCCCCCACATATGCACACACACATAAACACACATCTATACACCTACCAACCACCCCAAGAATGGAATACTGCCAGTCCCCCAGAATGATTGTTATACCCCCTTTTCAGAAACCTTTACCCATTCTGCCCCCAGACATTCCCTGTTCCCCACATGGCAAGTCATCTACAGTTTTTAACCAACTGTTCAGATAATACTAAGTACGAAGCTTTTTTTCATATCTTGAATCAATGCTCGACCCTAACAGGTACACACTTGTCTCTACCCTAGGCACGGAGAACTCTGAAAAGGTTTGCAATAAGCTCTGCCCGGGATATGTAGTTCAGTATTAAGGTGCGAGGAAGCCATAAAGGTCTTTATAAGCGCTTTAGTACTGAGGTGTTAGCTACAGAGAGAAACACTATGAGATGCATCAGGACATTATAAACTCCTTATACAAGTGCATGAGGAGCTGTAGGCAGGGTGCTGTGTGGTTCATATGAGGCACTACATCTTCTATATATGTGCTCCACGCGGGGCACTGTGGGATCTCTATAAGGCACTATAAACTTTAGACTGTAATATGACTCTATAATGGGCACTGTATGTTCTTTACAGGGCACTATGAGCTCTGTAAATGCAATGAATACAGGGAGGCGTGAAATGCAGGTGTGATTTCACTGCAGGGAACAATGAACAAGTTTTATATCCACCATTTATATGTTATTTGTACCATATTTTAGGAAGTATCAAGTGCATTGAGTATTTGTGTATGAAGTATTTGTACTGGCTGATTTTGTATGTCAGCTTGACACAGGCTGGAGTTATCACAGAGAAAGGAGCTTCAGGTGAGGAAATGCCTCCATGAGATCCAGCTGTGGGGCATTTTCTCAATTAGTGATCAAAAGGGGAGGGCCATTGTGGGTGGTGCTATCCCTGAGCTGGTGGTCTTGGGTTTTATAAGAGAGCAAACTGAAGCAAGCCAATAACAAACAACCCTCCATGGCCTCTGCATCAGCTCCTGCTTCCTGACCTGCTTGAGTTCCAGTCCTGACTTCCTTTGGTGATGAACAGCTGTGTGGAAGTATAATCTGAATAATAAACCCTTTCCTCCCCAACTTGCTTCTTGGTCATGATGTTTGTGCAGGAATAGAAACCCTAAGACAGTGTTGTATGTGGAACATTATAGCATTTGGACAGGGAAATGATGTAGTACAGAAAAAATACTTTTAAAGGCAATCTTCATGAGTTTATACCACGGCACAGAAAGTCCACCTATAAGCTTTGAGGCTGAAACTTACAGGCTAAAGTTAACAAACTGAGAATCTACTTGAGAGAGTTAGAATCCCACCTCCCTCAACCTGATGGAGGTGTGCCTAGAAGACAGGCATTAATGACCGGGCATTAAAGCCTGTCTCGTGGAAACCGTCTGACAGTGAATGTGTCTGCAAACCCCACCATCCAACTGAAGGTGATGGTGGAAACCCCTTCTAGTTCTTCATCTAGACAGTTCTGCGAAGACGGACTTTCATCTTAAAACCCCGTACCAAGCCTTCAGCTAGGAAATCAGCAGTGAGCACACACTGTGTCCTTTCTGGGTCATAGCTTTTTCCACGGGTCCTGGGACTCAGACTCAGGTCCTTAGGCTTCTACGGGTCAAAACAACTACTTTATGATAGAGTCATTTTCTCAATGCACAATTGCTTTATTTCTGATCACGGCAGAACACTATTGTCTCCAGACCTGCCAACTTTCAAGCCCCCCTTCCTACTTTTCTCCCTTTCGGCTTTGGGAATTGAACCTCAGACCTTGTGTATCAGGTAAGAAGAGGCACTGCTCCTGAGCTGTGCCCCCAGGCCAAGTTCATTGGCTGTAACTTATGGCCCTTTGAATGTATCATTTGGAGGTCTAACTCTTCACGGCCATCAGAAAGCATGCACTCTGTCTTAGAGATAAATTCCAAGGTAGATTCTTAAATTGGCAATCAGGTTTGTATGCCGGAATCCTGTGGTTTTCACTGGGATCTGAGCGGGTCCCTAAAACCTCACACAGCTGGGCACCATGGTAGTAATTGCATTTCAGAGCTTGCAAACCTGAGGACCGTAGCTGGCCCCGGTGAATTGATCATAGCAAATTCAGATCTGTCCCTTAATCAACCTCCTCTGCTTTGGTCTCTCCAGCAGCGCAAGGGTTTTTGTCCTCAGGATCAATTCACTTGTTTAATCTTACTTAAAAATTCAAAGAAGGAATATAGATGTGAAGAAAAACACACTCTCTGTCTACTTTTATTTTGGAAATGCACACGCCTGCTTGCAAATATTAGCATTTAAAGGTCGGGCACTTCATCCGTTTACTGTAAATATGATACGGAAATGAGATACTCTCAAGGATACTTCCTTAGTCAGCCCTAAAAATGAGCTAACGGGTACATTATCTGTCGTGAGTGATTTCATTTCCTTTTGCTTCTTTTATGTTAAACAAAATCCGAATGTAGTGTAATGACCGGCCTGATCAACACTAGTTTTCTGCTTTGCAGTAATATTTCAGCAGAATATGCATGTGGTGCCCTGGGCCTCTGCCTGTTTCCCCTCGTAGGGAAGGAACAAACACCCTTTTCATTTTGCCATCAATTTAACTGTAAACCCTTCCCATGCATCTGGCAAACACCGCTCTAAAGAACAGGCGGTTTGGTCTCTATAGCAAGGTGGTGTTAATTCTTTTAGTCTATCCAGGCTAAGGCACATCTACCCTTTTTGTTGGTGAAACAATTTAGGAACTCTCACACCTAGCTGGGATTTACTCATCCTTCATTGCACGAGAGTCTATGCTCCAAGGGGAAAGGGACTTTTCCGTTTGACCGTTTCTGTGTCCCCAGTCCCAGGAACTCAATAAACACATCATAAGGACATATTGAATGAATTGATTCTGGCGTCTATCCACACATTGTTTACTCCCCAGTCTCAGCTGTGGGTATTCACTTTTAGATGCCCAGGAGGAACATCAACCTACCTTCTCCAAGTTGACCGGAACACAGTTCCATGGCTAGTCTGGGCATAAATACCTATATCACAGTGCTTCGTTCTCATCCACACTGGGGGTCACTCTCATGGTGCTGGGAGGTGCTATGCATGCTTCTGGAGGGGAAAAATTATCAGCAACCACACCAAGCTATGACCCCTGCCAGGCTACTGCCCCTACCAGCTACAATAACCACTGGCCTGGTAAGACGATCCCACAAGTGCAATAGTGACACAAACATCATAGAAATAACCAAATACCTTCTAATTAGATTTAAGTCCTGCTCCACAAGATAAAACCTATGCCTGGCACCATAATCGTGCCAAGAAACTATGGCTATATAGGTCATAGACCCTAAATTAACACAATATTAACCTATCTCCTAATGACTTATTGTTCGACCCACAGATCAATGCATCTCTTCATCCTCCTCTGAGAAGCTTCTATTTACAATAGATGGTGATTACCACTGGGACTCGCATCTGGCCAAAGTGTGGAGAATAACGGACTACATATCATGCCTGCACCGCCCTGCTCTTCTACCCAAGGCTCAGGGCTCTTTGCAGAAGAGGTTGAAAAGAGTGTAAGAGGTGGTGAAAGGCTCGAGGGAAACCTATAAATTCACAGTGGTCATGACAGCATCCCCCAAACCTAAACAAACCCAATTCAGACCAAATCCCAACATGCAGTGGGGAATTGGGCACACAATCCCACCCTTGCTGTGGAAAGAAGGACTATTATTAGCTGCCGGAAGAGAGTGGGGTGGGGAGAGGGGAGAGACAGAGAGACAGATACACAGAGACAGACATAGATTTCTTCGGGTAAGGTGACAACTCTGACATCGAGACCATACAATCAGGAGTAATGGAGCTGTTCAGCAGCAGCGAGGAACATCAGAGTTCCTCTCTGTAACTGTGTTACCATCATGATATAGGTGACGTCTTGATGTTTTAATGACTATCCCTCTTGGTGTCTATTTATTTCTTTAATTGAATCATTTTCCTTCTGGTTGATTCTCCACCACCCCTCCCTCTCTTCCATTCCATGCTGGCATTGAACCAGGGCCATGTTCTTGCCAGGTAAGTGCTCACCGCTGACCTGTATTCTCAGTTCATGGTTGTTTGAAATAGCATCTTATTGTAGAGCCCAGCCTGGCCATGAACTTGAGATCCTTCCTCCTCTTCGCTCTTCCTAACCAAGTATTGTGATCATAAAAAGAGAAAGCGGTGTAAGAATACGTTCTGTGGGCATGTGGGGGAAGGGGGCGTCTCAGCGGGCCCATGCCCAGGCATCCCTTCCCCCTGAGGGACCAGACACAGGATGGTATTGTATAGAATAGAGTTTATTCAGGGGATGGGGAGAAGAGTTAAGGGGGTAGTAGAGGCAGAGAAAGGCAGAGAGAAGGAGAGAGTAAAGAAGTAGAGGCCGGCCATGACCACGTGGAGAGAGGGGGAAAGAGAAAGGAAGAGCCCAAGAGGGCAAGAGAGAACAAGAGGATAGGAGAGAGGAGGCACAAGAAGCCCTTTTTATAGTGGGCCAGACCGACCTGGCTGTTGCCAGGTAACTGTGGGGTGGAGCTTAGACAGAACCCTAACACCAAGTGTTTAGGTTATAAGTGTGTATGTCATGCCTGACTCTCTGGTACTTCTTTATGAAGTCAGAAAGTTCTAGGATGCCCTTCATCTAATAAATGACTCTTAGTGCATTTGGGTTTCCCCCCCCCCCAGTCTGTAATATGAATATATTTTCAGATATACTTAAAAGATTCTGCTCTGAGCAAACTGGAATTGCCCAAGGCTAATCAAGGGGGACTGGAATGCTCGACCTGCAGGCTGTGAGTTACCATTGAAGGCATGGTTGTTAGTGGAGGCGGGGTTTAATTAGAGCTCACATCTCATTTGCATATCCATTGGCATTTTTCTTCCCTGGTCGTGAAATTAATTATCCCCAAAGCTCAGAGGCATAATCTTATAGAACCTGGCAACCACAGACAGACAAACTCCTTGCAAAGTCAAATCTTCATAGATCATTCAAGTTAATTAATACTGAGGGATGGATGCTGTTAAGTGTTCAGGGTCTCGTGTTTGGTGGGTTTCTGTTTGCTTGGTATTCTGGTGCTACGTGAGCAGACTGGCATGCACTGGGACATGTTATTCACAGTGTGGGGGTGAATGCAATGGACTGGAAGACAGGTAGATGATTTATTCCCATTAGTTTAGACATCAGGGCCCCCTTTGTTGATTCCATGGGGATTTTCTTCTCAGTTTGTGCTGATGATGCTTCTCCTTTGGGATTAGGTCCTATCCTTAGGATGCAGCTTCTGTATTTCATAGGAAGGGACACTGTTCCAGACCCACAATCACAGTCTGAAGGCTCAGGGGTCATAGTGACATGAGCTCAGAGCTCTAGCTTGTGTCCTTGTTCAAACTAGCTGGACCAGACCAGCCAAGTGGCTTCCCCTCTCTGTGCTTCCGTGAAGTATGGTGATGATAGTGCTTATTCCATAGGATTAAATGAGATGTTATCTCTTTCATGTTCAGTGTCTGGAGCTCAGGAAATAATCAATAGGCTGATATATATGTATATATATATATATATATATATATATATATATACATATATATTGCTATTCTTATTCATTAGAGAATAAAATCTGACTTGGAAGGCAGGAAAATGAATTTTGGTGACAGGGTCTGCTTGTCCTTTTCAGTCTGTGCCATGATTTGGAATATGAAAGAGCAAGGTGGGTTTTCCCACCCCTATGGAGGGTCATATCCTATTGGCAGGGTGGAATATAATACAATACCTAAGCAATAGCACGATAGCTTCATGCTAAATTGTAGTGTGGTATCATGAATAAAGACAAACCCAGTCTAGTAAGAGGAATCCGACCCTCAGGGGTGGGAGGAGGCCGGTGAAATGGAACGTTCTGCTAGTAAGCAGAGGGATCCATGGTTTCATCTACATATGTAGCAGAGGATGGCCTTTTCAGACATCAGTGAGAGGAGAGGCCATTGGTCCCGTGAAGGCTTGATGCCCCAGTGTAGGCGAATGCCAGGTCAGGAAAGTGGGAGTGAGCAGGGAGAGGGGGGATGGGATAGGGGGTTTTTGGAGGGGAAACGAGGAAAGGGGATAACATTTGAAATGTAAATAAAGCAAATATCTAAAAAAAAGAGAGACTGAGCATGTCTGCTGTCCGGACTGTGAGTCCCGAACAAGACTGGATTTGTTTCTAACAAGAGCCTCAGATGGAAAACATTGACAAAAAGCTTATACTGTGGCCAGCCCTGTTCAAAGAGCACCACACTTAATACCCTTTAAATCCTTACAAAGGCAGACATTATTGTTTTTCCCATTTTATAGAAGTTGGGACTAAAAAGGAGATGTTCAGTAAGCTGCCAAAGGTCACAGACGACAGCTGGGCTGGTACCAGCGCTGCAGTGCTGAGCTGCTCTGTCCCCACAGAGCAGGGGCTTCGGATGCAGGTGATACAGGACTGGGATACAGGGAGGACTCTGTACTTCAAAAATGATGGATGTTTCAGCATACAGATCTCATTTTTTTTTTTTTTATTTTCTGAGTATAAACACTGTTAGGGAGAAATAATTGGTATTTATGTAATAACTTCTTCAGTATAGTCATTCACTGTTAGAAAAAGTTAAGTATTTACTTAAAAGCAAATTTATAATGAATCATATATACATATACATATATACATGAGTATACACACACACACATGCATATATACATATATACATGAGTATACACACACACACACACACACACACATGCATATTGCAGGAAATCAAACTAAGGGCCTTGTACATTTTAAACAAGTTCTTCACTACTGAGTTATGCTATAGCCCCAACAGAAAAACTATTTTTGAGTATCTATATTTTCATTCCTTTGAGGAAATGTTGTTTATTCAGAGGATTGACATGTACTCTGCTTGATGTACAATGGATTTGCTCATCAATAGTACCCTCAGGATTTGTGACCTAAAGGGTCTGTATTATATTGGTTTTTGTTGTTGTGATAGAATCCTTCATATCTCAGGTTGGACTCAAACTCACTATAGAGCTGAGAATGACTTTGAACTCAGGGTCCTCCAGGTAAGATTTTAGGTATGTGTCCCCATGCCCACCTAGGAAAGATCTTTAAAATAAACTCTTTGTTGGATTTTTAAGATTATCTTTGCATTGGAGATGAATGACCCATCCAGTTGGGGAAAGACAGAGCATTTCCTTTTGGGTATTTCCTTAAATGGCTACTGTTTCTGTTAAATCGATTCCAGTGGTAATTTCTCTTATTTGAAATTCCAGAGGACTTCCTATCAGTGAGAAGTAGTGTGAGAAGTAGTGTAAGAAGTAATGTAGTTGATTCTCGTAAGAAGTCTTTAATAGAAGTAAGGGTAAGACTCAGGCAGGATGGATCAGTGATTGCTTCTTAACCATTTGATAGCTGGATGGCTTCTGACATTTCAGATTTTTCTACTATGAAATGGGAATCGTCATAGATATGACCTTCACCAACACCATCACCACTAACAACATCACCAACACCATTACCACCAGTACCATCACCACCAACACTATTACCACCACCACCACCACCACCACCATCACCACCAGCACCATCACCACCACCATCACCACCACAAGCACCACCACCACCAGCACCACCAGCACCACCAGCACCATCACTACCACCACCACCATCATCACCACCAGCACCAACACCAGCACCACCAATATCATCAATAGTTAATGAGTACTCACAGTTGTTATTAATAAACAGAATATGGCTGGTGAGGTGGCCCTGCTGGTTAAAGCACTTGCTGAGCAAGCACTAGAACCTGAGCTCAGAACCCCAGTACCCACAGAAAAAGCTGGGCTTGGCATCATATATCTGTAATCCCGGAGCTGGGGACAAGGCAGGTTCTTCCCTGGAGCTAACTGACTAAGCCACTTTAGTTGATTCAGCAGCAAGCCTGGGGTTTAGGAAGAAATCTTCCTAAAAAATAAAAAAAATAAGGTAGAAAGGTTGATGAAGACACCTAACATTGGCTCTGGCTTCCACATGCACACACAAACATTTGCATGCATATCCATAATCACTGGTACATACACACAGACATGTACCATACACTCATACAGTGTACCTTACACTATTCCCACACACACGCACATACATTCTCTCTCTCTCTCTCTCTCTCTCTCTCTCACACACACACACACACACACACACACAGAACAGTCACCGTTCTTTGATATTCAGCACTTGTATGTGTAAAAACTTTGCAGAGTAAGGAGAAATGCTAGCATTAAGTAGCTGGCTTTGATCAGTAGGCTCAGCACTAGGTACAGAGAAACTCCAAGTACAGTAGTCATCCAGCCTGTTTCTGACCCTCACGCTTCCTGACTAGGAAGAGAGGGTAATTTTCAGCAGAGAAGAAAGCTCTTATCAAACGGAGTTGAGCAAGGTGGCGTGGGCTGGCATGTTCCCTGTAGTCAGGAAGAAAGGGATAGGAGACGAATCTGCTCTCAGCGCTGCCTACCAGCAAAGCAGTTATGAAGGCCAGGAGGAAAGGGACCAGTCGGGAAGAAGCGGTGGCCGTGGGGGCAAGGCAGAGGCAGGTGGGAGCAGGCCAAAGGCATCCGCAAGACCAGCCCCAGCCCTGCAACAACGGCAGCACAGGGGGCAGCACAGGGGACTTCTGCAGAGCCGTGGCTCCTGTCCCGGTGCAAGCACACATACTCCTCATGGTTACGTACCGCGTCCGGCTCACTTTTGTAACATTATCTTGATTTTGTAATCATATTCATTATTACTCTGCTATGTTTCCCGTGCTGTACAAAGCCTGTTATTCTCACCTCATAAATGCAGAAGCTGAGACACAGACGACACAGATGAGAAAAGACCGCTCCTGCCTATTTCTTTCTCTTACAGCTCTGGATGTTTGAGATGGTCAACCACTTGCTATCAGGAAACCCCCAATGAGAAGGATTCCTTAAGGTTCACTCAGATTTCATTCTAGGTGAGGAGGACTACTGCTCCCTCCCCTATTTTCTTCTTTCCATTTTCAAACACAAACATCTTTTAAAAGAAGGTAGAAAAGAGAAACCACTGGCATCTAATGCTTGATATCTGGCATTTGACCCTTTTCGGTTAATTACAGATAGCATTTGTTTAACATTAGGGCCATTGGAAAAGGAGTTATTGAGTCTGAGCGGCCACAGTAGCAAGAGATATTCTGGGCTCCTGGAACCATGAGTCAAGGTAAACAGAAATGCTTTGATTAGAAAAGGGCACCAGAAAGGCCTTTGAAAGTTGTCCAACTTGACTCTGACTTAGTCCTTCTTTGAGAAGGTGCCCAGTTTCAAGGTGAGGCTGTCAAGACAGGAAATACAGATGACTGCAGGGGTTCGGTTGTGTTTACAGACTGAAAGGCTAAAGCTGAAAGGGAAGCTAGCTGCGATCCAAAGGACACACAAGCAAAAGCTACAAGTGGACCGTGACCTGACGTTCTCTCGTCTTTCCTGTGACTCCTTTACCAGAGGCAGGTAGTCAAAATAGTAAATGTGTAAACAGAATATTAACATGCTGTCTGTGAACACTGAAAAGAAGCCTGAGATATCTATCAGGTATTAATCCTGGAGAAAATAAAAAAGAGTACTTGACCTCATTCTGTTAAAAAGTTTACCCATGGATAGCCGCGGACATTTTGAGAAGCCCGTGTACCCTCACCCCACACAAAGAGCTACAGTGCAAGTGAACACTGAGCTATGTGAAAATAAGGACAAATGATTTGCCTTTGATCCCAGTTTTAGTGTTCAAGCACCAGTCTTAGCAATCGCCTCCATATTGGGTGATCTAAAAGAAGAAAGAAGGGATCTTAGAAGAAAATCAGTGGCGCAAACATTGGAACACCCAGGTCGATGGGAGCCAGCCAGCCAGCTTGCTTTTCCTACAGGCTCACTCCCAGAGTCCCTCAACGGGGACCTTCATTTGCAAAGGACAAGGTGCAGAGAACCATTTGCAACAGCTCCATCTTCTCTTTCCTAAGCCTGCGTCAGAGAGGCCACAAGCATTGGTTCCTACGGCCACCCAGCCGAAGGGACGCGGACTTCCTTGTAAGCAGGTAATTCAGCTGCCGCGGTTGACCTGTTTCAATTAGCGACAGCTAACTTTAATTTCCACATCCCAGTAGAAAGGGGCTGCCCTTTTATACTGAGCCCACAGACCATGGTCTTGACTCAGGCTGTCACTTCTCTTGCTGTATAGGGAACATCCAGAGAGTGATCGAGGATGAACAAGGAAATGTGCCTTACTGACCCTTACAGCATGGAGCGACTGAGCGAGAGACCATTTCATAGTAAAACAAGCGTCACGTGCTAAACCGGGGTTGCATTTATTTAGTAAGTAGGTGACGAAGTCATTGGGCTCAGTGTTTAATGTCTGCGCACACACTGCCCTGTACTTTTGGACATTTCGAGGTATTGCTAGACTAAACTGTGGACAAACCACAGATGCTTGGTGCCTGCCTTCCTTGGTCTATACACTGGCTCATTTCTGTATACACGTGATGTTTTCAGCATCACCAATCGCCATTGCTCAAATAGCATTACGAGGTAGCAGAGGACAGCTAGAGACTCAAAGATAGGCATGCCACAGCGGAAAGGTGGTCGGTCGGACGGAACAGGATGGGCAGGTCCCATCAGCACCGGGACTATTGACTGGACAGCAAAGCCTCCCGTGGTTCTAAACGAGCAGATGCAAATATATTCAGTGTAAAGCCAAGGTTTTTGTGCTTTAGGCTCTTGAACCTAAGAAAGTCAAACCTCGTTCTCAAAGCTGATAACTGATGGTTATTTTGATATATATTTATGTCATATATATTAATATACATTAAAGGTTCTGGGTGTGAAAAGGAATTCAGGAGTCTTCTATTCCCTGTTGTCAGGAAACCCATCCCAAAAGGCCAACCAATCTTTTTTTTTTTTTTTTGAAAAGCATGTTCTTTTATTGAAAAAGGAAGTAAAAACATTTTATGATAAAATTTATCATAAAATCATTTTCCAAGATTTACATGGAAAATATTTCTGACAAACTAGAAGAAATATATAGAAAAGCATGTTAAAATTGACAATTTTCATGGAAAATTAAAAAGTAAAGTAGTAGACATAAAAAACATTGCAAAAATAATTGAAAAAGGAAGTAGAAACATTTTATGATAGAATTGAAGATTTACGTGGAAAATATTTCTGATAAAATTGTAGAAGGTGTAGAAAGACATGTTAAAATTGAAGATTATCATGGAAAATTTTATATAGATATAATAATGGTAGACATAAAAGTATTCCTAAGTTGATTGAAAGTGGAATTATAAACATTTTCTGATAAAGTTGAGTTTTTACATGGAAAATATTTCTGATAAAATTGAAGAAATATATAGAAAAACATGTTAAAATTGAAGATTATTATGGAAAATTATACAGATAAAATGGTGGACAACCAATCTTTTAGAGAGACCAGGGCACAGCATGGGTCAGTAAAGGCCCCTTTACCAGCAAGCAAACTGCACACAGATGTCTTTCTTCTCCAGCTGAAGTCCTGCAAAGGGCTTCACTTTCCCAGCTCTGCTCCCCAGAAGGAAAACAGGTTTGCATAGTATTTGCTGCTCTATAACATCCGAATTTCCTGGGGGAAATGTCCCTTGTGATTTTTTTTATAAACACAAGTCAAGGCTGCACGTTCCAGTCCCTCCGTTCTCTGGGGTTTTCGTTTCTCGACATACTTGTACAGTTGTCAGAGTTAAAGACAGAAAGACATTTTTGGTTGAATAGAGATTCTATTAGGCCGTAAACCTTACCTCCATCATTAAAACCAAACTGAAACTTCCTATGAAGTAACTCATTAAATTCCAAACATTATGACAATTGGTCAGAACTCAATGTTTTTAAAGGCAAGGTGCAAGTCACATTTAGTTCTATGAGATCGGGTATGAAATTCAATTCTTGAATTATGTTATCTCAAGCTGGATCAAATGTATTTCCCAGGGAACTCTGTGCCCCTATGGGAATGGGAGGGGCTGGGAAAGTCGTACTGTCGTTCTGGGGGTTACAGAGAAAGTGTATCCTCTTTATTGACCCAGTGGTTGGATCAGCACCCTATTGACCATATATAGAGGGCTGTTCTTTAAACATAACTTGAAGCTAGTGGCCTAAGTCCACTAGCTATAGGCATGTGCTTGGTTTGGCGTGCTGACCCATGATTATCTTAGTGATTCCTACTTACACCCAAAAGGGTGAGTTTCTCAGTTGGCTCGGTAGAGGAAACCTTGCAGCTTGGATGTGGAACAGAGGCTATTCAGGCAGACTGAAATCCTGATCCTGATCTCATTACTGCTGAGCTCCTGCCCATGAAAACAACTGTGCAGTGATTCCAATTTTAATTTGAGCCTCATCCTGGGATGGGTCCAACTCACCTACTCAGGGGTATAGAAACACAAAGGAACGGATGTTCTGAAACCTGCTTTCCCCCTATGCGTTAAGCTCATTCCTGTCCAGGATAAAGATTTGGACTCAAAGCTCTTCCCCTGATGTCTCCTATTTTCCCTGTTTCTTTCTGGCTTTAGAAGGAAACGTGCTAGCTCTCTTGCACGTGGAATGCTCATGGGATCGCCAAACCAGAATTTGAGTGTAAGCATTGCCATCTGTTGGCTTTGTACTTTAGGGACGTTTCAGCCTCTTAGGGCCCCTGATTCAGTGAATAGTGTGGCGTGGAGAAGAAAAATCATCTTTAGGAGCAGAGGGAATGGGTTTGAATGCTGGTTCCTTAACCTCTGTAGCCAGAAGAAAAAGTTATTTATTTTAAATGAGGATTAAATCATCTGTCTTATGAGTTTATAATGTTTGAATGGAAAGGCATGAAAATATCTAGGACAAAGGTTCAATGTGTTACAAGAAACACATGAATGTTATTTTTCTTTGTTCTTCCTCTGTCACTTTAGTGGGGGCCCAAAGTCCTTTCATTTTCAGGAAGTCAAGGTCTTCTCATGCTATCAATACATTCTTTGAACTGAAGAATTAGAACAGGTCAGAAAGCATCTCCCTGTCTTGGAAGGGAATTCTACGGTGCCGCAGAAACCCAGGAAAACACACATTGGCAGCTTAAGGATGTACCCTGTGTCCACTTCCGAGACTTCATTCATGGTCTGTACTGCAAAGTGACAATGAGCTCTGTATGCAGTGCAGCGTCCCCATCGGTCCCTGCACAGGCATCTAGTCTGACTCCCCGGGCACACAAGCCCCCTTGATAGCATCGCTCAGGACAATCTTTTCTTGGTCCACCCTCTACAGGCATCTTTTAAAACTTGGCAAGCCTTCACCCCTGTTCTCAAGTTTGTCAGCCACTCTTCAGTGTTCAGTGAGATGAAGGTTCCTGAAGGTAGTTTGATTTCCCTGCTGCACAGGGAAGGTGATCATAAGCAAGTTGCTGTCTTGGAGACTTTGAGAGGAGAGGTGCGGAGTGCATATTAGTGGCATGTATTCAGATGCAGCTGCGTGGACTCTGCTAAGAAGTGTTTCCCCCAGCGCACCTAAATTACATGCAATTGTTTTCTTTAAGCCGATGAGGCATTTTGGTATTTAGGCATAGGGAAATAGAAGACTGGAGGCTTGGTAAAGAGGGCTTAGCTCCTGAGGCAGATGCTCCTAGAGTAGGAACAGAGAAGAAAGAGGTTCAAGAAGGAATGGGCGATCATCAGCTGTGCCCGATACGTCAATACGCAACACGAAGGCTGAGGGTATAGATCTGGCAACGCTGCAGAGCTCACTTGTCAGTGTCAGGGTCAAGAGTTACTCGGGTGGGCTTCTGGGAGAAGGAGAACTCACGACACTTATCACAGGCAACACCTGGGGGTGCCACTCTTTGCTTTATGTGGCACCCAATGTGGGACAGTGTTAGCATCCTCGCGTCTGTCACAAACACTTGTGATACAGAACTGCTGTAGTCTTTGCTGCTGTGCTCATCGTTTCAGTGGGACACATACAGGTCCCAATGAAAGAATGTATGTATGAAAACATAACGTGAGGCAGGAAGGATGCTATTTCAGAGGCTGAAGAGCACCCGCTGCTCTCATAAATGACATGAATTCAGGTCCTTACCCCTGCAACGGGTGGCTCAAAACGCCCTGTAAATTCAACTCCAGGGGACATCTACGGTCCACGTCTTAACCTGTCTGGCAGCTGGGTGCACACGAGTGTGTACTCATGTATGCTCATACACATACACACAAAATCAATTAATCAAGCAAGCAAGCCAAGTCAAAATGGCTTCAAGATCTTTCCCAAGTGAATTCTACCCCTATCCATTTCCTGCCTGATTGTCCTCATTGTAGCTATTACTTCTTCCAAGCTTGTAAAGGTAACAGATGACAAAAATTACTTAGGGTATATTATATATTGTAAGAATTCAAGGGTCAAGGGACTTGATATAGCCACAGCTCAAAAAGGTGCCTTAGTCAGGATATGCATCTTCAGCTGCCACCACATCAGACTTTATGGATAAGAGGCTAAAGAGGCAAATCTAAGGGGCCATGCTTGGAATTGCCTCCCTTTCAACACGGGAGACCTACTTTTGTTTTTGATTTTTTTGTTTTTTCGAGACAGGGTTTCTCTGTATAGTCCTGGCTGTCCTGGAACTCACTCTGTAGACCAGGCTGGCCTCGAACTCAGAAATCCGCCTGTCTCTACCTCCCAAGTGCTGGGATTACAGGCGTGCGCCACCACGCCTGGCTCAAGACTTTAAAGAAACCTGGTAAACTATCTTTAGGCACTCGCCCAGGTGATGATGATAACACTTAACAAGATTTTCCCACTAGGAAAATTCTTCAATCCCCCAGAAAGTACTATTAAGAGCTCTCATGTTATAGAAAAAAGAACCCATTTTTTTTATTTATACTGTACTTTTGGATGCATATTTTTTCTAAGCATTTGTATACTTCTCCCACTGAATTGATTTTTAGATTAGCCTTTCTAAATACAGTTCCTGGTGTTCTGTTTTATGTCATTGTAAGCCTGACTGCTGTGGAGAAGTGGGTCCTGCCCTGTTGGAAACCTGTTTATAATAGATAAATTTGTTTCCAGCAAACTGTGCATCCCACAGCAACCTTGGCATATCTGACTCTTAAACAATCTCTGTTTATTCCCCAAACAGAAAGCAGCCAAGTCAGTCAGTGTGTTCTTTCAGCCTTACAAGGGCACGCCCATGCATCTTTTCCCAACTTTTGCTTAGATTTCTTTTTTTCCTCTTTGAGCTGCTGTTGTAAAAGTTTAGTGTGCTTTGGGATGTCTCATCTCTTCTTTATTTACGGGGGTCAACTGTGCCAAGAGAGAGAAGGTCAACTTACAGACACAGCTCTGGGATTTCATTTCGGGAAATTCCAGGCCAGGGTCCAGCTCACTGTGCGCTCATCCACCTATGGAGACTCGGCCCGCTGTTGGTGCAGCTGTTGAGGAACACAGAGCTCGTTTATTTTCAATCAGCTGGAGCTTCCTGGATGGGCTACACAGATGCTTTTCCTATTGCTGCTCAATTTTTTGTTTTTTGTTTTTTTGTTTTGTTTTGTTTTGTTTTTGTGAGATTTATAACAGCAGCTTTAGTTTTTGCAGAAATGTGGCGTGTATACCTCTCAAGTCCGATGGCTCTAATATTCAGACGAAATGCTCACAGCAAATTCTGAGGCTCCAGATGGTTCCTGTGCCATTTGGTGGGCGTCTCCATGTAGAATGGGGCAACAGAGGAAGGATCTCAATGGACACATGCCCAGCCCCTTTCCTTATATTCTGATCTCAGCTGTGCCCCCTGAGAGGCTTATATGAGATTGAAAGCAAATTCAGTCAGAGCCCCGACATCAGCTCCTTTGTGCTAAGATCAGAATTTTAGTGACTTGCCCGTGGTCATGTGTCTGATCATGCTTTGACCCTCATGTGATGCTTTTGCTATATTTGATCATGGGGTTAAAAGTCTGAAGATGATAAGTAACAGACAAAGAGCTTCTGTCACAATGGAATATTTGTTCTTATAATAGTTTATGTTTAATGCTGATAGCTTTAATATGATCTGTTCTTTCTGACTTTGTCAGAAGTTGTGTTTTCCTAAGATAAAAATGTACATTTATTTTTATTCTATCTATATGTACACCAATTCACACACATATGTGTTTGCTTGTATCAATGGTTCATTTGTCTTAGGGACAAGAGGCAAATGTGTCTGGATTTGCAAATATTAACAAAAAAGGTAGTAAAACAAATGATTCCAGTTTATAGCGAGGTATTTATGTTCTAGTAATTTAAGTCTGTGGCAAGCACCAAAATCGTACAGCGCCCCATGGACTGTTATGAAAGCTGAGGCTAAATGATTGTGTTCTAAAATAAAAGAGAATCCACAAAAGAGTTCAGACTTCACCTCTTACTCCATCTTTACTTTGCCAATAAATACACATCATCATTGGTGAGCGTTTGGTTGTCCAGCCCATGAAATAAAATGTCTCTGCTCTTCTCTCCAGATCACATTTTCTTTGTTCTCACTGATCTCCTGGCCAAGTTTAGCCCCAAACCAACCAGCTACACTCTCTGCTTGTTGCCCGAGACTATCTCTGTAAGGAAGGAAAGCGGCAGGTCAATGACACTGCCCTGTCCCATCTGACAATCCCTTAACTTACAAGTGCTTGCTCCGGAGTCAGGGTTCCCCAGGCTGGGATTCAGGATGTTCTCTTGTGACTTAGACACTCTGGGACTAATTATTCCAAACCTCATTTTTACTTTTGTTAACAATTTGGGCAGCAACAGTTCCTCTTTCACCTCTGGATGATTGGGAAGTGCAAACAGGATATAACATGCAGGTTAAAAACTGTGCATATAAGCCGGGCAGTGGTGGCACATGCCTGTAATCCCAGCACTTGGGAGGCAGAGGCGGGTGGATTTCTGAATTTGAGGTCAGCCTGGTCTACAGAGTGAGTTCCAGGACAGCCAGGGCTACACAGAGAAACCCTGTCTCAAAAAACTAAAAAAAAAAAAAAAAGAAAGAAAGAAAAGAAAAGAAAAGAAAAAGGTGGGAAAAACTGTGCATATAGTAGGTATTTCTGCTATCATATATAAAGTTATGACGGAAAGGGTGGTCAAAACATGTAGATCAGCAGTTCTCAGCCTGTGAGTTGCAACCCCTCTGGCAAACCTGTATCTCCAAAAATATTTACATTGAGCTTCATTAACAGTAGCAAAACTACAGTTATGAAGTAGCAACAAAAGTATTTTATGGTTGGGGGGCAGGGTCATCACTACAACATGCCGAGCTGTATCAAAGGGTCTCAGCGTGAGAAAGGTTGTGAGTCACTGGCTGTCTGAGCAGGTGTTCGGAGTTATTCTGTTCGTCACGGAGAAGTTATCCTTTTCTGTTTTCTGTTTTCTTGACTTTTAAAGGACTCAAAGGGAAGCACATTGTTCTCCACCTAAGAATATTCATTGGCCGGAATGTCTGAACTTAGTCACTTACTGAACAAAAACATCATTCTTTATTCATACCTTGACTTCCTTTCCAGAAGAAAAACCTGATGCCACAGACAACAACCCTTTGTCTGAGGTGCACTCAGGCTAGGTACACAGATAATAGAGCTGTGCCCATGTTTTTTCTTCCTTTCCACCATCCAAGCGAGTGTTCAGGATGATCCCTCTGAAGTTGTTCTAACGACAGATCACTTCCTGTTCACACATTCAAAGTCCTGACCCTCGCTTGGAGTAGAGGACCCAGGTACAACTTTGAGGAGCCAAGCTTAGTTCTTGGCACTCACATGGAAGCCATAACCACCTGTAATGCAGCACTGGGGTGTCGGACTCTTTCTTCTAAGCTCAGTGGGCACTAAGCTGAGCTGGTACACGCTGTACATATATACATCCAGAGCAACACTCATACACACAAAACAGGACAATACATCTTCTAAAAAAGAAATCCTTGATATTCTATTACTTTTCATTAGACTTTAATTTATTTGCAGCATTTCCAAGCCACTTTAGGTGATAACATTCCCTGATTTCTGACCATTTGTGTAAGTGCTTTTATTCCTGAAGATTAGGTAAGAAATGCTTAACGATCCTACGGCATGCATCTTATTAAATTTTTATTGGGACCTAAGTCATATATAAGAAGTCTAGATGAATAGCTCTATTATATAGAATTATACTAAAATGTAATATTTTGTAATTTCCCTTACCAGTGCATATTTTTTAATTAAGCAAACTTTTATTAAAACCTGCATTGTGAAACAGAAACATATTTCAACTGAGTGGAGAGAAATTGTAGCATCAAGTAGGTTTTTTTTTTTTTTTCTGAAGAGAGAAATTTTGGCACTCAGGTTTTCTCTACTCTGTCATCCCAAGGTATTTCACTATTCAATCTACAGTTTTCATTTATCTATGCCTGATTCCATACAAATTGTACAAGTTTTCAACATTAGAATTTTTGCTTCTATTGGAGTTGGAGTAAAACAAGTTAAGAAATGTCATAAAAATTACTGGGGATCCCGCTAAAGAATAAATTGTAAATCCGTACCTTAAGGATTGGTTCAAATATTAGGTGCTGAGGGCCGGGCGTGGTGGCGCACGCCTGTAATCCCAGCACTTGGGAGGCAGAGGCAGGTGGATTTCTGAGTTCGTAGGCCAGTCTGGTCTACAGAGTGAGTTCCAGGACAGGCAGGACTACACAGAGAAACCCTGTCTCGGGAAAAAAAAAAGAATTGAACAAATATTAGGTGCTAAGCTTGCTACAGAGTCCAATTCCTAAAGCTGACTGGTGCTGACTCAGTGAAATATTTCATCAGCAGCATAAAGATCAGAACAGAGTCAAAATATCCAATCTCAAAACAAGTGGATTCTTTATTTAGACACAGAAAGAGATATTTCATTTATAAATACAGAAGGAACAAAACATTAACATACCGACCCGGAAAGTGTCAAGAGACAGTTGTTATGACCAAAAATATGTTTAGTAAACTTTTCTCTTTTCTAAGTTGCTTAACTCTCACAGCACCTGCAAATCCGACTGAAAGGTGGCTCTTTGCAGCCCCCATTTCTAGCCTCTTTCCAGTGAGTATTTTGAGAATTCTATGTTTTGTCCAGTTATACATTTTGCTACATGGGTATCTGAATAGCATGGACTTCATTAGTTTGGTCATGTGGTGAAAAGAAGAGCAGGGCCTGGGTTGTAACACAGTTGGGAGAATATTGCATAGCCCAGGGGAAGCCCTGAGTTTCACCCCCAGCACCACATAATATTGGATATGGCGGGTCTCACCTATAAACCAGGAATCCCAGCATATGGGAGGTAGAGATAGGAGCATGAGAAGTTCAAGGCCATCCTTGGATACATAGTGAGTTCAAGGCTATCATGGACCACACGCACTGTTGTCTCCATACCATGCAACAAGATATAAACTCGGAACAGCTCATATCCATCACAGGTTTGGAACTTTTAAGGCCTGAGATGGAAAGGCTGTTGATTCTGCCCCGACCTGGAGTGTACTGTATTCTGTTGGTGGACATCAGTGGCGACCTGGAGTGTACTGTGTTCTGTTGGTGGACATCAGTGGCGACCTGGAGTGTACTGTGTTCTGTTGGTGGACATCAGTGGCGCGTTGGCAATGGTAGCTGAAAGGCAGGCATGAGGGGGAGCGTCCAGGGTGCCGGACACCCGTGATGCGCCTCCCAGCGCAGACCCTGTGGTAACAATCTCTTCGGAGTATTTCTCAGCAAGTTAGTGAAGGCATGGCACTCCACGAGAGGCTAGCTACTAAAAAGCACTGCCTGTGTTTCCTGTATACATCAGCTTCTTTTTCATCTATAATTCCTGGAGGGATTTGAAGGAGGAAAGTTTCTTCCCTCACATCCTGGTGAGGGAAGAAACTCAAGGATTATACACTTAGGGTGGTGAATAAAATTGTCATATGCAGATGCTAGCCGGGATCATTTTCTTAAAGGACTCCACTTGAGGAAGAAAATATTTAATTGCGGTGGCCAAAAGAGTCACACAAAGTAGAAATCGGATTTGAATAACATCAGTAGAGACAATATCATAGAAAGTAGAAGTGAGTACATGTAAAATTTCAGCTGCAATTTGATGGAAGAGTCCCAAGTGGTTAGCTCAGGCCAACATCTAATGAGAATATGAGCCACTCCTCTCTGGGGAGCTTTGGAGGGTACCTGCAGAAATATCATATTGCACATTCACTAAACGGATTTTTTTCCCACTTTCATACTGTAGAAGGATTTTCTTACATGCACTTCAGTTTCACAGCAAACCTGGCATAGAATCCCTGAACACGGAAGGGAACATTTGTGCAAGATATGTAACTCCTTTTTGACGCCAACCTCGGCTACATAGAAAGTATGAGGCTGGCCTGGTATAATGAGTCTCTGACTCAATATCTATTACATCTCAATATGAATTAAAGCTGAGTTTCGCCTCTTTCTGCTACTACTACTATGGATTAATCCATCTGTATTCAGGTTTCACTTTTTGTTATAATTTTACATTTAAAAAATAGGATTGACACTGTTATATTAAACTATTCCCCTTATGTAATTATATATTCAATGTAATTTGGTACAATAATGATGTAATGATGCTATTCTATCCTTGATGCTTACACTTCAACATGGCTGTACTGTCTCTACATTCAGGGCCTTTCTGCAACTAAAACGTATGGTCATGCCAAGCCGACACCCAGTTCCTGTCTTTTGGTTTTATTGTTTTGCTTTGTTTTCTTCATTTATTTTCTAATCAGCTCCCCTCTTTTTGGTTCTTAGCAAAACTGTTGAAAACCAAAATTGTCATAATTGGACATAGCACCCTGGTAAACTGTTTAAAATCTTCAGTCTTCTAAAGAAAGCACGGTGCAGCATTGAGAACTCGTTTGGTCATAGGTCAGTAGGAGGACTGACTTATGCTTATCTCAAAGCTGACACTCAGATACTATTTCCAGGATGCTGCACATATTCATGAGATACCCACGAGAACAGAACAGTCAGTGTGGCATCAACAGAAGAATCTGGCCTCAGGTCCCAAATTTCATTCTCATGGGTGACGGTGTCATTGGTGGGTGATGCCATTGGATGTCATAACCTCTTTCCCAGAGGACTAGTCCATCACCATAGGTCATTACAACTCGTCATTCTGGGTTTCATCTGGACAACTAGTGACCTGGATGTCTGAGAAATCCAAAGGATGTTAGAGTTCATATATCCCACACAATATGCTCTCTATTGGGGGAAAAAAATTGGATTGAGAACTATTTCTTCCTGGAAATTCTGGGAGTGTCGGTACCTTTGGTGAGAAGCTTCATGAACTTGTAATGAGAAAAGAAAAGAGCTTTGAAGCAAGTCTAACTTGCAGCAGTCACCGGCCAGCTTCACCAGGAAGGCAGTTGCTTCCAGCAATGTGACCTTTTCCCAGAGACAAACACATTCCACTTGCCGGGCACACAGCTTCCTGCCTGTCAGTTTTTGTCACACTTTCAACTAATGGAACGTTTCACATCCTACAAACGCACACCCCAATCAAAGCTTCTGAACGTGGGAAGGTCCCCAGGCCTTGGTTAGTGTCACATTGCTTCCTGGAGAAGCTAACCTTTGGCAATAGCTGAGTACTTCTGCCAAATATCCACAACTTCCTTCGCCATGGACTAGAGACCGGGCAACACTCACAGAGGATGACTCGGTTACGGCGTGCTGCTGTGGCGGCGGCTGCAGACTAGCCCGGCAGAGCCACTCGTTTGCCTCCTTTCTTGTGTTTTGTTGTTGTCGTTGTTTGGTTTTGGTTTTGGTTTTTGCTGTTATTTATTTTGGGGGAGTTTGTTTTGTTTGCTATGATCTTTATTAACTTTAAAAAATAGAATGGTTTATGAAAGTATTTTTTTGGGTCTAGGTGGAAATCGAGCAGCACAAGTCAATTAGAAATTTTGGCAAATCCAGTCTCCTGCAGCCAGCCCACTGTCTCCCAGTCGAGAATACACACTGAGCAGATGGCCAACCACACCGTGTAAGCTGGGTGTGTTATGAACTGAAAAGATTTCCATTAAACATTCTGGGGAATAATTATTTCACGGTGTATGAGATGCCCATTTCACGAGCTGTATACACCTTCTATTTCCGACTCACTGAAACCCGAGTTCAGCCTGCTTCCGGTTATCCCATGTGAATCAGCGCATCTCAGAGTTCAGGAATACACTACTGAGCACTGGAATGTTCAGAGTGTCTAGGAGAGAGAGTGAGATAGATGTTAGCCCCACCTCTGGCTAGAGAGTGAGGAATCGGCCATGCAGAGAAGCAAGGGAAGTGTCTGTTCTCATGCCCCTTTAACCTTCAAATTTATGTTCTTAACGTGGTAGAGATGGGCAGAAAATGTTCCAGATCTCAGAGAAATGTTCAGGTGTCCCCACTCAGTATGGAGTTAGCCATTGTCTTGTTCTGTGCGGCTTTTCTTGGGTTGCCAAGCATAACTTTTCTTATTGATCTGTTCAAGATTTTTAACGTGAATGCTGTCCGATTGTTATCAAATGCCTTTTCTGCGTCTATTGAGGAGGTCATGTATTTTTATACTCCATCGTATTTGATGAGTACCTCATATTTATTGATTTGTGTGTGTTTAATCAGCATTATATCCTTGGCAAGAATTGCTACTGATCATGGTGGAGATCTGAGAGTATCGATAGATTCCGTTTGCTAGCAGTGCGGGAATGTCTTAAGATGCTCTCTCTAGGCACAAAGTACCAAGGAGCACCCCCTGTCTGCTAGGGACTAGAACAGGAGCAGAGCCAGCCTGGGTCTGACCTCAGGAGGTGGGGACCCTGGGCTTTGCTGGACTTGCCCGTGGAATTGCCTCGGCTTTGGGCTCATTAATTCTATTATTTCTCCAGGAGCCTTTGCCCGCAGGCATTGGCATTTTATCACTGATCAGTTTAGAATTTTTATCACGAATGATGTTGGGTTGTTACCAGTGCCTTTTCTGAACCTATTGAGATAGTCGTGTGTTTTTATACTTCATTATAAACACGTGCAGCACGTGTGTTGATTTGTGTGCGGTTAACCAGTCACTGAAACAGGGTCGAGAAGATGACAAGCACTAACGGGTTCCCGAGAAGACCGTATTGAGGTCGTTTCTCAGACCCGAGCAATGGATACTAAGATGACGATACGGCTTGGGCAGTGACCCCGCCCGCTATGGACTGGCAAATCTGATTCTTATTGTTTCGTGCCTGGTACTCAGTTCACACTTGATTCCTTGTTTAAAGTGCACTTTGAGCACAGGGCTAGTTACTTAGACTTTCGTTTTGGAGGTCTGGGGCACTCGGTGAATGTCTGACTGTGGAAATAGTGATGGCCAAGAAACGAGAAGTGGATGCAGATGGGTGTCAGGAGAAATGGGTAGCCTGGGCTATTTTAAAAGTTTGCTTAGCTCTGTACCCCATTTTTGGATAGGGTTATTTGGTTCTTTGGGGTCTAACTTCTTGAGTTCTTTGTATACATTGGATATTAGCCCTCTGACGGATGTGGGGTTGGTGAAGATCTTTTCCCAATTTGCTGGTTGCCGATTTGTCCTTTTGACAGTGTCTTGTGCCTTACAGAAACTTTGTAACTTTATGAGGTCCCATTTGTCTATTCTTGATCTTAGAGCATAAGCGATTGGTGTTCTGTTCAGGAATTTTCCCCCTGAGCCAATGTCCTCAAGGGTCTTCCCCAGTTTCTTTTCTATTAGTTTTAGTGTGTCTGATTTTATGTGGAGGTCCTTGATCCACTTGGAGTTGATCTTAGTACAAGGGGATAAGAATGGGTCGATTCGCATTCTTTTGCATGTTGACCTCCAGTTGAACCAGCACCATTTGTTGAAAAGGCTATCTTTTTTCCACTGGATGTTTTCAGCTCCTTTGTCCAATACCAATTGGCCATATATGTGTGGGTTCAATTCTGGGTCTTCAATCCTATTCCATTGATCTACTTCCCTGTCACTGTACCAATACCATGCAGTTTTTAATACTACTGCTCTGAGAAACACCTTAAAAAATGTTCAACATCATTAGTCATAGAGAAATGTAAATCAAAACAACCCTGAGATTTTACCTCACAGCTGTCAGAATGGCTAGGATTAAAAACTCAGAAGACATCAGGTGTTGGCGAGGATGTGGAGAAAGAGGAACACTCCTCCACTGCTGGTGGGAATGCAAGCTGGTACAACCACTCTGGAAATCAGTCTGGCGGTTCCTCAGAAAACTGGACATGATACGTCTGAAGGATCCAGCCATACCACTCCTGGGAATATATCCAGAAGACTCCCCAGCATGCAATAAGGATACATGCTCCACTATATTCATTGCAGCCTTATTTATAATAGCCAGAAGCTGGAAAGAACCCAGATGTCCCTCAACGGAGGAATGGATACAAAAAATGTGGTATATATACACAATGGAATACTATTCAGCCATTAGAAACAATGAATTCATGAAATTCTTAGAGAAATGGATGGAGCTGGAGAACATCATACTAAGTGAGGCAACCCAGTCTCAAAAGAATACCCATGGTATGCAGTCACTCATAAGTGGATATTAGCCTAGAATCTTGGGACACCAAAGACACAATTCACATACCAAATGATGTCTGACAAGAAGAAAGGAATGGACACTAATGCTGGAAAGGATCAAAGCATCAGTGTAGGGGAATACCAGAACAGGGAAGTGGGAAGGGGTGGATGAGGGAGCAGGGGGAGGGAAAAGGGCATGTGGGACCTTTGGGGCGTGGGGAAACAAAAAAAAAGGGAAATGAAATGTAAATATAGAATATATCCAATAAAAAATATATTCAAAAAAAAGTTTGCATGCTCAGGGGTGAAGTTTTTTCCTTCTCAGAGTTAATAAAAGCTATAATTTTCATTATGAACTCCTTACTACATGGGTTTTTTTTAAGGACAGAGCAGCTTGTGTTTTTAATCATTAATGCTTTCTCTCAAATTACAATTAAATTCTTAATCCCTGTCCTGCTGGCTGGCAATTTTCTGATGGATTGAGTTCTCATTCTTCTGCGTTTCTTTAATTGTAACTTGTAGAGCTGATAATAATAGAACCTTCAGAACAGCACTTTGCCCGCAGTAAAGGTTATCAAATGCTAATGAGCCCTTTTAAATGGCTGTCAACTCATTACAAGACTTCCTGGGGTTCCATATTTCCTTTAGCATTCTCCTTATTTTCCCCACATTCTTATTTGAGAAGTATTTTTTTTTTCAAGATTATCTTAAATATCCTTAGAAAGAAATGCACAGATTGATGGCTTGGTACACATAAATCTGCTCATGTAGACATCTTGTCTGTTTCAACAAAGAGTGAGGAACACGTCTCAGCTGTGTCTCTTCCCAGTGCTAAATATTCACTGAAAAGTCAACAGAAGACAAAATAAGGAAAACTACCAAATCACAATGGAGGACTTCCTGTAAAGGTCACAATTGTTGTGATTCATCTTTTCTTGTACTACTTCTTACTGCTTCTCTTTATCTGATTAGATCCAACACTGCTTCCCCTCATTTTTTAAACTAATGTAATAGAGTTATGTCATAATCATCCCATTACCCGTGTGAATGCTATACGATGCCCAAACTTATCACTTACTGTTTTGTCTTGACTCTGTTACATATGCTAACATGGGAAAAATGACCCCATCACTTGAAAGAGGATCTCGCAAAACTGGTCAAAGTCTTATCCCCTGCAATAATGGCTCTCAATGTGTGGATCGCAACCCTTCTGGGGGCTGAAATGGCCCTTTCACAGGGGTCCTCTAAGACCATTGGAAAGTGGAGATATTTACATTATGACCCATAACAGTATCAAATTACAGTTATGAAATAAAAGCAAAATAATTTTGGGGTCAGCACACCATGAGGAACTGTATTAAAGGAAGGTTGGGAGCCACTGTCCTACATGGAGATAACTAGAATCACATGTTTTCTTTCCAGTTACCTGCCCAGGACAACCTTCCTAGTCTCCATCAGTGTCATTTGTGACTTATGTATATGTCCAGTGCACTCGGGCTCAGTGACCCGGCATTCCTAACTTAGCACTTAGTCCCGTTTGTCAGTAAGTAGAATGCAATGAATTTGTAACTGGATCCTGGAGATCATTGCATCCACCTCAGCTCAGTGTCTCTGCAGTAAACACTCCCACAAAGCAAGCAGGTATGATTCACTGCTGCCAATGGGCCCTTCTTATCTCCATTTCTATGTTAGGTCTTTAACGTTTGAATATACAATTATAACTCTTTCAGTGTAGTCTCATCAACCTAGCCAGAGATATTTCTGTGGACTGTTTCATTGTGTTAGAGTCTGCCTTTTCTTATTAATCTCTGGACGGGGAACTGGACAGGTCACTAACGGCCCAGGCCCCCAGTCCAAGACTTTATTTCACACCTCTGAAGCCCTTGGCAAAATTGATTCTGTGTGAACTTCTATGATACAAAATCCTTAGAATACTTACAGTATGAAATCATCATCATCATTATTTAAATAAGGTGTGTGTGTGTGTGTGTGTGTGTGTGTGTGTGATTGTGCACACGCAGGCATGCGTATGCGTGCTGTGGAGTACCTGTGGAGGTCAGATGATAATTTTGGGCAATCAATCCTTTTCTTCTACTGTGAGGGTTTTGGCAATGAAACTCAGGTAGGTAGTCAGGTTTGCCAGCAAGCGCCTTTACACACTAAGCCATCTCACCAGCCTCAAAGTTATTTCCTATTAATTTTATTAATAATATTCCCATTATCCAGAGAGTTAATTACCTCACATTAGGCATGAACACTTCAGCAACTTTCTTCTTCTTTTTTTGTTTTATTTTTTATTTTTTATTCACTTTACAACCTGATCACAGCCCCCTTCTCTTCCCAGTCCCTTCCTTACCAATCCCTCCCTCCATTTCCCCCTCCCCTTCTCCTCAGAAAAGGGGGCCCTCCCCCTCCCCGCCCACTGCCCCCACCCCTCCGCCCGGAAAGCTGTATTTTGGTTCCTTGGTTCACTCTTCTAATCAAGGCCATGGAGATGCCACCTGCCATCCAGAAGAACACAGCTGTAATTTCAGAGCATGAAAGAGTCCTCTAGTTCAGTTGTTATGTTACCTTTCTAGTTCCATGAGAGAACCGCTGAGGAAATAAACTGAATAAAGGGCAGGGTTTGTTTTGGCTTGAAATGCACAGGTTTCAGTCCACAGTCACTTAGCCCTCATGACAGTGTAGGTCATCACAACAGAAGCAGTGGAGAAGGCTGTTCGCCTTGTCATGGGTGAGATGGCGGAGAGATTAGGGTTTCGATGTATCTTTCAAGGTACACCCCTAATGACCTAATATCCTTTCATTTGACCCCACTTTCTAAAGATTCCACCACCTCACAATATACCACAGGCTATGGACCGAACATTCGACATACATGCCACTAAAGGACATGCTACATCCAAACTTTAGCAGATGTCATACGTCAGTCATGACATTTAGACTGTTTAGGTTTAATATCTTCATTTTTGAATATTTAAATAGTATAGTTTATTTAAAGTATCTCTTGCCAGTTTTTTGTTTAAACATCTCCATAGTAATATGTAATTTCATTATATATGCCATGAAATGAGTTATGTAACTGGTGTTATTAAAGGTCCAGAATTTAAAAAATTAAAAAATTAAATGAGTGATTACTTGGAGATGAAATGTACCTTAAAATAGGAGGGGAGATGGGAGGGGTAACTAACATGAAAGACCTTTGGAAATAATCATATGGACCTCTATTTTGTAGGAGCTTCCTAAAACATATACATATATAAAAAGAATTTAAATGGAAATACCCTATAATAGGTGACAATATCCCAATTACACACCCCATGCTAGCAAATAAAAACAGTCAGGAATAGCACATCTCTCTTGGAGTTGTTGACAAAATGGGGTCCCACAGATGTCTAATCATTACAGATAATTAGCAATTCTCTTGGTTATTCTCCAAAACATGACTTTAAGACCCTATTACTGAAGACACAATGTTCATGAGTCATAGAACACGGACAAAGCTTCATCCTACTCCCTCCATTCATAACGCCGGAAGATGGTATGCCCACTCTAGGGGAAGACAGGCAATCTAACACCCTCATCCAGGAGTGGACACCGAGAGCTACAGCAATGGCTGGCCTGACAAGCCAGATGTCCCTATGTGTCCAATAGTGGCACCAGCATATGGGAGTAACCAACCACATGATGACTGAATCCAACGCTCACTACATGATATGGAACCCATAGCAGGCACTGTTAATAAGACCAAAGGCTTGGGCCTAGATATATCATAGGCCCTGTGGGAGAATCTGATACTATGTGCCACTGTGCTAAATAGGTGTAGTAGTCAAATGACCCCCAGGGACTCCTTGGTACACTTAGGGTCTCAGGACATCTCACAATGCTCATCAGAGCAGCTTCTTCTTAAAGTGACAGTAATAAGCATGAGGCCCTGCAACTGGTCAACATGTAGAGGATAGGCGACTGTAAAGTGCTCAGACATCGATGGAGTCTACACATCCCAGCCCTTTCACCAACACTCCTGAGTCACTGCAGAAGAGAGGCAGGGAGATTGGATGAGTCAGAGGTAGTAAGTAACTTCCAGGAAACAGTGTTTTCCAGATGCAACAGGTCAACCTTACACATGAACTCACAGAGGTAGTGACAGCGTACCCAAGACCTCTACAAGCTCACGTCAGACAAAATCTCAACATGGAAGGAGGGTGGTGGACATAAAGCCCCACACCTAGCTGAGGCGACATTTGGTAGCTGCTAGAAGAGGGAGGGGCCATTTTCTTTAATGGCGTGGCCCCTGCTAGGTTAACCACACTCCAAGGCAGGTCCCAAGAGTAGTTGGACCATACACAGTGGACTCAATGGGCTTGACAAGACAGGGAAAACCAAGCAGTTGGGTGAGTGGGGAGGTAAGGATAGACGGTTGGTTGTGGGTAAAGTGGAGGTCGAGGGTAAAGATGATAACAATTAATTGTATAAAACACTCAAAGAATTAATAAAAATATCACCTCAGTGCCAAAAATAAGGAAATATAATAACATGTGGCATTCTATCAAAATTGTTAGTAATTTTGAATTTCTTAGTTTTCTTTTGAAAACACGGGTGTGGTTTGTATAATTTTTATATTTTTGCTCCTAAGTTATGAGCCGTGAGAAAAGAATTGTTATTTGCTAGCATTTGGTCTCAAACAAAAGATTTTGTTGGGAATAATCTTTAATCCAATTAAACAAAAGACACATTTCATAGTATTGGCAAAATGTTTTCCTTTTTAAAAGATTTTATAGAACTGGAGTCTTCTCTGTGCGCTATATAAATATTTTGATTAGTTAAATATAGTCTGTGAATTTGGAAAAGAAAAAATGCTGAGAAAATTTATAGAATTATGTTTCTACCATTTCTTGTAAATGTGTGTTTCAACATCAATGGACGTTTGCATCCTGTCGTTAACCAATGATCCACCACGAACATAAACTAAACAACGGGTAATGAAACAAACTATTTAAAATTTTGTAATGGTCCAAACCACCATGGCCATGACTCACCAACCTTGGCGCATGTGCACTTGATGTTCTTGGGAAGGCTCTGAGATCATTCTCGCTGGGCTCTCATTACTGCATGGATTCTGAGGGCAAGGGCTCAGGATGCTGACGCCCCCAGGATCTGTCTGCAACTAGTCTATGCCTGCTGTGATGATTCTGTGATAATGTCACATGGTGGACACAATTTCTGCCAGATTGCTGTCGCCAAAGCCATTTTGGCCTTAGAAAAGAGGCTCCACTAACCATGCACCAGCCACTAGTGGGTCAATTCCTTTCTTTAGTTTACCTTCCTAAAGCAAAGTCCTTCAGAACATTTTCTCATTTTAAGAATTTTAAGATTTGGGGTTCAACAAGTCGGAGCACTGGCTGCTCTTCCAGAAGACCTTGGTTTAATCCCCAGCAACCACATTAGACTCACGACCATTTGTGACTCTAGTCCTAGAGTATATAGTAGCTTCTTCTGGCCAGGGACACACACATTCATGCACACACATTCAGAGATATACATTCAGGCAAAACACATGCACACATAAAATAAAATTAAAACAATGTCTCCAAAAAATTAAAAAGACTGAAGATTTTGTAAGTTTTTAAGGTTGTGGCAAAAAGAAGGGGACTATTTATTACCTATAGAACCCATCTTGAAGCTCCCTGCCCCCGCCCATTCCAAATCTCTTGGGGTTCCCTTTGTCATAGGCCCTTGCTTGTAGCTAGGGACAATTTCTCCTCTACACAGTCACTCACCTGCGGCCCTGGCACTCCAGCTCCTGTGATATTGAGTCCCTGAGGTAGAAAAGAAATGAGCTGCTCCTTATTCTCAGGGACCGAGATGATTTCCCAATTTCTCCATTTGGTGCATTAGGATTCACCTCTGTGATGGCTGGCTATGGGAACGCCATAAGAGTGAGTCTGATGATTTGGAAACTCTGACCCAGAATTGTTCCTGTCTGGAAGAACCGCAGGGACAAAAGTGGATTAGAGCCTGAGGGAGAGGAGGTCCAGTGACATGTCTACAGATGTGACATGTGCAGATGTAAGATCCCGGGGAAAGAGTCTCAAGGGAAATAAATAAATCTGGAAAAGATCAACTTCTGGCTGTAAGTGTCAGAGTCGGGGTTTTTTGTTTGTTTGTTTGCTTGCTTTTGTTTTTGTTTTTATTTTATTTTATTTTATTTTATTTTATTTTATTTTATTTTATTTTATTTTACAGTCCAGTTATTAACCCCCTCCCAGTCTGCCTCCCCACAGTTCCTCATCCCATTCCTCCTCCCCTGTCTCTAAGAGGATGTCCCCCCCCCACTCCCAACCCCACCCTACCAGACCTCCCCACTCCCGGGGGCCGCAAGTCTCTGAGTGTTAGATACATCTTCTTTCACTGAGGCCAGCGCAGGCCGTCCTCTGCTGTGTATATGTCGGGGCCTCAGACCAGCTACTGTGTGCTGCCTGGTTGGTGGCTCACTGTCTGAGAGATCTCAGAGGTCCTGGTTAGTTGGGACTGCTGGTCTTTCTATGGGGTCTCCCTCCTCCTCAGCTTCTTCCAGTCTTTTCCTAGTTCAACCACAGGGGTCCCCGGCTTCAGTCCATTGGTTGGGTGTAAGCATCTGTGTCTGTCTCAGTCAGCTGCTTGTTGGGCCTCTCAGAGGCCAGCCATGCTAGGCTCCTGTCTGTAAGCACATCACGGTATCAGAAATAGCGTCAGGCTTTGAAGCCTCTCCTGGAGATGGATCCCCGGTTGGACCTGTCACTGGACCTCTTCTCCCTCAGGCTCTAATCCACTTTTGTCCCTGCGGTTCTTTCAGACAGGAACAATTCTGGGTCAGAGTTTCCAAATTATCAGACTCACGCCATCAACAAACTCCTTTGTTAATGAAAAGAACACGTCTGTCAACCTTCCACCCCAGAAAGCCAAGTCTAATTAGGAGAGCTGTGGAAAGGAGGCCTGGGTTAATAAAAATGCGTGGAAATCTCAGGACTGAACAAAAGAAATCGGCTGGCAGCAAGGACCAGCTCACTCCACATCATCCACAGAGGCAGGCCAATCAGCCTCAGGGTCGTGTGCGGCTGTGCCGAGTCCCAAAAGATCCCTGAATATGGCCGCATCTGCTCCACCCTAGGAGAGTGTAATTCCAAAGTGTGAAGTTAAGGACATCAAGTTGGGCTTCGCTAATTGATTTGAGAAACTATTTTAGGCACCGTTGTCTTTCATTGGATTATGCTAACAACCTCTAATTGGTCTCCTAACTGGCACAGGTAATTTCTTTTTTTTTCCTGAGGCGTGTATCTATTCTGTGTCATTCCTAATGAAATCCTTCCACTGCCTTGCCGATCGATCGATCGCTCTCCAGTACAGCCTTTGGGAAATGCGACTCCCTTGCTCCTGGTCAGTCTCACCTCTAGCCAGGCCAGTCTGCACTCGCCTCAGCTTCTCTCAGTATTTGAAGAGGCGAACTTGTTCCCACACCTTTCCCTCTGCTGCCTCCCAAACCCTCGGTCCCACTCCGTCACCCGATCTATGTTGCTCTATGTTAGGTTTTGACTTAAAGTCTTTCTCTCCAAGACCCAGGAGGGTTAGATGGGGCCAGTGCATGGCGCAGTGTCCATGGTCCTTGTCAGGATCTACTAGACAAACCACTTCAGATACGTGTTCCTTGGTGTGTCATAATCCATGTTATATCTCCCATATGTTTCCTCATTCTGTAATCATATGCTAAACATTAGCGATGAGTGAATGGTCTGGTGGATAAAGGAAAGCCCTCCTCGGGTAAGAGGAAAGGCTGGAAAGAATATTTAGGAAAAATTTGGAACCCAAGGATAAAGGAAAGAAGATCTTACTACCTCTGGTAGACATAGTCATTTGCAGTCTAGATAAAATCGGTGGAATGGAAGAGAGGGTTGGGCGGGAGAGAGACGGAAGTGGTGCCCTGGCGGGAAGGGGGAAATCTGGGGGCTGGGTTTCCATTTTTCCATCTGTGAGAGCCCGGCTCTGTGCCCCATTGCTTATCTGTTATGTTTCATTTATCTACCTTGAGCTCTTTTTCTACCCGATTTGTTACGAAGGGCATTGTTTGGGGGCTGGAGAGATGATTAAGTGGGAGAGCAGTTATTCCACTAATGGGGGACTAAGTTTTAGTCCCCAGAACCTATAAAGGGCTGGACACAGAGTGGTAGGGTCTGTCTGTAATGCCAGCATTCCAACAGGGAGATGAGGGGTGGAAATAGAAGGGTCCCAGGATTCTTGGGAGCCAGTTAGCCAGGCACATGCAGGAGAGAAACAATACAGAAAGCCTGGGTCAGACAAGGCGGAAGGTGAGGACTACACCCAAGATTGTCCTTTGACCTACATGAACACCTATCCTATATATACCCTGATCCATACCCATGACTTCACACACACACACACACACACACACACACACACAGCACGTACATGCACAGGTATCATTTATAGTTTGTGATGTAAAAGTATTCATACTTTGTTTTTTAGGATGTATTTGTTATTATATGTAAGTACACTGTACCTTTAGATACACCAGTAGAGGATGTCAAATCTCATTACGGATGGTTGTGAGCCACCATGTGGTTGCTGGGATTTGAACTCAGGACCTCTGGGAGAGCAGTCAGTGCTCTTAACCGCTGAGTCATCTCAGAAGCCTATATTCATACTTTGTAATATTTAGCAGTCATGATCATTGAATTTCTGGAGAGACAGACAGACAGACATATACAGACACATACTTACAAAATGTCAAGTATATTTACCTGGGAGAGCTAAGAAAAATATAAGTTAGAAAGTCAGATCTTGATTAGATCATTACCTATCTATCTAACATTAAGACACCAACCTCCCTCTTCTTAATTGCATTTATCAAGGTTTCTTACACAATAAGGGAAATATATCCTATTAAAAGATGTTCAACTTCTCTACAAACTAAAGATGGTAAAACATAAAGAGGAGGGGATAGTTCAAGTTAGCCATCCAGGAGGCTATAACACTCACAGTATTATCTACCTCACCAGCTGCTGTCTGGTCACACCAAATCCCATATAAAACAGGCTGGGCAGAAAGTCTGAAATTTCTTCTATTGTATTCTACCAGTTCCGGAGATTTGAAATAAGTATTCCATACATCACCCGATTCAGTTTCCAAAGGAGTCCGTTCAACAATGCTGTTCAGTTCTCTCTTCCGTTCCATGGTTTGCTACAGTTCCATAGCTACTGCTTTCTCTTCTTTGTTCATCCACTCTGCTTTGATGTGTCCACTCGGCGTCTTAGAACAGACTATCCAGGAAGCAGAGCTCCCTCGAAGCCTTCGGTGTCACTCCACTACTGCTGAAGATGTCTTCTGGAATAACGCTCTGGAGGACTCGGCAGCTGCCATCTTACCTGGAATGACCTTTCTTGTCTCTCTGCTTTCAAGTTGCTGCTCAGAGCACCCATTCCCTCGTGCTCAGGCAGGGAGGAAGTCAGATTTCTGTCCCCCTTCTAATGCTAAACCAAAAAAAAAAAAAAAAAAAAAGGCCAAGTTTGATGAAACAGCCTGCAAGATTCAGATTGAATGAGAGTACGGGTGTGTCTCTCAAAGCTAGACCACCTGCCTTTAGGCTATGTGTGGCTTTCTGTTCTTGTGCTGTGTAATGGATAGGTGGTTGGCAAAACAAAGACGACTTTGGCAAACAGGGATGAAACGTAATTCCTTTTCGGGGTGAAAAATCACTTCATCAGAGTACCTGCTTAGTCTCATTGCATTTCAGCCTCCTAGGAGAGAAATGCAGAGCCGTTTATCCACAATTGTACTGTCTGTGGTTGGTGTGTTGAACAAGCCCCTTGGTGCACATGTGCAGTTTCACTGAGACCATTAATCACTACTTGGGATATTTGTTCTTATACAAATTTATAAGCATAGCTGTAGGGGAATCTATGTGGGAATTCTCATTTCCAAAGGCTTGGCAGTTTCTCCTTAGTTGGTCCTTGGAGTATCTCAGGTTTCTCGAGTTTATCTTTAACTAGATGGGCACAATTCTGGCAGTAGAAGCAATTTGGTCTGGCTCCATAGATTGGAGAAAACCACCACTCAGGCACTTTAGTAAAGCTCTTGCAAATAGAGACCATGATACAGCCCCTTCCACACAGGGCTGAGAGCTAAAGTCTTATCCAGATGCAGAGACAAAAGTCATTCTTCAAAGATAAAAATATTCCCAGCTGTGTTTTTGTACGCTGCTTTGACTCGGTTCTTGCAGGCAGGAACAAGGGAAGAAATAACACTTGTAAGCCAATGACAACAGATTCCAAAAGAAAGTGTGTTCAAGCTGTGACTCCAGAGGCCAAGTGAAAGATGATTTTACAAAGTTTCCAGCGTGTCGACTCACAACCGGGAATGATACGGCATATTCCATGAGCATTCATTGTTGGAAGAACCCCTTCCTGGGTAGATGCAGGTATTTAGAAAGGGCCATGGCAAAAAACTGAGCCCTTTATAGCCCATTATAGATGATAGTAGGCAACATTATCTATAGAGACTATCTAGGTTACAAATCTGGATTCCAGAGTCGGACAGACATGATTTATTAAAACATTACTTCCAGGTCCTTGACTGTGTCGGTTGACAATTTTATGATGTCATTTTCTTGTTTATAAAATGGAATCATAAGGATGTCTCAGTCCTAAAGCTGTTCTGAAAAATTAAGAAATGCTTGTAAGGCACTTGGTGAGTATTCAAAAGTGCGTCAACAATCTGTGTACACTAGTGATGTTATGGCCAGCAAGATGTTCTGGGCCTAAACTCCATCTAGTTCCAGAATGTTTGGTCATGGACTGAGCACATCTAAATACACCAGTTGGCTGTACATGCTGTATTTTCCTTTTCGCTATTTTGTGTTTTCCAAAGAACATAAGCATTGTTAGTCATACTCTTAAAGGATGGTCGCACTAGTTTTTCTCTTCTTGTGTGCTATGTGAGAATGTGACATGGAGACTACCTCCATAAAGATGACTTTGCCTTTGGGTGGACTTGGGATTGTGTCAACCCACAGAGACTGGTAGGAGTGACACTGACCTCAGAGACTAGGCCAGAAAGGGTTGTCATTTGGTTGGCCATTCTGTTTGTCTTTCCTGTGTATCTATGTGGTGAAAATGCCAAGTCACACAGGTGTGCTCCCCCACACCATACACACACAACTCTTCTAGCACATGGTCTTAGCCTGGGAGTAAAGTAAGAGCCATATGGTTGAAATCAGATAATCCCAGGTGAGGCCGCTGAGTTTGTCTCAGCCTTACTCTTTCTGTTAGAGACAGAAGTCTTCATGGAACAAGACCAGCCCAATAAACCCCTTTCAAATTGCTAACTAACCATGCGGTACAGTGTAGTGGTCGGTAGACCCTACTAAGTTCTGGGATAGTTATATGGCAAATATAACTGAGAAATTCTTCCTTATTTGGCCAATTCTCCATGTATGAATTTCCCCCCAAGTACTCGGTTAACCTAGCACCTACCATGTATGCAGTGTGCAAAGTACTACACTACAACAGGTATAATGATATAAGATCTGCAAGCTAAACCACAGGGAACACTAGTCACTGTTTCTGTTACTGAACAAAACACCCGACAAGAAGCAATGTAAGGAAGGAAAGTTTTATTCCGACTTACGGTTTGAGACGATACATTCCGTGGCGGAAGGGCAGGCATGGTAGCAAAAGCCAGAGGCTGGGTGGTCACATATCTGTAACCAGGAAGCAGAGTGGGGAGGAAATTGTAGAGACTATGAAACCTAAAGGCTTGCACCTAGTACTTACCTCTTCCAGCAAGGCGCCACCTCCAAAAGGTTCCAGAATCTTCCAAAACAACACTACCAGCTGACGACCAAGTGCTCAACACATGAATCTATGGGAGATATTTCATATTCAAATCACTACATGGAGGGAATGAAACTCTTGTAGCAATTGTGTGATATAGACTGCATGAGAGAGGGGCTGGGGAGAGGCCAAGAACAATGGCAGCCCTTCCAGAGGATCTCGGTTCAATTCCCAGCACCCGCACGGCAGCTCACAACTATCTGTAACTTCAGTTGCAGGGGCTCTGACACCCTCACATGGGCATACATGTAGGCAAAACACCAATGCAAATAAAAACATAAAATGATATCATCTAAAAGAGCACATTGGATAACAGGTTGGAGCAATACAGATGTGACTGTGGTATAATCACACAAGAGGGAATCAGAAAGGCCTCATGGCAAAGAGGGCTTACACTGGGTTTTGAAGGATAGGTGGGACTTACTGTAACTAGGAATGAGGAAGAGACCAAGTCTTGGAGGAAAGCAAACAAAATTTGGAAAATAAGGTTTTGCATTATGCCTTAAGATTAATCTTAAACATATATTTATCATATTTGAAAACTAGTATTTACAACAAAGAATGCTTTTGGATGCTTTTCTGACTCTTAAGGAATTTGTTTAGTAATTATTCTTTATACAGGCCCAATTGTATCACTAGTGTTTTAAACTAGATTTATTTTTGAAAGCTTGATGGGCCAATTCTGCCTCTTCTAAAATACATAATTTCACCTTTATGGTAACACCTGAAATTTACAACAAAGCCCTAGGAATATAAGTCGTGCCGTCGGAATTCCCTGTTTTAAAGTTATCAACAATAGGCACTGGAACGATGCAGAGAGGACTTTGCTTGTCACTGTTAGGCAAAATGCTTAAATATAGGTACAAGTTCCATCTGATGGCAGATAATTGCTAAGCAAATAGCCATAAAATACACCCCCTACTTCCCTCCGCCCAAGCAACAACCAATTGCTACACCAACCAAGTGTTTCGTTGCTGTTGTTGTTATTGTTATTCCTGAGGTGTTAACGATACCCCTCCCATCCTAGGAACCATCAAAACTTAAGAACTCTAGATTTAAGGACAATTTCAGATTTTGGGATCTTAGAGTTTTCTCTGAACACATTTTATGGTTGTGGCTCATCACGTCTTAGGGAGTAAATTCTGCTGAGTGAAGTCTGCTTGGCTTTACCTTCACTGGGGTCATGCAATTGCCTCTCAAATTCTGCCTTTAGATTTTCAGTCCTGTTCTTTGCAATCTTGCAGAATAACCCGATTCCCTCCTCCCACATGATTAGCACTGAACCACTTGAAGACAGCAGTCATACCTTCTCTTCTTGGCTAATGGATTTCATGGTCTTTCTTTGTTCCGATTGCTATCTTCTGACTCGTTCTGTCTTTCTTAAAGTCTTGCCTATGACAGCATAATGTCCTAGCTATTGAGGGAGAGATGAGCTGATTATCAGAGAGTAAATATGTAGGGTTTTTTTTTTTTTTGAGAGTCACCACCAGGATAGAAATATTTTAATGTTGATAAAAAAGTGTGTCTGTCTGTGTGTATGTGTGTGTGTGTGTGTGGTTTGTGTGTGTAGAGGGGCATCTACGCAGAGCTGATTGTATCAGAGCTGAAGATTGATGTTGGATGTCCACCTCTATTATTCTTGGAGGTAGAATTCTCACTGAACCTGGTCAACAGGCCCCCATACTCCTTCTGTCTCTACCTGCCAGTTCTGGGATTATGCATGCATTATTCCTGGGTGGCTTTTTCACCTCTGGGTGCTTAAGGACTGTAACTCATGTCCTTATGTCTGTATAACAAGAAAGTTCATCTACTGAACTCTGTAAATGGTTTATAGCTAATTTGGTAGTAAAAATGTGTTCATCTGCTTAAATTCATAAGGCCATTCTAAAATATGGACAATCCTTAACTGTCCCATCAGAAGGAATCCCTGAAAAGTTGGCAGCACCCTAGATATCAGGCAGAGTTTTCTTAGGAGGTTTTTGTGGCTAAAATGAGTCAACTGGCTCCTACCTGATCTAGAGCTTTCTCCTTCAGGTAACAGAAAGACTCTACAATGCGTGTCACAGCCTGCGGTATGCTAAAATCTACCAGTTGGCAGATAGGACAAGATAAGACTGGAGCGTAATATTTGATGATTCCAAGACCGTAGCTACAAGCCACTTACAATGACTTAGATGTGATGCAAATCAAATTACAGTCTGAGCCCCTCCTCTGCAGAAGGCACATTAAGTATTCCACAGTTCCATGTGAGTCATGGCTACTATATTGAGTGCCATGGTTCCGGGCTTTTCTGTCACCGTTGAAAATTGTTTTGTTTTGTTTTGTTTTTATTGTGTAGATAAGAGGGCTGGTGTGAGACCTTTGAAAGTCTTAAAAAGAAAATAACATGATAAATGGATATAGGACATATGTAGACACAAAAAGCATTATGTATTTTATTATTCTATGTGATACCTAGCTCAGTGTTCCATAGAGGAAGCCTATTGGTTAAGGATTTAGGTTTTGGAGATTGACCCGGGTTCAGGTGTTGTTTGTATTAGTTCTTAGCTGCACGGCTGGCTGAGCGGGTTAGCTGTCAAGTGGGCAGAGTAAATTTCTTGAGTGCTGAACTCATTGACAGACATTCCGTCCGATGCTTATCTGCCCAGCATCTGCCACCTACAGGCTGTCAGCATAAACATAAGGGAGTGTCGCTGTTATTATGGACAGAGATGAAAGTTTCCGTCTCACAAAGCGCCATTCATAGAATGGGGGGATGAACATACAGGACCCCCTCACCAGATCCACTGCCTGTGACGGAAGGACGTGGGCAGCAGCTCGGGGCTTCCCCATCCCTAACCCTTTAGGTTTGTCCTGTTGAACATTTTCTCTCCTTTCCTGAGTTAAACCTCAGGCGGACTCCATGGTTTTTGTAATGTGATGCTCATGACCACTTCTAAGTAGCAAATCAGTCCACACTAGTTTGATAGACAAGTTGGTATCCCTCACTGCAAACATCTCATCTTTCTTTTTAGAACAGTCACACTTTTGCCTCATCACACACGGTAGAATGTGATTGTTTCCATGGTAACCCCCTTTCCCCCCCTCCACCCTTAGGATCACTGAGTTAGCTTTCATATTGATGCCCCCTCCCTTTTTTTTGCCAGAATTTACTCAGCTAGAACAGATCATGACACATGATATTCAAGGCACCCGAGTACAGAGCTCTGGATGGTTCCCTGACACATTCTTCATTTGGGTGTGTTGGTTGCTAAAGTAGCAGACATGCCGCCTGTCCCTAACATCACTGTGTCTAGAAATCCAGAGCCCACTGATGAGTCCCTCCAAGGATATAAAGTCCTAAAGTAGAAAGGGATGGAGAGATGGCGCAGCCATCCAAAGCACTTGGTGCCCTTCCGGAAGATCTGGGTTTGATTCCCAGCATCCATGTGGTGGTTTGCAACTGTCTGTCTCTCCAGGTACAGGGTCTCCAACACACTCTGCTGGCACACTCTGAGAGCACCAGGCATGCACGGTGGTATTCAGACAAGCATGTAACCAAAACATCCAACACACAAAATCGAAATAATAACATTTAAAAATATTCTATTAAAAAAAAAAAGTAGAGATCCTGAGCCCAAGTATATTTGGGTGTATCAAGACTCACGGAACAGGCAGTACCAGGTCCCAGCTCCTAAATAGTGGTGTCTACTTAACTAGCTCAGACCTAATTGTGCTCAGTAATCAGGTTTCTACTGATAATCTAGGATATCAGAGAAATGGACTTAATATCCTGTAACCACAGTTCTCATCGAGCTTGGAGGATTGGCGTATAAACGGACAGAGTGGAAGGCAGTTGGATTTTAGATTCTCCAGAATCAGCCCTTTGATCTTAAGGATCTAGATGGACTAGATCGTCCCATGTGCTGCCAAGGACTGGGAACAGGAAGGGTGTGGTCTGCCAAGGTCACAGGCACCGAGCAGTAATAACAGCAGATCTTCCCGTGGGCCCTGAGCAACGTTTCACGTTGTTAGTTTTCGGCTTTTGAAAGACACTGTCCCTGATCTCTGGCTTGTGTTTTGCAGCGGTGGTGGGGACATTCATCTCTGCTTCATTCCGGTCACTGAAAACCTTGATCAGGCAACAAAGACAAATGACAGAGCTTCCAGGTTTAATAGTCCTACTGAAACCACTGCAAAGCCCCGCTTTACAGTTCCCCTGCGTGAGCACACGGCTATGCCTTCCTAGAGCCAGCTCGTCACCACCGCATGTCTCCCAGACCTAGCCTGGGACTTAGTCATTTATATAAAGGCTTTCGTTTGGAAGTATATATTTTGTTTTAAGCATTCCCCCAAATACATAGTGCCGTAGTCAGCTAAACACATTCAGTTTAGAATACATGTGTCACTGAGTGAATCTAGCTACAGTTTAATACAAACGAAGTTTAGATCTTTTCCTTACATGGGCTCCATTATAAAGAGGGCAGACATGGGAAATATGCTGGGATTAGAGGAGACTTCCATCCAGGCAAACAAGCTTTACTCATCTTGTGACAATTCCTTCCCTGGGGAGACATAAACAACGTCTACCCACTCCTTATAAGGTCAATAACAAGCAAAAATATGCTTCTGCTGAAGTTCACCCTGGAAAAGCAAAGTTTACTTACAAAGCATGGGCAAGGGGTTGCTTACATCCCCAAAGTTGCTTGTCTGGAAGGTCTTTGCCCATCGCGGATGATGGCTTTCCTGTGGTCTCGTTGATGGCGCTCCACTTCAGCTCCACTTCTTCGGGTGGCTAGTTTATGTCATCTTGACACAAGCGAAGCTCATCAGAAAGGAAGAAACCTTGACTGAGACAAACACCTCCGTAAGATCCAGCTGTAGGACATTTTCTTAGTGGTTGATGGGGAGGGGCCCAGGACCATTGTATGTGGTACGACCCCTGGGCTGGGGCTCCTGTGTTCTATAAGAAAGTGGGCTGAGCAAGACATGGGGGTCAAGCCAGTGAGCAGTTTCTCCTTCCATGGCCTCTGCATCAGCTCCTGCTTCCAAGTTCCTGACCCATTTGCACTCCTGTCCTAAATTCCTTTGATGGTGAACAGTGATGCGGAAGTGTAAGCCAACCAAACCCTTCCCTCCCCAACTTGCTTTTTGGTCCTGGTGCTTTATCACAGCAAGAGCAACCTTAACGAAGACACTTCACCAATCTGTATACTCTATTACATCCTATGACACCCCCCCCAGGTCACGTTAATTAGGGCAGGATTGCATAGAGATGGCTGGAAGACACTGAAGGCAGCAGCTGGGATATCTGGGAGGGTTGTGGTGAGGGGGGGGATCACACTGATACCCCACACCCCCTTTTCCATGAGTAAATGTCAAGATGAAGATGATCTCTTACAAGTAGGCGCAGCTGATCTGCTGAAGGAGGCAGCTGCTTCGCTCTGAGGACACATTGTCCGATAATCCGCTTTTCCTGTAGCTACAACTATTCCTGATCTTGGGAGAGGTTTTACTCATCAGGTACTTGATGGGGACAAGAATCCACAAGTTTTTGCTCTCTGATTCACACAAACAGGCAAGAAAGTCATTTCAGGAATCTGCAGGTACTATTTATAGCCCCCAGAACAGCTTACACTTGGAATGAGAGAGCACCATTTGGCTTCTGGGTAAACTAAACTCTTGATTTTTGGAAGGCCCTATTAGGAAAAATCTCCCAGAGATGATGTGGGAGATGGCCCTGGTAAGGACAGCTCAGCTCAGTCTGAGGTCCATCATTCAAATCTCTGCAGATCTAGGCAGCTTTCTGTGCTTTAATTTCTCCACAGAGCTCAGTAAAGACATGATAATATATTATTAGTATATCGCATGTCTCTTAGGGTTTTATTGCTGTGAAGAGAAATCATGATCATAGGAAATTTTATAAAGGAAGACATTTAATTGGGGCTGGCTTACAGTCTCAGAGCTTTAGTCCATTATATCCTGGTAGGAAACACGGTAGTGTGCCTGCAGGTGATTGAGAGGTGGCTGAGAGCTGTACACTTTTGTCTGCAGGCGGCAGGAGACTGGCCAGATTTGAGAGTCTTAGACCTCAAAGCCCACCCACACAGTGTCATATGTCCTCCAAAAGGACCACACCTACTCCAACAAAGCCACACCCCCTAATAGTGCCACACCCTATTGGCCAAACCTATTCAAACCACAACATGTAATGTATACTCTTTATAAAGTTTTATGAATGGACAGGGCCCTGTCAGAGGATACTGTGAGGACCTAATCCCATTCTAGCCACTCATTATGGTATCTTGACAAATTATTTGAGTAACGTTGTGCGTTACTTTCTAGGGTAGAAAGTATTGAGCCCTGCAGAAGTATTGAGGTGCCATCTGCCCCTTTAAGTCTTCGGCAGAAAATTCTTTACATAGCTGAGATTCCCAAGTCTTCCTCCCAAAACCCCTCCAGAGTGCACTCAGCTGTCCTTTCTCCTGGCTTACACTCCGCTCCAGTGGTTTATACTGTGTGGATTCCAGCATGCTTTCTGGTTTGTGCAAAGACCACTTGACTCTGGAGAGGAACATTCCTGCTGTCCTCAAAAAAGCAGTCCTGACTTTCCCAAACTCAAGATGTAGTGGTACTTTTGGCTCTTGGTTACAAAACAAAAACAAAAACAAAACAAAACAAAACAAAAAGCCCCAAAACAAGCAAATAACAACAACAACAACAAACCTACCAGATGTAGCACTAATGGCTCAGTCACCATGGCCTCTTTCCTGGATTTGATGTATTTTCCAAGATTGGGTCTTTTTCAGATTTGAGGGAAAGTATCCAAATAAAGAACCTCATAACAGGTATTTCTAGGGTGAACAGCTATGAAGCCACTGCCAGGCCTCAATGACCCACGCCTACTCTGTAATGGATAAGTTACAAGGAGGGATATTTATGCCATGAAAATCCCATGCCAGGGCAATCTGAAGCCATTGTACAAGAGACTTTCAAATGAAGGAAATCTACCCAAAATCAGGTATTGTTCACTAGGGCATTATCTGATTGTTGTGTCTCCTATTCACGAATCCTGCTGACTTCTTCTGTGTGTCATTACCTTCTTAGATACATTGGACATGACCAAGCCAAGCCATCACATCTGCAAAGCAATTTCAGGGCTTAGTAGCTATTGACATTTAGAAGCAACTACCCAGCACTGGGTTCTCCAGTCTCAGCCCACAGTGGGACATTATGCAATCTACAAAGCCCATGGTGCAAGATAAATGTGAGCTTTTGCGATGAAAATGTGCCGCACACTTGTCTAGAAAGAAAAGTATTTAAACCCTGCTGTATTGGAGACAAAGATAACTGTTTGCTGAGTATTCTGTCTTCCATTGTGAGTCCTTGGCATTTGCCTCACACTGGCTCCTCAGATGTGCAAAGCCAGCGGTAAGAGCATATAATATTGATCTCAATCTGCTTAGGCCCTTAGACTTGGACCCTCTGTTCATTTGCTGTTTCTGCAAGCCTGCAATTACAATGCTTTAATGGATGGAACTAGAAAATATCCTGAGTGAGGTAACCCGATCACAAAAGAACACACATGGTATGCACTCACTGATAAGTGGATATCAGTCCAAAAGCTCTGACAACCCAAGATGCAATTCACAGACCACATGAAGCTCAAGAAAAAGGAAGACCAAATTGTGGATGCCTCTTTCCTTCTTAGAACGGGAAACAAAACGCTCACGGGAGCAAATGCAGAGACAAAGTGTGGAGCAGAGACTGAAGGAAAGGCCATCCGGAGACTGCCTCACCTGGGGATCCATCCCATATACAGTCATCAAACCCAGGCACTATTGTGGATGCCAAAAAAGTACATGCTGACAGTAGCCTGATATAGCTGTCTCCTGAGAGGCTCTGCCAGAGCCTGAAAAATACAGGGGTGGATGCTCACAGCCAACCAATGGACTGAGCACGGGGTCCCCAAAGGAGGAGCTGGAGAAATAACTGAAGGAGCTGAAGGACGCGGGGGAGAGGGGATGGGATAGGGAGTTTCGAGGGGGCACTGGGAGAGGGGATAACAGTTGAAATGTAAATAAAGAAAATAATCAATTTTTTTTAAAAAAGGAAAAAAATTGAGTAAAAGCAAATGTTGTAGCAGAAGTGACATGTTGATGTGTATGGCTCCCCGAGGTCTGCAGCTGAGAGTTATAACTTGGCTTTTCATGCTCAAGTGAGATTATGCAATATCACATTAAAATGTATGAAAAGCACTATATGTTCCTTTTCCTTGTAGTTAGTGTCTCATATTCAGTACCCGGTTCAGGAGGGAGTGAAACTTTCTGGTGCCTTTCCTTTCTAAAAGAAACATTGTGTTTTAATTATGAATGTCAGCTCCATACTCGTGCTCAGATCTTGGCTTTGCGACTCAATAATGAAATGACCTCATCAATAGAAGGGGGAAATGAGTCCACTTGTTCCACATACACTGGCTGAATGCCTTACATGTTCCAGAAAGTTTGCTTTTCACACAGATTGTAGAAGCAATAACGTGTGGTCATACACATATTTGCACAAGGAGGGTACTTCCTGGTCACTTTGTTCAGATTCCTTCAAACTCTAGTAGTAAATCAGGTTTGGCTCTTGGGAGAAAAAAGATCCAATTGTGTGCATGTATGTGTGTGTACGTGTATATGTGTATGTATGTATATGTGTATGTGTGCATGTGTGTGTGAGTAGAGGCCCATGCATGCTAACATACAACAGAGATCAGAGGGCAGCCTTGGGTGTCATGGTCTCACCTTGCCCCTCGAGGGTCCCTTTCTTGCTCCTGCTAACAGCAGGCTCCGTGGCTGTCCGTGATCAGGGGTGCTCCCATCTCCCACCCCCCTTTAGTAGGAGCGCTGGACTCATAGGCATGCTCACAGACATACTACAGTCTCAGGCACTGCATGGGTCCTGGGGGCCTCAACTCAGGTCCTTCTGCTTGCTGGCAAGCGCTGTATCTACTGTTTCATCTCTTACCAGCCTGAGCCGAGCTGTTTATTTGTTCATTTCTGGGGTTTGAAGTATTCTTTGATGTCATCCTTGGCCTCAGATTCTTTCCCATAGTCCTCAACCACTACAGAACTACAAACAACCAGTTTATTGGATTTCCCCCTCCTGATCAATTTGCAGAGGCCTGCCTATTCCCTTAGGTTCCTCGTGTCATCATCCTTAATTAGGCTGATTTTATGCTCAGCACAAAGGGCGTTTACCAACCTGATGTACGTAGGCTCATTGCAGTTGACGGTAAAGCTTGTTGGGGGCCTTGAAGGCCTTGGCAGTTTTGCTGTGTTTATGTACTGGACCAGCGTGAGGGTCAAACAAACCTTTCACAGGGGTGCAATATCAGAAATTCTGCATATCTGATATTTATGATTTCTAACAATATCAAAATTATAGTTATGAAGCAGCAACGAAAATAATTTTATGGTAGGGGTCACCCCAACATGAGGAACCATATTAAAGGGTCACAGCATTAGGGAGGTTGAGAACCACCACTCTTGACCATCATGGCTGAGAGCAGACTTTATCCAGCACATAGCCTAAATCAGTACTGATTTAATTTCACTTTCCCCAAGCAATGCCTTCCTTGATCATGGTGGTGGGATACAGATAAGGCCGCATCTTGAACACAGTGAAGATGCCATTTTTATGCCACGGTGACAGAGAAAGAGCCATCTTTGTTGAATTACTTTAACATTTAGTAATCACTAACAGATTGCAGTGCTTGGAATAAATAGATTTGAGATATGTATTCATTTTCTATATAATAGATTATGGGTAAAGTCATATATTCAATTTTGAATTAAAGTATAGCATGCGAAATTATACTTGAGCATGTAGATAGAAGAATTGATAAGATTTAAAGTGTTCTTTTGAGGAGCAGTTGGTTTCTTTTTTTAGCTTATATATAGCAGTTCTTATGAGAAAAGCAGTCAAAAGATTTGAAGTCCACTTAATCGTGGCAAAAAATAATGGCAGGCATTCTTTTAATGTTGAGAGGGTAAAATTAAAAGCGATCCTTAGTGATGAAAAACGTGGCCTCAGAATTAGGGCGGGGCCGACTCATGGGTTAAGAGCACTGGCTGTTCTTGCAGAGGACCCTGCTTTGGTTCTAGCAGCTCATCCAGCGGCTCGCAGCTGCCTGTATCTCCAGCGCCTAGGGGATCAAACGCCTCATCTGGCATCCACCGGCTGACACGCCTATGCATAAGTACAAATTAAAAAAGAACAGAGACTTGGAGTAAATATTTTTATTTAAGCAATGCATTTAAAATCAAATTATCAAAAGGAATCAAAACATACATGAAGAGATTATAAAAAGTAACTTGTCAATAAAATCAGCTGTTTCACAAATTGGAAAAGTTAAAATGGATTGATAATTGACAAATTTGTGAGTCTCTTTCAATCATTCTGTGTCTAACAGCTTGTCTCCTCAGGGGTCCTTTCCAAAACCCGGTCTCCATGAAATTAATGATGTAAAGCTGGTCTTTGAACCCCTCAGATATTATATTATTTCATTAAGTATATACAAAAGTTTAAATATAAGGATATAAATAAATTTTAAAATCCAAGTATGGAAGTTGGGGTAGGGGACAAGAGAGGAGTTGGGAGAGGGAAAATGATGTAATTATACCTTAATTAAAATATTTTAATAAGAACACAAAACCACAAAAAAGGAAAAGAAAAATATCGAATTATAGTCTGTCAGAGGAGTTATTAACGAATAATTCTAATATTACCTATCTTGTGACATCACTTTAAGTCAGTCTGTTCCTCTTTATGATTATTTTGGAAGGAATTCTGTTGGCAAGCTAAAATAATTTAAGAAAATAAATGTGTATTTTGTGACTAATATCTATGTTAGAGTAATCACTTAACTCTTTGAGCAGTCCCTGATGACTAGAAATTGCAAGTAGTGCAATTTCCTTCCTACAGGGACTCAGCTCTTCTAGGGAACTCTTATGACAGAAAAAAAGTCAAGTTGTTTCAGACCTTCAGGGCAACTCAGAGGAGAACTGCTCCCCTCATCCTCTCCGTCCTCCTTCTCCTCCTTTTCCTCCTCCTCCTCTTCCTCTTCTTCTTCCTCCACCTCTCCTTCCTCTTTTCTTCTGGTATTGATACAAAGATTAACCTAATTAGATTCCTCTCAATGTGACAAAGGCTATAGCCCACAGATTTCAATTTCAAACCATGGTTAAGGCTGTGGCTTTTGTTGAACTGTATTAATTCCCCCAGCTGCTTAAATAGCATTAGTCAAAATAAAAATTGAATTGTGGGTGACATTAGATTGTAAGCAAGCAGTGTTTAGTTGGGGACATGGGAGAATGGTCAATGGGATTGTTGAACAGGTTAATGTCACAGGTTCTTCTCACTGTAATTGTATCCAGATAATGACAAGGTCAAAAGCATTCTTTGTGGATACCAAAAAAGCCTGGGGAAACTTGGTTGTGTGCTGATCTTGGCATTGAATTAGCCATTAAGGCACAGTTACAAAGACGCTCTGAACTTCATTTTAATCCATGTTGCCCATGCCTACCCATTCCCGGAAGAAACTCATCATTAACTGAGAAGAGGGTAGAAAGGTAGGCTTGCACTGTTCTCTGAAGTGACCTATGAAAGACTGTAAAGTGAGACTTGTCTATTCTGCTGGGAAAGCATGGAGCCTTTGAAGCATCTTGAACACCTCCACAGAGTTCTGTCTCAGCAGAAATTCTGTGGAGAGATGCAGTATAGATGAACATCAAGATGTTCTTGAACGGATTTCTCAAGTGATGGCATGCTGGTAAATGGAGAAATGAAAGTTGTGTGTCCAAGAATCATGGCTGCTGTCTTCCATGGAGTACCAAGCAAAGATTATGTGCACATTAGATGTATCTCACCACCTCCACGCTCTGGCGAATAAATAAGCCGATTCCAAGCAACTGACATCTGGAAAAGGAAAAGAAGGGAAGGGGCTTTCTCTGTAGAGGAAACAAAGGAAGACACCTAACAAAGTCGGTCATTCATAGTGAAAATGCAAGCAGGATTTAATGGATGCTAATCTCTCGATTTCATCGATACTTGAGTTTTCAAGTCGTACCATAAAATGCAGAGAGTGTTTCAAAAGAGTTGGTACAAAATATTCTTGAATGAACTGGGACATGATCAAAGTACAGGAAGTTTTTCCTTTTGGCTTAGCATCTAGAAGCATCAGCTCTGGCATGAGGAAGGATTCACAAAGGAAATTATGACTATATTATTTTTGGCAGTGGAGTTTAAGCACTATTATTTTCTTAGTGCTAACTCTTAGCCCTTTGCCTGAAGTTCTAGGAGCTTTGGAGATAATCCAAACTAACATCTCCAGTTTTCTCTACCTGCATGTACCAATACTCTGACTGTGTTCTACCCTGTAGTCAAAGGAATGATTGTCCATTGTATGCACACCGCAACTTTCCCCTCTATGTGCTGGTTATACCATTGCTTACATGTCCAACCTAATATTCTGCATCCAGCCCGCATGCCCGTCCACCACAATGCATCACCAACCTCTCTAGTACGTTATACTTTTTTTTTAAACAGTTATTTATCTTCACACCCCAATTTCCTGTAAAGGGTGAGTCTTTCTCTGACTGGTATGTCTATGCTGCATATTAAGTCCACCAACAATAATTGCATAAGGAAACATCATAACATTTCAGATTACAAATTAGAAAGTTTAGTATAAAAAGATGTAGAGAAAAATATTTTTTCATTACCCTCTAGCTAAATTAGTCATTTCTTGCCTCGTGGCAAATGACCCCACAATATAACAACTTCTAACATACATTTTTATTTTTGTACTGTATCTTTGCAGTCCTAGAACAGATCTGCTACCCTCACAAGGCTGAGCTCAGAGTATCTTTGAGGACCGAAGCCTCATGTACAGGGGAAGACTGATAGATGGAAGGCTCTTTATTGACTAGGTACTCACCACTTTCTTAGCATGTGGATTTCTGGATTTCTCCAACACGACAGCCTATTTCATCAAAGCATATGAACTGACGAGGTAACAGAGAGCCTGCTAGCAGACAGATGTCACAATCTTAGGTAGCCTAAAGAGGAAAGTGACAGCTACGTACCTTAGGCATTAGTCGGGGATCTCAGAGGAGCAGAGCTGCTAAGTCTACTACTCTCCTCCCCTCCACTTGTCCTACTGTCTTGGTTAGGATTTCTATTGTTGGAACAAAACATCATGACCAAAATACAAGTTGGGAAGAAAGGGGCTTATTTGGCTTACAGTTCCACATTGCTGTTCATCATCAAAGGAAGTCAGGACAGGACCTCAAGCAGGGCAGGAACCTGGAGGCAGGAGCTGATGCAGAGGACATGGAGGGATGCTGCTTACTGACTTGCTCCCTATAGCTTGCTCAGCCTGCTTTCTTATAGAACCCAGGACCACCAGGCCAGGAATGGCACCACCCGCAGTGGGCTGGGCCCTCCCCTACTAATTGAGAAAATGCCTTACAGCCGGGATCTTATTGAGGCATTTCCTCAACTGAGGCACCTTCCTCTCTGATGACTGACTCTAGCTTGTGTCAAGTTGATACAAACTAGTCAGTATACCCATATGCACACTCTATTGAAAATGTTACTCTAGGCAAAATATAGTGAAAATCTGAAATGGAACCGACAGGATTTGTTGATGGACTGGCTGTGGCTTATAAGAAGGAAGACGTGGTGGAAGATTACCCCTGGGTTTTCACCTTCGAGACTAGAAGAGGGAGGTTAACACGGTAGAGACACAAAGGACTTGGGATGAGCCCGCTCAGCAGGTTGCCGGGTGAGGGAGGAAATCTCCGGTTTAGTTTTGCACAAGCTAAGCAGAGATGCTGAGTGGGGGCTAGCTTTCCGGAGGCTGAGCTCTGAACACACAGAGTTGGACGCAGTCAGCTCAGTTCCCATTGAAGGTGACCCAGTGCACCTGGAATCGTGGCTTCCTTTCTGGCCAGTTCTCAGGTAGAGCGGCAAGATGTTTGCTCTCTAGAAAAACAGGGCTCACTGGCCACTCTGTTAGCTAGGAGACAGGGAATCCAGGGAGGGTGGGATCAAAGTCTGCCTTCTGCTCCTCCTGGGTAAAGAAGGGACCTGAGGTAAAATACCTAGTGGAGAAGACCCATAAAGGGGAACCAGGGTGAATTTCTCCTATTCACCTGCCCGGAGGTCCCAGCGTTTGGCACTATGACAAGATGTCATCATTAGCCAAGTTCGTGCTCACGAACTGTGAAGTTACAAAACAAACAAACAAATCTCGCCGTTTTAAATAAGGTTACAATTTTGTGTTGGGCCGCATTCATAGCCTTGGCTACCCGGGGGCCAGAGGAACACAGGCTGGACATAACCTGCTGGAGCATGACTAACTGGAGATGAATTCCCAGGAGCATTTTTCTCCAGGAGAGAGTCCTTCCTCCCATCCGGGCTCTACATTCGGTTTTCACTGATACATCTTCTCAGAGAAGCAAATACCAGAGACAAAAGAAAACCTAAGATATGGCCATAAGATAATAAGAATAAAATTAGAGCAGATGAAGAGAAAACAGCGTAAGAAACTAGGTCGAATGGCGACTACGCCTGCAGAAAAGAGGAGAGAATGGAAGGGCTGTGGGGAAGGAAAGGAAAACACATCAAGTCAACCACAAACTGAGACCATCGCGATAAAGTATAATTTAAAACTAAAGGTCAGAGAGAATGAAAGAACAACCCCAACAGGCTAATGTGATTAAGGGAGAAAAAGTAAACAGTGATTTCAAAGCGAAGCGACACCAGCTGAACGGAATTAGCCACACTTGGTCCAAAGATCAGTGGGAAGTGTCCTTGAGCTGTGGCCAAGAGCCGGTGCTCCTGCGGCGGCCGGCAGAGTTCCACTGGCCTCGGTCCCCTCTGCGGAGCAGGGACCCTGGCTTCTCACCCTGTGCCTCACCCTCCTCATTCCTGACTGTTTTTTCTCTAGGGTTCTGTTGCACATAGTCTCTGTTCTTCCAAGTGTAGAGATGCCAGCCTGCATCCTAACTTCTGGCTGTAAGGGTCAGATCTCTGAGTCAAATCAGCTAACAGACATTTTTATGCTCTTAAGGCATTTTAGATGATTCTCAAATATCCTCTTAAGAGCTTATTAGGTCAAATAATATAATGATATAATATAATGTAGTGTAATATAATATAATATGTTAGGCCTGAATCCCTGCTTGCCCCTGCAGAAGCTGGGAAACCCCATCCGCCCTCCTTCCCGCCGCCGCTGTGCCCACACAGAGAAAACTCTAGGCTAACTCATCATTCCTCATCACCAGGTTTCCGGCAACCCACCCAAGAGTGCCCGCCCAAGGGCTCAGTTTTTGACCCTGTAAGGACACAGGCCCAGCTCCCAGGTAACAGCAAGTCATCGTTGCTTGCCTGGGCTCTAGGAAACCCCCTTGCTTTAGCCTGTGTGCCCGATTTCATTGACTTCCACCCACCCGTGAGATCAGTGAAGCCTCCCAAGGGCTGACTCCTGATAGCCCTGCCTTTATGCTCTCAAGTTGATGTGAACTGGCTTATTGTGTTGGCTGAGAAACCTCTTAATAATATTATATAACTTTTTATTAAAATGTAGCTGCCTGTGTAAATAATGAAAATGGGTAATAGAACATTGTCCCAGAGGCAAAAGGCCATATGCTATATATGATTCCATTTATATTAAATATCCAGAGAGGATAAATCTTTAGACACATAAAATTTGTCCATAGTTGCCAGAATCTGGGCAGATGGGAGAATTTCGATTTAACTTCAGTGGAATCAAGATTTTATTCTGAAAGCATGAAATGTTTTGAATCTAGACAGAGGTGATGTCTGTTAATATCATGAACATACTAAACTGAGTTGCTGCTTGTATGATGGCTCATTTGGAAGTTCACTTCAAGTGTTATTAACAACAAAAGGGTTCTGAACTGAAGTGGTCGATACACTTCTTTCTATATAGGTGGTAAGCACTGAGATCACTGTGCTGAGGCTACGGAGTCAGCTCCGGGCCCCAGCACAGGGACCTCTGGGTCATTGTCTTCTTACAATGGTCCCTTCATCATCCACACTGCAGATGACAGCCAGCTCCCAGGAGAGGAGCGTGGCACAGCACGGCTGAGTTTGCTCCGTTGTCACAAGACAGTCTGTGAAGAATAAGGGAAGATTTGAAGAGACAGAGAGCATCCCCCAGCGTCGAGGCTAACGGCATCTGCCAGGGCCTCGTGGATAGTCAGTGGGCTTTACTGCTTTGGGGAGAGCTCTGTAGCCTGGCTGAGGAAGTGTAACTTGGGGGTCCACATGGGAAAAGAAAAGTTCACGTTTTGACACCACTATAACACCTGAGTTACATACAGGAAACAGGTTTATCTCAGAAGAGTATCAAACCCTGTCCTTCAGCGCTTGAAGACAGCAAAATTCCTATGAGCTCTTCTAGAAAATTCTACGTGGCTGAGGATCAGATCTCTCCCATCAAAGGCTAAGAAAGTCATACAGGTAACTGCCGAGTGCCATCTTGTGAGGGGAACATACACCTTCCTTCTAGGGCAACTCCATCCTGGATGTATGCTGTCTCTGTGCCCTGAGTCATTCATTCAATGACCGTCCCTGGTTTTGGAACCAAAGCTCTCTTTTGTTGATGTTATTTCCTTCTTAACGTCCTTAGAAAATGCTTATTTACAAAGTTTCCGGTGGTGTCTAATTCCCCAGTAAGCTCATAGTTATCAGATAAAATAATCTGTGTGACTCATAAGCTTTCAGAATTATAGAGCATCTAACTTCCTCCTTTATACGGAAGAATCCAGAAGGTGAAGTTCAGAGAGGTTGATGGGCTCTTGCTGGGGCAGAAGAAAAGCAGTGATCAAAATACTCACTATCTTATCCCACAATGCCCTGCTGGACCACAAGGCCCAGCTTTTTGGATCTCTTGGGATTAAATATTTTTACTGTTTTAGTTGGGAAGAAAGGAAGATTTGGGGGACCCTTGTTTTTTTTTTTTTTACGATATCTGCTTTACTTTTTTTTCTATATTCTTTGTTTACATTCCAAAGGCTTTCCCCTTTCCCAGTTCCCCCCTACCATATGTCCCATAAGTCCTCTCCCCCCCAACTATTCCCCAATCATCCCCCCTCACCATTTCTCTGTTCTGGATCTACAAAACTGGACCCAATTTCTTTATGGTTTAGTAGAGCAGTATTTTGTGTCAGCACAATCCAACAGTATATTCAACAGAAGCCTAGACCATGGGGTGTTGAGATCATTTCAAGGCTTCACTGGCCTGTGCTCCTACCCATGTTTCTTCTCATGCTGCTCTACCTAAGAGCTTGTCTGGCTTCTGCTCGAAAACATGGATGTAAAACCAAGTTTTTCCTCCCTACCACTTAATTCCCAGAAATCAGGACCCTGAGACTAATCATTTATTAATACATTTGTATACCATAAGTTTTGGCTTGTTTACTAACTAGCTTATAATTCATTATCACATTTTATTCCTAACCTGATCAGCAACGTGGTCGGTTTCCTCTCCTTGTCTTCTTAGTGTTCTAGGTGAATATCCTGAGTTCAGATTATCTCCCAGAATTCTCTCTTCCCCTGCCGGATGTCCCACCTCCTGTTTCTTGCCTTAGCTCATTGGCCATAAGCTTTTTTGTCGACAGGTGATACTTTTAAGAGATTTTTCTCTACACTTGGAGGGAAAGGAAACTTGCTATGTCATTCAGTATAGCACCATGCTTCATTTGTGTTAGTGAGCTCTGTCTCTGTCTCTGTCTCTGTCTCTCTCTGTTTCTGTCTCTCTGTCTCTCTGTCTCTCTCTCTCTCTCTCTCTCTCTCTCTCTCCTCCCTCTTTCTGTCATTTCAAATATCTTTCCCTTTCTCCCTCTCTATTCTCCTGCTATCTCTCTTTCTCCACCACCTCTCTCTCTCCTCTCTCTGCTTCTCTCTCACCCTTTCTTCCTTTCTCTTCTTCCTTCTCTTCTTGCCTGTCCTCCTCCCACTCAGAGCAGAGTACACGCAAATACACATGTGTTTACTTCTTTTGCAATTGGCATTGCACCATCAACTTAAACATGTAAAAACTTAAGCCATACACGTATGTGACGGCAGCACACTTGTGGAGGTCAGAAGACAACACTGAGGGGCCGGCTCTCTTCTTCCACTTTTACATGGGTTCTAGGTGACAAGCTCAGAGTCCATCAGTCAGGCCTGTTCAGCATGAGCCATCTTGCTGGCCTCTGCACATACATTTTAATATTGATAGAAACCCTATCGTGGCCATTTCAAACGGCTCCATATAATTTCCTTAATCAAACATCAGAAGAAAAAAAAAAACCCGCATCTCTTAAGATGATTTTGCTTTTAATAAGTAGAATTCAATTTAAGTTTGATTTTGGGCAATTTGTCTTTTAAGGTTATAAAGAGTTGGCTTTGGTTGCATGACCTAGAACAATATCAAATATGTCTAATCCCTCCTTTATAAAGAAGTTCTTGGTAGTTTTTTAAAAGCTATCATATTCCTCTTAAAATGTGTCTTTTCCAAGGCAAACATCCTCAGCTCTGTCGATTGTTCCTCACAAGTTGTGGTTTCCAGCCCCTTCGCCAGATTGTTTGTGTTCTTCTGGACGGGCCCCAAATTGTCAATATTCTTTGGGAAGTATGGGACCAGAATTAATTACTGTAATAACAATAACTATAATAATAACCACTGTTTATTCACTGTGCACAGTGTTCCAGGAACTGGCAGAAGGCTAAGCTCACTTAATCCTCCCAAAACTCTCTACTGTATTGGTTATTTATTCATATGTTTTTAGATGAGGAAACCAGTTCAATGTGTTAGCCTGACTGCTTGTATAAGGTCACACAGATAGAAAATACAATGTGAAGATTAAAATATACTCCATGCTGTGAAGAAAAAAAAAAACAAATTCAACTTGGTCAACCTCAATTTCTCTTCCTTCTTCTAATTCTGCTTCTTTTTTTTTTTTTGAAATTTAATTTTATTTTCATGTGTGTTATGTGTGAGTATTTTGCTTGCATGCATGTCTGTGTAGCATGTGTGTGCCTGGTGACCGTGGAGGCCAGAAGAGGACATCAGAGCCCCTAGAACTAGGCTTATAGAGGGTTGTGAGCTGTCATGTGGGTTCTGGAAAGTGAACCTGGGCCATCTGAAAAAGTAACTGATGCTCTTAACCCCTAAGCTATCTCTCTAGCTCCCCCCCCCACCTCTTCTGTCTTGGTGTGTGTTTGCTTGTTATATGTGATACACACATACATACATACATACATACATACGTACATACATACATACGTGTGTGTGTGTGTGTGTGTGTGTGTGTGTGTGTGTGTTGCATGGGGTGAACATGTGGAAGCCACAGGAGAACATTTGGTCTCTTCCCCTATGAATTTCTGCCTTATTGACTAGAAATGAACCAAACTAAAGCCTAGGCTGGCTGTCCAGTAAGCTTCTGGCATCTACATGCCTTTGCCCAAAGAACTGTAATTACAGGCATGAACAACCAAGCCCAGCTTGCAGAGTGAGTATTCTTACCACTGATCTATATCCCTAGTCCATGCCCGGAACATATTAAATGTTGCTCCAGAGTTTTCTGGTCATGCAAAATTTATGGCCAAGATACTAAATTTGTATGCTAACACCTTAAGATTTCTTGATCTTTTTTTTTTTTTTTTTTTTTTTTTTTTTGGTGATTTCCAATGTATGGAAAAATATGACAGAGCTCAATTCTTCTAAGACAAACCTCAAATTTCTAATCTACCCATTTGCAAATATCTATCAACTCTTCCTTTCATGTTGGACACTTTGGTAGGAGTTGATAATACTGAAGTACATGAGGTAGACTGAGTCCTTCTTGCCATGGGCTGGCATCTTATTGAGGCTGATTCTAGAAATTAAGTTACTTCAGATGGGTATGATGGCACAAAGAAAATAAGAAAAGCCATGTGTTGCAGCATGACTGTGTTGCTATGGGGAAGAGACAAGGTAAGCTTAGGTAGGTGGCAGGACAGGTTTTTCGTAGGGCGGTGCCATTGCGTCCCAGACAGCAATGATGAGAAGAGAGCAGCCATCTGAAGAGGAGGGAAGAAAATGTAGGGTCAGAAATGGCAAGGGCTACGGTCCTGGGACCAGAAGAGGCTTGGTACGTTCAAGAAACAAAGAAGTCTGTGTGGTTCAACCCAGATGGATAATGGGAGTGTGGAGGAGGGCAAAATGTACAGGCAGAGAGAGATGATGTAAGACCCCGTGGTCCATGGTTAGAAGATGGGTTTCTTTTAATGCAAGGACAGAGCTTAGTCTAATTAATCTTTTAAAAGATTGTGACATCATCTCTGGGGGGTAAGAAAGACCGCAGGAGTTGAGTCAGGAGGCTATCAGAAGAGTCCTGTGAGAATGACAGAGCTTTAGACCTGGAGTGGCTGGCTCAGCTGTGATCAGTAGAAAGAAACAGATGAACATGAAAAAACCAACAACAACAAAAAACAAAAGAAAGGTAGATAAAGAATGTCTGGCAAATTGAAGGGAATGGAATAAGGAATGGGATTTAATTCAGGACTTTGAGTTGGTTAGCATATAGAACTTACTGTTCATACATAAGGATGTGTGTGTGTGTGTGTGTTACACATAAGGGTGTGTGTGTATGTGTGTGTGTATGTATGTGTGTATGTATGTGTGTGTATATGTGTGTGGTGCACATAAGGGTGTGTGTGTATGTGTGTGTATATGTATATGTGTATGTATGTGGGTGGTACACATAAGGGTGTGTGTATGTGGGTGTATATGTATATGTGTATGTATGTGTGTGTATATGTGTGTGTGGTACACATAAGGGTGTGTGTGTATATGTATATGTGTATATATGTATGTATGTGTGTATGTGTGTGTATGTATGTGTGTATATGTGTGTGGTACATATACGTGTGTGTATGCATGTATATGTATGTGTGCATGTGAGTATACATGTGTGTGGTACACATAAGTGTGCATATATGTGTGTGTGGTACACATTAGGGTGTGTATGTATGTATGTACATATTTATATACAAATAAATAGATAAATCTTTGACTTATGTTAATTAGTGCTCACAAAAAGTCTGTGGTGTAAGTAGTATTTTCCTCAGGACATTTCAAAAAGGACTCTAGGGCTGATCTAGGCTAAAGATCTTGCTTTGAGTTATTTACATAGTAAATACAGAAGCCATGGTCTGAACCCAGGAGTGCCTGCTGTCCAAATAGTTCACGTTTTCCTGTGCCACCCCTGGGGCCCTGATCAAGGCTATAAGTTACTGCGAGCTTTGGTGCAATTAAAGGATCCCTCAGTGTTTGTATGCAGGGCATGTTCTATTACAAGCCGCCCAGGATGACCTGGCCTACCCTGGGGGCCTCGAAGGCCTCACCCCGAGCTTTGGAGCCATGTGGTTAAGGGATGTAGGCACCCTGGGTCAGGTTAAAAGTAAGTGAAATGAGGAAGTGGGTGGAGCCGAGAACTTCTGGGCAATGGTGGAAAGATTGCAGCTCACCTCTAGAGATAGCACATGACCCTCCTGTAAATAGTCCAGGAGTAGAAAACCAAAGCAAAAACAAAAAAATAGAAAAGGAAAAGTCCGCTGCCGCTGAAAGTAGGGAGAAGTTTCATAAAGGAACAAGCAAAGAACAGAATTTAATCCACAAATCCCTTCTTTCCTCTGTGTGGGGCATGGGTCACGTGACCGTGATCTGGGGGGGGGGTGTACTCTCAAAGAAGGGAGCTCAAATGTAAACTAAAAATCCATGGAAAACATTCCTTTGTCCCTCCAGTCTTTTATGTGATGGTCACTCCCAAGGCTTCGATCTGGAGATAAGCATGGGCATTTACAATCTGAATACTAATTTACACTGAACTCGATGTTTCTATGGGACAGTTATGGTAGGGACAATTCCTCACAGTCATTGTCCAGCTGGGAGCAGAATTACTTACACACGGAGAGCATCCTGGGGGTTATGGAGTTCTGGAGTCTGGAGGGAGGGGAGGGCTGGTGCCGTCCCGCCCGGTTGCCTGAATGGAGACCAGGGAGGCTTAAGTTTCAAACACCAGCTAGCGACTTCCTTGCATTTGCCCCAGTGTCTGCGCATTTGTTAGCGAAATCGGAGAACGCGGCTGCTAAGTTGCGCAGGGACAACTGTCCGATGCAATGGGGGTGTTATCTTCCCACAAACACGGTGACGTGACGATTCAATCAGGACGGAAGGCAGAGATCCCTGGGGGGGGGGGGGATCGGCCGCATCCGGGCTGTACACAAAGCTCGCCCTGGCCGCGAGGGAGAGGCTTCCTGAAAAGCACACCTGTCCTTTTCAGGCACGTCTCCTCGGGCGGGCGTCACATCCATTTTCCTGATGGTTTTGGCTTCATGTTCTTGCTTTCTCTTGCGCAGTTGGAAGACGGTCCTGTGTTCTCAAAGTTAAGGAAGAAGAAGAAAAAAAAAAAAAAAACCCAAATCCAAGAGAATGTGTTTTCTTAGCTTAGCCTTTGTAGTGTTCCCACAGGGAAGCCCTCCCCGCTTTCAGTCTTACATATTAAAAAGAAGCACACCTGCAAAAATGGGACTTGGTCCATCAAGGAAGGACAGAACGTTTTTCCTGGATGCGCAAAAAAATAAAATAAAATAAAATAAAATAAAATAAAATAAAATAAAATAAAATAAAATAAAATAAAATAAAATAAAATAAAATAAAATAAAAAAATAAAATAAAATAAAATAAAATAAAATAAAAAAATAAAATAAAATAAAAAATAAAATAAAATAAAAATAATTAAAAAATAAAAATATTAAAAATTAAAAAAAAAAACTGCTAGAGTGTTATCTGTCTCACAGCTCTAGCAGCCTGAGGGTAAAGAGCCCTCAGTTCCTGTGTGCCTTGTTGAATGGAGGATAAGTCACACCTGCGTGGAGAGAGTGGGGTACCCTCTGTTTGGTTCTTTGTGATTTGAGGATTGGTAAATTCATCTTAATGGACATCTTGATTGATTCCCCTGGTGAGGAGATGTTTTAGCATTTACCTGTAAGCTAGAATAGGGTCACTTTAACTACGTTCTCCTTCATCTCTAAATCTACCGCCAGAGTGTATACATACAGAAATTTTCTATGAGTAAAATAATTGTGGTGCATCTCGTCATCTGGAAGTGGGACTTGCTTTTGGGGAGCGTTTGAACTGGAGCAGTTAACTTTGAAGATGGTCAGCATGGCTTAGTGAACGTGAAGCTTTGTGCCAGCCCCTGAGTTGTGCATTTTTGAAGGTGATTCCTCATCAACGTAACACCCCCTAAACGCGGGCTTCCCAGAGCGAGGGCCAGAGGAGTCAAAGAACCTGTCAGGAGTCACTGAGCTGATCCTGAGTGACTTTGATTCATACTCATTCCTGGGTAGCTGTGGGGTCTGAGTCCCCTCCACCATGGCAACTTGACTGTCTGAAAGTTCGTTTTTATGACAGAGTAAAGAAAGGCAAGCGGTTATCCCCCCCCCCCATATTTATAAGGAAATGCTTTCATAGTTCTGAAAAGGCGTCCAGGCTTCCCTGTACATGCAGGAGTGGAGAAACATTTGGATGGTGGAGATCTTCCATGACGTGTGTGTATGGGGGGCACTCTGTGCTCCCCCCTCGCTCCCCACACCTGCCCCACCCTCATCAGCCCTTAGCCACCTAAGTGGAGTTGTATTCTTGCTCAACTGCTGGTTTTGAGAAGTAGAAAGGTAACTTACTCGTCAGATTCCGAGGTAGCCTTTTTCCCAGAATCCCTAGGCTGCGAGGGGGAAAGGAAAACAGAAGATTCATTGAATGGGTAAGAAAGGGAGGCTTGTCGGGAGGAAGGCGGCTGCCAGGAGAGGCGGTGGGGGCTGAAATTAGGGCCAAAGACTGAGCCACAGGTCTGAGTGAGGAAGGGCGGGCTCTCACTCCGTCCTCACCCTCACACCCTCACATTTCCTCCTGGAAACAGGAGGCACCACACTTGCGCCAAGTCCAGTGTTGCTTGCTCGCGTTCCAGGGTTTCTCCGCGTGGGGCTGCCCTTGGCGTTCTTGGTGGGCTGTTTGCTGTTTCATGTTCACAGGAGAGGCCACGGGGAGCCAGGGGAGCCAGGGTCCAGAGGAAAGATTGATTCGTGGGATATGCCAATTAGCCCAGGCTGGCCCTGTATACCTGATCCTCTTGCCTCAACTTCCTGAATGCTGGACACAGGAGCTGACTATGTCTCGACATTTTTATTAACTAACTATAACATACTACATCAAAAAAGAAACCGAGAGGAATTTCTCAAATGAAGTCGCCGGTGGTTCTGAATTCTGCGCTGTCCCAGTGCGTGCCTGCTTGCTTGATTAATGCCTCTCTCTGCCCCGTGTGTCTCCGAGGGCGGGTTGGAGAGTACGTCCCTTTAGCTGTTCTGTTTTTCACAAGCCGTCATCTCCAACTAAGGAGTGACTACCAAGAGACTCAACAAGATGATGCCGAGCTAGAGCCTGGAAGAAAGAATTCCTTTCCATGACTGTCGTGCAGAGGAAAGAGCAAGGCCATGCTCAGGTCGGCCTTCCCCGGCTGCTGTGACGCTGGCCACTCCTTCCTGTCTGAGGGCCTGTCAGACTTCTTCTCTTCTGCAATGCTGTGTGCTGTCTTTGCTAGGTCTTCCAGCCTTCTCCCCCTTCTTCCTGCAGATTCCCTGGCTTCTGTTTCCAGTGAGCAGACTCTGTTTCCAGTGGGCACAAACTTCGCCACTTTGAGGGCTGCAGCGGTCACGGCGTGCTGTTGTAAATCACAATTCAAGCCGGCTTTTGCCACAGAGATTTATAAACTCATTGGAAGTCCAGAAGTTTGCAAGATGGATTTGCTCCAGGGGCCTTATATAACTACCTCTTCAAAGACCTGCCTCGTTCCCCTTTCTTAGCATGCTAAGGCTGTTATGCCCTTGTCCCTGAAGAACTGACAAACCCCAGGTCTACAAACTTGTGCTTCCCAAACAACCAGATGCATTTCCTCCAAAGCCCCAGCAAACCTGTCTCCTCCCTGTTCACCCGAACTCACTGGGCCAGGCAGGAGCAACACTCTGATTCTATTAACCTCTAACGGCATCCCCTGTTCCTGAGCCAGGGGCGAAGCCAGCATCTCTCCAGCTTTTATCCTCCCTCCATGACCAAAATGGAGGGAAGAAAGCAGCCTGCCTGTTGGAGAGGACACCTCAAGATCCGTTTTGGAGGTCAAGTGCAGCCCTGTACCTGATGTTCACGGCAGGTTCAAAATCCCTACAACTCGAGGTCTAACTGTAGCCCTGTCTGAATGAATGAGGCTGTCTATCTTTATATCAAGCTCAGATCTACTTGAAAGTGGTTTCATTTCCATTGCTATTCATTGGTTCCTGGTAATAGCTACTCCTTACCTATATACATTGTGGTTTCCTGGCTTTCTCAAGAAAAAAAAAAAAAAAAGCTATGATCGCTTCATGCCCTTCATGCTCCTAGAGCAGAATCTGAAATGCAAGAACCATTCATACCTTAAGCAGTCAAGAGCTAGGATATTTAACAACACACTGTTTTCGACAAATGGTTAGAAATTGAGTTGATATGGGAGAGGATGTAGTCTAAATCACAACAGATTCTCAAGAGTATGCTAAAGGGGGCTCAGGCCAGATTGCCAGGCCTGAAAGCTGAGTTTTAAAAATATTATAAGTAGGCTGTTAAGCATAGCCTTTATTAAATATTGTATTAATTTACAATGAAACAAGTTATATGTATCATAAACGTATTCAATGCCTCAAAGTCTTCCTTTCCTGATTGTTCTGCTATGTCTCACTGTATGTGGTTGAGGCTGTGGGCATCCCTTAGTGAAACTTCCCAGCTCTGCATTCAGTGACGGCGTGCAGGGAGCTGGATATTGCCCAAGCAAGGAGCGCCGATGTCACAGAAAGCAGCAGAAACCGAAGATCGAGCTTTACATACATTAGAAATGATAGCAGCATATCCTATCATTATAGAGGATAATTAGCTTTATACCAGTTTGCAGCAGCATAACTCGTGCAAAGACTCTGACTCTCAATTGGGCATGGTGTGCACGCCTTTAATCCCAGCACTTGGGAGGCAGAGGCAGGAAGATCTCTGAGTTTGAGGCCAGCCTGGTCTACAGAGCGAATTCCAGCACAACCAAAGCTATACAGAGAAACCCTATCTTGAAAAACAACAATAACCACAGCTACCACCACCACCACCACCACAACAACAACAACAAAATCTAGTTCTCAGGTCTGGAAGGATAGCTCAGTGATTATAAGCACTAACTACTCTTACATAAGTCCTGAGTTCAATTCCCAGCAACCACATGGTGACTCACAACAATCTGTAATGAGATCTGATGCCCTCGTCTGGTGTGTCTGGAGGCAGCTACAGTGTAGTTACCAAAAATAAATAAATAAAAATAAAAATAAAAATAAGTGCTTGCTGCTCTTGCAGAGGACTTTGGATTATGTTCCCAGCATCCACAAGAAGTCCTGTAACTCCACAATGTCCAGGTCTAAATGTAGCCCTGTCTCAAGGAAGGAGGCTACCCATCTTTTTTAAAAAGAATTATTTTATTTGTTTGTTTGGTTGTTGTTTGTTTGCTTGCTTGTTTTAATTGGATATTTTCTTTATTTACATTTCAAATGTTATCCCATTCCTGGTTTCCCCTCTGAAACCCCCTATCCCATTCCCCTCTCCCCCTGCTCACCAACCCGCCCACTCCTGCTTCCCTGTCCTGGTATTCTCCCAAACTGGGGCATCGAGCTTTCTCAGGATCAAGGGCCTCTCCTCCCTTTGATGTCCAACAAGGCCATCCTCTGCTACATATGCAGTTGGAGCCATGGGTCCCTCCATGTGTACTCTGGTCAGTAGTTTAGTCCCTGGGAGCTCTGGGGGCTACTGGTTGGTTCATATTGTTTCTCCTATGGGGCTGCAAGCTCCTTCAGCTCCTTGGATCCTTTCACTAGATCCTCCATTGGAGACCCTGTGTTCAGTCCAATGGTTGGCTGCAAGCATCTGCCTCTGTATTTGCCAGGCACTGGCAGAGCCTCTCGGTAGATAGCTATATCAGACTTCTGTGGCTGCCTATCTTTATATTAAGCTCAGATCTACTTGAAAGTGGTTTGATTTCTATTGTTGTGCATTTATTCCTGGAGACACCTACCACTCTTTACCTATATGTGACACTATCTGTCTTTATATTTAGCTCAAATTTACTTGCAAATGGCTAGATTTCCATTACTATGCATTGGTTTCTGGTGATCTCAGGCCTCCGCGTGCACATAAAGAACAAACTCACACAGGTGCACACACATACACATAAGCAATTAATTTTAATTTTAATATCCTTATGTGCCTAATTAATATATCAATATATTAACATATTTAATATGTTGATATAATTTTTAACATGAACATCACGTTAAATAGCCTATAGTCTTTAAGCACTGGCTCAGCAAGCCTTCGAGCATGAAGTAATAATACTACACCGGAAAATTGGTATAGGAACAGGAAAAGATGAAGGGTGGTGGTGAGGCCTGGTATAATATGACAACATCACTTAACGCCTGTGCAGGACAAGTACGCCTTGAGACAAGCATGCCTCTTCCCCTGGTCTGCAGGCTCTGAAGGAGAAGGAAGCACTCACTCACCCAGAAGTTTCTCCTGAGCTCTCATCTGTTGTCAGCTCTCTCCACTTCCTTTGACGGGCTCCTCCTCCACCTTTCACCTCCAACATGTGCCCGGTGTGACCTGCGCTTCGACTGTCAAAGGCTTCGCGGCCGCACTCTACTATGACGTAGGCCTCTTTCCTGAGAGTCAGCTCCTGCCTCCCTTTCATCAGTGACGCTGCGGAGCTCACCCCAAAGGTAGCCCCGAGCCATCCCTCCTTCCACTCTGCAGCTCTCCTTCTTCTCCTACTTCTCCTTCCTTCCGGCTCCCACTTGACCTTGGAGACTTTAGTTTGCTTTAGCACAGAAGAGGAGGCATTTGGAAAGGCTGACAGTCATTTTTCTTTTACTTGTTGATTCATTGGAATTACTTACTACTACCATGCTCACTTCCAGTATGTGGACTACAGGGATAGGCTACATATCTAATTTGAAAATTAGCTCGCACAAAGTTGAAAAAGAAATTGTAGGACTGGAGATGTAGCTTGCCCAAAGCCCTGTGTTAGATTCCCACAAATGCTCACACCTGGCATGGTGGTCCATGCCTGTAATCTTAACACTCTGGAGGTTAGGGCAGGAAAATCAAATGTTCAAAGTCATCCGTGCTGACATAGAGAGCGTAAGCATGAAGCCCAGTCTCCAAAGACAGGTGCAAATACAAACGTGGAGGAGGTCACCGGCCACAAAGAAATAAGAGGAAGACACAGGTTAAAAATGTTCACATCAGGCTATGGTTTGGGAAACACTTTAGAAGCTTGATAATACTGAGAGGAAGAAAAGTAGACTTTTAGTTTATATTGTATATTAGTTATTTTTCCATTGTTGTGATAAAAATGTCATAACTAGGCATGCTCAGAAGAAAGAGTTTGTCTTGGCTTACATTTCCAGAGGGTCAGAGTTCGTGATGGTGGAGCATCATGACATGACATGACATGACATGGCATAACATGGCAGCAGGAACAGGAAACTGAGGGCTCATATCTTGAGCTTCAAGCATAAAGAAGATAGAGCATACTTGGAATGGAGCTACAGGCGTAGGCTACATATCTAACACGTCAAAGTCTGCCCTAGTGACACATTTCCTTCAGCAAAGCCACACCTCCTAATCCTACCCAAACATCAACTCCAACTGGGGACCAAGTATTCAATGCCTGAGACTATTGGGAACATCTTTTTTCAAACCACCACACTGTGTGTGTTCCTAATTGTTTTTTTGGACGTCTGAGTTTTGTAAGCATATCGTCTTCTAATTCTATTAAGGAATGAGATAATTACAGCAACTCAGCATGATTTTACTCCCAGTGTACATATACATATAAAGGCAACTTTGGACCTCGTGTCTTAAAAGCTTGCCATAGATCTTTGCAGGATGAGAAAAGTAATAATTGGTCCATTACTCAGTTTGAAAATGATAGTCTCTATGGAAGGAAAATCCTAATTACATTTTAGAGTTTCGTATAGATGCAGGGATACAAATGCCTACTGGATAACATAGATGTTATTAGTATAATTAGTTTAATATGTGTGTGTGTGCACAACATATAACATGCAACATATAATACATAACATATAATATATGCATATAACATTACAGCTGAGGCAGACAAGGCATCCAGGGGGATTAGGAGAGACAGACATACTGTAGGAAGACTACTGAAATAAGCTGATTTGTTTGGGATGCTAATAGAAATGTAATGATAAAGGGGAAATATATAAGATTAGCACATGTAAGGGTCTGGTGGTGGAAGGTGGATATGGAAAGAAGAATCGCATGTTGATGGAGCTCAGAGGGAAAGTAAGAAGGAGAGGCATGATGAGCCTGGTGAGGAAGGGGACCCAGTAGAGGAGATGGGAGTAGCCGGAAGAGGCTAGAAGAGACTTAAGGCAAGCTCGCCACTGCTAAACCTAGGGCAAAGGGAATTCACGGTTCATATGCTGAATGCTTCTGAGAGTGAAAAATGTCATTGGCAAACTGCTTAGCCTGGGGAGCCTCAGTGGTGAGGTAGAGATGAGCTTCATATTGATACGTGCAGAGGAAAGAGAGTTAGGAAAGACGTAGAAGACAGAAGAACTCACAGTGCTTTGGAAAGCCTCCACTGTGAAGAAGAGGAAGGTAATAGGTTGGTGGGAATGAACAGAGCTGAGGGAGGTTTTAAAAGCACAGAACGGGGGCTGGAGAGATGGCTCAGAGGTTAGGAGTACCGACTGCTCTTCCAGAGGACCCTGGTTCAATTCCCAGCACCCACATGGCAGCTCGCAACTGTCTGTAATTCCAAGATCTGACAGTCTCACACAGACATATATGTAGGCAAAAACGTAGCAATGTGTATAAAATAAATAAATTATTTTTTTTTAAAAAGCTCAGAACAATGAGCTCATAGGATAATCCAGGAAAGAGCCGTGAATACCCAAAAGGTAGAGAACGTCAGCGACAGTGTCCCTGCAGTGACAGAGCAGATGTGAGGACTGCCGGTAAAGGGCCGTGTTTCAAACCTCAGAGAATAAGGAATACAGTGATGTGAACAGAGGCAGGCACATCATGACACAATAAATACTAAATACTGTGAGCCTCAGCAATGGAATGCAGCGGCCTCTCCGCTCCCAGCTCCTTCTATCATGGTGAACATATTTCTGGAGGTTTTCCACTTGATTATTACCTGCTGACATGCCACTCATGGACACCAAAAGACCCTTTAAGGACACAGCTCTCTGGTGACCAAATAAGCCATACTCTTAATGGGGCATCCTCCTACCAGTTCCTGATGGATTAATCCATTGATGAAGTTAACACCCTCATGACCCAACAGCTCCCAAGGTCCCATCTTGGAAGAGATGAGACATTTGTGGCAGGGGTAGGAGTATCTTTTTTTATCCAAACAATAATGAAGTCTAGTCTTAAGAAAAAAAAAAAAGAAGAAGAAGAAGCCGGGCGGTGGTGGCGCACGCCTGTAATCCCAGCACTTGGGAGGCAGAGGCAGGCGGATTTCTGAGTTTGAGGCCAGCCTGGTCTACAGAGTGAGTTCCAGGACAGCCCGAACTACACAGAGAAACCCTGTCTCGAAAAAACAAAACAAAACAAAACAAAAAAAGAGGCTTTGTTTAAAACATATTAGTTTGGTCAATGACCAAACCTAGAAAGAAGAATCCGGAGTCTCAACCCAAATTTTGGTTTATTTCCTCCTGTTGTCAAGTGTGGCATCTATAGACATTTATATTCTATATCGTCAATTTGGTTTAAAGGATTCTAAGGAAGCATTGCTTTGAAAAACCCCAAGACGGCCTAACTTTGTCTCCGTGGTGCTATCGGACCTTTCTGTTTTGCCCAGGTAGGTGCTTTTGTTGAGACTCCGTTGAGCCCACACTGTGGTGGGCCGTGCCAAGCTGGCTGAGGATATAGGGCATTTGAGAACTGTCTTTATTAAGGAAGCTTAATTAATTGGTCTTCCCGGACTGGCACCAGCCGCATAGGATGTTCTTACTCCTACGTAATGAATATTTTTTTTTAAATTTTTATTTTCTATATTCTATGTTTACATTCCAAGGGCTTTCCCCTTTCCCAGTTCCCACCCACCATAGTTCCCATAGTTCCTCTCCCCCCCAACTATTCCCCAATCATTCCCCCTCCCCCCTCAGTTTCTTTACTAAACTGGATGCAATCTTTACATGCCCAGGGTCCTCTCCTTTCTTCTTCTTGGGAATCATTTGACTTGCTATTCGTGTCTTGAGTATTTAGTGCTTCTGGGCTCATTAATATCCACTTATCAGTGATTGCATTTCATGTGCATTCTTTTGTGATTGGGTTAGCTCACTCAGGATGATATTTTCCAGGTCTAACCATTTACCTACAAATTGCATGAATTCATTATTTTTAATTGCTGAGTAGTAATGAATATTAATGCAGGAAGATAGGGTAAATGGGTCCACTCCTCACCCCCGCCGCACCGTGCTTTGCGGTGGTTAACCTGCCCAGATCAGGCAAAGGTGCAGGGTCAGCTCTCCACCCGCTCTGTTCCTGCAGTACTAATGAGAAAAGTCGAGGAATGAGGAATCGTTTTCTCTCCCCGATTCTCCACTTCTACAATAATCATGCAGGCAAAATCCTCCCTGATCTGTCCCGAGCCTCCGTGGTCGCCCTCAGAGGGAGTTCCCTGTAGGAGTGTCTGCAGGATCGTGGGTAGCTAACTGTGCTGAGCTTTGCGGATCTGCAGTGTGTGCCTAAGAGAGAAAACGTAGCCTGTGCACCCTGGGAACCGACTGACCTAATTAGTGTATTCAGACCTCTCATCATGAGGAAAAAAAAAATTCATCTCCACTTACAACAGATGGAGCAAGTGAGAAGTGGAGGGACAGCGCTGGTGTACACACTTCCACGACCACTGTGGATTAACGAGAGGACAAGGCTGATCTTATACAGTCCAAATTATGACTAAGGAAAAAATTTTTAAAAGAGAAAAATGTAACCTTTATTTCAAGCCTAAGTAACTTTCCTAATACTTAGAGACAGAGGTCATCTCAGGCCTACTAATCGGTGTAGGCAACGGTGTTCCTCCATCTTGCAGAATGCTTGCCGGACCCACTGCTAACACATCTGTTAGACATATGGAGCGCCCCTCAAAAACAGCCAGACCAATTTGTCTTCTTTGGGAGGGGGGATACGCACAGCAGGTAGTGGCTTCTTTCCTTACATTTATGCCTTTACTCACTCGGAATGTTTCTGTCTCACGGAATGCATGGCTGTGGGTGGTGAGGATTCAATACTGAATGAAGAAGGAAATAATCTCACCCCTCATGGAGCTTTGGAAGAAGAATGCACAAAGTAGAGTAAAATGCATGGATTCCGGAGTAAATAGACGGAACGGGAGTGAGCAGAAGAGAGAGAGCAAGAGTGCAGGCTTGATCAAAGCGGGTGGGTAGATGTCTAAGCGAGCGATAATTGAACAAAGACTTGAGAGTGATCAGGAAGCCGCCCGTTCGCACCCCTGAGAGAACGAGTGTTCCGAGCTGAACGAAGAGCCAGTGCAGAGGCCCAAGGCGGGAACACGCAGGAGAAAGGAAGGAAACTGAAGAAACTGGTGTGGTTGGGTATGGTGTGCACGCCTGTGATCTCAGCACTCGGAAAGAGGAGGACACAGGTAGAGTGGGAGTTCAAGGCCAGACTGAGCGCCATCGCAAGCCCCTGCCTCAAAAATGCGAGGGCCAGAGGAGTAGCTCAGTAGTAGAGGACCTGCCGGGCATGAGCAAGACCCTGGGCTCCTTAGCCAGCACCACGAAAAAGAGAATAAGAATACAAATAAGAAGGATAAGAATAAGAGGAGGAGGTAGGAGGAAGGAGAAGGGAAGAGGAAGAGGAAGCAGAAGAAGATGAAGAGGAAGAAAAGGAGGAAAAGAAGACGATGGTGGTGTAGACAGGATGCGGTGAACACCCAAGAGTGAGTTCTCATAGGTTAAGGAAGATATGAGCAAGAGTGGGTTCACAGACTGAATAGATGATTCCAAGGAACGTGAGTGACGTCCAGGGCCTTCCGTGTATGCTGTAGAAGTGGGCTATGAATTCTGTAGATTAAAGATGAGATTTGGTCAGTCTGTAGCCATTGGTCCACCCGAAGCGCACTAGGATGAGTCCTCAAAGGCTAAGTGCTGAAATGGGTGTGGGGAACAAGCCTGCCTGTGTATCTGCAAGGGACAGCCTCGTTCGCAGCCAAGACTGCTCATCAGGAGAGATCGAGTTAACAGACAATGCGAATCCCCGCCCCACCCCAAAGAGAAGCAGCAGGAACTGTGGGAATAGTTACAGTTGGTGCAAGTATAGCAGAGTCATAACCGTGGTATTGATTAATATTATATCAAAATATATTTGTATCAAAATATACATTTCAGAAAATCTGTTATATTAGAATGATGATCTTATAATTTACTTTAAGTGTAACAGAATAATCAATTATATATATGTAATATATATGTTTTATATATTTATATGTATACACACACACACACACACACACACACACACACACATATATTCACCACTCTACCTGAGAGAATGAAGCTGAGAAATGAGAGCTAAAGTTTCTTGTGATAGCCGACTTTTTTCAGTCTCACACAATTTATACTCTGAGGGTTAAACAAGGGTTTAAACATGAGTAATATTCTCATGAGTCCATGCTGTCTACAATCCCAAGGGTAAAATGCACGGGGCAAAAAACCGTATTTTTTCATAGAGGCATAAAAAGGATACTTTAAACATTTAATTGAAAAACAGCAGCAAACAATAGTGACTCTCTGAAGTAGACTCACGCCTATCCACTCCTCCCGGGAGGAGCACAAACCCACATTCCAAGAACAATTCCATGTTTAAAGAAACTGAGCTCACGAGACTCTTGGTTTCCTGGCGTGTTCTCACAGGCCCTCAGAATTCTCACACGACTCCATCCCTGGGCCATGCTCCAACAGTATATGGCTCTAACTATTAAAGGAACTCAGGCTGATATTCATAAAGTTGGTCTATCTGAGCTGCCTTGGCGTTTTAGAAGACTCTGTCAATCAGATATTTTAACTCTGCAGTAAACAGAATGCATTAAGATTATAAACAAGGGTCGTGGTGTGTGAATGTGTCCGACTGCAGGATCTGTAAGTAAGAAACAACCCGTTACTCCACCCCTTCCCCACTCCCCACCCCCACACCCCCACACCCCCCGAAGTGTCCTGAGTGTCCTGAAGCAGAACGGTAACAAACAAACAAGACCTTTCGTGGTTTCTCCGCATCAGCTGCAAGCAACCCTTATCATGTCTAATGCCCTTGTCTCTGGGGAGTGGGCTCTCGAACTCCACTTTCTCTGGAATTCCCTTTCTGCCCTGGTCTCCACTCAACCTTCGGTTGCAGCAAGCATTTCGATCCAAATTGCTCTGTAGTAAAACATGTTTTAGCCGGGCAGTGGTGGTGCACGCCGTTAGTTCAAGCACTTGGGAGGTAGAGGCAGGCGGATTTCTGAGTTTGAGGCCAGCCTGATCTACAGAGTGAGTTCCAGGACAGCCAGGGCTACACAGGAAACCCTGTCTTGGAAAAAACAAAACAAAACAACAACAAAACAAAACAAAACAAAACAAAAAAAAAAACACACCAAACCAAAACTAAACAAAATCAAAAACTGTAAGATCCGAAAGAAAAAACGGGGGTACTCCTGTACCCCATGCCTCGGAAACCGGCACCCTGAAACACTCACGAGAGACAGACCTGATGCAATTTGCAAGAGGATTTTAATATCCAGAGCTCTGGGGGGTTACAGCCTCCCCACGCAGGGTAAAAGAAGTGAGCCCGCCCGAGCTGGCTCGTATAGGCTTCTACAAGCTTACCACAAGCTTCTAAGCCAATCAGTTCAAACCATCCGAACCCGCGCTCTGATAACCTATCAGCCTCTCACAGAGGCCGGAAGAACTAGTTAAGTCATTTCCACTTACGTGGCCACCACGCGCAGGGTCGCGCCCACCCTCCCCCACTGGCGTTGGGGACCCAAGTGCCCCCCCCACGTGCCCAGGCACAGGGGATTCCTAGCTTACAACTTTATCCTTTCAAAACAAACAAACAAAAACCAAACCTGTTTCAGGGGTCTGGGGATGTAACTCCGCTGGAGAGTCCTGCACAGCATGGAGAGCATTGCTCCCAGGGTGGGGGGTGGGGGTGGGGGTGGGGATCCAGCCGCTCTGGGTCCCTCTGATAGATCTGCAATGGGATCGCATTCTCCTTCCTGCTCTTGGGCTTTCTCTGTGGGTAACTGAGGCTCCGCCATGCTGGAACTCGGCCCAGGCAGAGTCGCTCGGCTCTGAGATCGAATCTCTTCTAGAGCAATTGCTTTCCCACTATGCATCCTGTTTTCTGAACAGGAAATTTATCAATGTATGGCCAAAAAACTGTACCTTGGGTGATTAAAAACAGCTTATGTGAGGTTGAGGAAGCAGCAATTAGAGGACAGTGTTCACTCTCCTGAATTATTAGATAATCCCTTTGCCCCACAGGCAGCGGTGCGCAAGCCACCTCCAAAAGTCTTGAAAGTTACATCTTAGTGTGCTTTGTGAATTTCTTGTTCAAAGCGGAGCCACGGGTGTGATAAGTCACTTATTTTGCTAGTACTTCAGATCCTCGTTTGAGTGACATTTTGGAGTCTTTAGGATTTGTTTGTTTCCTTCCGCAAAGCTGTTTTCCCCCAAACACAGGAAGAAGGATTGTAGAAGCCACAGGACACAGCAGCTTGGAGGATTGTAAGGGTAATGCGCATGCCCAGCCTCCCGCGTTCTTTGGGTGCTGGGGAGGTTATGCCCTTTGATGAGGGGCCATGCTTCTGCTAGAATCCGAAGGAGGCAGCAAATGGAGGGAACTCTCCTATTATTCACACAAGTGACAAAACCCAAGGTTTCCAAATGCCACTTCTAGCTGTTTAGACGTGCACTGAGCTATAGAGATCTTGGGGCTGCTTAATTTGTGTATGCGATGTTTTTATTTATTTGCAAGATTTTTTAAATAATGAACTATATAAAAATCAAAGGTTTTTTTAATTTAAGAAAGAAAACTCCAAGGGCCACGTGTATATCAACCGTTAAATACTGTCAAAATCTTGAGGTTTGTTTTTTTTTTTTAACAAAAGGTTTAAGAACATTTTCTTAAACGAAAAGTTTTGAATTTAGTGTTTTTAATCTATGCATTTAAAAAAAATCAGGAACACACAACATAGCCCGAGCTTGCCTAGAACTCATTAGGTAGACCAGGCTAGCCTCAAACTCACAGAAATCCCTCTAAATCCACCTGCCTTTGCTTCCTGACTGCTGGGATTAAAGGTCCCACTGCACCCAACTGAAGGAGCCCCTGAGTCGTCTGTATCTCCGTGAACCATCTGTGTTTTATCCTGGGGAAAGGACATTTCTTCTACCCAAAGCCCCAGAGACCTTCCTGCCTCTACTCACAGCTCTCCCAGCCCACGTTGTTCATATTGCGATGGAAGTACGCTAGGATGGAGCACAGAATGTCACTTTTTAAATGTTTGTTTAGAATTTTCTACTGCACTGGGGAATGTCCAAAGGCAAGTCCTCTTTAGCCGTGCGAGAGGTTATTATGAGACACGGAATATAAACATTATGTGATGATTAACTGTCATTAGCCACCTGTCCAGATATCACTAAACTTGCCTAACAAGCACATTTTTCCCCCTTGGCATTTTCAAAACACCCTTGACATTGAAATCCGTGTTCATAGCCCTAAGACCTAGTTGTCGGGCAGAAATTTGTTTTGAATCACTTTTGAAATCATTTATGTATTTATCACTCTGTGTGTGTGTGTGTGTGTGTGTGTGTGTGTGTGTGTGTGTCTAAGCCAGTGGTTCTCAACTTGTGGTTTGTGACCCCTTTAGGGTCAAATGACCCTTTCATGAGATATTTCCATTATGATTCATAACAGTAGAAAATTACACTTATGAAGTAGCAAAGAAAATAATTTTAGGGTTGGGGGGGTCACCACAACATGAGGAACTATATCAAAAGGTAACAGCATTAGGAAGGCTGAGAACCATTCCTCTGGGCACAGATGTGGTGATTGGAGAGCAACTTGTGGACGCCCTTTCTCTCCCTCCACCACTGGATTCCTGTGATAGAAGTCAGCTCATTAGGCTTAGCAACAAACCATCCTGCTTGCCCACAAAAACTTGTTTGTTTTTTTTCCTAATTAGGCAAGATGTTTGATCCTTGAGAGCCCAGACTGTAGACGACTTGGTATTAAGTTCATGTTCTTTTCCTTAAGAGTTACCTACAGATTATCTAAAAGTTGCATAATTCTGTCCTGTAGAGAGTGAGAGCACATCTTTTTTTTATTGCTAAGGGGTAAAAAGCAGTAAGTTTTGCTAGCCAGTTCATTGAGGGTCCACACAGGCAAGAGACAATTTTCAGTGCAGAGAGCTGTGTACTTTGTGGAAGCTTCCTTTAATCTGGGACAAATAGGGTCCTTCGTCCTTGTGTTAAGGACTCTACTTGGGTTGACTCCTCTGGGTCTCGTGACTGAAACAGCTCAGTGGGAAAAGAGGGGGTGGCAACAAGGACAACGAAAACAAAACAAAACAAAACAAAACAAAAATATGTCTCAGAGCTTGATATAGCGAGCCAGGGAGGGGCCGAGCGAGCTGGAGCTGGAAGAGAGATACGGAAAATAAACACAATTCTGAGCCCTCAGCACTATAATTATTTAAGTCGAGATAAACGTGAAGGTGAAGGTCCCATTTACCTCCCAGGGGTCACGTGTGATGACCTCAAGCCTTCCACCCACGCACTCTCAGCCGCCCCAGGTCCCGTTGAGTGCCGAGCAGCGCTCATTATAGAGACCTGGGTCAGAGCGTTCCAAAGGCCGATAGATGCCTGAATTCGCTTGGCATTCTTATTTTGCTTTGCTGAACTCACGCTTTCTCTTCTGCATGCGCCATTGATTTAAGACTCGTTTTTTTTTGCTTTCCGCTACTGCCCGGGTTCTCATGGTGGTCTCACTCTGCATTCTCTGATTCACTTCTCCTACTACTTAAATCTGAGACCCGAGAAAAGTTTCCAAAGACCTTTCTTGCCTGTCATAGCCACTGGTAGATGACACTGGGTAGTCCATCTGGGTTGCAGTTATCAAACGACTCTGTAATAAAACTCTGTGAGGAGAGATGGTCAGGCGTTGCAGTCACCTTGCAATCTCGTAACACTTTCTCTACGAGCCTTCTAAACTTGGCCTGGTTTGAAACTCGGGCGCTGTTTTTACAGTTACGTTAGGCGCCGTGTAGAAAGCCACCAAGGCAGATATGATTGCGTGTACCTACGATCTCAGCACGTGGAAGGCCGAGCAGGACGATTGCTGACAGTGAGGCTAGCCTGGGCTACAGAGTACACTGTTTCAAGGCTGGAAAAGTCACTGGCTTTGAGATGTTTTAATGTGTTTGTGACACAAGTATTGCTTTGTGTCGGCAACAGTCAGGCCGCTAGGACCATCCAGATCTGTTTGGTTTTTACTGCCATTAGGAAAGCTGGTATCCGAGAGCAGCTCCAAAAGGCACTGACGGTAGAGCCTCATGCCCACACGCGATAATTCCTGTTTTTGTTCTCATAACAGTTTATTTTGACTATAGTATTTCACGACCAGGGTTGTTTGAAAAATAACACACTGGATTCAGTTGGTCAAAGTGTTCAGAGGTCTGCTGTGTTCTCACCGACAGGACCTTGTAGGTTCTGTGGCTCGGATTTTATTCCATGTGATTGGGGAACTATGTTTTCTTTTCAAAATGTTCACATAATTTATGCCATTTCATTTCTAGTTGTAGAGCCTAGAGTAACTTTTCTTCCTAGATACTTCACGCCAAGTTGTCTACCCTGCACAAAGTTCACCAGCTGGGCATAACTCCCAGGAGTTCTGGGTATGGTCAGCCCCACCTAACCCACAGGGATGTAGGTAGATCAATGGTTTATCCAAGGAAAAGTTGTCATAAACAGGGGAAATGTTCCATATAGAATGCCAAGGCGTGTTTCTTCTTCTTCTTCTTCTTCTTCTTCTTCTTCTTCTTCTTCTTCTTCTTCTTCTTCTTCCTCTTCTTCTAAACATAAAATATCTTTGATCTTGTTTTCCCCTCCACCTCCCCCCACCTCGTCCTCACCTTTCTCCACACCTACTGGCTCCCTGTTAGATGTCATTATTATGTCTAAAGAAGAGAAATAAGGTGTTATAGGCGCACTGTGCTCCGACTTGGGATTCTGGGTCATGTTGGGGCACATACAAAGGATATTCAGTGATATTGATATATCACTGAAGGATCTTTGCTCTGGGTGTACCGTATTCCAGAGCTGGAGAGCTGATGGCCCAGGGCCTCTGCAGGGGTAATTAATTTCATTAGGCCCCATGAGCCTTCCACAAGAAGATTTCTTTAAATGACTTAGGAAGACATTCTATAAGAGATGATGCACACCCTAAAAGGGAGATTTGGAATTTTATGTTATAAAAACAATGCTGTCCTATAGATATATAATATATGAAATTTAAAATCATCAAGGAGGCATGGCTTTTAAAAAAAATTAAAAGGCTGGGCGGTGGTGGCGCATGTCTTTAATCCCAGCACTTGGGAGGTGGAGGCAGGTAGATTTCTGAGTTCGAGGCCAGCCTGGTCTACAGAGTGAGTTCCAGGACATCCAGGGCTATACAGAGAAACCCTGTCTCAAAACAAAAACAAAAACAAAAACAAAAAAATTAAAAGCATCAAGTTAATCGAAATTAATATGTTTTACTTAACTGATATACAATACAATTTCAGCATGTAATAGGTATAAAATTGATTAGTGAATCCCCCCCCCATCAAATCTTCAGTCTAAGCTCTGTTTTAACCTTCTAGCCAATTCTGACTTGGACTAGGCAGTTTTCAAGAGTTAGCTAGCCATACCTTTCTAGTAGCAAGGCCAGCCCAGGAGGCAGCCTTCGCCCAATTACAATCTCCTGAGAGCAACTGTGTAGACCTTCCTCCGTCTCAGACCGCAGTGTCTATGGGTCTTGCTTAGGAGGAAGGATCACACATTGCTACTCCTTTCTCAAAGCAAGTCATTAAAGGTCAGGTTGAAGTTCAGATTTCAGAGTTGCCGTGTGTGTGTGTGTGTGTGTGTGTGTGTGTGTCTGTATCTCTGTGTGTCTGTATCTCTGTATGTTTGCCTGTGTGTGTGTATGTGTGTGTGTGTCTGTATCTCTGTGTGTACCTGTGTGTGTCTGTGTGTCTTATAAGTCTCATATCTCCCCATACTTTTTATATACTATTTTTAGGTGTCTTGAATGAGTTTAATACCACTTGCCCTATTTTCTTTGCTAGAATTTGGTAGCCTAACCCTACCTGTGATTTGAGCCAATTTTTAAATGTGGGCTCTGGCAATCTTTGCTTGTAAACTTGTGCTACTGTTTTCCTGGATGGCATTTAAAAATCTCTTAAGGAAGAAGAGAAAATCATCTGCTCCCAAACAGGAGCCAGTTTGCTTTTTAGCCTCACGATTGATAAGATCATTTAATGAGGCGATAAACCGCACAGAGCCAGGCGATGCATTGTTCCTCTGTAGGAGAGTTAGACTCCTCACAAAGTCACCCATTCTCCATATTTTTCCCCCGATAAATATCTTGATCATGAGCATTATAATGTCAAAATTATATTTTAGTTTTATCATATTATCATAATATTAAGATCTTAAATAAAAACATCTAGGTAATGCATTATAGTTTATAAGTGCATTTAATAGCTGTTGTCTTTTTTGTTCCTAAATCTCTGATTATAACAGAGAGTGACCATTCGGCATACAGACAGACATTAATGGCAGTTTTATAAGAAAACAGAAGTTCCTTTTGCTACAGTTATTGTGCCTTTTGGAAACGCTTACCAAGATTGTTAATAATTTACCGCCCCAGTATTGATACCTGATACCTGTGAGATATACCTGTTCCTGCTGCCTTATCCACTTCCCATGGTGGCGGGGCAAGTCACCACAAGCTTATCTATTAGCTATAAACTAAGGTCATTATCTCAGAGTTCAATCAGAAGCAGGATGTACTCAGTGCTCTGTTCAAGATCTAGCAGAGATAAAATTAAGATCTATCTCCACTTAGGCTGGCATCTAATTTAAGACTTAGATCTCTCTCTCTCTCCCCCCACCCCTCAATTTTTTTCAATGCTGGGTTGAATCTGGGCCTTGCACATGCAAAACATTCCCTATATTACACTATATCCTCAACTCTGGACTTTGCTTATTAAGACACAGATGTCTTTCGTCCCAGCACTCAGGAGGCAGATGCAGACAGATTCGCATGAGTGCGAAGCCAGTCTGGTCTACAAAGTGAGTTCCAATTTAGCCAGGGTTGCACAGAACAACCCTGTCTCAAAGAACAGAACAAAAACGTAAATAAAAGGCAGGCGCTCACTGAGCTGCTGGAGCCAGCCTAAACTCGCTCTGACCTAGGCAGGCTGTGACCCTTCCGACCGACTCAGCCTTCCCAGGGGCTGGGATCCCTCACGATGATACCATAGCTAGTTTGACGTTATCTTTCAGGTATATGTGATCATTGGCTGAGTTCATTTCCTCCCAGCTGTCAAAATTAAATATCTGCCATTTTGAAGCCAAACCCCCTTTACCTTAAATCTCCTCTCAGAAAGGGTCCATTTCCTCTTTCGGATTCTCCCATAAACTCGGACCCTTTTATCAATGGAAAGGAAATGATTTAAGACTTAATTACACCCCCTTTAGTCCTGTACCCCAACAGGAAGTGGAGATGTGAGCGCCATCTTGAATTCTCCCCGTCAAGAGCTTCACTTGCTCAGAACAATCTCTCTGCTGATGGTTGTTCCTTGTTGGAGTTCCGTCTTGCTGGGGGCTGTCTGAACAGATCAAAGCCAAGCATCCCTGTAGTGGGGCTTCAGGGGAGGAGTCAGAGGAAGAGACGGAACTTGACCTTTCAGATGAGCTGTAGGAACAAGGTATTTGGGAATTGCTAGGTGAGGTACAGGGTGCTTTCTCCCCGGGGCCAGTCCTTTGCCGTGGTTGTGCGAACTTCTCCCGAAGGTGAGTCTTGAACCCATGTCTCCAGCCCATCCAACAGCTCTCTTTACTGGTTTTTGTTGTTGTTGTTGTTGTTTTGTTTGTTTGTTTGTTTTTTGGTTTTTTTGACACAGGGTTTCTCTGTGTAGTCCCGACTGTCCTGGAACTCACTCTGTACACCAGGCTGGCCTCGAACTCAGAAATCCACCTGCCTCTGCCTCCCAAGTGCTGGGATTACAGGCATGCGCCACCACGCCCGGCACCTCTTTACTATTTTTATATTTACTGTTTCTCAATAAATCAAAAATGGCTAGGGCAGATGTGGCATTTTCAGAATAGGCCCAATTACACACGGTCTAATATTCTTTGGAGGAATTAATATCTTTCTAATAAGATGGAACTCAATTAATTGTTCCCTGGTGATAAAAATTAATGTCTGTGTCGCTAGACAGGGCTTTGTGTACATTCATCTTCTATCGTCACCTTATTTCCATTGTCCAGTACATGATTAGCTGAAACGATTTTTAAAAATATAGCCAGTATCAAAATAACCGTTTCTGAATTTTGTGCCTTAAATATCATTGGGATGAGATTTCTCTCTATTCATGTTGCTTCCCTTCCTTGATTTGCACTGATACTGAGAAAGAAATATTGGCAAAGAAATAAGTATCACTCACTTTTGTGATGCCCAGAATTGCTATTGAGCTTGAGATATTAAAAATCAAAAGTGCGGGCTGGAGAGAAGGCTCAGCAGTTAAGAGCACTGACTGCTCTTCCAGAGGTGCTGAGTTCAAATCCCAGCATCCACACGGTGGCTCACAACCATCCGTAATGAGATCTGATGCCCTCTTCTGGGGTGTCTGAAGACAGCTACAGTGTACTTACATATAATAAATCAATAAATCTTTAAAAATAAAAAGTGATTCTAGTTTTAATAACCAGACTCTAGTATTAAAATGTTTCTCCTATTAAAGTGTTTTGCCTTTTTAATTTTTTGTTTTGATTTTTGTTTTTGGTCAAGGAGATTATTGCTCTTGCTGTCAAGTACTCTCTCAGAGCACTGCAAAAGTAACAAATATTATCATTTGTTGGGAGGGGTAAGAGATGGTTGGTATCACAGACACACAGTCTATGCCAGGACTTAGAGGTGACCTGGCTCCCTGGCCATGACAGTGAGCTGATATATTGGTCTTAGCATATCTCAAGCATCTGAAATTGGATCCACTATCTCTTAATTAATTAAGTTGCTGATCTATGGTTTCTTTTTAAACTAAGCACAAGGTTAACTGAATCATTCAGAGTTTATTTCATCCTAAGCATTAAGACGGTTGGAGAACCACTGCTGTAAACCACTTAGAAGTAGCCAAACCAGAAGAAGAAGCTTAAAATCTGGGGCATTATCTATTATAGCAACTATCATTACCTTTATTCAGTAAACTTATTTAAGTGCTGGGCAGACAAAAGTAGCAGCTATCCACCACAACAGCCACTCTAAGGATCTACTGAACACCTTTGCATCTATCTGTATACAAACCATCTACTGGGTCTGTGGAACCTTAAATAATGCCTCCGTGCCCTAATCTCTGATGCCCAGGTATTACTTTTCAGGCTGAACGGCTAGAAGTAGAGAAATAGAAAATATGAGAAATTGAGATAGCGAAATCTTCCCAGGAAAAAAAGTATGATTGATGTAAAATCTCCAGATGTAACAGCAAGCTTTAGAAGTACTTACAAACCTCCCATGGATAGGAGGACAGAATTTGAGACTATGTGCCACATGAGCTTTGACTAGCTAGGACGATGATGGGTCTGGAGAACTACTGTAAGCTCAGGCTTTTTACAGCTAACAATGGACCATCACTGAAGGGTAGAAAATGAAGAGACTGGGTTTAAATGTGGTACTGCTTTTCTTGTTGCTGTGACCAAGTACCTGATAAAAGGCTAGGAGAGAAGTATTTGTTTTGGCTTATGGCTTGACAGGGCAATAGTCCCATTCCTGATGGGATCAGGAATCAGAGTACCGGGAAGGCTGGGTTGGTATTCACAAGTCCTTTTCCATTTATGTCAGTCTACAGGGTAGTGCCCCCACATTGAGGATTCGACTCCCCACATTCACAGTGGCTTTCAACTTCTAGTTAAATCTCTCTGGAAACACCTTTGCACATGTGTTGCCCAGATGGTTCCAAATCCAATTGAGTTGACAATGAAGGCTATCAAGGATGACATATATATATACATATATATGTGTATATATACATATATATGTGGATATATTATAACAGAAGGGATAGAGTCAAGTATGGTGGTTTTTACCTATGATCCTAATACTTGGGAGTCTGAGGTAGGTGGGTCACTATGACCTCAAGGCCAGCCAGGACTACTGAATGTCATGGACTACAACCTGTCTACCATGTCAGCTCTATCTCTAACATAGTAAACAGGTTGCATCCAGCAGCAAGAAAATCGATTACAACACAATTTGTCAGATGACCTCGAATGGCAGTCTAGTGACACAATGTGAAATGCACTGCAGAGACAGCAGGATGCCGAGGTGATCAAGTCCCAACTCAGGCTCTGTTGACTGGATCAGAGACAGACACTACTCTGTGTAGCAAGGGACTATCCCAGGAAGCAGGATCGTGATATGGCTATTGCTTTACTTCAGCCTTATTATGGCTGTCATTATCTTTATTTTGTCACTGTCGGTGACACAGTTCTGACTGAAGGCATATCACAATGCATGTGCCTATTAATGGACTCTCTGTCCGCAAGCGCCACGAGGCGGAAGGACTGCATCTCCGTTCATCAGCTTAGGGGGGCCCTGCACTGGGGTCTGTCCTGAGTTCTTTTACACAAAGCATTGCAGGTTCTCTTTTATGTATGGCCTCTCAAAGCTGCTTCATGGCTCTCGAGGGCTGGAAGAACTCGTGACACTCAGGAGGGACCAGAAGAACTTTTGACCCCCAGCAGGAAGTAGAAGGTCATCCTTGTAGTTGGAAGACGAAAAGCTTCAAAGAGATGATTTGAAACCGGTCCTGCTAGAAGACATCTTGAAAGCAGGACTGTGGTGTGCCCAGTAGAACATAAAGGATCTGCTTAATTGATTTTAACGTCCTTTCTCAAATGACAGACTAGCGGCACAATCCCATATGGAGGAACCAGTTTTCTCATCAAGTCCTAGAGCCTACAACAAGGCCTGGAGCTTGGCTCCTGCTGAAACAGTGTTTATTTCTTTGTGTCAGTCACTGTGTTAAGTTCAGCTATCCTGGTTTTCAGGATGAGAAAACAGGCTTAGACATCCCGAGACTCAGACTCGGATATCCCTGACTACACAGCACACTATTTTCAGAGTTCTATCACAGTGTACTCACCAGTTCTGTGGAACATTCGCCTGATGGTTTCGGGGGGGGGGGGGAGGATGAAAACTACAGGGCTGAAGTTCAAGAGGGCAATTTTGCCTCCTGATGCCCACTTAGCCATCCCTGGCATTTAATTGGCCAGCGACTGTGGTAGGGTGCAGCAGGGTCACTTGGTGAGGCTCCATGATCAAAAGCAACATGGGAAGGAAAGGTTTGGTTTCACCCTGCACTTTCGGTTAACAGTCCATCATTGAGGGAAGTCAGGGCAGGAACCTACAAGCAGGAGCGGATGCAGAGGCTGTGGAGGGATGCTGCTTACTGGCTTGCTCCCCATGACTTGCTCAGTCTGCTGTCTTAGTATCCCAGAACCTCCTGCCCAGGGGTGGCTTAACCCACTGGACTAAGTCCTCCCACACCAATCACTAATTTAAAACACGTCCCACGGGTTGACTGACAGGCCACTCTGAGAGAGGCATTTCCTCAACTGTGGTCCGCTCTTCTCAAATAACTCAAAACACAGGACAGGTGGTGACGTTCAAATCGATGAAGAATAGATATGTTGACAGTGACCCACCACACATACACTCTAGCATCTTGTAAAGACCATAACCTGTTAAGTATAACACACTGTTATTTTCAGATTTATCTTCCTTATGTAATTCTACTTATTCTTTTAAATGCCCATCAGACTGGGTACCTAATCGTACCAAAGACTCTCCTGTGGAGTTAAAATCTCACTGCTTTTGGTCATTGGAAGCGAAGAGTCTGCCCTCTGGTGATCCACTAATCATTACTCGCATGGAGAAAGGCTCTCTTGCAGCCTATTTTTTTACACATGGATATGTGGCTTGACCAAAACATTACTTTCGAAAGTCTGAACTTTCCTACTGTTTTGAGAAATGGGAACTCTCTGCTAATATTCATAGTATCCATTGGCTGGAGCTGACTGAGCCAGGAAGCAGTAGCTCCTGCTTCTCCATGGACTTGGCTATTCTTTACCTCCCTGACACTGAATATCCGCAGCCATTTGAGACCGGACCAGTGTGTTTGTTGGTGAGAAGTATTTCGTTACTGAGCACATGATGGGAATCTAAAAATAAGAGAGCTGTGTGGTTATCCCCTCATAACACCTGCTTCGTGTATTCGCATCGTCTCTCAGGTCCCGAAAGCACTCAGTCTGTGACTCATGGAGTAAGGGTGGGGGGATGGGGAAAGGTCACAAGAGAAGGGGAAGCGTGCCCTAGAAAGATACAAAAAGTAGCAAATCCGTGAGACTAAAATACTAAAACGTCAGGGGTCAAGAACATCCAGCACAGGCCGAGTGGATCTTTAAAGACAAAGGAATATGTGAATCTAATTAGCAAAATCTGCCAAGGAAGATTCTGATCTCTTCAGATGATTCATCTGTGTCTGAGCCCTGCTGCTGACAGGAAGAAACACAAGTCAAGGACTGAAAGGATTTGAGAGGGCATGGGAGGGGAGAGGGAGAGGGAGGGGAAGGGGGAGAGGGGAGGGGGAGAAGGAAAGGAGAAGGAGAGGGGAGAGGGGAAAGGAAAGGGGAAAGGAGAGGGGAGAGGGAAGACAGACGGGGGGGGGAGAGAGAGAGAGAGAGAGAGAGAGAGAGAGAGAGAGAGAGAGAGAGAGAGCTGTTACTCTCATCTAGAACAATGAGTCCATGGGACATGGCTGTAGTGGACTCTTTATCTTAAGAGGCAGCTGGGACCAAGCAGTCTAGTGTGAGTTTAGCCACCCACTGGAAGACCTCAAATTAGTTTTCACTGGTGGGTCCAGCTGGCTTTCTTCCTAAGTTCAAATGCGACATGAATCAGGGTACATGGTAACTCATACTTTTAGTCCCAGAATTCAGGAAGCCAGAACTGGAGGATTTCTATAAAATCTAGGGCAGCTTAATAGGCTACAGCCCTGACACTCACAGACAAGCATAACCCAAACAATCAAACAAATGTGGAGTGTGACAATATTCTTTTTTGTTCCAAGACAGGGTTTGATTATGTAGCTCTGGCTGTCCCAGAGCCCAATATATAGACCAGGTTGGCCTCAAACTCAGAGATCTACCTGTCTCGGCTTTCTAAGTGCTGGGATTACTCAGCTATGACAAGATTCTTAAACTTCTTCTTAAGAAGTCTTGGCTATTGCTACTCCTCGTAAATCATTAGAGTAGATAAGTCTTAGTTGGGCCTGCTAGTAGAAAACACCACAGGCTAGGCAGCTTATAGAAAATAGTGCCGGGCGGTGGTGGCGCACGCGTAGTTAATCTTTCTTAGTTCTGGGTACTGAAGTCTAAAATCAATAGCTTGAGAAGATTTGGCAAGCAGTTGTTTATTGGCTCTTAGTTGGTGCCTTCTTTCTGGGTTCCAGTATGGCAGAGTTGGGAAGAAATCTTTTAATTGGGTCTTTTATCATCATCATCATCATCATCATCATCATCATCATCATATTAGAAAAACCTTGCTTTTTTCTTTCTGGTGCTGGTATTCGAACCTAGTGTTTTGCACACACTAACAGTCTACTACTCTCTCTTGGCCGAAGACTTGGATTTTATTTTATATTATTTTATTTTAAAATAAGGCCACTAGTCTCTTTCCTAGGAACTCCGTTTTTGTGCCCTATTCATTCTTCAACTCCCTGCCTCTTTCTTCCATCACCCTGGGCATCAGGGTGTCAGTGGCCACGTTTTAGGGGAGTAACCACAGAGGCCGACAGCCTCTCATTAACCCTGGACAGGGATGTCACGTACATTCGGCCTCCCCCACAGCTGCCCCCACAGGGCTGGCAAGCACAGCTCACTGGAGAACACTGGAGCTGCTAAGTTTTAACTGCATCATGGGGGGAGGGGAAAAAAGTAAAAGAGTTACTCAAGAGTTAACAACCGAAGGTCAAATTAGACGATTTGATAAAAAGAACCCAAATAAGCCTGATGCAATTTCCACTAAAATGCCGAACTCTTCTTGCCCCAGACTAAAAATAATTTTGAAAAGGATCTCAACCTTCCCAGGAATCTGTTGGGTTTAATAATAAAGAAAGAAGAGGAAACAAAGAGAAAAGATAGACGAAGATCCTTGCTTAAGTGTCTTTCCCGGGAGGGGAGGAGTCTTGACTTCTCCTTGGTTCCGTCAGTTCCCTGGGAGGGCAGGAGCTGCCGCACCTCTGCTGCTCTTCGGTCAGGAAAGGAGCACAAAGGGCTTGCAGCCCCGCTGCGCCTGCGTCCCAAACGCCACGGCCCACGTTTATTCTTCATTTGTCATGGTTTTTCATGTCTTACCGTGTTAGCAAATCAGAATGAGGGCTTATTTTAAACTCTTCACCGACGGATGAAAAAGTCTAATTCTTAGACTGTAGATAAAGGCAAAGGTACTATATATATATATATATATATATATATATATATACATATACATACATACATATATATGTATATATATATATATATATATATTTGGTTTTTCGAGACAGGGTTTCTCTGTGTAGCCCCGGCTGTCCTGGAACTCACTCTGTAGACCAGGCTGGCCTCGAACTCAGAAATCTACCTGCCTCTGCCTCCCAAGTGCTGGGATTAAAGGCGTGCGCCACCACCGCCCGGCTGGTACTAAAATATAATAAGAATAACTTTGCCCAGAATAAATATGCATGGAACATCCTGTGTATAAAATAGCTAGGATCAATCAACACCCCTAAACCTAAGATTTTACAATGACTGAAATAATAGACAATAGTATAGATATAACAGGTACAAGAAAACTTGATTTTCCTGCAGAGATATTATAAAGTAATGAAAAGGATATAACCAACATGATATTTAAGAGGAAAATATAGACTAGCTTATGAGTCTAAAGAGCGTCTGTCTGCTGCTCCCAGTTCACCAATAGATTTCCCCGATTCTATGCAAGGAGGCCCACACTGAGTAGTTGTCAATCTTTTCCATATAAAACATGAAAATGGGAGATCCTTGGGAGGACCCAGAAGATGCACGATTTTTATTTCTAAACCATGCAGAACCATTCACAGAAATAGGAACAAATATCTGGACACAGAACAGACTGGACAGATTGGAAGATAAAAGAAAAATAACCATCATTATCTTTCAAGATCCCTTTCTGTTTCAAATGGCTAGACTTTATTTCTGTTGTTTGCAATAACATCTTGATTGATCAGTTGCCCAGATGAACTTAACTCGTGCAAAAAAACAATTTTACAGATCTCACGGTGTATGTCCTAGATGTTATGGACATAGAAATAACCATGATCCCCGATATGTTTGTCCTTACGGAGTGACATTTCAGTAAGAAATGCAAGCACGATAGAAGAAATGTAAATTAATAAAACAATGTCAGTTGTCAAAAACAGAACCAGCAACAGGCCAGTGCGAAGAGGGGAGGAAGTGGGGCTGGATGGCTTTGCATGGCCAGGTTAGGAGGGCTCTCTGCAAAGACGCTAGGTGAGACCTGCGTGTGAGAAAGAAGGCAGCCCCGGGAAGGTCTCTTCCCTGTGGGAAGAGATTTGTGTTCCAACAGTTTAAAGGACCGATGTACTCTCTCAGGGTGTGGGAAAGGTCGGTAGTTGTAGATGGAGTCAGAGCGGGACATATGTAGCTTTTGCCAGCCATGAAAATAACCCAGATTCTCTCCAGGGATTACCAGTAGCCACTTGGGAGTTGTAAGAAAAGGAAGGAAACCAATTCGCATGTAGAAAGAACCTCTTGGAGGTTTGTGGAGCTACATCCTGAGAGAACAGAGTAGAAGCCGGTCGCACCGTTGGCTGTGAGTGGCAGCGGCCCGGGGGACCTGGAATGGACACTAGGGTCCTTCTACAGGACTTTTTGTCTCGGCTAACTCAGATGGGGAAGCCCAGCAGAGGCAGATTGCTGAAAGCAGCTCATCTTGTCCTTCAGCAAAGAACAGTTCATATTAATTCAAGGGCACTGGGCGCCAGGGCCGCCATGATAATGCTTGAATAAACACTTCCATTTCCAAGCAATTGAGAAGGTCAGTGCAGTATTCTTTGTTCAATTTTCTGTAATTTTCCATTCCATTCAGCTGAAATAAGCAAGCAAGCAAATATTACTGCTCAATTTTTTTTTTTTTAAGCTCTGCACTAGCGGGGGAATTGTAGTGCCCCGAGAAACACAATTCATTTTCCTCACGCTGAGCTGTTTTCTTCGTTAATTCAAGGTTTCCTGACAAAGAATGTTTCCTTGAGATGATTAAGAAAAAAAAAAAAAAGTGCCAACACAAAAAAACCCACCATATAAATAGCTGCCCTAATCTGGACTACATATGCACAAGTGTGCAGCACGGTTTGTGTATATTTAAACAAGCTGATATTTTGGAAACACGTGCATGGTGTTCACTCACGTTCTTCATAATAAGGCCAGTAAAACCAACCAAAGTTATCAACCACAAATATTGATTATATATCACTATTTATTTGAGCCTGTTAATACCTCCGTGAAACTACTCCTAATCTTGAATGAGGGAAGAACAACAGCTTAAGCAGTAAGTCTCATGGTGACCTTCAGGACAATAGAGAGTATTTTTGTCCTGTTTAAAGTCCTTAATGGAGAAGCAAATAAGAGAATTAGGAGGTTATCTAATTAATAAATTGGCTGACCTGTATCATCTCCGCAGATACCTGGTCTCACTTCTAAGAAAAATGATTGGTAAGATCGGCGCACTTAAACATGATGGACAGACTTAAGTGTCATCCGACACGCCCGGTCCTGTGCTGGCTAGCCAGAAAGTGCCCTTGCGTGATACCTATTTATATATTCTTGCTATCTGATACCATGGCTCTGACTTCTTTCTGTCTTGCTATTCGTGGCTAGAGCACTCCCAAAAAGCTTTCTTTAAGCCCTCTCTTCCTTTGCCCCTGACTCACAGCGTTCCTAAGACTAAGCCATGCCTGCGTTCTTTTTATCATTTCCTCCCAGGGCCCAGGGCTCTGCTCTGGGATGCTAACTTAGGATCCCGAGGAGGTGCTAGGAAACATTGTTTGGGGAAGTAGGAGAAACGCTAGAACCATTCATTACGTTTATTTTGATCTCACCTTAAGTCGTTTCTTTGTTTTTCCTTTATAGGGTACATACTATAATTATGACAATACAGGTATAATTTAGCAATAAATAAATGCTTGTATTTGGTAAGTGACCCATTCATTGGGATATGCCAGACATTCAGTGGTTTTGTTGCTGGAAGGTTATTGGGAATGCACTTCAGATCAGCACCTGTGGGGAATCAAAGGGCGGGGCTGCAGCATGGTTCATGATATGTTTAGCAACATCGCTAGACTTCCTGGCATCTGGTAGGTGGAGACTTAAGTCACCACTAAATACCCTATAATACACAGTGTAGCCATCATAATCAGAGATTAACCAGCTCAACTGTGGATAGTGCTGAGTCTGTGGAACTCGGAAAAGGAGAAGCTGGGTGGGGAGTCAGAGGCAAGGCCTGAGACACCGGTGTGGAGTTGGGAAGTTCTTTACAGTGTCTTCCGAGGGCGGCCTGAGACAGGTGGGCCGGCCACTCACTTCCGAATGACCTTGAGAGCGAAGTCTGACCTCAGCAGGGTGGCTCTCTCTGGTCTGCCACAACCCTGAGGGAGACGGAGCTATGAGCAGTCAGCTGCCAGCAGGAGTGGGAACAAGAGAGTGGGGGCTGCCACCCTGCAAAGGCTAGGGAGGGAGGTGGTGAACGGTGACCCACAGTGGCCACGGTGCCAGAGGGATTGGGGACCCGGGACTAGCCTCATTACTCTTTAAACAGCCTTTCTAAGTGTTGTTATTTCTAATTTTAAGCTTTTAAAATCCCCGACACAGGCTCTCATGTCGCCCGACTTGCTGTGCGGCTGGCCTCCTACCTCTACTGATCCTCCTGCCTCTACTTCCCCCGAGCTGAGGTCACAGCTGTGCTCCATCACCTGTGTCCGGGCAGATGCGTGTGAGTACTGGTGGCCATGGCGATGCCAGAGCTTCGGATCCCCTGGAACTGGAGTTGCAGGCGGTCGTGACCCACCTGATGTGGGTGCTAGAAATCACACTTGCTGCTCTGCCAGGACAGCACGAGCTGTTTGTCCCCCGAGCCATTTCTCCAGCCTATGGCATTTACATTTTATGTGTGTGTGTGCTCACATATTCATGCATGTTCCTGTAGGGTGGTTGCATGTGCACATGTGTGTGTGTGTGTGTGTATGTGTGTTCTCACATGTTCATGCATGTTCCTGTAGGGTGGTTGCATTGCACATGCGTGTGTGTGTGTGTGTGTGTGTGTTCTCACATGTTCATGCATGTTCCTGTAGGGTGGTTGCATGTGCACATGCGTGTGTGTGTGTGTGTGTGTGTGTGTGTGTGTGTGTGTGTATTAGAGATCAACTTTGGGTGTCATTCTTCGAGAGTTGTCCATCATGATATTTGAGACAGGCTCTCTCACTGGCTGGCTGGCCAGAGAGTCCCAGGGATGTTCTGTTTCTAGCTTCCCAGCACTGGTTAACAAGCATGCACCCCGTGCCTGATTTTTTTTTCATGGGTTCTGGATCAAATTCCGTTTCTTGTGCTCATTCGGCAATACCAACCAATCTGTCTCCCCAGACCACTTTATTGGCTTAAGATTTATTTATTTTATGCGTGAGTGCTCTATGTGTATATACACATGCGTGCCACTAGAGGGCATCCAATCCCAGTACAGATGGTTGTGAGCCACCATGTGGTTGCTGGGAATTGAACTCAGGAGCTCTGGAAGAGCAGTCAGTGCTGTTAACTACTGAGACATCTCTCTGGCCCCTTTATTGGATTCTTAATTGACAACAACTCCACATTTATGCAGAATATTATGATGTTTGATATATGTTCATAAAATGATTAAAGGGAGCTGGGCTAACTGAGAAATTATCATCTCGTTGGTGATGAAAACATTTAAATCTATTGACAGCAATTTGGCATCTCCAACGCACCGTGATTTCATTACAGCCATCACGCCACACAATCGATTCCCCCGAAGCTTCCTCCTGCCATCTGTCCTTCAGGGTTTCTTGCCTGCGGGATCCTCTGCCCGATGCCTCATTGTCAGCGGATCTCATCGCTTCTTACAGCAATTCCAGGCGGAAATGAAAGCTTCCACCTCCAACCCACCATCAGCTCGCTGGTGCACGCATTTCAGAACGTTAATCTTCCCTGCACTATGACGCTGTTCCCCTCCGTCTTCCCTGTTCTCAGTCTCCGCCGCGTTCCACCTCTCCTGTGCTCCTGCCGGGGAGCCTTTGTGTTCCAAAACTTCTTGTCGGCGAAAGCACAGGCAGCTACACATGGCACTAGTGGAAGAGTTTACCGGTCACAGTAGGGACTATGAATCCAAAAAATGCCACTTCGTCTCATCTGGTTCGTTTCCCTTTCTCGAAAATGCCGGCTCTGTTCTTATCACAGGCGACAGGCGCCAAGGCATAGCATTTAAGTAGAGCGCCATCGCCTGGCTCCCACCTCACCTTCCGCTTTCTCTCTGGTGCTGTCTCTGGCATCTTCTCCCCATGTGCTCCTCTTTCGCTCGTGACCCCTGGTGGCTTGACCTCTGGTCCCCTTTGCTTCCCTAACTTTGCTCTTCCAGAGCTGCCTAAGACCCTCAAAGATTATCCTTCAAAACGGTATCCTCTTCCATTTGCTCTTTTTGTGGTACTTGAAAGTGAACTGATAAGACTCGTGCCCATTTCCTTTTAAAAAGATTTTCCCCTCTATTAAATAACCCAGAGAGGTACGTGGTTGAGATTTCTTTCTTACAAAGAAAACTGATGTAGCCGTCGCCTGGGGCATGATTAAGAGTATACATCTATATTCTACACACCCTTCATTCTGCTAACTTATGGTAATTGTTCCTTTTTTGAAAAAAAATGTTTATTTTAATTTTATTTTATGTGTATGAGTATTTTGTCTGTTTGTATGTATCTATGTATACCGTGTGCTATCTGAAAGAGGACATCTAACACCCTGGAACCGTGGTTACCTGCAGTTACGGGCAGTTCTAACTGCTGGGATGAACCTGAGTGGGCTATAAGAACAGCCAGTGTTTTTGTTTTTGTTTTTAATTGAATATAATCTTCATTTACATCTCAAAAGCTAAAACCTTTCCCGGTTTCCCCCCTCCCCCAAAACCCCCAGCCTCTCCTTCCACCCCTTGCCTCCAAGTATATGCCCCTCCACCAGACCCACTCCCACCCCCACCCTCAATTTCCCTTTGTTGGGGGCATCTATTGAGCCTTCACCTGACCAAAGACCACTCTTCCCACTGATGCTGGACAAAGCATTCCTCTGTCACATTTTTGGCTGAAACCATGTGTGCCCCTTGGCTGATGGTTTAGTCCCTGGGAGTCCTGGGGCGTCTGGGTGGCCAACATTGTTGTTCTTCCCATGGGGCTGTAAACCCCTTCAGCTCCTCCAGACCATTCTCCATTGGGGTGGTCCTCCTCCACTGGGGATCCCACGCCCAGTCCAATGGTTGGCTGCTAGCATCTGCCTCTGTATTTGTAAGACTCTGGCAGGGCCCCTCCAGAGACAACCATGACATGCTCCTTTTGGTATACACTTCTTGTCATCCGTAATAGTGTCGTGTTTGGTGACTGTTTATAGGATGAATCCCTAGGTGGGCAGACAATGTTCTTAACATCTGAGCCATCTCTCCAACCCTGATTATTCCTTTTGTTTTTCTTTTCTTTTCTTTTTTATAGGCAGTGTTATATCTAATATATTCTTAAATATAATGGTTTCAGTATGCCTGGTTTTAGAAGCTATTTTTGGTCAACATATTTGTGACAATCTTTATTATTGTGAATAAACTGAGGTCAATTTATTTTAGTATTGTATATTATTTTGTTGTATATATGTATATGTGTATATGTGTGTGTAGTATATATATGTATATGTGTGTGCACATGTGCGTGTATGTGTGCGTGTACATATATATGTAGATTATATGTAGATTATATGTAGAGTATATGTAGTGTATATGTAATGTATATGTATATAATGTATATGTATACATTTATTCATTCAACTATTTATACACAGAGATGCTTCTAGCTTTTGCTGATTACAAGTTACATTGGGTTATCTATGTAAACTCCGGGTACATAATTTGGACAAATAGGCGCATGTATTGATTACCTAGGTATAGAAGTGATGACTCATTGGTTCTGGGTTTTGTATACATTTAACCTAGTGTATAGTAGTCTTGGTGCCAACTTACATTGCTGAGAGTCCCCACATCCTGTGCACTTGCAACCATCTGATAATAATTGTCTCAACGTCACCATTTCCATGGCTGTATAATGGTATCACAACTAAGAACTAATTTTGCAGTCTCTGGAGGAAGATGACTATTTCTTGTTGAATTTGGATATCTAATTTTGTGAAGTGTCTGTTTAAGTCTCTTGCTCATCTTTTTAGCATATTGCCTGATTTTTTGCTTACTTATTTTTTTGTTTTTGTTTTTGTTTTTGTTTTTCGAGACAGGGTTTCTCTGTGTCGTTCCGGCTGTCCTGGAACTCACTCTGTAGACCAGGCTGGCCTCGAACTCAGAAATCCGCCTGCCTCTGCCTCCCAAGTGCTGGGATTAAAGGCGTGCACCACCACCGCCCGGCTGCTTACTTATTTTTTTAAAAAATCATTTTTACTTTATACACGTGAGTATTTTGGCCACATGCCTGTAAGTTCCACCATGTGCATGTAATGCCTGTGGAGGCCAGAAGATGCTGTTAGATTCCCTGGAACTGGAGTTATAGACAGTTTTGAATCCCCATGTGGATGCTGAGAACCAAATCCAAGAGCAGTAACTTAACTGCTGAGTGCTCACCCAGCCCTTAGTCTTATTGGTTTGAAGAATTTCAAAATATGTATATCGTATAATCTTTTAATTAGTTATAGACTCTGCAAATATCATCTCCAATGTCTGAATTCTGAAAAATGTCATGATAAAAAGAAGTTTCCAATATGGATATAACCTAAACACATTATCTTTTCTTCCATGGTAAGTTCCTTTCATTTCTCATTTAAGAAATAACCTAGGTTTCCAGGTTTGGTGATGCTCATTGTAATTTTGGGGTTCAGGCAAGCATGAATAGTACTGAGACCTTGTGAATTAAATGGAGGAATGGAAGAGAAGAGAGAAGATGAGAAAGAGGAGAGAAGAAGAGAGAAGACAAAGAATAGAGGAGAGAGAGGAGAAGAAAGAAGAGGAGAGGAAAGAGAGGAGAGGAGGGGAGAGGAGAGGAGGGGAGGGGAGGGAGGATGAGAGTGGAGAGGAGAGGAGAGAGAGGAGAGGAGAGGAGAGGAGAGGAGAGGAGAGGAGAGGAGGGGAGAGGAGGGGAGAGAAGAGGAACTGGTGGGAGAGAAGAAGAGAGAAAGGAAGAGAAGGATGGGAGAGGAAAGGAGAGACCAGGTAAATCAAGGAAAGGAGGGGAAGGGAGGAGAGTTAACAGGAGGGGGAATGGGAGAAGAGGAGAGGAAGAGAGAGGAGAGGAGGGGAGGGGAGGGAAGGGCCTAGCTCCTGACATCAGTCTCCTATGTCTTCTTGTAGAAAGTTAAAGCTTCCTGTGTCACATTTCAGCATGAGGTCTACTGGGAATCCATTTTGTATGCGTTAGGAGACAGGCAATTAAGATCCTGTTTGGTTTCCAAATGGATGTTCCACCTGGCCAGAGTCATTAATCACCGGGTTTTCTCCAGGAGTCTTCAGTACTTATTGAATATCAGCTTCTCCACACGCAAGGTCCTCTTCCTTTTCTACTGTGTTCTATGGGTGTATTTGTCGAGATCTATTTCCTTAATTACCATAAATAGCCAGTCAGTTTTGATATCAACTCAAGCAAGTCATAGACCTTGTCTTTCCTTTTCATACCTGGGTTGATAATATTGGTTGAATGTCATTTTTATTCATTTTTGGAGCCAGCTTACAAAGCTTGCTCTTCTGTTTAAAAACGACCATCTTTGGCACGTTGACCATCGCTCTCCCTCCATATGTGTCTCTCCCTTTTATTATTTGCAGTTACTCTAAAAATATTTCCTAGATGCCTGCCAGGAAGCCTTGTGCATCTCATTCTAAGAGAGCTGCTCCTTTCTGTATTTAGTTACTGCAAACGCTATATCACAATGTTTTCCTTTTCTTTTATTGTTGGTTGTTAGTTACTTTTGTCAGTAGGACCAAAATGCATGACATCACACTACATGTGACGCAGGGATTACAGATGCGTGTCACTGCACCCTGTTTCTTACCTGGGTTCTGGGGATTTGAACTCAGACTCTCCAGCTTGCACGTCAAACGCGTTTCTAGTTGGTAAAAGGCATGCCGAGCTTCTTGTTTCTTTACTGCACATTTTTTTCCTCCTACTCAAGGTCAGATGACCTTCATGTGGAAAATGAATCTTGCACTAAAATAAGATAATTGGGTCTTGCTCTGTTCTTAATTAACCCTAGCGATCTTTACTTGTATTGCGCTGTTTCTTTGTCTGAACTTGTAATGTAATCAGTGCAGGATCGTTCGAGGGTGTCTCTTCTCTATCTTATAGGCCATTAATTTCTTTCTTTTTCCTTTAGTTTACATCAATAATTTAAATTCTTTGTGTTTATTTTCTCATTGACTTTGTAGTTTTTGGAGGCAGGGTTTCACTATATAACCTAGTGTTTTTATAAAGCCCAGGCTGGCTTCGCTCTCCATCTGCCTGCCTGCCTCAGTTAGGATGACAAGCCCCTGCCACCACCTTTGACACTCAGAATGTCTCTCTGAAACAGTTTTATCCTGGAGCCCTGAGTAGTGTTGGACTCAGCATGTAGACCAAGCTGACCGCCAATTCAGGCTCCTTCTACCTCTGCCGGTCAAGTGTTGGGATCAAAGGTGCACACCACTGCTCCTAAGTCGGCCTTTTAATTATACAATTCAGTGTTTATTTTGCTGGGTGGCTACTGAAATGAAAACATACATCTTTAACTTCTTACAGTGTACTTAAAGTAATGTTATGCAACTCTACCTTAATTTGACAGCCTCATAGCAATCTTTGTTTTTTAAATTAGGTATATTTATTTACATTTCAAATGTCCCCTTTCCTGGTCCTCCCCACCCAAATCCCCTAACCCATCTCCCCTCCCCCTGTTCACCAATCAGCCTACTCCCTCTTCCCTGTCCTGGCATTCCCCTACACTGTGGCATCAAACCTTCCCAGGACCAAGGGCTTCTCCTCCCTTTGATGTTCAACAAGGCCATCCTCTGCTGCCTATGCGTCTGGAGCCATGGGTAACTCCATGTGTACTCTCTGGTTGATGGTTTTGTCCCTGGGAGCTCTGGGAGTCCTGGGTGACTCATATGTTGTTCCTCCTTTGGCGCTGCAAACCCCTTCAGCTCCTTTGACTCTTCCTTATCCATCCTCTTCCCATTCCTCTGCTCTGTAGCTTTCATGTGTATTAGATAACTATACTGAACTTCAGAGGACAGTGGCTTACGTTGCTGTTTGTAATTATATACTCTTTTTATGAAAGGAAAAGAAACCTGCTTTAAAGTTTAAGTTAAAGAGCCAACCGGTTGCTGAAATTTTTCATGTTCTGTTTTAAAGGTGTATCTTGTGGTGTTTGTTTGTTTTAATAAATGCTGGTTCCTTCTCTGTCTTGCTCTGTCTGTCTCTCTGTCTGTCTCTCTGTGTTTCTCTGTCTTCATCTCTCTGTGTGTCTCTGTCTTTCTCTGTCTTTATCTCTCTCTGTGTGTCTCTTTCACCAGCATCTTAAGTAACTGTCTCTCCTTTAGACTGCCAGTGGCCCAGGCACTGGCTGGGGCGGGACTTCTAATATGGCTGCTGTCATCTTGGCTCTCATTACATTCCCTGTGAACAGTGACCGTTGTTAGCAGGATGGTCTGCAGTCCGTCACCCTGTTGCCTGTGTCACTCATACCGCAGTTACTGACTCAGTCACTGTAGATGCACCACAAGAATGTCCAGGTCCAGGCAATGCAGAGTCCCCAAGCTTAGAAACGATCATCATCCTATGTGACTTGTCATAGGGAAGTGCCAGAAAAGAGAACCTATCTCAATGGCTTTACACTGGGGATTCGAACTCAGGCTCTCCAGCTTGCACATCAAACGCTTTTCTGGTTGGTAATAGGCATGCCAACCTTTCTGTTTGCTTGCGTCTTGTTTGAGGCCTTTCACAAAGGAGATGCTCAGTGAATATTCATTAGATGGTCGGCTGAACAAAGAGACGCTTCAAAAACCTACAGTGCCCAGACCACAAGATCACTGATGACAAGCAACGGGAGAGGTAGTTGATACTGTGCTATTGCTTATCAGCAATAAGTAAATAAATAAATAAATAAATAATAACAAACAGAAAGCTGTTCTACTGTGCCCAAAGTATTGGCTTCAGGCAGTTAAGGACCCAACTGGAGAAGGAATGAAAAGCTTGAATCATCCAAAAATCATGTCTATCATATATCACACATCATATATCAATCATCTATCATAGTTCACGTTTCACATTTCACATTTCATATATCAATCATATATCAATCATATACCATATACCACATACCACATACCATATATTAATCATATCATACCATCAGCTAGTGAAGAAATCTAAAATTAACCTGTATTTACAACATTAAAGTCATCTACTGATATTAACACCAATGCCACCAGCACAGTGCCAGCTTGTGGATATCTTCAAATACCACATCCTGAAAAAAAAAGAAAAAATTAAAGCAAACTGAGATACTAGTTTTGAATTTCATTTTCTGATCCTTCCTGTGGTAAAGAAGCCATACTTTTAGATAACCAGCTAATCTTCCAAAGCCACAGGAGGTGTCCTGAAGTGACAACAACAGGGGTGTGTGGGGTGTCAGAATCACCCAACAGCTGGATTCTGAAAAGTGCGCCCTGCTGGGGGAATGTGCCACGGACACTTGAGAGCACAGGAGCACAGTTTGATTAGAACTGGCTCAGGATGGGGGCCTTAATGAGGGGCAGACTCGGAGCAGAGCTTGAGACCCAAAATCCCTCGGGGGCGGGGGGGGGGGCTGTCAATAATAAAGATGCAATTTTCTGAACCAATCGCTCACAAGACTCAACTCTTATGACGCCATGCGTCGTTCCTCAGGGAGGGACCATCTCTGGTAGAGAAATAACCTGGCAGAGGCTGTGGAAAGCAGCTGCTCTCTAATGGCAGTGCCACCTTCCGTAGACCTGGTAATGAGTTAATATCTCATCTGCAAGAATTAATCATGCATTCAGAGAGCTCGATATTAAATGTCACGCAAGTGAAATTTCTTCCATTTGGCGAATACAACTTAGTCACAAAACCTGTAGGGGTAGCTGGGTTTAAAAAAAAAAAAAAAAAAGGATCAATCTTGGATAAGAGAATCCAGATTTGCCATTATGTCTACACTGCTGGTCTCCTTGGAACAAAAGGGGGAAGTTTTAGTCTATGGGAAGGGCACAGTCTCCTGATTCCCCTGCACTCTCAAATGGATTTAAGAATGGTTAGAGGTTGTGTGATTCCTTGGGGATCCTAGCAATAATACGGGTGTGTTTGTTTCCTACGTTTGCCGTAGCAAATTACCATACACTTTAAGGGGTAGTGTCTTAAGTTTATTATTTTGTAATTATGGGAGTCAGAGTCTAATACGGGCCCCGTTCTCGGCAGTGTTAGGGAAGAGTTTACTTTCACGTCTTGGTTGACACCGATTCCCAGTCTGTTCTTCTATGTCAGTCGAAGGAGTGGAACATCTGTCCTTCCCTCTGAATTCTGCATTCACAGATCTCTGTCCGTGGCTCTGATCTTCCCACCTGCTTCTATGCAGCCTGTTAGAACTACATGTGATCTCTCTACAAGAACCTTCCCGTCGCAGGAGGTTTAGCTTAATCCACAATCGAGATCCTTTCAGGTAGCATTTTTTTTTCTCAGATTCTCTCAGAGAGTCGGTATCCTCCGAAGAAAATGGAGGTTATATATGCATGTCTGAATATATGATTATGTAAGTATGCATGTATATGCGGGAGAAAGGTTTGCCCCATGTGGTTAGAGAGGACGAGCATTTCCAAGCTGCACGGTGAGTGAGCCGAGAGTCCAGGAAACCCGATGATACAACTCCAGTTTGAGTTCAAAAGTCTGCTGAGAACGGGAAGGTCAATAGAGTGAGTTCTGCTGTAAAGCTGGGACAGACTGAGACACCAGCCGCCGCTTTTTCAGTCCCAGAGGAAAACGCCAGCTCTTAGCCCTCAGTGCGGGCACGAGGAATAGCCTCATCTTTGTCTTTTGGTTCGATTCTGGTTTGAGGTCTGTTGGATGAGGGGCAGCACCCTCACTAAACCAGAAAAGTTGTTATAACTTCATCATTTCTCCCAGAAATGCCCTTGTAGATCCTACAGTAGTGTTTAACCAAGTATCTGGGCATCCCATGGGCCTGTCAAATTGATATAGAACATCAGTCCTCACAAGGACCCAAAGATCTGCAGTAAAACTTGCCTGCCTCTAGGCAGCTGGGGGGATAGCCTTGTGTTTGCCAGACCCTATAGTTAAATTAGTTACATCTGATGGGTTGTGTCCAGGCGACAATTCCAGAAGAATGTATCGCAGAGTGGCTCATATCAGCAGAAGGAATCATTTGTTGTGTGCAACAGGAATTCTCAGCTAAGCAGTTTCGATCTTTTCATTTTTCTCTCTTTTCCGACATCATCCTTTCCAGCTTCCCAGACAGAAAGAAGGGTAGCAGAGGCCACATTAGTCAACTTTTGCCCACTGATATTCCAGACTTGAGCATCAGTACCCTCTGTGGGTTCAGGGGACCCGGGAAGATGAACTCTCCCTTCCTAGTGTAGGGGCGGGGACGTGGGGGAGGAACACAAACACGATGGTGGGATGTCAGCAATTCAAGTGTTCTCTTCAATGACCAGGAAAAAGCTCAAGCCTTCACCTCCCGTTCATCAACCGGTTCATCAAGACCAGCTAGCTGTCTTGTGGTTTCAGATCTGCCCTTCCACTCCCCCCTTCCCTCCCCAGTCTCCCAATAGGCAACTGAAACGGACCTCATTATGCTTCACGTTGTCAAGACAACAACAACGGTTTTAATAAGATTATTCAAGTAGACACAGATAGCAGTTATGTTTGTAAATCTCATAAGCAAATTGACTTTCTTTAAGGTCCAATTAACCCATGGCCAAAGCAGGAGCAGGTTTCTCATTCTGCAGGCTACTGTTTCATAGCACACAGAGCTTACCATCCCGCAGGTCAGAGGCCGTGGTCTCCATATTTCATGCGTTGACGTGGAGCAGAGAAAACTAATCTTAGGAGAAAAGAATGACAAACTCCGTGCACAGAAGAGGGCACTGGCAAAATCCGGATCATTCTGGATTTTGTTTGGAGCCCAGTCACATTCTTGTGAAACCAGAGGGGTTAATTCAATATAGGGTTAATTAGTTATAACCACGTATAACTATAAAATGTAGGTCCTTACCTATGCATATGAATTGTGCTGTAAAAGAATGACTTCTATTAAAATGGAAGAGATGAGTCTAGTTAATCCAAAGGAGTAATTATTACATCTGGACTATAATTAATCAAATTGTATGTAGTCTTACATCTTCACAAATGTATAATGTGTCTTACAGTATGGTAAAATATGATAAAGTGCTTGAAAGAGTGATATAGTAAAATCCAGGGCACACATATGGAATGTAAGGAACAATACATTCGGAGAATGTTGGAGATACCTTACTTACAGAACTGAACTGTGCTAATTCCAGACATTATTTCAAACCTCTAGGATTTATTAGCCAAGACCTTGTTCTCCTCTAGAGCAGTTTAATTCTCATAAAAAAAAAAAGTTTGCTTTCTGACTCGCTAAATTGGAAGGAGGCATGGTAATTCCCTTTTTATAGAGAAAAAAAATCATCTCAATATTTGAAGCGAAGTTAGTTTATTTCAGCTTGATGTGTGAACACGAATATTAAGACGCCGAGGCTTGACAGTCCCATACCATTTAATTTCATTTAAAATATGGCTGCACCGTCCTGCGGGAAATCCAAGTTCTGTGGTTATGAGAGATGGTACCGCACAACGGATTGTACTGCTAGTTCAGTTTTTCCAAAAAAGCTGCAAGCTGGGCCATTCCGAACTGCTTGCTAATGAGCTTTCTTTGCTTCCTCTGGGAACGTAGATGAGGATTGCCCTGAATCCATCTGGAGGCCATAGGAAATCAGACCAACTAGGTTATAAATCCAGATGAACTCTCCTAGGAAGACATTCTCATCTGCGCCATCTGCTCAGGCTGAGCTGGCTATGAAATACGAGGTGTCACTGGCATGACCCCTGGGGGACTGTCACCAAAGGATCCTCCTTCAGGTTGCCTTCAATTTGTCACAGGCTGCTTTAATTCATCTCCACTGTGCCCACCATTATGACAGATGCCCTCAAATTCCCCTTGGTCCTTAAACACCTCACTGGCCTGGCTAACCAGCTTGGCACGAAGCCCTATTAGAGAAGAATCTTTCCTGCTTTCTCAGGTGCCTGCGATTCCCTGCCTGGTAGATGTGAGTATTTATGGAACACTGGTCCCTGGCTACAAAAGGAAGAGTAAATCTCTATACCTTCTCCTCTGCAGTACACATGGAGTCCCCCACCCTGTTCCCCCCTCCCCTACCCCCACTCCACCCCACCCCACCCCACCCCCGCCCCGGTTTCCATGGATGTCTGTATGGAAATATCATAGTTGTTTCTTGCGTTTTATTTTGCTGCTTCCGTGAACCAATGAGACACTTCCACCTGGACTGACCCCTCGTGTTTCTTAAGTCAGAATCCCAGGACATCTTTGCATCTCCTAACTTCCTTATTTTATCAATGACAGAGGGATATTTACTATTTCTTAAGTACCCTGGGGAAAATGGCTTCTGGTTTTGTTTTTTTTCTTCTCTTTCCCTTCCACTTTGAAAATGGACGAGTTTTTGGCCTAGTCTTCCTTCAGAGCAGTCTCTCCATTTCATCTTGACCCAACTGTAGCCCTTATTACCCTTCAGGTAGGCCGTGGCTCCTGTGGATGGGTCGCGCTCCTGTTGTGTGGGCCTGTGTGCCTTAGCCAGCCTCCAGCCTGAGCTGAACCTGAGCACTGGGCACTGTGCTTCAGCCCCTGTAGGTGTGCTCCAAAGCCCTGCGGGGCCAGGGAATACATTCCAGTAGACGTTGACCTTGACAACGCCCTGTCATAACGCGTCAGAGGCTAGATTTGCCAGAGCTACAGCGAAGAGGCACAGCTGAGCCTGGCATTCTACAAGGCCATTGACCTTTGGCCTTCTTGGACCTTGACGATGGGCACAATAATTGTTCATTGTTGCATGGAGAATGTTTCTAATGAAGCAAAGAAACCAGTTCTTGAGATGTTCTAGTCCGTTTTACTTTCTCTTCCTCTATCCTGATCTAGCTACACTTACAAAGCTATGCTGGGTGAATACTGTCCGATGACCTGTAAAATGAGCATCCCAGGGTAAGGAAATTCTTGAATAATGGCTTCCATCCTCAGTTGTCTCTGAATAGATTAAGAATGGCTCATCCATTGATCTTGACCTGCTAAATAGGTCAAGCAGAGGCACATACTATCGAAACAGTTGACCGGATGAGGAGAAGCTGTCCATTTGTGCTGTGTATCCTAAGGTCATATCAGTGGCACAGATGTTTCCAAAGCCAAATGGACCTAAATGATTTCTGGTATTCACTCTAGCTATGAATAATCCCATGGCTCTTGTCCAGTAAGCACACTTCTCTAACTCCGACCAATCCTAGGGTTTATCTACACCTGTGGTTCTCAACCCAGAAGGTCATGACTGCTACAGAGTTCACATATAGATATCCTGAATATCATGTATCTACATTATGATTCATAACAGTATCAAAATTATAGTTAGAAAGTAGCCATGAAATAGTTTTATGGTTAGGGTTATCACAACATAAGCATTAGTACATTTTAATACTGTTTTAAATTAATTAAAATTAATACATTTTAATACTGTATTAAAGTGTTATGGCATTGAGAAGGGTAAGAACCACTGATCTAAACAAAGAAGGTTACACTTAGATTATTCCATTGGCCTATACCTCTTTTATTCAGGAACAAATGAGCAATATGAAGAATATGTTAGTCATGTGGGGGCGGCTGAGGGCAGCTTAGTGGTAGAGCATGTGCCTCAAAGGAATGCAGCCGTGGGTTCAGTCCCAACACTACAAAAATTAAAATTAACATGAGAATAGGACTATATATGATAAAAACAGCAATTTTATTAACACAGGAATTTTACTCTGCCTTCTATACAACAATAACATTTATTTTAAAATCCTATGTAATGCACAATTCTCCTTTTCGGATGAAACCAGCTAATTGTATTTTCACAAAAGCATACCAATTAAAGTGGGAGACTTAGACTTAAAAATCTTAACACTAGAGCCGGGCGTGGTGGCGCACTCCTTTAATCCCAGCACTTGGGAGGCAGAGGCAGGCGGATTTCTGAGTTCGAGGCCAGCCTGGTCTACAGAGTGAGTTCCAGGACAGCCAGGGCTACACAGAGAAACCCTGTCTCGAAAAATCAAAAAAAAAAAAAAATCTTAACACTATGTAAGTTTTAAATATTTGGATATATCTTTTCATCAGTACCAAGTGAGATTTGCCCACCATCGGGGAAAAGAACAGTTAATAACCAGTTGTCAGCAACTTAATACCCAAGTCCTCTAATCAACATCTTGATTAAAAGGCCAGAACTCGTCACACCGGATTCTGGTGAACTTTTAACCCGATTAACACCTCAATTGTGCAAATGTTCTTCTAAAATTGATATTATGATGAATATCTGAAATAAAAGTTTTCTAGCCCCCAAAGTGTGTTGCCCCAAGTAGTATAGTGAGAGACACACACATTTGGGAAAGGTAGAACATTCTAGACAGCAGAGGTTGTTACCGATGCTGGAGGCACTGTTAAAGGCAGGGACCACGGCAGCGAGCGTCTGTCCTCTGACAGGTCTCAGCTGGATGAGAGGGAACATCTCCCCGGGGAACATGATTTAATTACCAGACGCAAAACTACACATTTTGTCTAAATAGAAAGCCGAAATGAATCCTGCTGCTCTAGTGGGGGCGGGAGGGAGGGGACAAGGCTGTGGGTTGCAGTGTGTCACTTTGGATGGCATACCTGACTGCTATGAACCACCCTGATTTAGATCAAATCTTAGATCCACAGTGTGATAGAAGCATTAGGCTAATCTTTCTGGACATGTGCTGGCGGGCTGATTGTGTGGTATTACTGAGATACCTGTCTGGAACTGATTCTATTCTGAGGGTTTCCTGCCCACCCACAGAGCCATAACCTGCAGGGCTGGGTCAGGAGTGTGCATTGTCCCATGCTTCTGTCTGTCTGTCTGCTTGCCCCCCCCCTTCTCGCTCTCGCTCTCGCTCTCCCTTTCTTTCTGGCTAATTTTGGATTTAGGATAAAATGGAAAGCAAGGCCCTGAGTGCGGTGGCCCACGTACACAGGGAAGCAGAGGCAGGTGGATTTCTGTAAGCTCCAGGCCAGCCTCATTTACTTAGTAAGCTTCAGGATAAAAACAAGGATAAACAAACAACTAACTCCCCCCACCACCACCTCCCAAAAAAGGAAACAATACAAACCCTCTTTCCTTTCAAAGACAAAGCCCAACTATCAACCAAGAAAACGCTGCAGGGGTGAACGAAGCCCTGAGCTTACCCCGGAAGTAATTCTCCCACAAAAGTGAACCATTTCGGAAGATCAAGATTCATCAGAGAAATGTATCTGGTGACAAATTATAAAGGAAGATGAGGGACGGGGGTGGCAGCTGTTATTAGAGGACTTGCCTGGCACGCTCTGGTGACCATCGCTGCCAATGCACAAGCCGGGGCAGTGGCGTTTCCTCCGTCTCCGCAGAGACTCGCGTAGCTCGCTCGGGCTGTTCCCGAACTCACTGTGTATCTGAGGATGACCCTGAACGTCAAGTCTACCTGCTACCTCCCAAAAGCTCACAAAGGAGGAAAGAGAGAACCCAACACGCGGAAACAGACATGCGCGCTTTCTCTCTGTTCCCAGGAACTTCCGGAGTATCTGTTTACCATGGAGACATAGCCAAGGCCAGGCAGACGCACTCAGTCCTGAAAATGACTCGGAAGTGGGATCAAGAAACCCTAGTCGCAGAGAGACAAATCTCTCAAGGGGATTGACCCCCAGGTTCTGAGAAGCATGCCTTTTTGCCAAGAAGCACAAGGACCTACAGAAGTCATGGACAAACAACGCGGAAGCACTGTCTTAGCTCCTTTAAATGCTGTGTCAGAACACGGTGACAAAGGAGAGCATTTGTACTTGGGGGCTATGGTTCCAGAGCCTAGCAGGCACTGACCATCCTGGCGGGCGCACGGCAGCAGGTCAGCAGCCATAATGCTGGCACAGTAGCTGAGAGTTCCGACGTTGAGACACCAACGATGCCGCAAAGGGAAAGAAATCTAACTCGGAATGGCATTTGCTTCTGAAACCTCAAAACCCAACCCTGGTGACACACCTACTCCAACAAGGCCACGCCTCCTAATACTTCCCAACTGTTGGGAACCAAGTATTCAGACACATGCGCCTCGGTGGGAGCCATTGCTATTCAAACCACCGCAGGGCGGGGCTAAGGAGCTCTTTGCCAGCCTGCGGAAGTCAGGCCCAAGATGCCAAAGGTGCCCAGCTGCATACTCTGCTGACGTGTTTTACCACCTGTCCCCAAGCTTGGGAAGGAGATTCCTGGCTACAAGGTCAAGGGTTACAGGTTCTGCCAAACCAAGACCAAGACTCAAACCAAGACTGAGGCTGCAGGGTCAGCCCAGGCCCTGGCTTCAGCACCTGCTCAGCTACAACTCCAGCTCAGAATCCCAGAGGTCCCCCGGCCCCTGTGAAGTCACCACAGAAAAGGTCTCTATCTGTCAATGTGAAGACAGTGAGACTGCTGTGACACTCTCAACGTCCACTGTTTGCAGATGGCTGGCGCCCTGTGCCATTTTCACAGATACCCTTGAAGCAGGATCTGGGAGGAGAAGGAGGAGGACTGAATCAGCACTAATTTCCTAATTCAAAAGAACATGTGCCCTACAGGCTAAGTATAGGAGCCAAATAATATATAAGTCACGGCTTCCGCCAGACCCTATATTATATTTCCTATGTTAATTCTGACAATAGCCTTGAGCCCATTTTAGAGATAACAAAAGCAAGGTGCAAACAGGTGGCTTCAAATGGGCCGACTAGTACGGAATGTGGAGCTGGAGGGAAGGACACGCTGACAAAGGCTTCTGTGAGATGAATCTTGGCAGCCATGCTGGGATGAGTCGGAACCCTCGCCCCCTGTGGCAGAGCCGCGTGAGAATACAGTAGTGTCTATTTGAGGGCAGTGGTAGTCAGGCCAGAGCAAGGAGATGTCCCTATTAGGTCATGGCCGTGGTCAGTGCTGGACACGTCTCCAGGTCTCCATCACCTTAGAAACCTGGTTCTCCAGCATTGTCATGTGTGAGCCTCAAGTCCTCCCAACAATTATCTTCACCTCAGATAAGCCAGAGTCCACCTCGGTGGTTTGAAATGAGAGGCCTGAGTGGCTCAGGATTAGGGGAAGAGGAGAGGCAAGCCCTTTATTTTCTATAAATGGAAAGTGAGGGAAGGATTTGGAAGAAGAAAGAAGGCTGTCCCCCCCTGACAAGTTTCGTGCTGTTTGCAGTTTGCCACAGACTAGGTAACGGATGATGAACCTGGGTCATCGTTCTAGAGTCTGGGAAGCCGCGATATGAGGGGTTGCTCCAGTGAGGGCCTTTAATCCCCTCACAACAACATGGCAGACGACAATGATATGAGAGAGAGAGAGAGAGAGAGAGAGGCTCATCCTGTCTAAGAAGCCTATTCTCATGACAGTGACACCCATTTTTAAGAACAGAGCTCTCACCATCTGATTACCTCTCAAAGAGCCAAGATCCATTGCATCGACCACGCACCCCGCAACACAGAGACATGGGAGTCACAGTCAAGTCACAGAAGCTTACCTTCCCCAGCTAGGGACTCAGCCCTCTGACCAGGAAGTATTCTTTCATAACTAAACGGTGGTCCTATGTGTGGGAGAGAGGAGACGCAAGGGAGGGAGGAACTTCTGACAGTCCAGGAAAGCATTCAACAGATTTGTATTTTCTAAAGGGAAATATGGGAACATATTTTAGAACGTCCCGCTAGTCCCCGGTGCATTGATTCTCCCTGTGTCCGTCCCTACCCCTCCCTTCTTGTCGCTGTCACTTCAGCACAGACTCTTTCTCTGGCTCCCCCAAAGCGAGCTGGCTTGGGTCTCCATTTCTTACCACAGACCTTGCTCTCTTTCCTTTCAAAACATATTTTTTTTTTATTTTATTCTTTGGTAAATTCATGCTTGGATACAGTGATTTGGAGCATATAGATTTCCCACTTTCAAGCTCTACGTCACCCTCCTGGCTCCCCACACCTCATGTCCGACCTCTATGTCATTCTCTTCTTCCTGAGGCCCTGAGTCCAGTCGGTACTGGGCATGACCATGCATGCGTGTAAGGAGCTGGTCACCGGAGAGTGGGCAACCACCGTGGGCTACAATACTGAAGAAAACTGACTTTTCCTCCCTTAGTCGCCAACAATGGCCAATAGCTCTTCAGCTAGGGGCAGGGCCTTACGAGCCCCCCCTTCTCCACGCTGAAGGATTTACTAGTTTTGTCTCAGCTCTTATGCTGAGAGACACGGCTGCTGCAGAGTTACAAATGTGCTTGTGTCTACAAGTCGGGGTGCAACCATCATTCCCTGCCGTCTGCTTTCCCGCCCTCAGGGCTGGAAGGATGAAGTGGAGTCCAGACCGGGCAGGGTCTACAGGATATGGGGGAACGGGGTGCCCCTCTGAGGATCTCAGTGTTACAGTTCTCTCAGAGGAAGGCCTTCCCTGACGATCTTCAGTGGAGAGTTCTCTCCGGTGCTCTTAGCTTGTGCACATACCTTTACTTGGGGTGCTACTTTATTCAGAGTGTAGAAAGGCTGTAGATGAACCTTGGAGAGTGGGAAAGAGTTTCCAGGGTGTGTGAAATCATTAACTGGAGTCTGACGTACCGTGAGTGCCTCATTTGTACTGAGAGGCATCACAGGAATCCCGGGTACTTGCTTGGTGGCTTCTTACCAGGAAAAGAGGAAGTTGAACTTGAGAGTCTGCCTAAGGACTGTTTAACCTTCTCCAGGCAGTCCAGCTCCTCAGACAAGGTCAGAGAAGGGGAAGCCCTGAGGGGAGAGGGAATCTTCCGTTTTGCAACTGAGCTCAGAGGGGCTATCCAGTCATGGTAGCCTTTGACCTTAATAAGCAGGGTTCCCCTGAGTGTGATGGCCCTGTCGTGCCCAGAAGACGTGATTCCATAGCTACATTCCCCCATCGCTGCTCCACCAGTCCTTCTACCCTTTCTTCTGCGATGATCCTTGGGGATATAGATATAGAAGCTGTACAAGGGTGTGATATAGAAGTCCCTTTAGGACTAAGCACTCCACTTCTCTGCATTGTGACTAGCTGTGCGTCTCCCTGTTAACCACTGTCTTATGCACAAAGAAGCATCTCTCACGAGTGCCGAGGGTTGGGTGAGTAGCTGGGGATAGGGATAGTCATTCCCATCTTATTCTCTATCGCATTTACCGTTAAAAACTCTTGATTATGATTGGTTTACATGTTTATCTCTCCATCCCTGGTACCCCATCTTGATTCCAATGGTCTTTCCAATCCCTGGACCAAACCTGGCACGTGTTAGATGATTGGATGGATAAATAAAGTCCCAATGCTTGAAGCCAGTCACTCCCAACCTCCCTCATGCTGTGACCCATTAATACACTTCCTCATGTTGTGGTGATTCCCCCAAACATAAGTTATTTTTGTTGCTACTTCATAACTGTAATGTTGCTCCTGTTATGAAAATAATGTAAATGCCTGATATGCAATCTGATAAGGCAACCCCTGTGAAAGGGTTGTTTGATCCCCGTAAGGGTCGTGATATACAGGTCGAGAACCACTGCTTTAAGCTTCCCTTTTCAAAACAATAGAAATGCACCATTTTTTGTTTGTTTTTTTTGTTTTGTTTTGTTTTTTTGAGACAGGGTTTCTCTGTATAGCCCTGGCTGTCCTGGAACTCACTCTGTAGACCAGGCTGGCCTCGAACTCAGAAATCTGCCTGCCTCTGCCTCCCAAGTGCTGGGATTAAAGGCGTGTGCCACCACGCCCGGCTGAAATGCACCGTTTTTATATTCCTGCTGTGTAGAGATTAACGGGAATGGGCTGGAGTTTTCTTAATTGTAACACTGTCCCAAATGTTCTAAAAGAAGAGTTCTCACACCTAAAGGGCTAAGCAATCATGTCATCTACAGTTCAGTTTTCTTCCACCAAAATCAAAGCGTTGGTGAAAGTTGGTCAGGTGCACAGAACGCCTAGGTTGTGGCACAGGTCCACCTTTCTGAAGAAAACATTCTGATTTGATGCAACAAATGTCTTCACGTAAACAACACCAAGACTGTTTACTGAACGCACACCGAGTCACATACGTGCAGCAATTACGAGAGAGTGAGCCTTCAGCAAGGGAAGCGCGACCCCACCCCGTAGCGAGCCTATAATTGTGTGGGGGTATCCAAACAGGAAGCCGTACAAAACACGTGGGGTAATTGATAATGACGGCTTGGAGGTCAGTCCGGAGTGCCGCTGGAATACTTGGGAGTGGCCCTTGCCCAGGCTGGAGCAGAAGGTAGTCAAGGACAACGACGGAGGACTAAGCTGGGTAGCATTCACAGACGAGATTCCAGTCATCGGGAAGCCGAGGCAGGAGGCTCATGCATTCAGGCCCAGCCTGGGCTACATAGCACAGGGGAAAGACGGCAATCTCTAGCATAGGAGCAGCAGGCTGAAAAGCAACGGGTTGTCAGGATGAAGTCCGTGCTGCTTTGTGCGCTCTTCATGACAGCAAAGAATGTAGGAACATTCAGCATCTTGAAGGGACCACTGGGCTTATTTTGAGGGTAACTGCCCACCTGGGTTCTCCTTTTACATTGTTACTTCGAGACACGTCCTGTATCCACCATATTACAACAGCATCATATTACAACAGCATCAAAGACCGGCCTCCATTGAGAGACCTGTGTGGCAGGAACTGCCCCCTTCTGTATTTTGCTGACAGCGCAATGGCCATGTGAACTGTCCCTCTGTTAGGCAAGCCAGCCTGACTCTTACCGCCTTCCTGATGGCTGCATTCATAATCTCCCATTTTCATCAGCTGTCGTTAACTTCTGAAGACTTTTGACAGTGTGTGTGTGTGTGTGTGTGTGTGTGTGTGTGTGTGTGTGAGAGAGAGAGAGAGAGAGAGAGAGAGAGACAGAGACAGAGACAGAGACAGAGAGAGAGAGAGAGAGAGAGAGAGAGAGAGAGAGAGAGATTGAGATTCAAGGTAATTCACCTGCTGAAATTGCTTTAAGTAACGTGGACGGTTTAATTTTTGGTCCCACCCCCACCCCGCCATCCTGACTCTGCTGGATTTCTAGGCGTTAGCGTTGTAAACCGAGCGAGTGCGCATTTACAGACCGCAGCATCGCAGCATCCTGTTCGCCCCGCTCGCCTGCCTCGCTTTTCGCGGGTGGTTAATGCTCCCAGCCTCAAACCCCTCCAAACGTGCTTTATTTGTTGATGGATTTGAGAGGCTTCGAAACTCCTTTCCACGAGTGATATCTTCTTAGCTCTGGTAATTCCCTCTCGTCATTCATCTCTGCGGCTGCCCCAGGAAAGTGACTGTGATAACACGGATGCAAACCAGGAGCAGGGCATGCTAATCCCCGCAGCGCCGTGCAGTTCACCAGGGGAACAAGGCTAAGGAAATGAGCAGCTGAATGCTTGGTACTAAAGGGGAAAGGGGAGAAATGATTGCTCCCAGGTAGCCCCAGTGAAGGCTCCAGACATCCCAGGAACCTGGGCGAAGAGCTAACAGGGTCAGACTGCCCGGGTTTCCCCCGGGATGCTCGCTAGGATTCTGCATCGCGCTCTGTCGCATGCAATGGGTCCCATGGAAGTGATAAACACAAAATGTTTTCACATTTTCCCCAAACAGGTGATTGCTCCTTAAATTATTAACTTTTCTTCCTTATTGCCTCAAAACTCAATCCACTGTATACACAGAGAAATGGACTGCTTAGAACTCAATAAACCCTTTCAGTTTTTAGCAGTTGCTAAATTAAAAGTCACTTTTTAAATTTGAAGAGATGTCTATGGTGGACAAGGGCAGGGTACAGGGATATCATGGAAGGCAATTTATCAGGCAGTGCTCTTAGCCAAAGCAAAGTGAACACCTTATTAGAGAAAAGACATCTTTTAAAAGGACAATAACAAGCCGGGCGTAGTGGCGCACACCTGTAATCCCAGCACTTGGGAGGCAGAGGCAGGCGGATTTCTGAGTTCAAGGTCAGCCTGGTCTACAGAGTGAGTTCCAGGACAGCCCGGGCTATACAGAGAAACCCTGTCTCGAAAAACCAAAAAAATAAAAATAAAAATAAAAATAAAAAATAAATAAATAAAAGGACAATAACACCCAGCTTTTGGTGTGGATTTCATACATATATATGTGTGTGTATACGTGTGTGTGTATATGTATATACATGCATATACATACATACATATTCACATACATATATACATGTGTATATATACAAATATGAAAATATATGTGATATATGATATGGGTGTGGGGCATATACTACCTAATATGTATGGAGGAAGGTCGCAAAACAACTTACAGGAGTCCTTATTTCATTTTTCTAGAATGATTTCGGGGGTCCTTGTATAGAAAAGTGATTACCTCATGAAACCGACAATAAAATTCTAGTTAACCACAATCAGGGCACATTGCGGAGGAGTTCATTGCCTGGGATCCCAGCCCCTCTCCAGCTTGACCTACCCTGGTGCTCGCGGAGGACGAGCAGAAAGGACGAAGGTGGTAACGAGCCCAATAGGATTTGGATATTTCCATTTCCTCCCCTTGTTAGGGGGACAGGGACCTTATCAAGAGCCTCCAATCCCAAATCCAGAACTGGCCTCCTGTCTCATAGGCTAAGAGGGGAACTTTTCAACACACACACACACACACACACACACACACACACACATACACACACACACACACACACACACACACACACACTATAGGAAGCAGAGGCTCTACTGCCCCGTGGACTGCCTTTAGAAGTGACTGTGCGGTCAGTGTTAAGTGGCTATGGTATGGTCAGCACTTAGTTCCTCGTGCTTCTGGGCTTCCTCTGCTTCAAAGACCTCCTAATGAAAGCAAGAGCCAGTGTGCTCTGGAACCCTTAATTTTCAGAGCTTAATAAATGTTTCCCATGCCACCTTCAGCCGTCCTTTGTGACATTTTCTTATGCTTTAGGCTGCGAGCAAATCAGGAAGCTGGTAATGGATTGTCTCAGACCATAAAGGCTTCCTTAGGCCTAGGAGCCACTACAAAAATAGGGGAGGAATCGGCAGTGGCTGTGCCTTAGGAGGGTGGCAGCAGGGACCCTGGCATTCTGAAGCATCTCATGGGCCTCTGAGCACAACTAGCCTGTGGAAATGAAAAGGCGCGACCTCATCGCTCGCTGAGCTGTCAGCAGAACCCTGTGAACCGAAGCAGAGCTCGGGAGCTCTCAGAAATCAGATGTTCTCCACTGTCGTTAAAGCGTTAAAGCTGGAGTTATAGCCACGGTGCGCGGGTGCGTCACTATCTAAAACGCTCCACCTACGGCCAAAATAAAATATATTTTTTCTCAGACTACTTACTTTAACATATCCTGCTTCCCAAAAAAAAAAAGCACCCCTATTGTAGCTGGCGGTAAAAAGTCACCTTGTGGTGTGACCGGAGTTGAGCTGCATTGCTGAATTTTTCATGTGCTCTGCCTGACTTGATCCTGCAGTGGTTGACGGAGTGAAAAGCCAGGAGGCAGGGATATGAAAAGGATTCTATAAATGTCCCCACTGACCTCGAGGAAGCCCCTTCTCAGTGCTGTAAGGTGGCAAGGGTGCAGAGTTCTCCAGGGGGGCGAGGTAGGGGGGCTCTGCTCTAAACGGCCCTCTCAGTTCCTTCCAGAATACGTCCTTCCTTTCCCAGCACACTGAAGCCTAGCTGCTTCTATTTAAAGAGACGATTTTGTAGATTGGCTGTCTTTCAGCAGCGATTGCTAAGGCACAGAGACTCATTGTGGTAGTCTATTATCCCAGGATATGCAAAAAAAAAAAAAAAAAAAAAAAAATCCCTTGCTTAAAAGGCTATTCAATGCTCAATCAAAATTTTGCCTCTCATAAGACATTCCTCTGATTGTTCAATCAATTCATATTGTACAGATCTGGAACCTCTTTATGAGACGCACAATTCCCAAAGGTACTTGAACCATTTTCCTTAGATAATTTCATTAGGGGCTGTGCAATGCGAATCCTCTGTGCTCCACAATGAAACATGCTTAGTGTCTTGGGTGCGGTGTTTTTACAGTCACCTCTGGGATAAATACATTGGTTTTATCGCATTGCAAAGGAGAAGCTGATGTTCACAAAGGCAGAGCAACCATGTTCACATTCACAAGGCTTTAGAGCACTAGTCTCTCTGGTCGCCGAGCCTGTGCCTCTTCACTAACTTCAACCTTAACAAATTAACCACAAATGACACTGTTTTGGGGGAAAAGACCTTATTGTCTTAGAAAGGAAGATATTTCTGCGGTAAAGCACTATACAATTTGCTTTCTGAAGTATTAAGGGAAAGTACTCAACTTGGTTGTATTCAAAGTTTTTTGTTTTGTTTTGTTTTGTTTTGTTTTGTTTTGTTTTGTTTTGTTTTGTTTTGTTTTAACCATCAAATTTAGGTTGAAACATAACCCTTATTGTGAGTTGTTTGGAGGTAGGGATTTTAGTAATATGAAGTCTTAAATTGGATGCTATAAAAACTTGAAGAACTCCTTTGCCCCTCTGCTATGTGGAGACCCAGCAAGATGGCTGCCCGGGAGTCAGGAAATGGCCTCCCTGCACACCGAGTACTTCTGCCTCCGCCCTGCAGTTCCAGAGGAGTGGGAAACATGTTTGTTATTTAAGCCCATCACTGAGGACGTTTTGTCCTGTCAGCCTATGCAGATCACAGCAGCGCCCTGTGTACCTGCTTCCTGATGTTCCGAACCACATCAGGAAGATAAATACAGCTTCTGCTTGCTTCATATTTCCTCCATGTTTTAAACAAGGAAATATCGCGAGGTTCTCAACCCCAAAACTAGAGCAGCTTGGCATGATCAGGAACCCAGGTCCCCCTTAAAATGCTCCGTGCTCTTTAGCTATTTTTAAGATAAGTTTTCTTGTACTGATATAGTACTATGAGTAGCGATAATATACGAGAGTCGTAAGATCCGTGCACAGCTCACAGTCCCCTAGAAAAGCCCCCAGTGTTGTTGCCATCATCATGTACTAAAGGATAAAATATCAGGAAACATCTCAGTACCAGCTGTAAAATAAGGACAGATATTTATAAGTGAATAGGAGGCAGTGGGCTATTAAATCCCCAAGATAATTCTGTGAAGAAGATGCAGATGGCCAAGGGGAGACACGGTTACATAAAAATGCACAGGTCAAACACAGGGTCAGAATGCAAGGTGGCCGCCACCTCTGTCCTCTTCATTCTTGGTCATCCCTCTTCTCCACAGCCTTCTACATCCACATATTAAACTCGCTGTCTGTTGCTATTATATCAAATTTTATGTTCTGTTTATTTTCTGGAGTCATTTTCCAGGATTACTAATATTCCTAATCCTGGTTTACGTTTTTCAAATTATCATCATCATTATCATCACCACCACCATCATCATCACCATCTATTATTATTAAGATTTGCTTGTTTTTGTTTTATGAGTATGGGTGTTTTGAGTGCACATGTCTGTGTACCATGTGTGTACAGTGCCCATAGAGGCTAGATGAAGGAGTTAGATCCCCTGGAACTGGAATTACAGAGGGCTATGAGCCACCTTGTGGGTGCTGGGAACTGAACCTGGGTCCTCGGGAAGAGCAGTCAGTGATCTCACCCACGGAACCATCTCTCTAACCTCTGGCTAACATTTCTCTTAACTATCCCGTTGTTTTTTAAGTTCCAGCAGAGAAAATTTTCTTCTTTCTTTTTTTTTATTTGATATATTCTTTATTTACATTTCAAATGATTTCCCCTTTCCTGGATTGCCCCCTCCCCTAAAGTCCCATAAGCCCTCTTCCCTCCCCCTGTTTCCCAATCCACCCCTTCCCACTTCCCTGTTCTGCTATTCCCCTACACTGCCCAGCAGAGAATTATTATGCTATCATATTTTCGGGGGGCTCCTTCAGTCTTTTGGTCAGAATTAGTTATTGTGAAGTCAATCTACTATCCATGATGCACTCTGGGAGGCATTTAGAAGAGCTGGTATACAGTGGCCTTGGGACTCCTTTTAAGAACCCACTGCTGCAGAAGAGGGGTGTGGTAGGTCTGTGGCATAGCTCAGTGCAGGCTAGACCAAGATAGCCCAGTGAAACAGGGGATGTTAAGCAATGGAGGTGTTCACCAGGAGAGAGGTCAGGAGACAGCCCTGTAAAGGAATGCTCGCTCGCTTGGTGAGGGGCCAAGTTGGAGTCGCACTTAGAGGAGGACTGCTCAGTACTCTCATCCCAAAGGCGAGAGCGCTATGAACTGGGAAGGAGAACTTCCCCTCCCAAGGTCACACTTGGCCATCCCGACCTTCCTGCTTCAGTTCTAAACCCGAGGGCTTGGTGCGTGTCTTCGTTCCAAACAGGTTTTCAGTATTGTCCTCATTCGGTATCGGTTACTCTGCTCCACGCTTTAAAGAAGTTCTCAAGAGGCGAAAGCAAAATAGCAACATGAAACAAACCCAGAAAGCTAGCAGCTCGTCAAAATCATTAAGGAAAGTCAGTGCCAACTAGGTAAACCCTAGTATATAGAGAGAGCATCACGGATTTGGAGCCAAATTTTGCTTGGAAAAGAAGGAGAGGTAGCAGATGGAGTTTTGTGGGAGGTGGGGAACAGGTGATCGCAAACAGATGGACCCTGTATCGCAGAGACACCACCAGAATCACACTTTGCGGAGCTTCTGTGCCAGGGCTAGTCAGAAGATACAATTCCGTGTGTGGCAACATTGTGTTGAGCTCAAACTGCATATGCAATGCAGCGCTGGTAAAACACAATGCTACATATCCTAGAAAGTTTACAAATGAGGCTGTTTATACATGGAAGCTCAAGAAACATTGTAAATATCAATCAGACAGCTACAAAACCAACAGCCTGCAATGCAAAAAAAGACCGACAACAGTGTGTTTGTGATGCAGGTGTTGAGAGGGCAAAAGAGCCAGAAAGCAAAGGAAGTCTTTGATGTACCCGGGAGCTCAGAGGCATATCGTAAGCGGATTCAGCAGGGTTCACGGCAAATATATGTGTCACATCCATGGAGGTGATGTAAAGGGAGGTGGTAGAGGGCACGGGAGATGGCTCATGTCGTAGAGCATCTGCTTTGGAAGCATAAAGACTGAGTTCACATGCCCGGAACTCATATACAAAGCTAGGAGTGTTGTTACCCATACCCTCAGCGCTGAGGAGAAAAAGATGGAGGCACACAGGTCCCTGAAGCCCACCCAGCCATCACAGAGGACTGGAAGAGCTCCAGATTCAGTGAAAGACCCTGATGCAGAAAATAGAAGTGGGCAGCTAGCGTGGGAAGCTGCCTAACAGGGACCGCTGGCCTCCTCCTGCACATGCCTGTATGCGCATGCGCCACATTAAAAGTACATACATCGCACACACACAATACCATACACACCGACTAATTAATTAATTGCAGACAGAAGGTGGTAGAGGTCCTCCCACAGCAAAGATGTGGCTGGAAACAAGCCATTTAGCCTTTTAATTTCCCATTTATTTCTTTAATGAGCCAATTGCTACAAATCTCATATTGGGTTTAATCTAGATTAAAAGCCTTTTTTAGACCAAAATTTTCCAAAGTATCCAGTTTGTGCTAGCGGTGGAATGCAAATTTAAAGTAGAGTGTATAGGCTTTGTGTGTCACTATATAATTTTGTAAGCTTGGCGTCTGCTTATGGCATGTAATGTGCATTTGCATTTCTGGAAGGTATTCATGTTTGTGTGGATGTTTGTCTGGATGTATGGTCAGAGGTCAAAGGTCAACGTCAGGTCTACTTTCTCTATTGTTCTCAAGCATTGTTTTTGACATAGAGGCTTTCACTAAGTAGAAAACTCATGAATTAGGCTAGAATGAGCAGCCAGAAAGCCTCAGAAGTCTACCTGTCTCCACCCACAGCCACTACCCTCACCCACCCACACAGCCCCGGAGTTAATGGCATGCTTTTTAACATGGGTTCCAGGGATTTGAACTCAGGTTGTCACTCTTGTATGACAGTCATCTTACCAACGGAGCCATGTCCCCAGCTCCTGAACTATATTTCTATTGAGCTACAATTTTTTTTCTTAAATGTTTTATCTACACGAAATGTAAACCAGTTGTAAGAAAAGAATCATTTTTCACTGATGTGTGACATACTCAATTCATACAAGTTCTGCAGTTCGGAGCTTTCGTTGCTATAAAACTCATTTGCAGATTCATTGTTTCACCGAGCAAATATTCACATGATACCAACTGCGCCTCGTGCTCTAGGGATTAGTGAGAGTCTGTTGACCTGGAGGACAAAAATCTTTGCCCTAGGGAGCTGGACGTCTTCTGAAAGGATTATAAGAAGATATGTAAATAAAATGTGTAGGTTATTGGTAGGAGATAGCCAAGAGAAAGCAATCGGCCCCAAGAGGGAAGACTGGAAGGGTGAAAATTAGATGAGACCATGGGGTCCCCACTAAGGAGCTGGCGTCTGACCAAGGTCCTAAGAGGCAAGAGAAGGAAGCATTCATGCGTCTTAGAAAAGAGCATGTGACGTCTTATTTACCATTGAATCAACCGATATTCCTATACATTGGGTTTATACACGGCCAGGCCCAGTAGGAGAGAGACACATGAGGCAAAAAAAGTTTAGATTTCATGGTGATCCTATACTACACGAGACCACGGGAAGACTGTCTTTGGAGGGGGAAATGCTGTGTTCTATTTGGGTTGCAAATAGAACCCATTGGCTGGAGAGGCATCCGTGTAGAAACCCAGAAAGTGAGTGTGGCTTAGGGTTTAGAGAAATAGATGTGAGGTTCATTTTTTATGTTTGAAACAGTCGTGTGGCTGAGAGAGAAGAGGTAATCAGAGCTGCATTCATCCCTTAGTTCTGTGAGAGGCAGAGGATTGACTCTTAAGGAGTCCTCCTGAGTACCACATCCAGGCCAGCTGACCTGCATGCATACCCCGGATACTGACTGCAAAGGCAGCCAACAGTTCTGATGTCACTGGCACATTTATCTTTCAGGCATTTTCCAGCAGAGACAAGGTACTGCTGGTTAAACAAGACAGACCTGGGTCTACATATCTATAGCATGACTTCAGGTGGCTTTATTCTGTTGAATTCTGTCCTATTCATATCTCAAAGTCATATGGCAGGGTGGCCTGGAGCTTCCGAGACACTCTATACGGACATCCTCAGTCAAGGGTGGCTATTGTCATTGAGAACCAGGTAAATAAGCACCATGATAGCTTAGGTTAACAGCCGATTGTAGTAGATTGTGGGGCTTCTGCTTAAAAATATGAGCAACTCAGATATTTTCTTTTGAAGCAGCTCAGGAAAACGCCCCCACTAAAGAGGGCCGCCAGGACGAAGCAGGTGTGTCTTATTTTTGCAAACAGAATTGGAATGGGATCCATTGTCGTATTTTATTCTTTTTGTCCAGAGGTACAACTTGTATGTGTGTTTTTATTTCTAACTTCCAAATCCTTTCCATATAGAATATGGTTGTTTTCTCCAGGAAATGTATATAAACATTCTATAAAATTACCTCAAAATTAAGAAAGATAGAAGACAACCGTGCCTGTGGTGGCTTGAATTAGGTGTCCCTCATAGGTTCTGGTGTTTGCACACCTGGTCCCCAGCTTGGGGCTGGCTCACAGATGTGTCCTTGCTAGAGGAAGTACCTCACTGGGGTGGGATCCGAGGTTTCACAGCTTAGAGCCATCCCCAGTACCCTCTCTCTGGCTCCTGCTTGAATGTGTGTGACCTCAGCCTCCAGCTCCAGCAGCCATGTCTGCTGCCATGCTGCCCCCACTGTTATAGACCCTAACCCTCTGGGACTCTTCGCCCTAATAGACTCTTCCTTTTACAAGTTTCCTTGGCTATTATGTCTTTTCACCCCAATAGAGAATTAATTGATACAGCGCAATGCCAAAGTTTTGCTAGAGTAGTATTTAGTGAGTCAAGAGGCACCCATTCCTAGGGAGGTAGCTTTGGTTGACATAATATTTGCCTCTGAGGAGGACCCAGGTGCTACAATATTCTGCATCAGTTTAATTATTTTTTTATCAAGTTGAGATGCAGATGATTTCTTTACAGAAGATAGCTGATTTAAAAGGCTGTGTCTGATTTGTCATGTGATTGGCTGGTCATGTGATTGGCTGGTCATGTGATTGGCTGGTCATGTGGTTGGCTGGTCATGTGATTGGTGGATGGGCTCTACTGGCCCCAGCCCAGCATTCTTGCTTTTCATCTCTTCTTTCTTTGAATTGTTACCACCATGTTAGTTCCCTCATTAATAGACCAAGTCATTTCTTCAGTCTAATACACTTTTAAAAGTCAGTTCTTTATTTCATAATTGTATTCATCTGCATAATGTACTTTGATTATATTGCCCTTTCCCCATTCTTTACCTGAAACTTACTTTTCAAATTTTTAGATTTGTTTTATGTTTATCATGAGTGCTCTATCTGCATATATACCTACATACCAGAAGAGGACATTAGATCATGCTATAGATGGTTGTGAGCCACCATGTGGTTGTTAGGAACTGAACTCAGGACCTCTGGAAGTGCAGCCAGTGCTCTTAACTGCTGAGCCATCCCTCCAGCCCCTAATTAAAACTTTTTTGAGAATTTTACACGAGAAAATGTTTTCATCATTTCTGACCTACCTTTCTCTTTCCAGCTCCCCAGTGTACCCCCTTTCAAGTTAATGACCTCTTCTTCTATAATTATTATTGTTATACCAGTCAACACGCCACAGCAACTTGGACAGGGAAATTTTCGCTTGGCCGTGTTCCTAGATGAAGAGCTACAGGCAATCAATGGCTCCTGAGAGGAAGACTCAATCTTCTCCAGGGACAAGCCACCAAGAGCTGGTCCAACCCCAAGGGACCAGGGCTAAGCACATGTACACATGAACAGCACCAAAGCTAAGCAATTCTTACCCATTCTGTGTTCATTCTATGTTTATATCAATTACACATTGCAACATTATATGTCTGTATATGTATATATACATATATATAATTTAATATAACATCATTAGGGATGAAGGAAAACTATACATGTACTATTTCATATTTTATTAAGTATATGTAAAAGATGCATATTTATATCTGAAATATATGTATATTCAAATGTATATTTTATAGTGAACTATAATGAAAGCTGCCTAAGAAATCATAGTGAGATATTGCTTCTGATGGTACTTGGAGTCGATAGCCAGTTGATGAAAGGGAGAGTGGCCACTTCCATCATAGAGCTAAGGATGCATCTGGTCCAGAATCCAAGGGAGCCGACCCAGCAGGAGCAGCTGGCAGGCGCCCAGCGGCTGTGCTGTGCCAACAAGGTGAGCCTGCGGACAATGGCAGCACGCATAGCTCCAACCATACCCAGCACCTGGCACGCACGATCTACGCATGAAAAAAAAAGTCAGCTAAGCACTGCACCTCCGCTTTAGAAACCTTATGACAAATGATCAGAGCCCAGACTACCCTAGAACTCTGCAGAGAATGGATTTCTAGGAAATACAAAATACGGTTTCAATTTAGCCAAACTGATACAATACAAATCTATGTGCTATTTAGCCCAATGTTTGATGAGGGATAGCATTTAAAAGTCCCCTGAGAGCTGGGCGGTGGTGGCACACAGCTTTAATCCTAGCACTTGGGAGGCAGAGGCAGGCAGATTTCTGAGTTCGAGGCCAGCCTGATCTATAGAGTAAGTTCCAGGACAGCCAGGGCTACACAGAGAAACCCTGTCTCGAAAAAAACTATATATATATATATGTGTGTGTGTGTGTGTGTGTGTGTGTGTGTGTGTATCTATGTGTATGTATATATATATGTATATGTGTATGTATATATGCATATATATATATATATCCCCTGAAAGCACACTGCTGGCTAGTCTAGGTATTTAAGCTCGGAATGTTGAAATCTCTTTCTCTAAACAACGGTGATAACAGGAATAATTCAATTAAGAGAACCTTCCCTTTTCAAGTAAGGCTTATTATGAGCGCTAGTGAGCCCAAGAATTGGAAAACCTGTCTCTGATTTTTCATTGTCTTCCCAATTTTTTTCTTTAGAGTAAATGATCTGAAAAGACTGATAATCTAAAAAGACGATAATCTTTAGGCACTGAGCGATCACATTTTATTTCCATAATGTTCTTCTTAATGTAAATGCACACAGTGTTATATTTGTTAGGTGTGCCAGTAGATTTAGTCGCAATTAATTACATAAGAGGAATACCCCCCCTCCCGAAATCAAAGTTTTCCATCAATTTTAATTTGTAGAATAGCATCCAAGAATTTGCTATTTATTTTGGATTTTTATGGTTTCACAAGGATGCCCTTCATTATTACTGTTGATTTTAAGGTTTGCCCTTATCAATCTTTGAAGTCATTGGGGGAACTTTTTAATTAGATTGCCTCTTGATGTTTTGACTGATCGTCATTACCATAGAAAGGAGGTACCCTTTCTATGCCCATGAGCATGACAGAAAGCCATTCTACGACAGAGCCGGGTAACAAAACTGACATCTGGGGACTGTTCTGTAGAGATATGTTATTTTTGTGGGAAGCTGGACAAATAGTCTTCCTAGAAACTATTATCACAAAGAAATTGCTTCACAGATTGTCACTGAATGTATACGATTCCATTGTCAAGTGGTTCTCAAAGCCCTCATATCTGATGAGATGACACAAACATATGTGCATGAGTTAAAATACAAAGAATTTCTTATCTTTTTACTTATCTTAAAATTTTGCATGAGTATTACAAACATGGCACCCTGCGGGGAAATATGGATAGTAATATAGCATTAGAAAAAAAGTCTATTTGTAAAAATATTCCTCAAAGAACTATGTCCATTGAGGAAAAATAATTCTTATATATGTATTTCATAGGAAGTAAGAATAGCTCTTTGATTATAGCCCTATAAGCCCAGTAGAAAGATACATCATCAAATAAAATTATATTTATATATTTTTAATTTTCATAGAAGATGAGCTCATTTTACTCGTAGCCTTGTGTCCATTCGCAGAAATTACTCAGTACGCACTTGCTGTGTAAGGAAGGATACAACAAATGAACAAATAAATCTGTGTGTAGCAGTCCTATAGTTGGTCACAATGGTTGGCCTACATACTCTCCATGACCTTTCAAGCCCAGAGTCTTATTTTCCCCCAGTATGGCACTCATGACTTATTCTGACAGATGTAAGGCAACCTGTGTTGAGTCTACAGGCATCCACAAAGGTTGGAAGTCCAGAAGTCATGGCTCAGCCTCAAGAATTTTATAACTATGTAAAAACCAAAAAAACAAACAAACAAACAAAAACCAAATGTGCTACTGAGGATATAGTTCCGTTGTCCCAATGCTTGCTTTCTGTACATTAAGCCGTGAGTTTAGTCCCAGTCAGCCCTGCAGGAACAAATCGGCGTTGTGACGCATAGCTCTCTCTGATCACAGAATTCTGAAGGTTGAAGGACCAGAGTTCAACATTATCTTGAGCCATACAATGAATTCATGGCCAGCCCGGGCTGCAGGAGACTCCGGGAAGATGTGGGGGAGAAGGAGTGAGAAAGAGTATAGCGAAAAAGAGAGAAAAGAAATTAAGAGAGGAAGGGAGGGGGAAGGGGAAGGAAGGAGGGAGGGGGGAGGAGAAAAACTAAAGCCATATTAGTGTCATGACTAATAATTCCCACTGTGCTGCAGAGCTGTCCGTGTCATGATAGTCATTTGTGTGGTTGGTGGTGGTGGTGGTGTTTTTGTCGTTAACAGTTCAAAATTTTATCAGAGTTAAACCTTTGGGGTTTGAGGAAAACATAACTTTCTATGTCCTGGGGAATGAGCCCCATTTCTTTAATTACATAATTCCACTATACCATGTCTGCTGTTCCATGTTCTGTTATATTTTTTCTGCTCACAACTAAATTTGTGGTTTTTTAACATATTTTTGTTGATTCTTTGGGAATTTCACATCATGAACCCCGATCAACCTCAGCTCCCAGGCATTCCTTATGACCTCCTAACCCCACAAAAGGAAAAGGAGGAGGAGGGGAAGAGGAGGAGGAGGAGGAGGAGGAGGAGGAGGAGGAGGAGGAGGAGGAGGAGGAGGAAGGGGAAAAGAAAACAAGCCCAATTTGTGTTGGCATCATAAAACTCCTGGTGGCCATCTCTCTAAAGAACACTTGAGTCCTCCCCTACCTGACTGGAGTCCTCCCCTGCTGACTTGAGTCCTCCCCTGCCTGACTTGAGTCCTCCCCTGCCTGACTTGAGTCCTCCCCTCCTGCACCCCGACTTGTAGCCATCAGTCGTAGCGAGCTGCACTCCAGCAGCGTATACTTTTACCGTTTTAAGAGTTCTCTTCGATGGCGTTCTGTCCAGGCTGTTTCTTTGGGGGTGGGGTGAGGTGGAGTTGGGGTAGAGGTTGTCACAGACGCCTGCTATGTGCCTCTTTCTTGTGAGTCTACAGTCCCTGCTACCATGGCAAAAGTAGCTTCCTTCATCCTTCCAGTCAGTGGGAGCGTGAATTATGGACTTCTGTATGGTTCTGGCAACCGCACCTGCTGCAGACCTCAGGCGACTGTACAGACAGACCACAGACACCAACCCCGCCCTCTGCCGCAGCTTGGACCGCGGATGCTATCACAGCCCTCGGTGGCAGCACAGGCGGAGGACGCAACATTCATCCAGTCTTCATTTATTCTCGTTCTTACCATGAAGAACAGGAAACACCTGCATCCCTCCCAACCAGGCCCTTGACATGAAGATTGCGCCTGCTGGCCCACTTTACACTCTCATGCTTTTTCGTAGTAAAATAATTTCCCATAACCTACCTCACACCTGAGTCCCCACCTCCTTTCACTCTGAAACAGTCTGCCCTGTTACACTAATCTCAGTGATTAGTGTTGATAAAAAGATAAAGAAAGAAGAGACACGTTCTATGGGGGTGGTGAGGTGTGGGGGGAGGGGGTCGCCCTGAGGGACCAGACACACGAGGGTATGGTGTAGAATAGAGTTTATTCAGGGAATGGAAGGAAGAGGGTAGTAGAGGCAGAGAAAGGCAGAGAGAGAGAGAGAGAGAGAGAGAGAGAGAGAGAGAGAGAGAGAGAGAGAGAGAGAGTTTGGAGAGGGGAGGGAGAGAAAGGAGGAGGAGGAAGAGAAGGAGGAGGAGGAGGAGGAAGAGGAGGAGGAGGAGGAGGAGGAGGAGGAGGAGGAGGAGGAGGAGGAGGAGGAGAGGCCAGCCATGAGCACGTGGAGAGAGAGGGGGTAAGGGGCAAGGGGACAGAGCAGGAACAAGAAAGCAAGAGAGCAAGAGGGTTAGGAGGGGCAAGTAGCCCCTTTTATAGTAGGTCAGACCTACCTGGCTGTTGCCAGGCAACTGTGGGGCGGAGCATGCCTGGCTGTTGCCTGGTAACTGGGGTGGAGCTTAGACTGAATGCTAAACACTCAGCATTTCCATATATAGGTCTACCCATAGTCCACGGTCCATATATAGATCCGTCTCATTTCCCCCATCCCCAGAGCCCGGTAACTGTGACTCTGATGTTTACGCAACAATTGGGAGTGTACTGAAATATGATGGAGTTGTCTGTTTTAAAAAGCTTTAAAAAGTAAATTGTATGTCTTGATATTTGACTACGTTTTTTTAAAAAGGGAAGTATGTTCAAAGGTCTTCCTTTTGGCAGAGTGAGCCCGGTCGGTCCCTTCCAGGAACTGAAAGGCAGCGTCGTGGAAGGTTGGCCAAAGCGACCGGGAACAGGAGACCCAAAGCCAGCACAACAGCAGGCAGAGGCTGGTGGCCAGTGCGCCTGCCCGGTGCGAGGCAGAACACCAACTAACTAAACAAACCAAGTTATTAATTTATTTTTTGTCTGTTATCTTTTTGTTTCTTGACAATGTTGGGTAATTGTTGTTGTTGTTATTGTTGTTTTTACATCTGTGGAGTTTCCTAATATAGACATTTCATATAAGTGAAATACCATTTGCCTCTCTCACCTTCTTTACTTAGCAGAACGTTTTCAAGTTTCGCTTGTGCTGAAACATTTACAGTATCTCCCACGGAACTACTCCTGAATTTTAGAGGGCACTGAATAGACTCTTAGCTTGCTCAGAGCGATTCTTTTTCTCTGGTCTTCACATCACTATCTCCCGCGCCTCCACCGGCACTGACCTCAGTGACCCCTCCCTTGGAAACCTCGCGCCAGACGAAGTCACGTGCTTTTTTTGTTTGTTTGTTTGTTGTTTTTCGAGACAGGGTTTCTCTGTGTAGTCCTGGCTGTCCTGGAACTCACTCATAGACCAGGCTGGCCTCGAACTCAGAAATCCGCCTGCCTCTGCCTCCCAAGTGCTGGGATTAAAGGCGTGCGCCACCAACGCCCGGCCGCCACGTGCTTTTTAAACCCCGCTTTCCTGTGCACGGTTTTTTATCACCGTCTATAACTACGCATTTATCTAGGGATGATTTTATTAATGACTTTCCACAACTAAAGCCCCAAGACCCACAGGACAAGGGTTCCCCCGTAGATTGCTCTCCGCACCGGCTATTATAGGACACCCCCTCCTGAATAGAGACCTTTGTCACACAAAGGTTGTTGAAATGATTTCTGACCAAGGAGCTGCTTGGCAGCTGTTTGTTTCACCCCACCCCACCGCACCCCACCCCACCCCACCCCACCCCACCACGCAATATTTTTGTTTATATCAAAAATGTCCTCATGGAGAAATTCCACTTGGGAATTTCCCTGAAAGGCAGAATGGAGAAAAAGGCGAGGCTGTTTAGGGTGAGCTTCTTCCAACACCAGTCGCACCAGACTGTTTACAGCGCCTGTGGGCCGGGCTCTCTTAGCCTCTGGTTCCTTCACTCTGTGTACGGTCTGCCTCCGATGTCTTCGAAGCTGAAGAAGACGCTAATTTGATTCAATGAAGTTCCTTATCTCATCGCTAGAAAAACAGTGATTGACTATAAGTAATTATCTCTCATTCATCTCTCCAACAGTTTTATTGTAAGTCTGATTAGGATCTGCTGGGTTTCTCTGATGTGGTGTACTGGTGCTTTTCTCTGCTGTTGAGAAAAATCTCACAGGGTGGAGATTTTTATAGTCTTCCTCGGGGCAGGGGCACTGACTCTTCTTAAGCGTCGCCTGGCATTTCCAACAGGCTCAAAAGTGGCATTTCCTCTTTTGCACCCTTTCTTTGCCTCCATAGAACCTGCCTTCTCTGTGCAGGTGTGCTGTCCACACGATGCTGTCCTGTTTTGGAGTAGTTATATCGGGAAAGCCTTCAGTCATTATCTTCTTAAAGCGACAGCAAATTCTTTTGCGTGACGGCACATTCTGTGTATTCAGACAGATGACAATAAAATTGAGCCCCCAATCTACAATCACATTTAAATGGTTGTAAGACTTCCTTTGTGGATTGTGTATCATGACTGATAAGTTTTTTTTTCTCTCTCTCTTACAGAATGAGTGTTCTGCCACACATGAGTTGCCTGAAATTTTCCTCAATGAGGCAGATTGAGACAATTGTGTCACCTAGACTCATTTGCATATGGAATCACTCCTGTGGTGTGGTGTAGCCAAAACCCTGGCAGTTTCTTCCACCCTCTGGGTCAGCTTCCCTCACGACTATGGCTGAAACACTTAAAAGGGCGAAAGGATTTATTTTGGCTCATGGTTTTCTGGCACATCGGTCAGTTTATGGAAGGGAAGGCAGTTGGGACAGCTCGTTCTAGGCTGGCAAGATGTGACGTCATAGTTCCTCCCATGTCCTGGGTGAAGATGCCGAGAGCTTGGGCCTGGAAACAGAGTCCTACAACCCTCACGGCTCGATTCCAGTGGCCTCTGGTCACCAGTAATGTCCCATGTCTCGAAGGTTCTGTAAGCTCCTAAAATAATGTCCATTCATTGTGGGCCAGGTGTTCAAACATACAAAGCCATGAGCCTGTGGAGTCAGGTCACACCCCCCCAGCCCCGTCAGCAGGTTTGGGGGACTCGTGTTGGATAAAATAAGTGCTCTTGCTCTGAAGGTAAGCATACAGCAATTAAACACAAACCTATTTCAGCTTCATATTCATATTTTCAAACCTTGAAAAAAAAAGTGGTTCTTTGGCCTCGAGGATTGTCAATAGTCTAATTAACTGTGCTAATGCAGTAAATTAAAGAGGATTATCTAACCAAAGAAGCATTGGCAAAAGGAGTGCCAACGAGAAACATTGACGGTTAGATCTAAGCACTTACCACGGATTCAAATCTTCGTGGCTTGGCTTAATATCAATTCCCAAATTGTGAGAATGGCGATCGGAAAATGATACAGTATATATATATATATTTTGAGCCATATATAAAAGCCTGCTTATTCTGGTTAGAATTCAGTGATCCACAGTGTTTATCTTTGTATAGACAGCGGGAGAGTAAGTTAACCAGGTTAACATAATTATTCGTTCACCTTGGATGTGCGATCTCTCCTAGGTTTAAGTCTGTCGGGCGGAAAGATAGTTCAGCTGGTAAAACCCTTGCTGATCAAGCTTGAAGTCCCAAGTCTGATGCTCAGAACCCAGGTAAAAATGTGAGGCGTGGTGGCACATGCTTGTGATCCCAGAGTTTAGGAGGCAGAGAGAGAGAGAGAGGAGGATTCCTGGGATTTTATGGCCAGCCAGACTAGCCTACCTCAGGCCAGGGAGAGAGACTGTATCAAAAATCAAAGCAGGTATGATCTGAGAGACGGTACACAGGGCTGACCTCTGACCTCCCCACACACACACACACACACACACACACACAAACTCACACACACACATACACATACACACCCAGAAATACACACTCACACACATAGAAACTCAGACACACATACTCATACACTCATACACACACACACTCACACGTACACACATATGCACATAGACACCCAGATGCATACACACACAGAGACACACACACTCATACACACATACACACTCATATGCATATACACTTACACACATGTACACACACACCAAACTATTTTCAGTATTAAAAGCTCGAAAGATGAAATCTTTTTCTCACTACCGTCCAATGTTAGGCAAATGGCCTTTACAATTTCAGCTTCCTCCTGTAAAACAAAGTTCTCCGAAGCGCTGTGCCTGTTTTAAATATCTCGTAGACTGTTTGACCAAGGCTGAACAGAAATCATGGTTGTAGTGTGATCATATGTTGCAGGCTAAGAGCCCAGATTCCCTGGGGGAGAGCATCTAAGGCCTTTTAAGAGCCATTCACTGTCAGCCTCTTCTCCTGGCCTGACAGTCTCTTGACCTTGCCATTAAACTGGAACAAGTCCCCAAGCAGGGTACAACTCCAGCCTTCGCCAAACCAAAGCTGAGATGGTGATTCAGGCCATACACGGTGAAATACACAAGGACGCAGTCCTCCCCTCATGACTGCTCTGCTCCGTGGCCCTCCCATGTGTATTGCAAACACACCGACTCACAGCCTCCTTCTCTGTGCCCGTCATTGTTCTTGTAGGTTTTGACACAACCTGAATATGCGGTCCTAGGTTGTGGTCACTCCTACCGGGTTCAGAATAAAGTATTTTCTTACTTCCTTAAAACAGGCAGAGCTGGTCTTTTCTGTCAATGCCCGAATCCTTGAATTAGAAATGCTACCTATATTTGATCTATGTTGCCTTTGTTTTACTTTGTATCATTGGTGGTGACTTTTGTTTTGTTTTGTTTTGCCTTTCTGAAATGGAGTCTCACTATGGAGCACAGACTGGACTTGGAGTCATGACCCTCCTGATTCAGCCACCTGAGTGCTGGGACTGTAATCATGGGCCACCACCCTAGCCTACTCAGTTGTTTTGAATATCAAATTTAAAAAAAAAATTTAAGTGCCAACCTAATGTGGGAATGGTACATTGCAGCTCTCTATAATGAATCTTCTTGGATTTCATTTTTTTCTCCAGAGGATCGTTACAGGTGGAATTAGAGAACATCATTTTAAGCAGAAGATGGCAGGTCCAGAAAGACAAGCATCTCATGTATATGTCATGTGTATACGTCAAGTGTGAACGTAGAAATGAGCCGATAAGGAGGGAGAAGTCTACTGGGAAACAAGAGGGGGGTGACTGTATCTGCAGCATGAAATCAAGAAGGCTTTGAGGGGAGGGGAACTATTGAGAGGGGGAGGGGCAGGGGTGAGAACTATAGACTGTGGATAACAAAATATAATGATATGGATATGCGGAAGCTATTTATTTTGTATGATGAATGAGTGATTTTAATTAAAATCTAACAAAGGCAGTAGGGAACCAAGAATGCGGCAGGTATTTCTAGCCCAACCCAACTTGGGTGGATACGATTATAGACTTATATTCATAGACTACAGCTGACTCTTCTAAGGCCAGGGACAGCAAATGGGTGCACACACGCAGTCACTGGACATCCCCTCTCGTCTAGACTTAGTGAGGGGGTTTGTGTCTATGGCACCGCACTTCCAGACAGTATAAAAACAGCCTGGTTTCGAGCGTGTGCCAGCAATCTCCTGACACTGAACAAATTGGAAGAAAAAATATGCAGAAAAACCAAAGGCAAACACTGCAAGGAGAGGCTGTGTAGTTCCTCGGCATCCCTGCCACAGCTGAGTGTCTGTCAGTCCTGGAGCGTGGCTTTGGGATGGACACGCCATCTCATTTATGTCCTGTTCTATTCTTAGTCTCTAATTGGTCTAGTTCTGTTACCTGAATAACCTGCACACACACACACACACACACACACACACACTCCCCATGATAAATGGGCGTGCTAAGTTTTTTGGAGAATCCTCTTAACATGGACTGCTGCGACAGAAACCATTCATTCTCATTTGCCGTACGGGAAATGTAGTTAAAAAAAGACTTATGTAAAGCATCACATTAGGAAACAATGTTTTCCTCTGTGCCCCTTCCTGCGGGCACACTGTTTCGCTTGTTTGTTGTTTCTTTGCGTGTTTGTTTTCCTTGACGGTGGGATGTCCTTCAATGTTGACGGTCAAAAGATTCCACCAGTGAAGTCTGTGGCCTCTGTAATTATGAGCAATCTCTATATAAACCCAATGACCAGATCCTATCTAAATCACCCTCATGGAGAACTTTCTGCACACAAACAACCCACAGTGAACTCAGTGGAAATACTAACAGCATCCAGCACCACTGGCAGGAAGCCACGAAGCCTGTAATGGAAGGGTGGTGGGCGTCAGGGAAAGGTTATTTATCGGTTTTCTTCTTCCTTCCTTTACACACCTCACTGGTTTTATTGTCTCACTTTGTCTGAAGAAGGAAAAAAAATAGGGCTTTTCAGTCTCAGTGCATCCTTGGAATTCGGGGTTTTAAGTTGCCTAATTGGGACTTGAGGGAACTCACAAGGAGGAGGAGCTGACTCCCCTCATTAGCTTAATGGCTACCCTGCACTGTTAGGATCGGGCATTATTATAGCTTATTCTCTCTGGGGACTGTGGGGGTGCCTTTTAAGAGTTCGGGTGGACAGGAAGCTCTGTGTAGCCTACACCCCGAGGCAGAGCATTGACTGACTCTCTTCCAAGCTCTTTTCACTAATAATACATAGGTGTGGAAGAGCACTTACACCAAGTCCAGTCAGGAAACAATTGAGTGCAGGACAACATGGCATTTATTGGACACATGATGATGATTCTATGTCGTAAAAGAATTAATGACCCATCACCGAGTCAGTCTCCGCCTCCCGGGCATCCTTTGTATCTCCCCCTCTTTCCATATCACTACCATTTTGACCCAGAGTCAGTACTATGCCATTTCTAGGGTTGGGATAGGATTCTGTGTGGTATGTAAGAGTCTGTAGGTGTGCATGTATGCACCTGAGCATGTATGTTTTTCTATCTACTAATCTATCATCTCTTCACATTTTCACCACAGAAACCAAATGAGTTCTCGTGGTCACTGGCTCCTGAGTCTTTCGAAGTGAACTCAGTATCTCACCCTCTCAGATCTTCTGAGATTTCTAAGGGTCGGGGTGTAGTGTAGCATTTGCCCGGGGTCTGCAAGGTTCTACGCATCACGCATTCCCCTCTGATATCGTCACCATCCTGTAGCACAAACATGCGCTCACCGTGCTTGCCTCCACCTCCGTGCACTCTCTAGACCCCACTCCTAGCCGTTTCATGTTTCCACCAATAAAAAGTCATCTTGCCCAGCTTAATCCCCTTTGGAGAACTGACTTCTGATTCGTGTGATCGAGTTAGTTCCTTGTTAGCTTTGATTTTGTCTGCCTGTCTCCACTAGAACACAAGCCCCAGGTAAACTGGGCTCTTCTCTGCCTTCTTCTCTGCTGTGAACTAACAACAATGCCCAGAACGTGATGGCAACTCAATAAAAGTTTATTAAACAAGTAAATGAATCAACAAAGTCCCCATTGATTCTACCATCCTAACGTCTTGCAAACACTTCTTAAATCCCCTGCAATTACTGCCTTACTTCTGGGCACTCTGATTTCTCTTATCAGAGGCTGCAGAAGCTTCTAGCAGTTCTAAGTCCTCCCATCTCACTCCCTGTGAGTCATTATCTCCCTCACAGCCTGGAGTCTTTCTAGCCTGCAAATTGCCTCCTGTCACTGGTCTGCGTAAAACTATACAGCCCTTCCTCACAATCTACTTTTCTGCAAGGGTTGGCCCTCATGCAAGGGGAGGGCTCAGGGCTGGAGACAGAACTTAAACCTACTCACCTCCGAAGAAAACACCTGGACTCTTATTGTGTGTCACCCAGATGGGTACCAGGAAGTATGAGGGTGTCAAAGTCTGGGGACCAGGGTTGTTGGTCAAGGTCGGGAAAATGCATTTGGTTTAAGAACCGTCAGACTCCAGTGCCTCTTGGGGTAGCCCTCCTCACCTCTTGACTCTCCCACACCCACCCCCTCTAGCTCAGTCCTGCTCAACACCATCTTCCCTGATCATGTTCCCTTGAACACCCAAGAAATGTCTGCCTGGGCGTTATCACTTCTTATTTATCTCTGTCTATTTATTTATCTTATTTATCACACTTACGTTGAACTGTGAGGAAGCCGGTGCCCTTACCCTTTGTAATCCAAACCTGGCTCGGTGTCTGAGCCTGAAACGTGTCAGACCTCAGTCCACAGCTGCGGAAAGAATTACTGAGGTGATGAGGAGGTGGCTCTGTGGTAAAGTGCCTGCTGAGCCAGCGTAAGGCCCTGTGCTCCATCCAAAGCGCCAGCATAAAGATTCTGGGTGTGTGGGTATGTTTACAGTCTCAGACTTGGGGAAACAGAGACAGGAGGTTTGTCCATCCACCAGACTAGCTAAATTGGCCATTTGGGGGGCTTAACGAGACCCTGTCTCAAAAATTATGGTGGAGACCAGCATGGTGGCATACACCCTAAATCCCAACAGAGGAAACAGGGAGAGATAAATATTTATGAGTTCAAGGCTAGCCTCGTCTATAGATGGAGTTCTGGGGCAGTCAAGGTTCCATAGAAAGACTTTGTCTCAAAACAATCGCAAAAGCACCCTAAGAAACAAAAAATAAAAAACTGAAGGAGGAAGAGGAAGAAGAGGAGATGAAGAAAAATAAAAGGAAAAGATAAAAGGAAATTAAAGTGGACGGCAATTAAAGAAAATATATGATATGACTCTCTAGTCTCTCATTCATATACTGACATGTGCACGCACACAGGACCACATATACACAAACACATACGGAAACATGGAACCAACAAACAGATTGCCAACTGTTTTAAATAGGTGCTCATTTAAAACCTTCAGGAGCGTGATATCTGAGAATAATTGATATTCTATTTTAGTAACCTCTTCCCCTAGCCTTTATCCCTTCCATCTCAATACATATATTCAAAAGAAATCCATTAAGGGCTAACCTTACTGCTTAAGAATTGAAAACTTATCTGCTACCTGGGACTAATGCTCTGATCTAAATTTGATAAGACATAAATGTCAAGGTAACACTGCCATCTAGAAAGCACACAGGAATTTAATACTACCTTCAAAACCTTCAGAGAGACATTAAACACACATTTAAGGAGATACCAACCTGGCTGTTGTATTGTCTTAGAAATCAGTTCGCTCATCTAACTGTTTCTTCTATTCCTAACAATTTAGTATAGAACACTACAGCGTGGACTATGGCGTTCAGCTGGGTTTTCTTCCAGTGACCAGCTACCTTTAAGGGCAAGACCCTTTTTAAAAGAACATCTTGCCTCTCAAGGCTTCAACAGATCTTAGAATTTCTTTAGCTAAAATCAGAAATCTCCCATTCGTGTTTGGTTTCCCCATTCTGCATGGCAGATGTTCCACAGGAAATCTTTCGCATGTGAAATTGTTCTAGGGAGGAATGCGGTTCACTCATTTAAAGTTCTGAGTGGGGAGCCCAGGGAAAACAAAGGAAAATGAAACAGCCAGAGAGGCTCTGGCCCCAAGGCCTTCCCAGAGAGTCTGACTGGAGTAATTGACCGGAGATTGAAGTTTGGCAGCTGTGAGGTGGGCCTCTGCAATCTGGTCGTCCCGAAACAGCAGTGACACGTAATCCAATACCACTTGGCCAACAGTGTGACCGAACAATAGCCAGAGCGGCTTTCTTTATACAGTGCAGGTGCGAATAAAGTCTAGACCCGTGGTTCTCAGCCTTCCTAATGCCTGAACCCTTTAATATAGTTCCTCATGCTGTGGTGGCCCCAAACCATAACATTATTTTCATTGCTATTTCAAAACTGTGATTTTGCTACTGTTATGTATTGTAATGTAAATATCTGATATGCAGGATATACAATAACCAATCTCTATGGGGTCTTGACCCTCAGGTTAAGAACCACTTGGTTTAGCCGGGGTAATGGTGGCACATGCCTTTAATCCCAGCACTTGGGAAGCAGAGGCAGGTGATTTCTGAGTTCGAGGCCAGCCTGGTCTACAGAGTGAGTTCCAGGACAGCTACACAGAGAAACCCTGTCTTGAAAAAATCAAAACAAAACAAAACCAAAAACAACAACAAAAAAAAAACAAAAAAACAAAAACAAAAACTGGTCTAGACTATGCATTGCAGTAACTTCTTCACTGAGGCTAACAGTGAATTCTTCCTTTGTTATCCCATCTCTTGCTGGCTTAGCAGGTGGCCCTCATTACTAATGGGCTCTGGGCTCTGGGCAGGAGATTTAATTATTTAGAATGTTTCTAAGCTTGCAACAGTTTCAGGCCTGCAGAGCCTAAAAGAGGGGATTATATATTTTATTGTAAATTAATCATGGCAATCTTCTTCCTCATTGGTATTGCTAAAGGTTGGGGCAATACGCTTTGTTACTGTCGCAATGGTCTGCAATCGTCTTTTCAGATGGCCAAAGGCAGGCACCACCAGGCTCACAGCCTAAGCTAATGCAGCTCCCCCCACCCCACCCCGTGTCACACACTCCTCTCTCTCTAGTCCCCAAATGAGGATGAAGCGGCTTGGCTGTGGCCTTCTTCCAGACACATAAGACATCTTTATTTTTATGCTACATCTTCAGAGGAGGCTTTAAAAGTGTTCCGAAGGCTTATAAAACTGCACTTCATAAAGAGACAGATCGGCACACAGGAAGGTATGCAGAAAAACTGGCAGATAGAAGGTATGCACAGAACCTACCTACGTAGGGCTGCCTAAAATCTGATGCTTTCAGTCGGGTGCATTTGTGAGTTTGAGACCCTTGAGCTTGATCAACATTTAATTATATTAATGGATTCTCCAATACTCGTTGTCTAGCCCTCTAAGTTATTGGTTGTGATTCAGTTTGCACACTGCATGTGGGTATGCGTAGTTGAGACAAATTAGTCCAAAAATATTTGCTAGTGCCAGCACAAATGATTTTCCACTCACCTGGAGCCTGTAAATCCACGGAAAGTAAGTGCACGGAGGTGGACTTTCCCACACCGCGGTTATCAGCTAACACCCTGTATCGCGGGGTCTCCTCCCGCTATCCTGGTGGTCAGCGGAGAGCTGGTGGCTGACTCAGCACCGGTGTTCCGCGCACCAAAGCACTGACAGGCAGACCTAACCGTTCCATTCTATCTTCTAGTTCTGGAGAGACGCTAACACCCCCGCCTTACATTTGCTCTTAACTGTAAAGTTCCCACAAAGTACATCACCCCAAACATCAGCTATTAGCTGCTTTTTACAGGAAACAAAGCCAGGAATATGCAGTGGCCTCTGAGGTCGCCTCTCCTCCACCTCTTCCGACTCTGCTGCACGGTCCTACGGTCCCACCGAGCGAATCTCCTATTATTTGTAAAGATCTTAGCATTGGGAAACATCAATTTATGCTTTTAACTTTAATTAGTGAATTTCACACATACACCTGTGTATCCTTTTTCACTAATTGTCTTTTTAGTGTTTTTCTTTCAATTATAAATACTTCCCGTGAAATGTTTTAATTGAAAAAAATTAAGTCATATATATGGCTTCCACATTCACCCTCTGAGGTTTCTTGCACCCTAAATTTCTTTCCTCCCAATGTTTCTCTTCCTTCTTAGCTTCTGCTGCTATTTTACATTTTGCTGATAAGCAGTTTGTGTAATTAATAACCTTATCTCCCTATGTATGAGAAAAACAAATTCAGTGCATTTTAATAAGGAAGTCGGAAGGACAAGGAGACATTTTATTGCCACGTTGACGCTGATAAGACCAGAAATAAGCTGGTTGCTCAGAGACTACACATAATGAATAGTATTTGTATACATAGTTTTATTACTTTTGGTGTCAGATCTACAATATTTATTGTGAGTGTATTTATGAACAGCCATACAGTTTAGAATTCTTTAATAAGCCGCGCTCACTGAATAACACACTGGTTTTTAAAGTCACTTCATCTTTATGCCTGATCTTAATCTTGTGTTTGTAGTTCTCAGCGAAGGGGGAAAAAAAGGTGCTATTTTCTTAGCTGCTCTGGGTGGGGGTGGGGGTGTAGAAGATTGGGAGGGGTTCTGGAAAGATCACTACATCCTCATCCAGCCATGTGTTCTACAAGACTGCAGCTTGCACACTATTGAAATGGGGACAAGTTCCTCGTTTTTAAAAAAGAAAAGGCAGTACAAAAACTGAAGGCTTTAAAAGTTTAAGACCCTTTAGGACATGAACAGTTGGATTTCTGGTATCTGTGGCTAAGCTCTTACATACGCCCCATGACAGCCTGCTCCTTTGAAGTCAGTCAAGACTGCGAGATCACGATGGACTGTAACAGAAGCGGCTCTGTGAAGAGCCGCTGAGTCGCCTCTGCCCTTATTTCCTGTCCATTGATCCTGTGATGTGAGCATATCTGTTATCTCCTTCTGCAAAGAGAACTGTGTGCCACGTGACATGGGCAGGGCCACTCGGGGTCACCCAGCTAAGGACGGCTGGGAAGTCAAAACTTGATCTTCTATACGACATTTATACATCTATCTATCTATCTATCTATCTATCTATCTATCCATCTATCTATTTATCTATCTATCCATCTATCTATCTATTCATCTATCTATCCATCTATCTATCCATCTATCTATCTATCTATCTATCTATCTATCTATCTATTTATGGTAAGCTTGCTTTCCACTGTCCTTTCAAGACAAAGGCAAAAGTGGGTGGGTCAGAACCACAACTCACATTGTAATGTTACCCTCTGACTAGGGGAGTGGAAGGTAAGGCGGGAGCTTCCCAATTAACATGCTTTTTTGTTTGTTTGTTTGTTTTTTGTTTGTTTTGTTTTTTGTTTTTTGTGTTTTTCTTTTCTTTTCTTTTTTTCTTTTTCTTTTTCTTTCTTTCTTTCTTTCTTTCTTTTTTTTTTTTTTTGCAAGGGGATCTGTTTGACTGGGTTGGGGTAGAAGACACATCCTTCATTTGGGCTGCCTTCCCCATTCGGTGTATCCTCACACCTCATGTGTGGTTGGGCCATACTCACCCATTATTAAGATGAACTAAGGACCACTGTTTACAGCACTCGTTAGCGCCCGAGGCTGTGCTCGCGTCTCCAGTGTCTTCCTATCCTCTGCTTCTCCACGATGATTAGTGAAGGCCGTGGGTTGACTTTACAAAAAGGAAGAAGGTTTGAATCTGCCATTCTTGGGAAAACTCTTTCTGGGATCTTTCTCTCTCCTACCCTCTCTGGTTTCCCTTGAAAAGCAGGAGCGGTTCACCCAATCCCTCCTGCTCCCTGGACTGTGGGTTGTAATTAGGGTTTAAAGAAACAATGTTTCCAGTTCGGTAGTCTAATTAATGACGTTCCTGTTGGAGACAGAAGCAGGTAAACAATGGGCTTACAGTCTTTCCACTCTATCTGCAATAACGGCCCACTTCATCCAAGATTCCTTTCCTTCTTCAAAGAGCAGGGATTAACTCCTTCATATTAATCCATAGATATCACCTTCGTTTCCGAATGATACAGTGTGTGTGACTGTTACACACACCAAGGAAGGGGAAAAAGGTGATTTATTAAATAAGTTATTCACCATATCGAATTTTAATGATTTTCAAGCCAGATCAACCTTTTTCTTCCCCCTGATCCTTCCTCATTACTTTGACAAATACCTTCTCCTTAAAAGTTTACTAGGGAAAGATTTCATTTTTATAGGCACACTTTCTTTCATGTACGCTTTAGTGATTCTGAATATTAAGTGCTACTGGCATCTCTTGCTCTGAGCCTGGCAAGTGAAGAGAGCGTCGTCACCGAATTCTGCCTCGAGTCAGAGCAAACGTCTTTTGTCCCTCTTTTCTCCAAAGAAATAAAATCTTTATGTGCTAGGCTTGTGGGGTAGGAAATAACAAGGAGGTCATTGTTCTCTGTTCCCCTCACCGTACTGCAAGTGTAGACTGTTATTCTTTCGAGCACTGCCCCCTAGTGGGGAAAATATTTTTGTTTTTAGACTTGGCATCTTAGTAAATCAAGCCTTCCCCTAACTTGCTTTGTGCTGTTTCTGGAAAGACAGTGACCTTGTTTGCCACGTGTGTTAAAAAAACAATTAGAATGTGAATTCCTGACAGCATGGGGACCTCTAGCTAACAGTCTCACTGAGCCGAAACACAGAATAGATGAAAAGAAATAGATTGTAGCTTCTCACAAGTTCTGGGATCTGGCGTTAAAGCAAAAGACATAAGAAGGGGTAAGAGCCCTCGAGGCCCAGAGATCTATGCCACAGACAAGGCAGAAAGATTGTAAGAGCCCGAGGTGGGGGAGGACTCCGGGGAAACAGTGTCTGTCAGACGCAGCAAACACTGATGCACATACGAACTCACAGAAATGGTGGCAGCATGCACAGCACCCATGGTTCAAACCAGACAAAAATCCCAGCTCTTAGACTGGCAAGCGGGCACAAGGTCCCGCCCCCAACCAAGAAGCTATTCCTACCTGATACCTGCTGGGAAAGGCAAACTTAATTGTCTTTAATGGAGTAACGGTGAGGATATCAACCAGACTCCAGGGCAGGCTCTGTGTTCAGTAGTTGGTAGCATAAAGCAGACTCTGTGTGCGTGCACGTGTGTGTGTGTGTGTGTGTGTGTGTGTGTGTGTGCGTGCGCGCCTGCATGTGTGAGTGCGTGTGTGTGTGTGTGTGTGTCTGTGTGTGCTTTTATTGTTGCTACAGTTTGCTGATTTTTGTACTTTTAGTTTTTTGTTATAGTTTAGTTTTCTTTTTCTTTCTTTCTTTCTTTTTTTTTTTTTTTTTTTGTTTGTTTTGTTTTTCGAGACAGGGTTTCTCTGTGTAGTCCTGGCTGTCCTGGAACTCACTCTGTAGACCAGGCTGGCCTCGAACTCAGAAATCCGCCTGCCTCTGCCTCCCAAGTGCTGGGATTACAGGTGTGCGCCACCACGCCCGGCTTATAGTTTAGTTTTCTATGTTTTTGCTTTTTTGTTATGTTGCTGTTGAGAGCGAGGAGAGAGAGAGAGAGAGAACATGAAGTTGGGCAAGATATAGAGGATAAGGGAGAACTCCAGGGAGGAGAAGATAGATATAGATATAGATATAGATATAGATATAGATATAGATATAATTTATATTATATTATATTATATTATATTATATTATATTATATATCAGGAAGTTTGGGGTTACACTTTTATCATTTGGTCTTTCTAACCAGATTTCCTTGTCAGAAATATTTTCCATGTAAATCTTCAATTTTATGATTAAAAAACTAAAACAGATTTCCTTCAGTGTAACTAATGGGCCTATCTTAGGGTTTTATTGCTGTGAAGACACACCACGACCAATGCAACTCTTACAAAGGCAGACATTTAAGTGGGATTGGCTTTCAGTTTCAGAGCTTTATTCCAGTCTCATGACAGGAAGCATGGCAGCCTGCAGGCTGTCGCAGTGCTGGAGGAGCAGAGAGTTCTACATCTTGATATGCAGGCAGAAGTGACACTCGGGGCGGAGCTTAAGCACAGGAGACCACAAAGCCCACCCCCACAGTGACACACTTCCTCCAACAAAGCCACACCCACTCCAGCAAGGCCACGCCTCCTAATAGCGCCATTCCCTATGGGCCAAGCATTCAAGCCCGTGAGTCTATAGGGGCCATTCCTACTCCAACTCCCACCTTACTATCCATACTATCGCCTTCCTGAGATAAATTAGTAATAAGCCTATAGGCTGATGCTTGAAAAGCACTGAATTGTTTCCAATGCTTCACAAACACCAGGTATTCTGTTAAATATTTTTTTGTAATATTTTAACATAACGCATAGAAGGGTCTCCATCTTCTAGCTAAAACCTCAAATGATGACTCTTTCAATGAAGCATACAGGACACTCTTCAAAATTTAATTTCAGTTTACTGTGTCCAGTTTTCTTTGCTATGTATATATAACCCCACGTTCCACAAGCACGCTCAGCTACAGCCGAGCTTCCTGGTCTCTGAGTGAGGGGCTCTTGTGTTACTCACCTCCTTAGAGGACAGTTTCATGCCAAGTATGAGTGTAGTGGTTATTTTTTAAAAAGGTACCGCCCCGTCAGGCCTCTGCACCATGTCCCAGCGCGTCTCACTCTGGACGGCTCTCCCAGCATCCCAGCTGGGTTTCCTCTCCGCCATAGACTCTGTAAATGGCGGGAATCCCACGCTTCTGCCCAGCACCCACTCCTTCCAAGTATCCGGTAAAGCATGACTCTTAAACTTGAAAAGTTAACCAAATATATTTATGTATAAGACACTCCCAATTTCATAATGCCAATTTACAATGATAAAGTCTTATCGCAATATTTCTAACCTCCAAAACACCAGAAATACGTCAGAAGTCATCTGGATATTCAGGTCTCCCTCTCTCTCCTCCGCTCCAGTGGTCCACCAAGCCCTTTCCCCCTCTCTCTCCCCGCCCCTCTCTCCCCTTAGCTCTGCCTCCTCTCTCCCCTCCAGTCCCCGCCCCTCACCTCTCTTAGCTCCTCCTCTCTCCCCTCCAGTCCCCGCCCCTCACCTCTCTTAGCTCCTCCTCTCTCCCCTCCAGTCCCCGCCCCTCTCTCCCCTTAGCTCCGCCTCCTCTCTCCCCTCCAGTCCCCGCCCCTCACCTCTCTTAGCTCCTCCTCCTCTCTCCCCTCCAATCGCTGGCCTCTCAACTGCCTCAATGTGAATGAATAGGAAATATCTTGCAACATATTAAGTCCATATCAAGAAGCCCAATTTCATGTCTGCTCCAGTACACTCAGAGAGCATGAACACAGCGAGACCGAATGCTCCCCAGAATAGTGAGCTGACCTCTGTGCTCAAAAGAGCAGAAACTTGTAAAGGACAACTTCCGGGAAGCCAAGATTGGGGGTAATCTGTGACTCCATTCATACTTTTCGTATGTTAGGGTCTAAAGCCCTTCAAATTATAATATAGTTTGTAGCATCGCTCAATCACAAAGTGCCCTGTTCCTCGGTAAACCACCTCACCGCACAGCTGGGCACATTTCTGTGAGGCAGGCTGATGGGAGCCCTTCCCAGTTCTCAGTGAAAGGTGCCCTTGAGGCTTCATTCTTGCTCAGTGTCCTGTGAAAGGGACAGAAGCGGCTGCCACCTGCTCCTGCATTTCATTACGGCTCATCTCTGGCCGTCAGCTGACTTCTCCATGCTCACGCCCTCACAGATCGCTCCTGGGCTGGAGAAAGGGTTGTGGGTGAGACTAGAGCCAGGGTCAGACATGATCAGAAGGATTGAATTGTGGCTTTGCAGAAGTGAGTGTAGCAGGAAATCCTCCAAAGGCAGGAAAATGGACTTGTTCTCAGCTGCAGGAAATCCCGAGTGAGAGAGGAAAGGTATGATTTTCAAATACATCCTTATCAGCCTGGTGCAGCTTCGGGAAATGTCACCATCTGCTGATGTGCTTATTAGAACTAATGAGCTTGAAGGAGTGTGGGAAACTAAAAGGTCTTAATAATAAACAAATTCTGGTAAAAATAAATAAATAAAAGACTGTGGGTTTTTGTTTGTTTTTTGGTTTTGTTTGTTTCTTGGGGGGGTTGTTTGTGTTTGTGTGTGTGTGTGTGTGTGTGTGTGTGTGTGTGTGTGGCTGACAGCTAGCATGCTCACAGAAACTAAACTCACAGGGCCACACTACACAGTGTATATTTTTATTTTTAAAGCCAAGTGAGGTGAGCCTCTCACCCCCAAGGCTTCCGTCAAGCAAACGGTTGGAGCAGTTTTGACTCTTCTCATGGAATAATTTCCCTCCATGGGACATTATAGGTTGTATTCTTCTGGTATAAAACCTGCTAGAAGTCACAGGGTTAGCAATCATTTCTGTAGAGTCAAAGCAGTTATAAAGATTGACAAAGGATTGGTTTTAAAGCGTTGTGATACGTGGTAAAGAGGACGAATAAGTTAATGGTTTGTGTGATGGTGTCTCTTACAAGGGAGGCGCGGCAAGTGAGTAGCGGTGAGAACCCAGAGCGCCACATCTCTCGCTCCAAGATCACCTTTGCATCGCGATCCCCACACCAGCGGCTTAGCAATGAGCATATAGTACTTTCCCCAAAGCCAATTCAAAGGGGAAAAGTTAAGCAGTGTGCATTTGTGAGACTGGATTAATAGAAGGAAGAATACTCATTTTAAAAAGTAACTCGAAAGACGTTGGTGGCGCACCCCTTTAATCCCAGCGCTTGGGAGGCAGAGGCAGAGGCAGAGGCAGAGGCAGAGGCAGAGGCAGAGGCAGAGGCAGAGGCAGAGGCAGAGGCAGAGGCAGGCGGATTTCTGAGTTCGAGGCCAGCCTGGTCTACAAAGCGAGTTCCAGGACAGCCAGGGCTACACAGAGAAACCCTGTCTCAAAAAACAAAAGCAAAAACAAAAACAAAAAAACCAACAAAAAAAGTAACTCTTGATGGGGGGGGGTAGGTGGCCCAGTGGTTAGGAGCACTTGGTGCTCCTGCAGAAGACCGAGCTTTGATTCCCAAAAACTACATCGTAGCTTACAATTATCTAATACTCCCGTTCCAGGGACACCGTGCCCTCTTCTAGCCTCCACGGTCACGAGGCATGTATACAGTATATGTGGTGTGGCACTAGAATACCCGAGTGCATTCATAAACTTCAGTTAGCAGGTAAAAGCGACTGTGCCTCGTGCGCCCTTTTCTCTGTGACGATGTTCCATGACTCTCTTTTGGTTCCTTGGGCAGCCATATCAGATCACATCCTGACTGAAAGAGAGCATGGAACATTCAAGCTGTTTGCTTTCAGACCCTGAGACAAGGGGCTGAGGTGCAGAGTTTACATTCCCTAAGCAGACTGGCCTCCCGGTTCTCCCAGCATCCCTCAGTCCCTACCTGGCATACCCTGTCCCCAACCTTGAACTTTCCAGCCCAGGGGCGGGGCTGCTCCACCCCCAGAGGCTCCTCCTCTATAATGCAGACATTTTGGTTCTCTCTCTCTCTCTCTCTCTCTCTCTCTCTCTCTCTCTCCCCTTTTTCTCTCTCTCTCCCTTCTTTCCTCCCTCCCTTCCTCTCTTCCCTCCTCCCTCTCCTCCTCCTCCTCCTCCTCTTCTTCTTCTCCTTCTCCTTCTTCTCCTTCTTCTCCTTCTTCTCCTTCTTCTCCTTCTTCTCCTTCTCCTTCTTCTCCTCCTTCTCCTCCTTCTCCTCCTTCTTCTCCTTCTCCTTCTTCTCCTTCTTCTCCTTCTTCTCCTTCTTCTCCTTCTTCTCCTTCTTCTCCTTCTTCTCCTTCTTCTCCTTCTTCTCCTTCTCCTTCTTCTCCTTCTTCTCCTTCTCCTTCTTCTCCTTCTTCTCCTTCTCCTTCTCCTTCTCCTTCTCCTTCTCCTTCTCCTTCTCCTTCTCCTTCTCCTTCTCCTTCTCCTTCTCCTTCTTCTTCTTCTTCTTCTTCTTCTTCTTCTTCTTCTTCTTCTCCTTCTCTCCTCCTCCTCTTCTCCTCTCCTCCTCCTCCTCCTCCTCTTCTTTTTCTCTCCTCCTCCTCCTCTTCTTCTTCTTCTCCTCCTCTTCTTCTCTCCTCCTCCTCCTCCTCCTTCTCCTCTCCTCCTCCTCCTCCTCCTTCTCCTCTCCTCCTCCTCCTCCTCTTCTTCTTCTTCTCCTCCTCCTCTTCTCTCCTCCTCCTCCTCCTCCTCCTTCTCTCCTCCTCCTCCTCCCCCCCTTTGTCCTCGTCTTCTCCCCTTCTCTTTCTCCTGGCGCACCCTTTCTCCTCCCCCAGCCCCCATGGTGGCTTCCCTGGCCCTGGTTTTTGGCCAGTGAACTAATCAGCCCGAGAGCAGCTTCCCGCTAAACCTGCCTTTACTATAATCTGATCTGGTCTGAATGGGCTCATTTCATCAGCAGAGGAGAACTGGCCTATCACAGGCACTCAGGATTATACATCCTACAAGATGCCACCGACGGATGTCACGGTTCTCTATAGAGAAGTTGGGTCCTTTTTCTATGTTATTTAGTTAGTTAATATTTAAAAGATTGTTTGAATTCTTCTCTCATACCATACATCCTGACCCCCTTCTCCCTTGCTCCTCTCCCGGTTGCCCCTCCCCCACCTCCCTTCTCCCCAGATCCAGCGCTCCTCTGTTTTCCCTTCAGAAAAGCGCAGACCTCCCAGGGATATCAGCGGAACATGATTTAACAGGATGAGGTAAGGCTGGGCACAAACCCTCATACCCAGGCTGAGGGGGGCACCCAGGAGGAGGGACAGGGTCCCAGGGAAAGACAAGAGTCAGGGGCACCCCCACTTGGACTATTTGGAGTCCCACAAACATGCCAAGATAAAGAAACATGCATGTACACAGAGGGCCTGGAGAAGACCAGGCAGACTGCTGGCATCCTCTTAAATAGGCCCCTGTGGTATTACAACAAAGCATGCTCAGTAGTTCACCAGTCTTACAGGAGTGTGGCATTCATCCCTTCAGCAGTCCTGTAATCTCATAGGTTTCTGACTTCCACCTGTACACCGTGGAGAGGGCGGCACCTACCCCCACCCCCTCCAGCATCGTGCACACGAACATACTGCTAATAATAATTTTAGAACAATTTCGACACCCACAGCAATGGATCTTATTTTACTTTAGGAATTCTGTCCTAACGCCGTCACAGAAGCTATCTTGCATTGCATAGGTATTACAACCCAAGTAGGCAAGGAGTACATTATAAACAATTACTCAATAAAACCTGATGAAGGCCTTGGAAAGTAAGCAGACAGCTGGGAGAAGCTTTTTCTGAGGGTACACGAACTTCGATTGTAAGGTATATCTGGTAGCTTTCAAGTTCAAAGACTCAGTAAAGAAGACAGCTAAGACTGCCTCTGGCTGAAGTGAGTCCAGGGCATGCTTCAGGGGGCAACTTTCCTCTCGGTGTATCACTCATTCTCTTGACAAATTCTGTCTAACTTCTCTCTGTCCATCATTGGCGTAAGATCAGAAGACACTAAGGTGAATAAAATGCAGCAAGTATCCTTTCCTCGTAGATTCATATATTGTAGTTTACCCTTAAACATGCACACAAGCACACACATGGAGGGGGAGGGAGGGCTGTGGGAGGGAGAGGGAGAGCATGATCTAAGCAGTGACTATAAGCCAAAAGCTGTACCATGCCTGGCAGCTGCAAGCAAAAATAAGACAATACTTCTAGCCGGGCGGTGGTAGCGCACGCCTTTAATCCCAGCACTTGGGAGGCAGAGGCAGGTGGATTTCTGAGTTCAAGGCCAGCCTGGTCTACAGAGTGAGTTTCAGGACAGCCAGGGCTACACAGAGAAACCCTGTCTTAAAAAAAAAAAAAAAAAAAAAAAAAAAGACAATATTTCTAGCCATGCCCCTCCCCATCCCTCCCCCACCCACCCCCATCCCCCCTCCAGAAATGAGGTAGCTCAGTGAAGAAAGGCTTTTGCTTAGTAATTCTGAATATCTGAGTTCAGTCATCAGAACTCTCGCGGTAGAAATAGAAACACAAAAGAAAGAAAGAGAAGACCTGAGTTAACAGAACCCAGGAAGTGAACAAGAAAACATCACAACAGACAACAAAGAAATTCAGAAAGTTATAAGGAATCCTTTAACATAACAGGGGCAGAGCCGTCTTCTGACTTCTGCATGGACACCACCGTAAGGGCGGCACCTACCCCCCCACCCCCAATCACCATGTATACAAACATACTGCTAATAATAATTTTAGAACAATTTCGACACCCACAGCAATGGATCTTTATTTTAGGAATTCTGTCCTAACACCATCACAGAGACTAGACTGCATCGCATAGGTATTACAACCCAAGTAGGCAAGAGGCACATTATAAACAATTACTCAATAAAACCTGATGAAGGTCTTGGAAAAGAAGAAGACAGCTGGGAGAAGCTGTGTCCAAGAGTGAGTCGCCTCCCAAAGGCCCTGCACTCTGTCTCCAGATTCTCTCCCGATTCTTAATGCATTTGAAGCAAGCCGCTAGGGGTCTTCCTATGCATTCAGCGCTGCAAATTGTGCAGCCAGCGCCAAGAACAGGATTCCCAGTCGCTGAGCCTCAAGCTGCAAATGCCAGGGGCTAAAAGGGACCTGACCTTCGGAGTTACTGAGGGGTTTGACAGCTCGGGTCTCTCAGTAGCAGTCAAGCTTTGAGTGCCCATATGTTAAAGCCAGTGGCTGTCCCACACGCACCACGGAAACATCAAGAATAAGAAAAGCAGTTCTAATCTCTCTCCTAAAAGCTACCAGTAGCCTTGAGTGAGTTAAGCCTCTGCGGCTCCTCATTCATGAAATAAGGTGATAATCCTGGACTCCCAAAGCTCCTGGAACTCTGACAATTAAGGTGACAAGAGAATTGGGCACTTTAAATTCCCCACAAAGGAATGCATTCCGCTAAATAGGAAGACTAAAAATAATTCTATTCACAACAATAGTCCTCAGGCAGTGTCCTTACCTCGGGTTCTCCGGGGCTGCTCTGGCTACAGCTACGGGGTTCTCTCACTCAAAGCCCCCAACACTTGTCTGAGACATAAACAGACAAGCATATGATGGCTCTGCCTATGTGTTAGCATATGATGGCTCTGCCTATGTGTTAGCATATGATGGCTCTGCCTATGTGTTAGCATATGATGGCTCTTCCTATGTGTTAGCATATGATGGCTCTTCCTATGTGTTAGCATATGATGGCTCTTCCTATGTGTTAGCATATGATGGCTCTTCCTATGTGTTAGCATATGATGGCTCTGCCTATGTGTTAAGATGTCAACGGCTTCTTGTGGTTTGCTCACACTGCCTCATAGTTTAAATTTTCTGCATATATCCATGCATTTATTAAAATGTGTCTCAGAAATACTTTATCGTGTACGGACTGGTAGGTGCTAGAGAAGGTCACTTGTAGGGGAGCCTGTCCTGCGTTCACAGTGTGCAAACTAGAAATGGATACAATGGAGTTGTAAGTTATGGTCTGGCTTAACGTCTTAAGCGTTCTTTGACCCCACAGGAGAAAAGGATTTTGAGTTCCCTCACAGACAACCTGGAAAAACAGAAACTAACTGCCTTAAAAAACAAACGAAGAAAAAGTACAGAATAATCCTAGGTCCAGTGAATTGCTGGTGGGAACAGAAGAACACTATTTATAGAAGTGACTCTTGACCTATGCATTGAGACCCCCATTGGGGGTCAAATGACCCTTTCTTAAAGGTCACAATCATAAATCATAAATATCAAATATGAACATTATGATTCATAACTGTAGCAAAATTACAGTTATGAAGTAGCAACAAAAATAATTTTATGGTTGGGGGTCAGCACCGCGAGAGTAAAGGGTTGTGGTATTAGGAAGGTTGAGAACCAGGGGCTCAAAGGATGCCGAGAGAGTCAGGGCTTCTCTGAAGAAGTCCCATTGACTAATAAGATATTCAGTTTATCACATTAAGAAATCACATATGACAGGGACAGAGATACTTGCTGCCAAGCCCGACACACCCCGAGTTCAGTCCCCTGGACTCACAGGGGAGAACTGAGTCTCACAGTTGCCCTTTGACCTCCACACCATTTCCATGGTACACGTGCATATGCACACACACACACACACACACACACACTAAATACATACATACATTGTCTAAGTTAGGGTTTTACTGCTGTGAACAGACACCATGACCAATGCAAGTTTTATAAAAGATAACATTTAATTGGGGTTGGCTTACAGGCTCAGAGGTTCAGTCCATTGTCATCAAGGCAGAAACATGGCAGCATCCAGGCAGATATGGTGCAGGAGGAGCTGAGAGTTCTACATCTCCATCTGAAGGCTGCTAGTGGAAGACTGACTTCCAGGTAGCCAGGGTGAAGGTCTTAAGCCCACACCCACAGTGACACACCTACTCCAACAAGGCCACACCTAATAGTGCCACTCCCTGGGAAAAGCATATACAAACCATCACATACATACATACATACATACATACATACATACATATTACAAAAGAGAAGACATGCAAGCAGCTGTCCTCAACTTCTCATGTACCACCTTATACCCCCTTAACAGACCAATCTTCTTCAACCCCCATTCTCCATCTCCTGACCTATATGCCGAGATAAACCTGTCCTACTTTAAACAAAGGAAAAAATAAATCAATGTGATATGGATTTTAAAGAAGGGATATAGAAGTTGAAAACAACCTGGCACTGACAATGTGTGTGTGTGTGTGTGTGTGTGTGTGTGTGTGTGTGTGTATTGTGGGTTAGAGGACTGTATTTGGAAGGTTGTTCATTTCGTCCACCATATGTGTGCCAGGGATCAAACTCGGGTCTATTGAAGTTTGGTCTGTTGCTGTGTAGAAGGGATTAGAGGTAGGCAGGTTTCGAGTTACCTGGTTGGTGGAGGAGAGAGAGAGGAGTGAAGTGAGACCAGGAGAGGAAGAAGGAAGAACTAGGGGAGAGGAGGAAGCCCCCGTGAGGGGTGATGGACCATGAGCACACAGCCAGGAGAGACAGCCAGCATCTGGGGTACACCGCTGGGGAGGTAGGCAGGCCAGCAGTTAGAAGAGTAGATTAGGGGTGACCCCCCCCAGTAATTGTCAGAGCCAAATAAAGTAACCTTAGTCTGAGTAGCATTTGCTTGTAAGCTAGTCGAGGCTGAACTTAAATTGGCTCCACTCCACAGGGCACTGGGCTCGGCCGCAAGCCCCTTACTCACTAAGCCATCCCTCATGCGCTTTCAAAGCCACTGTGTTGATTTTGTTTTCTCAAAAGCCATACTGGTTCACTGTTTATTTCTACATGGTTGCTACGTTATCTTGGCAGATTTCCCAAAGACCAGTGACCAGAGAGTTCTTCAACTTTCCGAGCCTTAGTTTCTTCTGAGCGTGAGATTGTTATACAGCGGCACACATATATTTGCTTAAAGAAAGACATTCGTCAGGACTTATACTTGGGAAAAGTCAGGAGGCCCTGGGTTTGATCTTCAGTTATGTGTGCATGCGTGTGCATACACACACACACACACACACAAATATACACATATATAGATACACACATAGCTATACACATACAAAGACAAGTACATGCACACATACACACATGCAGGCACATATGTACCATACACACAAATTGTGATTCTAATACTAGAGTACAGACCTGTAGTTGTTCATGTCTGTATTTTGCGGTTTTTCAGAAGGCCAGTGTGACGGTCCACTCGCATCCAGGAGTTGATTGCAATAATTCCCATGGATTAACCATTTTGTGTAAGCACTTTGCATAGACCGTCTCATTTGAGGCGTATTTTAATCTAGTTCTCAATTTACAGATGGGATTATGTGTGGAATGGTCCTGGGCCTCATGTTAACCTCCCTGAGCCTTAAATTAGTCACAAGGCCGTGTCACAGCCCACAAATGCCGAGCCGGAAGTTCTCCCACGTGCACACACATATTTAGGACACTAGGCATCTCTGTTTCACGGATTAATTGGCAAAAGCCATGCCAAGCCTGTCTGGATGTCTGGAGCTGTCTAAACAGCCATGATTCCTCTGCCCCTGGGTTTGTCGGATTCTGGGTTCAGGACACATCTACACTTCTTTCTCTGGGCCCGTGTCTTGGGTAGGGGCTCTTTCGTACCCTAAGGATTCACTTGGTAGACATGTGATATGTTGAGCCATAACTGTAAATGCAGAGGAGGCTCTGGCACAACTAGGAACGGTTAGACAAGCCCATTCCAGACTGACCACTTCTTCCAGCTTTACTACCGCTGGCCTGGAAATGAGGCATCTGTGGTATAGCACAAGCTAAATAGCCAGTGAGAGCCCATTCCTAAGGGATGTGGAACCTCGGCTGTTAATACCTCAGTCTCTGCCTTGCCAGCCCCGCCTCAAAAGCCTTCTGTCGTCCTGTCCACTCTCCTCTCTTCCTCTTTTGTCACATACTCTTCAGAGTGTCCACAGATGTCAAGTGTAGAGAAAGACATGTGGCACTAATGCTCTCGCGCTGGCACAGAGGCACTTCCTGAGGAAGATAGGGCCCCTGGCCGGGTCGCTGAGCCCGGCTGCCCGTCTGGATTTATCACAGCTCGGGGCCTGTTCTTGACTCAGATAGCTTGGCAAATCTCACGCTGGCACGATGCCACCCGGGGTGCCAGTCAACGGGCCATCTAGCCATATCAAGCGCGGCTGTTCAGGACAGGAATCCTAGCCAGGAATTTCTAAACTGCTGTCTGTGAGAGGTTCCGTGCATTTTGGCTGGAGAACGATTTCCAAAAATAAACACTAGATACTGTGGCCATTTGTTTGGACTTTTGTAGAAGTGTTATTAGTCACTGGGGGTAAGAAAAGGACGGTGGAGACGTCAGCAGGAAATGAAGTCTAATTAATCATTCTGACAGGAGGAGGAGGACTTGAGCCCACTCTCCCACGAACAACTGTAGGGAATTTAGGAAATGGCTGGAACAGCATTTTGTCTTACCAAAGTCTATTTATGTCTTCAGAAACTGAAAAATCACAGATGAAAATGAGATAAGTCCATGGGAAGTAAACAACATAGAACTGGAGGAGTGAGCGGGTGGGCTGAGGGGTGTGGATTGAGACAGAGACACAGAGAGAGAAAGAGAAAGACAGAGACAGAGAGGGACAGAGATTGGACGCTAGGCGTGCTAGGCAAATGCTACATTGTTGCATACTAGACAGAGGCTCTAAGTGGAGCTACATACCACTCTGCCTTCTTTCCCCTTGTTATTTTGAGACAAGGTCTCACTTAATGGCCCAGGCTGGTCATAAACTTGTGATTCTCCTGACTCAGCCTGCTGAGTAGCTAGGGATGTATTGGTTTATGCTGCCAACCCAGTGTGTCCCTAGCCTCTAATGGAGTATTAAACCTAAGGTTTAAGCACCTTGGTGAGTTGCCAAATTCTCTCACTGAGGGGCGCTAGCATGTACCTTTTGTTTAAAAACATCAGTTTTTAATCCAAACAAATTAGAGTTAACCCCTGCCTTCCCACTGAAAACATTGTTTTTCCTCCCTTCCTGTTTCTGTAGAATTATAGAAGGGCAATGACCATATAATTTCACAAGAATGCTATGTAGAATAAGTAAGGAAGTTGGCCAAGAGGTCAAGCTTAATGGCACAGGGCTGAAGTTCCAGCTACTTTGGAGGCAGAGGCAGGGGGATCACAGGGTCAGGCCCTGCTAGAACTACAAAGTACGTTCAAGGCAAAACTGTACAAAGTATAGTTGGTGACTAGTGAGATATCATCTCAAAACAAAACTCTTTTTGAAACGACCAAGAGGATAGTTCAGTGGTTGATACTTGCTTTCTAAGTGTCTCAGGCCTGACTTTCTTCCGGGCAGGGGCTGGGTGGCAGGCAGGACTGAAGGGAAGAAAAGAAGAGGGGAAAAAAGAAATGGAAATAAGCAAACATCTTAGCATTAGTCAGTGCTCAATAAATATTAGTATCAAGTGGATCCACTAGATTCCTGACTCACACAGACAAGGAGTTCCTTTGTTTGCCCAGCCTAAATATATCTTTGGCTTTTCATGCCTGTGTTTTACCCTGGTTTCCATGTGGTATGATGAATTTAATTCCTATTAGCTTGTAATAGGCAATTGTTCCACTTTGGTGCTTTTGAGATACTGGCCATGCTAAAAACATAGAAGCAAGCAAATTCATGTGTGTGTGTCTGTGTGTGTCTGTGTGTGTGTGTATGTGTGTGTGAATATGTATATAATGTATATGATATGTACGATGTATATGTACATGTATGTGTACATGTTCATGAATATATGTGTATGTATATGTATGTATATGTATATGATGTATAAGATGGAGATAATGGAGATGATGTATATGTATATATAGTATATGGTATATATGAAAATGTATATATGTGCTATATATGATGTATATGAATATGGGTATGTAGGTGTTGGAGATGATGGAGATGATGGAGACGGAGATGGAGCCGTTGTCACTGGAACCCCCATGAGTGGTTTGACAACAGCCAAGGGTCTTGAAAGTGGACATCCCTCTAGTGGTGTCTGGAGGTCATTACCCTCAGATATTAGTGAATGCTGCCCTTCTGGCCTTCATTACAAAGGGACAATTATTAAACACTTATCAGCATGTAACTATCCCAGAATA